>CM076570.1:556097388-556776530 GCA_034641835.2 Pinus albicaulis | reverse complement strand
TTTTTTGCAGGGAGATGTTTTCAGGGCAATTAAAGCTCATCTTCAGAGGGATGCAATGAAAGTATTTTCAAGTCCTGTCTTTGCCCACAGGTTACGGAATGAGCCCTCCAATGTGCGGGATGGGGATTGTAGGGATGGTGACAAATTGCTGTGTAACAGTATGATGAGCCTTGGTCATTGGAGAAAGTCATCAGGAAGCTAAAGCATTGTTATGAGCAGCCTAAGTGCAATTATGAGCCTAAGCGAGACTGAAAAGGTAATGATAAGACTAAATGAAAGTGGGATGAAACGCAAGGAAGACTTTAGGATGCAGGTGACAAGGAGAATGTAGCACCTTATAAGAAGTTCAATGCAATTGACAGAGAACAAAAATTTCAACATGAGGATTTGAATAAGGGTAATGACATGAAGCCTTTGAGGTGTTGTACTTATGGTGGAGAGAATACCAAGAGTGACTACCCATCACACTAGGGTGGAACACCTCATATTTATAGTGCTTAGGAGGCACAAATAGTTGGGGATGTTGGTCAAAGTATTCCACATATTTATGCAGTAGTGGATAAAATGCAGGCTAATCATCACACATATACTATCGAGATGGAAGGTAAGCTTCATGACCAATTTGTTTCCATTTTGATTGATCCTAGATCTAACTATGTTTATATTAGTCCTGACCTGGTGGTTAAGTGTTGCTTGAATAAAGAAGTGCATGAAAAAACTTGGTTGGTGAAATTGGCCATGGGGACCAAGAGAAGAGTTCATCATCAATGTCATATCTTTTTCATTTGAGTTGAATGGTATGCCTGCATCAACACATGTAAATGTGCTTCCTTTGGGTTCATATAGGATGATTTGGGCATGGATTGGTTGTTCATTCATAGGAGGAATGTAGACTATTATGATAAGGCTATTGAGTTCCTAGATGACGATGGGGAGAGGAAAATTTTGCAAGGAAAGGATAAGTATGTATCAGTGAGAATGGTTACAAATATGCAGGCAAAACACAGTTTCCAGAAGGGATATGTATTGTTGGAAATTCATATTTCCAGTGATAAAGGGAAGGATGTTGAGGATGAGGAAGTCCTAAAGAGGTCTAATTTTTTGCAATAGTTTTGAGATGTGTTTCCTATATATATTTCATTGTTTCCTCCTCAAAGGGAAGTGGAATGTTCTATTGAGTTGATTTTCGAAGCAACACCAACATCTAAGGCACCATACATGATGAGTACTCTAGAGTTGGTGGAATTTAAGTTGCATCTTAAGGAAATGCTTGACAAGGGGTATATAAGGCCAAGTGTGTCACCTTGGGGTGCACCAGTACTATTTGTGAGGAAGAAGGATGGAACTCTCAGAATGTGTATTGATTAAAAGTAGTTGAATAAGGTGACCATCAAGAACAAGTATCCATTGCCACGGATTGATGATATTTTTTATCAGTTGAAGAGAGAAAAAGTGTTTTCAAAGATTCATTTGAGACCAGGATATCATTAGGTGTGCATCAAAGAAGAAGACATCTATAAGATTGCATTCCATACAAGGTATGAGAATAATGAGTTTGTGGTGGTTCCTTTTTTCCCTACCAATGCTCTAGCCACTTTCATATGTTTAATGAATAATGTGTTGTGTCCTTACATGGACAAGTTTGTGATAATGTGTATTGATGATATATTGATATATCCAAGAATGAGGAAGAGCATGAAAATCACTTTGTAGCAGTGTTGATATTGTTAAGGCAACATTAGTTGTATTCAAATATCAGTAAGTGTAGTTTATTTTAGTCTCAAATTCACTTCTTGGGACATATTGTTTTCAAGGAAGGGATAACAGTGGACCCAAAAAAGAGTAAAGTTACCATGGAGTGGCCAATTTCTAGGAATTTGGATGAGGTCATATCATTCATGGGACTAGAAGGTTATTACATGCGATTCATTAGGAATTTATCATGGAGTGGCTATCCTATTACATCTTTGTAGAGGAAAGGGAAGACATTTGAATGGATTGAAGAGTGTGCAACTAGTTTTGAGAAATTGAAGCATTTACTTACAAATGCTCTAGTCTTGAATATTGCAAATCCTAATAAAGATTTTGTGGTTTGTACAAATGCTTGCAAGGAAGGACTTGGTGGAGTCCTGATGTAGGAAGGGAATGTGGTATGTTATGTGTCAAGTAAGCTCAATGAACATGATAAGAACTATGTGACTCATGATATTGAGTTGGTAGTTATCTGGATGATAATTTGAAGAAATTAAACCCCTACCTTCTGCAAACCTTAGTTTATAGGATCAATTGGTTACAAGCTTTATCTATGGGTTATAATCAATTGACCTATTCCAAACCTATTAAATAACTACACCGCCATCAATAATGTAATATAGTTTACATAGGACCGTATAATCTTAAAATTAGTATAAGGAAAATATTAAAATTAGTTTAAGGAAAATACTAAAACTCTAAAATATCTCTAAAATAACGCTGTACAACTTTAAACAAAAAATATTAATCTAAATCATAAGATAAAATAGGATAAAAAAACTTAGGAATTTTTATCAATGATTTATAATTAATGAAAAAGTAGACATTATAATCTACATAGGATCTTATAATATTAAGAAAATCAAATCTTTAAATCTATTAATATAATCTACTAAGACCTTTTTACAGATAAATAATTAATAAAAAAGTAGACATTATAATCTACATAGGGTCTTATAATAATTAATAATAATCAAACCATTTAATCATTTAATATAATCTACTAGGACCTCTCTACATAAAATTAGGATAAGAAAGAAAATACTACACTTTGACACAATGCTTTATGAAAATTAAAAATAATAAACAAAATTAAATAATTAACCTAAAATTAAATTAACATAAGACTTTATAAAAAGGGATAAATAATCAATAATAAGAAATATTAAACATTATTAGAATTAAACTCAAAGCATCATAATAATGATTATGATACGTTTATAAAACAAAATAACTAAAACTCAACATAATATAAATAAAAATAAATTAAAAATAAATGAAATTATTTAGAAATTAAAGCATTAAGTTGATATCTGGTCGGCTCTCTTTCTTGTCATTTTCCCACTATTTATTTAACACAAATTGTCTCTCTTTTTTGCAGAATTGTCCTGATGATGGGTCTTGTTTTAGACCCGAAACATAGAATTAAAATGAGAACTGTGGAGATTCCGAGCTTTGATTATAAAAATCTACAACACAGAAATCTACAATCCATCATTGGAAGTTATCGTTCATGAATTGAAGATGTGGAGACATTATATTATTCGCAGGAAGTTCATCTTGATGAGTGATCATAATGGGCTAAGGTACTTGTTTAACTAACCTAATATTAATTCCGGGTGAGCTAGATGGTTGGATACCCTCAGTGAGTTTGAATTTTAGATTAGATACATCAAGGGAAAGAAGAACAGGGCTGTAGATGATATCCGTAGGAGAGTACAAGCGAATCATATTTCAGTTGTGAGATATTATGGGACATATTTACATGAGCGAATATTAAATGTAGGGTAGAATGATGATAGGTACCAAAAACTAAAACAGAGATTGCAACAGCATTAAAATTCTGTGGCAAAGAACTTCCATAAGAAGTCATATTGTATCTTGAAGGAAAACATGAAGAACCAGGTCCCATCAGAAGAATGGAAATATCCCTGAAGACTTATTAAAATAAGATCATGAAGATAACAAATAATCAATGACAAAATACATTATCGCTGTGAAGAATCATGGAAGCAAAAGTACTGAGCACTATTGGTAGGTATCCATGAGGTGTTGAAATTTGCAACAAGAAACAATGAAATTAGCAACCAGAAAGGACAAAAAGCACTCACACATTGGTGAGGTTACACACTAGTGAGGAATGTGGGTGTCTAATTTATTTTTCCCTTAAATAAATTGGACAATAAATTGTAATTTCATCTCATAACAAATTGTATCAGTTAACAAAGCCATGATGAATAAGTTAGCTCAAGAAATTCGAGTTGAGGGTCTGATATTAGGCATGTAGAGTGATTATAGTATTTTGGGGGTCCAGTTGCAGTTACTGGACTAGTGGGGTGCAAGTGTAATCAGTTAACTCAATTAATTGAGTTAAAATCAGTTTAACTAGTTCTGACTGAGTGATGAATTAGTGAGAGGTACAATGAATTAAATTATATTTAATTCACAAGTAGTGATCAATCATATAACTAATGATTCACTATTAAAAGTTGCATGCATTTTAGTTCTGAGGAAGGCTCAATTGAGACAGAGGTTAAAGGGAACATAACTATCAGTTGTATTTTTAGAGAATTTTCCATGTGAAATTATAAAGCCATGAGGAAGCCATGAGGAAGCCATGATGGATTGTGCAATCAAGGAAGGCTGATTTTCCTATTTAATAGGGGCCTAATTATTTAGGAATTGCGTGAGCAAGGCAGGCTGAAGGAAGGCTGATAATTGGCTATGTGTCTGTCCAATTTTTCGTAGATCAGCGGGAGACAATTGGCAGAGTGCTAGGGAATCTCATTAGATATTAAGCATTGTATTGTTTCATGATTCCTTGGCTTTATACAATATATGATAGCAGGGTTTTGAGTAATTGATTTCCCCAAGAATTTCTTGTGTTGTGCGATTGATTTACTTCTTTCTCTTACTTGCATGTGATTGAGCGATCGTTTTTTATATTCCGCAAATATTGTAGAAGGATTCAATATCTCTTTTTAGTACATTACAAGGTTGTATTGAATCCATTGGTATAGAATTTATATAAATTTCTACATGGTATCAGAGCTTCTATATAATTTCTACATGGTATCAGAGCATCAAGAATCACAATAGAAGAGAAAACATTGAGTTTGTCTTGAACATGTTCAAATTTGCATATTTATTCTTCAGGATCCAACAGAAGATCAATATGTCTTTCAATGTATTGAGACTCGAATATGCACTCAAGGAAAATTCAAATTATATTGCATGGAGGGACAGGGTGGAGGCAGTGTTGGAGGAAAATGGGTTAAAGGAATTCATAGATATTGATATTCCCAATCCCACAACAACAGATTCCCAAATTCTTGATGCATGGCAGAAGAAGGTAGCAAAGGGGAGAAGGAACTTGTTAGAGGGAGTTCGAGATCAAATTGTCTTGAGTCTCCATGGGAAGGCGACTCCATATGCTATGTAAAAGGCCTTGACAGATTTGTTTTAGAATAGCAGTGACCACAGGAAGTTGGCACTAAATTACAAGCTTAGAAAGATCAAGATGGAGGAGGGCAAGATGGTACCCAAATACTTGGTGAAGTTCATGCAATGTTGAGATGAGCTTGGAAGTGTTGGTGTGATAGTAGCTCAGGATTATTTGGTGAGTGACCTATAACTTTTAGGGCTTCCCAAGGGTTGGCATAGTTACTAGGACTCTGTTACTGTGAGGGAAAAGTTACCAAACTGGGATTGTTTGTGGTCCGACTTGGTAATAGAAGAGATAAGGCAGAGCACCAGAGACAGTACCCCCAACACCAACAAAGAAGAAGATTGTGCATTAGTTGGAAAAGGAAAGAAAGCCAAGGGAAATAATTCCCAAGGCAAAAGAGGGCAAGAGATACTTGTCCAATATCAAGTGTTTTCACTGTCATGAGCATGGGCACTATGCCTCAAATTTCCCACAGAAGAATGAAAGCAAGAAAGAGTATGCAGTTGCAGCAGGTGAAGTGTTAGTTTCATAGTTCAAGCTTGATTTTACTCTCATTACATGCATGACCATCACTATAATGGGATGCATGTGGTATCTAGACAGTGGTACGTCATTCCATATGACGGGGAATAGAGATCTCTTCAGTGACTTGGAGGAGAAGGACCTCCAACAGAACATAGAGTTTGGAGATGACAGGAGGTATAAAGCGACCGACATAGGTAATCTGGCTCCCCTCTCAGACTGGCATATGTTTTGTATGTTCTAGGCCTAAGAAAGAATCTTGTCTCCGTATCAATATTGTAAGACCATGGTTATGATGTGATGTTTAGAAAAGGACATGTTTTCCTTAAACACATAGCCACAGAATAGGTGAAATTGATCGGTGTAAGAATAAAAACCCTGTATGCTCTCGAGGTTGAGGATGCATGAAAATATTTGAGGAGAAAATTAGTGGTTAATGTGTTGGTGGTTGAAAGGGAGAAATTATCTCTCAACATGTAGCCTCAAAAGTAGTCTTATAAGGTTGTGGAGCAACCACAATTGGAGAAGTAGAGAGGAGACTGAGTGGAAGAGTCCACTCAAGAAGATACCTCTAGGATTGGGAAATTTCGAGCTAGATGGGTAGAGGGAGTACATGCTACTATATGTTTAGGTGAGAGGTGGGGCGATGTGAAGATATAATCCCAAGAAGAAATTTGGGCAGGCTACATTGAGATGGTGTGTCTCATGGATCAAACCTAGCTACGAGGAGCCCACAATACAATGGTAGCAAGAAGGATCAGTTGGATTGATGCAGTCAGATGGTAGAAGACAAAAATCAGAGTAACAGATGTTGGATACTAGAGTGAAGATCATAGTTTGCAGTGGTGTAGAGGGCATGTATGTAGATGTCAGTAGCAGCGCAGAGAGTCTAGTAGACAGGTGTAGTAACTAGCAGCAGTCATAAGAATCTAATGACAGATGCATTATACTAATTTAGTTGTTCAGAGGCTATTCAGTTTCAGGAGTTGTAGGTGCACACAACACTAGAGAAGTGTTTCATGCAGAACATTCCAAAGGTACCAGACCAGGATAGATTGAATTCATTTCTTGTTGAGAGGGAGTGTTGAAATTTGAAACAAGAAACAGTGAAATTGGAAACCAGAAAGGACAAAAAGCACTCACACATTGGTGAGGTTACACACTGGTGAGGTTACACACTAGTGAGGTTACACGCTGATGAGGAATGTGGGTTTTTATGTTAAGAAAGCCCTAGTATTTAGAAACCCTAATTTTAAGGTATTTGTTCCCTACTATTTGATTTCTATGGTTTTTTAGATTTATAGGGCATTGGATAAACTCTAGAATGACATAACGTGAAAAGAGTATGATCTAAGGTTTGAATTTCAGAAACCCTAGAATGAACTCTTGATTGTATAAAACCCTAGAAAGGTAACTTGGCATCATGTTTTGGTATCATAATATTTTGCTTGGGCTACTTGCTAAATAGTATTGTAGGTAAAATGAGTAAACTATGGATGGGTTGATCCATTGAAAGGCATGATGAAAGAAGGGAGCTATACAGACCCTTAGACACTATTCATAATGTACATGGATAGCAAGGAAAAAGTAAAATATGAAATAATTCTTCCATGGTTGAATGCATATTAGTAAAAATTCATCATGGTAAGCATACAATTGAAGTAAGAGCTCATGTTAGAGTTAAAATAAAAGTCTACATACTCGTAGCAGTCATCATAGGACAATGTATCTCTTGGTAGCCTCATTAGAAAAATAAGTATTTCCTAAGGGAAGAAGAAAGTCATCTAATGTAAAAAAATCATCATACATCATTTAAGAGGAGCCTTTGTCGAATGAGGATGATTAGGATCCTCTGTTAGAATATTCACTGAAAGGTTATCCTATTGAAAGGAGCAAGTGCTTCACCGAGAATTCCACCTTGTATGGGATTCATGGAATAAAGGTATCATGCCATACATATGTGTAGCAGGTCAGGGGATTGAATTTATCTCAAACAAGGAAGTTGTTGAAGGAATTCTAGATGACATATTGGAAGAAATGAGGTATGTGTGCATATACGTTTAAATTAATTCACGTCATATGGTTGTAGATATCATAAATGAATGCTCTACCCCAACAACATGATCAAAATAAAGGATCTCCACCTCTGGAAGAATGTAGGAAGGCATGGTTCACACATTAACTAGATGAAATAAACATAATATGTCCTCATATGAAATATGAGGCAGTTGACAAAATTGGAGGAACTATGATTGGAAGTTCCATGAAGGAAATGTGTGAAGAAAGAAAGGAAGAGATCATGAAAATGAAACTATGGAGAAAGGTAATTAACATCCAAGGGTTGAAATATTTGACTATGATATCTCCACGAGAAAGATATGAATACCCTAATGAAGTATAGAAAAGAAATATACCCTTGACATTGTATATATTTTTGGAGATGTGTCAATTGATGCAAATAGGAAGATGTCACGATGAAAGACCATCTCAAAGATAATTTAATTTAATGTTCATTTTCTATTTTTTGAACAATATCTCGATGAGTTAATGTAGGGTTTCCAAGGGAATAATTTTGGATTTCTTCTACAACTGATGCTCATATAGCAGGTGTTATCACCCAAAAAAAATTTCAAAACATCATTCTGTCAAGTTTGTTTTTAGTCATGGTTCAAAATTGGGTTTAGAAATCAATTTAGGATTTGATCAAGGGTAGGTTAGATTTTCATAAGTTCAAAGCCAATCCTTAAGTTCAAATAAAGTCATTTTAAGGTCCATTCATTGTCAAATATCCATAATTTCCATTTTTGGCTCATTTCCTAAAGTTTCAGGTCAAAACTGTGCAATTAGCCAAGAAACCTCATTTTCGTAGCACCACTAGTTCAAAAAAGTTGATTTGCGCTACGAAAGCGCTAATAATTTCATAGCAAAAATAGGGAAAAATACACTATCGACGCTACGAAAGTGCGGTTTCTTAACTGTCTTATCATCTAAGCTGAAATATGTTAGAATCTGTTGGGAAATGATAGGTTAGTGGTATGATGAGTTAGTGAACGATGAGATTCAGTGTACTTACCCACGTTGCAGTCATCATTGTCATGATAGGGTATGAATGAGGCATCATTCAGTTATGAGATGACATTTTAAATTCAAAATATTGCCTAATTAGTAATTCTCGTTTCCTTTGCCTCCATTCGAGTGTCTAAGCTCTGAAGTTCAAGACAAACCTGTGGCTGTTCCATACAAGTTTTCTACATCTTAATCAGGTGAGGCTGATTCAATTTATCAAGCGAGGCTGACAGGTTTTCTGTGAAGCATGGGAGAGGAAAAGAAATTCCACAGAGGGGGACACTACTTGAGACATGAGGCTGAAGATCTGAAGGCCATAAGTGAAGACCAAGCAGTGATGGAAGCGTTCAGAAGAGTAGGTTGTCTTCAGTTTTGTGAAAAGTTGCAGGGTTGCCACACACAGGTTTCCAAAGAATTTGCCTTGAACTTCAATGGAACAACTACCAAGGTTGGGATGCTAAGTGTGTCAATTACACTAGAGATTATTGTTGTTGTGACAAAGATACCAAGGGGTCAAGAAAATTGGTTCAAAAATTTCAATTTTGATATGGAGCCATGCAAAGGGTTTATGAAACTTGAGTATGCAGATATGGACCTCAATAATGCTATCCCTAGAAGCTGCACCAAAGACACTTATGCAAAGCTGCTGCTCAACATTCAGAGATATTTTACGTGTGAAGGCATATATCATAAGGTTTACACATATCATTTCAAGCTGCTTCTTCAGTTCACTAGTAAGATTTCACTCAATTTGCCTTTTTATCTGCATAGGAGTCTTGCAAAAATGGTAGATGAAGTACAAGCCAAATCTGAAGGTTGTGAAACATATTTGTTTCATCATGGTTTGATGAAGTTATTGATTTTGAATGAGCTTTAGAAGATAGAAAAGGATTAGTCATCCTTTTTTTTTATAAATGGTTTTGAGTTGGAAACCCTAACTCCTGCTAGAAACCCTAAAACTAAAGAAACTCCATCACCACCAGTAGCAGATTCTAGTCAACCTGTGGTTGTAAAACCAAAGGAATTTGCAAAACTGAAGCCAAGGAAAAAAGTTAAGAAAAGGACAGAGCAGACACAAGTGCTTGATACTCCAACTCCATCATCTGCAAAAACAGAGGTTAAATATTGTCAAAGAGGCAAAAAAGAAACAAGATGTCAGCAGGTAGGAAATAAAAAGAGTAACAAGAAGCCAAGCAGTGGCATTAAAGGGAAAAAAAGTTGCTACAGATACAAAGGACAAACCAGTAGTGAAGGGAAATTTAGATGACATCCTTCATGCAATTGACATAGAGGAGACACCCATTGTTCAAGCTGAGTTCATTGGAGAATATGAGCATAAATAGAAAAAGGCTAAGTTTGCAAAAAAGCTTGAGTTTGAAGGTGAGGATACAGATTTAATCCTTCAAGAAAAAAAGCCTATAACTAGGCATGCTAAGAAACTCAAGGAAGGCAACAGGGAATTTCAAGAACCTATTGAGATAGCTAAATCCCCTGAAGAAGTTTTTGATTTATCAACACCTGCAGTGAAGCATACAACCAGCAGAGCAAAGAAGGGAAAAGAAGAAATAACAAAGTTTCAACATCTTGAGGAGAAATTGAGGTTGGAAAAACAATAAATTGTTGTGATGATAAAGAGGGCTAGAAAGCACAATATTGAGAAAGTAGAGTTCAAAATAATGAAGGCAGTGTGGGAAGGTAAAATTGGTTCTATTTCTGAATCTCCAAGAAGTGCATAGCAATTTTTCACATGGGAAATCCTAGCTATCAAGTAAGCTAAATTTTTCATATTAATAAATGCTCACTTGAGAGCTAATAACAGGAGACTTAAAGATCAAGTGGAGGACTTGGAGCAACAGTTGAAATTGATTCAGGATGAGTTAAAGAAAAAAGGTGTTAAAATGACAATCATTGAAGAGTCAAAAGCTAAATCAAGTGAAAATGAAGAAGGGACCTCATGAGGGCTGAAATGATTGTGTTTTCAGTTCATAAGAATTTTTGATATGATGGAATCAGTTTTATTTTGATTTTTGGTACATTTGCAATTTCCATTTTGGAAAATCTTGAACAAAACTACCCACTCAACAGTTTCATAGCGCAGACAGTGTAAAAAGGGAGAAAAGCGCTACGAAACTGCTGTAGCAACTTTTCTTGCCCTTTTTGATCAAAATTTGAGGGGTAAAAACATGAATCAATAACTGAAAATGCTGAGGAGGATGTATTTAAAGATAATGAAGTTATTTTTTGAGGAAAGATATTAAGATTTTGAAGAAAAAAGGGTAAAAGAGCAGCGCTACGAAACTGTGTTGTTTTCGTAGTGCAACATATTACAAACCATTTGAATAGCTTGGAGATGGTTTTGGACAGCTGGATCTTAAGGAGGAGGTTTGGCATGTATCAATTAAATTTATAATAGCTAAGGAGCTCTAAATAGTGAGTTCATGGTGGTCAGAATGTTCCAAGAGTGCAAAGGACCATATGCCTAGAATACAGGGGGCTGTTTCCTACTTTGATGGAGGTAAGCATTATGGTCATAAATATTTGAAGCCTGTCATCCAAATTCGACCATGTGTGAATACACTTGGAAAATGATGTAATTTAGTTTAGATAAGGTTGTTATGGATAGAGATAAGGAGTTTGAATCCTATTTGTAATAGGATTGTTTAGTAGATTAGCTGTCTTTTTGTAATAAATACCATGTCATATGGTTATGCAAGGTGTTAAGAGTCAGGAATTTGATCTATCTATCACAAGATAAGATTATCTCATGTAGTAAATGGTCTATAAAGGAACAAGAAGTCGAATGTACCAGGGTTGGAAATTTTTTAGCAAAAGACTGTGCTTATTGTAATTGACTGGTTTTCAACTAATACAGAGATTGCAGTGGTTTTTGTCTATGTTACTCAGATTTAATCTTTGATGCTCTGACTTCCTATATAGATAAAATGACTGTTTTTTTTACAGTTTCACATGTGTATCTCTTGACTAAAACTATGATATGCCTCAACTTCCATGTTAAGTATATTGATTGGTTTAATGAAACTATTTTGACTCCATAAGCCCAATGTGTAATTGCTGATGTGATTTCAACCTATATTTATCATCTATCTATTTATTACCCCACATAGAGCTAGCCATCTATATTTTTATCGAAAAATCATTAACCCTTTGAGAGAGCCCTCTCAGGTTGAGGAGGCTAAGCCTCAATCAAAAGATTGGTTTGAAATAGTTACATGAGATTGATTTGATTAGCAACCTATTAGGTCCAATTTTGTGATAACATTTTGGTGCATCTGCCCGAAGGCTGAAGATTATATTTTCCCGAAATTTTGGAGCTGAACTTCTGAAGGTAGCAGGAGCTCAAGAAATTTTTCGAGGCTGCATCTACCCTGGTGACTTCATTCAGAACTTATATGATCAAAGGTGGCTTCGAGAAGGAGATACACGAGGAGTAATCCTAACCTAGATCCACCTACCATCGTGGATAATCCAAACACCATTTCTAGAGGCAGTAAAGGCATTTCTGAAATATTAGGTACTACATCACATTCGAAATCCTTGTCCTCTGAAATTTTAAGAAGTCCTGAAGATAAAAGAGTTGATGATAAAATTCAAGAGGTTTTGTTTAGATCAGAAAGTGAAAAAGAGCTAACTGAAATTATCCTAGACTTTCATAAGAGAGGTATTGATACTTCAACTCTAGTAACATAGGAAGACAAAGAATAGTTTTGGGAAGCTGTTACTTCTAAATTGTTGTTGGAAAAAGAGTCTTTAGATAAATTGAAAGAGCTTGATCCTTTTGAGGTCTTGTTTAAAATTAAATTTGGTTTACCTCTTCCAAATTGGAGCTCAATTGTTAGTGGACCACAAAGACAAAACAATCCTCCTCATAGCAGTTTTTCATCCTTTATTTCTGCCATCCCTAAAGCTACTACAATGCCTTTAACCATGGCTAGAAATATACCTCCTCCACCTGCTGCACCTGCTAGATATGCCCCTCTTGTTCTTCCAACTGTTTGACATGACCTCCCTGGAAAATATGCTGCTAGAATCAAAACTTGGGGAAGTGATGAAGACATTACAGCAGAAGAACATGTGGACCAATTAATTGATTTTATAGACATGGAGGAGGTTGATGATGAAGATTTTAAGTTGAGGTTGTTTGATCAGAGTTTTACTGGTGAAGTTAGGAAGTGGTATAAAGCCCTTACTCCTGGAAGTATTCATAATTGGAATGATTTTTAAGATACTTTTCTAAGAAAATGGGGAAATAGAACTAATCTAGTACAAGCCCTCACCAAGTATAGCACTTTGAAGAGATCTGCTGATGAATCTGTTCAAAACTTTTCAAAAAGGTTTAATAAGGTGTATGAATCTATTCCTGCCCATTTGAAACCACCACAAGCCTTAGCTCAGATGAGATATGCTGAAGCGTTTGACTATGAGTTTTCTATACTGCTAAGAGAAAGAGAATCCCCTTCACTTGCTGAAATGAAAAATGATGCAGTGAAGGTGGAGGTTAATTTGATAGTAGCTAAAAAGTCAAAAATGGGTAAGACTAAGTTGAAAGAAGAAGAGAAGCCTTCCTCCTCTACCCCTCAGGATAAGCTAGATTCAATGATGAAAACAATGGAAAATTTGATGGATAGGTTGGCCCTTGGGAATACCTCTGCTCCTCCATCACAACATGAACCTTAATTTAGAAACCCTCAGTCTAGGAGACCTCAGAATCAGCAAAGACCAAGGGAAAAAAAAAATCAGTAGCCTGATCCTCAAGTGAGACCTCCTTTCCAATAGAACTTGATTGATGAATAAGATGATCCTGAAATTCTTGAAGAGTCTATTCACTGTTTAGATGAAGAAATGTCTGGAATTTTCTTGACTAAAGAAGAACGTGATCAATCTAACCAAAGTAATCATGGAGAGGAAACATCAGATTATCTAAAGGGGTATCAACATGCTATTTTTGAGATGCAAAAACAATACAATCTCAAAAATAGAAATGTGCCTATCATTGCAAACAAAACACAGCCTAAGAAAGATACACCTAAGATTGCTGATGGCAGGAAAGATGCTCCTAAGGTTGCTGAAGGTAAGAAAGATACACCAGCTGTTCCTCCTATCAAAGAAGTTGAAAAATATGTTTATGTTTTCAGCCTTGAGAATAAAATTTCTAAGATTAAAATATCAGTCCCTTTTGGTGAGATTCTCAAGGTAAATGAATATAGAAGCAGGATTGTCAAAATGTTGAATTCACAACTAGGAGCTGCTGATATCTTGAATGTATTAGAGGATCATCCAACCATATACTTGGGTCCAAGACTAGAAGATTAATAGAATGAGGAGGTGCCTCCTTTTTATGTGAGCCTTAGCATTCATGACATGACATTGCATAATGCTACATTGGATTCGGGGGCCTCTCTCAATCTTGTGCCCAAAGTAATCATGGAAAGAATGGGGTTAGAAATAACTAGACCATATAAGGACTTGTTTTTATTCGATTCAAAAAAAGTTCAATGCATTGGTTTAATCAAGGATGTTGTTTTTGGTCTAACACAAATTCTTGCTAAGACTGTAGTCATGGACCTCGTGGTAGTAGACATTCCACCAAAGTTTGGTATGCTATTGTCAAGGTCATGGGCAACGAAAATCAAAGGAACAATGCAGATGGACCTTACTTATGCCACCATTTCTATTTTTGGTGAGCAAAGAAGACTGTATTGAGAGACAAGAATTGCCCACATGGTGAGTAGTAAAGACAAACCCAAAAAATTTCCAATTTATGCTCATGATAATGAACTTGGTTCTACTATTATTTTCAATGAGATGAATAATGAAGCAGAAGAGGAGAGGAAAGTAGAAAATCAGAGTTCTGAAATTAAGCAGTCTGAAAATCAGCAAACAGAAGATCAGCAAGTCAGTGATAAGGAGGTGGAAGGTTGGTGGTCATTGCATTTTGATGGATCAGCAGGAAGAGAAGGAGCAGGAGTAGGGATTTGGATCACAAGTCCAAGTCATGAGAGTAAGTTCTTCTCTTATAAATTTAACTTTGATTGCACGAATAACATGGCTGAGTATGAATCCTTGATTTTGGGCTTAGAGGTTTTGAAAAGAATGAATGCTCAAAACATTTATGTTTTTAGAGATTCAAAATTAGTCATTAAACAAGTTGAAGGTGCTTATCAAACAAAATATATAAGGATGAGGGCATATAGGAACTTGGTTTTGGACATTTTGGAAAACTTTCAAACTTATTCATTCATGGTCAAAACTAGAGAACAAAACTCCATTGCTGATTCTCTTACTGTCTCTGCAAGTCTTTTCATTATTCCTATGCATTCCATAGAAAAATACGAGGTTGAGATTCTCCATAGACCAGCTATTCCTGATAATATTACTCATTGGCAAGTTTTTGAGGATGATCAACAAGTGAAGAAATTTATTGAGCTGAAAGGAGAGTTTGAAAATATACAAGTAGATCAGTAAAATATGCTTGCTGAGTTTAAAGGGAATTCTGAAGTTTTGCAACTAAAGAATAATTCCATACCAAAGGGACTCATTCCTCTTGAAATTTTTTTTGATCAGAATGATGTTTTTAAATCCCCTAAGATACAAGCTAATGATGCAGAAGTTGAGAGCTGTAACCTTGGTACAATATCTATGCCCAAAATGATTAAACTTTCAAAGTTTCTGTAAGATGATATGAAGTTTAAGTATATTGAAATGATGAAGAGATTCATAGATGTGTTTGCTTGGAATTATGCTGATTTGAAAGAATATGACCCCACTATTATTCAACATACTGTTCCCATAAAAGAAAATGAAAAGCCTTTCAAGCAAAAATTAAGGAGGATCAATCCACTTCTCATGCCATTGATTGAGAAGGAGGTCAAAAAACTCTTTGATGCCAAAATCATTGTCCCAATTAGATTTTCAAATTGGCTTGCAAACTTGGTTCCAGTTAGGAAAAAGAGTGGAGAAATTAGAATATGTATTGACTTCATAAATTTGAATAAAGCCTCTCTGAAGGACAATTATCCTCTCCCGAAGATGGAACAAATTTTGCAAAATATTGTTGGTTCTCAAAATAATGTCTATGCTTGATGGTTTTTCAAGTTATAATCAGATCCATGTACATCCTGATGATAAGGAAAAAACAACCTTTACTACACCATGGGGTGCTTTCATGTACGCCAAGATTCCATTTGGTCTCATGAATGCAGAAGCTACTTTCCAGAGGGCAATGGATATTGCTTTTTCTGAAGAGAAGGAAAATATGGTGGTTTTTTATCTTGATGACATAACGGTCTTCTCAAGGAGGGAAGAAGATCACTTGAAGCACCTAGAAAGAATTTTGCTGAAGTGTAGAAGGTTTGGCATCTCTCTAAATCCCACCAAAAGTATTTTTTCTTTAACTTCAAGTAAATTACTTGGACACATCATTTCTAAATATGGGATTAAGATTGATCCAAACAGGGTCAATGCAATTCGGAAGGTGTATTTTCCTATAAGCAGGAAGAAGATTCAATCTTTCCTTGGAAAGGTAAATTTTGTAAGGCGATTTATTCCTAATTTTTCTGAGATTGTGAAGGACATAACAAGGATGTTGAAGAAGGGAGTTGATATTAAGTGGACAATAGAAACAAGACACTCATTTAAGGAGATCAAAAGGGCACTTACCCAAGCATTGGTATTGATCAGTTCTGATTTATCAAAATAATTTCTGGTTTTTACTTTCGCATCAGAGAATACTATTGCTGGAGTTTTGCTACAAAAGGGTAAGCAAGGTATTGAGCAACCTATTTCCTTCTTTAGTAGGACATTAGCTAACTCTGAGTTGAAGTATAATATCTTAGAGAAGCAAGACTATGCCTTGGTGAAGGCTATCAAAGATTTCGGAATTTATATTATGCATTCCCATATTGTGGCTTTTGTTCCTAATACTGTTGTGAAAGACATCCTCACTCAAGCCGATCCTGATGGTGTTACACTGAAATTTTTCAACATGACGTTTTAGTGTCTATATGGGTTCATCATTACTCATATATTACTCCCTTAGAAGTATACAACATCAAAGTTCCTAAAATCAAGCCTGGAAATTGAGAGAAAAGCTTGTAAAAATCATAAAAAACCCTAGTTCCACACTTTTCCTAGCCATTACCTACGGTACTGCACCTTTTGTGAAGGAAAAATGTGGTACCTACAGCACGTTTTGTGTATTAAAACTGCAGACCACCATAAAAGGTTAAATGAGCGGAAAAAGTAAGTTCTAGAAGCCCAGCTGGTCGAATATTCTCCCAGCTGGAAGCTTCTAGAAGGCATTATCTGGTCGAAGCTTCACTCCCTCCATTATCATGAACATTCATTCCTTCATTAAAGGAGCCTACTCCTTGGATTTTGGAACTTAATCCCTTGATAAGGGGACTCTATCTCTTCCATTTTGGAGCTATAACCACTTTCCTTCTCCTATAAATTGAAGCTTTGGTTCAGTTTCAATGTTGAGATTCAAAAAGATGATGAGCTTAGTGAAAAGAGACGCCTTCACTAAGTGGGCCCGCAGGCTATTTTTGGTGCAAAGTCTATTTTTAGACATGTCGATCATATTCTATGAGTTGTAGGATGCTATTTGTGGATGGTTGGTCAAGTTGGAAAAATAGATGGACTTCTATTTTTAGACATATTGGGCGGAATCTATTTTAGATTGCCAGTCTAAAAATAGATATGTCGAATATTATTAGCTCTTAATAATATTTGGACTCTAAACATTATCTTATTCTCTTGGAGCACTTCAGTTAAGTGCACAGATGTGGTACAACAACTGACAGAAGGAATTACGCTATTTCTGAGGGTTTACTGGAGCTAATGCATGAGGACTTTAGTTAGAACTCATGTGATAGAGTTTGGTGGAGTTATAGAAGTAGTTGGTGGAGTTGTATTCAGTTTAACTCAGTTAGACTCAGTTGAGCTAGTTGTATCTAGTCTAACTGATTGATACACTAGTGAAAGTGGTGTGAATTAATTAGTTAATTAATTCACTAAATAATAACTCATTAATCAACTGAAGAATACATCAGTTAACTACAGTGCATGGCAGTTTCAGTGGAGACCAGTGGAGAGATAGGTGAAAGAGCAAGTGTGACTATCAGTTGTGACTATAGTGATGCATTGATTGCATCCAACACTCAGTAGAGATGCCAATGAGGATTTCACAGTGCAAGCCAGGTGGATTCGAGTTCATTCAGAGCCATTCTTCAGCAGGGATTGCGCAGTAGAGGCAGGCTAGCAGGTGGCAGAGATCGGTGCATGGATTTGCTAGATCGGACCTGATTAGTGTGTAGCGATTGTATTGTACTGAGAGCTTGACATGTTCAGCTTTGTATGAGGATTGTTACATGATCTCTATGACATATATTATATACATATAGTTGGGGTTTTTAGCTTCAGGCTTTCCCGTTAAACAACTGTGTTAATGTGTGTGAATTTTTATGGTTTCATGTGTGCATTGCAATTGATTTAATTTCCGCATGTGATGATCAATAGTGGAATAGATTCTGTATTGTGCATGAAGTTAAAATAGTGTGCGATCAGGAGAATATTGGATATATAGCACATAAGTTATATAATTTCTACATGGTATTGGAGTGATATTGATCAGAGAAGATTGCAATTATTGAAGCGGTTGAGTTTTGTGCTAGTGGAATTCGAATTTGCTGTAGTGTGTTCTTGGTGTCGAAGTTGAGAATTAATTGAAATGTATTTCAACGGATTGCGACGGAGTATGCCTTTGATGGAAGTTCGAATTATATTGCATGGAAGGACAGGATGGAGGTGGTGTTGGATGATAATGGGTTGAAGGAGTTCATAGATGCAGAAATTCCAAAACCTCCTTCTAGCGATGCAGCCACACTTGACGCATGGAAAAAGAAGACAAAAAAATGTCGAAGGATTTTTTTGGAAGGTGTGAAGGATCACATAGTGTCCAGCCTTCATGGGAAATCTTCTCCATTCTTTATGTGGAAAGCTTTGACAAAATTTTTCCAAAGTAGAAGCAACCAAAGGAAGTTGGCGCTTAAAGACAAGCTCAGAAAAATAAAAATGGAGAAAGGCGATAGTATACCGAAGTACCTCACGAAGTTTTTCGAGTGTAGGGATGAGTTGCCACGTGTCGGGGTTCTGCGTATATCACATATCACAGGTGAGCTTAGCTCTCCTTGGGCTTTAGAAGAGTTGGCATAGCTATGAGGATTTTTCAGTAATTAGGCCGAGATGGGAGCGACTTTGGTCGGATCTTGTGTAGAGGAGAAGATAAGAGGCGGGGTACCGGGGATGGATCTTCATCGAAGAATGAAGACGAAGAAAATTGCGCTTTGGCTTCCAAAGCAAGGAAAGGGAAGGGAAAGAAAAATCCTTCTCAATCCGGTGCAAAAGCCAAGAAGCAGGATTTTTCCAAGGTGAAGTGTTTTCACTGTCACCAGCACGGGCATTTCGCCACTAATTTCCCACAGAAGAAGAAGAATAAGAAGGTTGTTGGATCTGCAGCTGGAGAGGCCTTGGCCTCGCAGTTTGAGCTGGATTTTTCTTTGATCGCATGCTTGGTTTCAAGTGTGATGGGATCGGTGTGGTTTCTTGATAGTGATGCGTCTTTCCATATGACTGGAGACAAAGATTTGTTTAGTGATCTGGAAGAAAAGGATCTTGGAGTGCACATCGAGATGGGCGATGATGGTAGATACAGTGCGACTGGTATCGGGACCATTTCCTTTGAGAGGGAGTCTGGTAAACCTTTCATATTGAAGGATGTCATGCATGTTCCAGGATTGAAGAAGAATCTTATCTTTGTGGCGATGTTGGAAGACAAGGGATATGATGTTGTTTTTAGCAAGGGAAAGGCTTTCCTGCGCAGTAAAACAACTGGTGTAACCTGGAGGATAGGGGTTCAAGTTAAGAACCTTTATCAATTTCGGGTAGATGGGCCGACAGCTCAAGAAATGGCGGGCAAAGAAAAGGAGTCTGAGCCGGGATGAGGGCGAATTGTGGCGCGGGGAGATTGGGGCCATCTTCACCATGGCGCTTTGAAAATTTTGTAGCGATTTATTCTGCAGGGCTTCCCAAGGGTACACTTGCACAGTCAGATTAGTGCAAGGGATGTACTTTGGGAAAATTTGTGAAAGCCACCTTTCATGAGAAGGATATTCGCGCCACGACGATCCTTGAGAGAATTCACACAGATGTGTGTGGACCTTTATTAGTAGCTTCGACAACAAAGCACATCTATTATGTGATATTTGTTGATGATTTTTGTTGTAAGTGCTGGATCTTCTTCATGCAGAAGAAGAGAGAGACATACTCAAATTTCTGTGAGTTCAAGGCACTGGTTGAGAAAGAGTCGGGGAAGCAGGTGAAGGCTCTTAGGAGCGATAATGGTGGTGAATTCATCTCTGGAAAATTCAAAGACTTTTGCAGTGCAGAAGGAATTCGAAGAGAGCTCATAGCGCCTCATAACCCACAACAAAATGGGGTCGCGGAGAGAAAGAACAGAACAATCGTGGGTGCTGCATGGGTGATGTTGCATGATCAGGGCCTTCCCATACACTTGTGGGCTGAAGCATGCAACACTACGGTTTATATGAAAAACCGTTGTCCTCATAGAGTACTTGGCATGAGTACACCCGAAGAGGCGTTTTACGGTAAGAAGCCTGATATTTATCATTTGAAGATTTTTGGCTCACCTGTTTACATTCATGTGATGAAGGATGCCAGGAAGAAGCTGGAGCCGACCGCAGAGGTTGGGATATTTGTGGGGTACACAGAAACACCCCACAACTATCGTGTGTATTTTCCAGACAATCGAAAGAATGTTGTGTGACGGGATATCAAATTTCATGAGGAGAAAGCCATGAAGTTGTCGCTTGAGAGGGAGCTACACTTGCATGCAGATGAGGAGCTACTAGTTCCTAAAGATGAGCCTCAGTATGTGGATCAACCACAAGAAGAGGTTCATGGAGTGGAAGAAACCACTCATGCAGCGCCAAACATCAGAGGGCAGAAGCGCACTACAAAAGCTGAGTGACTGAATCTTGATGCAGCACAGAATGTAGGAGCACCTACATCACAGCGCAGACAGAGATAGTCACCTGATCGATTTACCAGATACATGGCTTTGATGAGCAAGTGTATCATGACAGAGCCATTCTCTTTCGAGGAAGCTGTGGAGGACCTTGCATGGGTAGATGCCATGGTGGAAGAGTATGATTCGATTGTCAGAAACAGTGCATGGGAGATTGTCCCAAGGCCGGAAGGGAAATCAGTGGTAGGTTCGAGATGGATCTACAAAGTGAAGCAAGCTACTGACGGGAGCGTCAAGAAGTATAAGGCAAGATTTGTTTCCCGGGGCTTCTCACAGATCGAGGGGATTGACTATGAAGAAAAATTTTCACCTATCGCAAGGTATTCTTCCATACGGTCTATCCTTGCTCTCTCGAGGCGCGAGATGGGTTGGCACATTCATTAGATGGATGTGAAGGCGCGACCTCAATGGAGTCATTGAAGAGGTATACATAGAGCAACTTGAAGGATTCGAAATCTTCGACAGCGAGTCGCATGTGTGCGGGCTCAAGTGGGCCTTGTAATTTGAAACAAGCACCTCGTGCTTGGTACACATGGATAGACAATTATTTCACCGGACTTGGCTTCACCAAGAGTGAGGCAGATCCGAACCTATACTATATTGTGGTGGAGGGTAAGTTTCTGATCATTGTACTTTATGTAGATGATTTGATACTAATAGGTGATGAACTGTTGATACAGTCATGCAAGGCAGATCTTGCAAAGGAGTTTGAGATGGAGGACTTAGGCCTCCTTCATTATTTCCTGGGATTGGAAATTTGGCAGCGGAAGGGTGGATTGTTTGTGTCTCAAGGCAAGTATGCCCGGGAGATACTAGAGAAGTTTCAGATGCAAGGCTACAAGCCTATCAACACTCCTCTTCCTGGTGGTTGGAGGAAAGAGGATGCTACATCGGCAGAGGTAGTGGATACCACTGTTTATCGACATTTGGTTGGTTCGCTCATGTATTTGGTCAATACACGACCAGACATATGCTATGCTGTTAACCAACTTAGTCAAGTTATGGTTAAGCCTACGAAGCTCTTTTGGAAGCGGTAAACATGTCACGAGGCCTCGAGGGCTTGCTCGGAATGCTGGAGCGTAGTACGGACTGACCGGATGAGAGTGAAGCTACATGGCTTCACGGATGCGGGTGGGCGAGAATCCAACGGACGAAGAGCATACAAGTGTAATATTCGGTATAGGAGTCTATATGATTTCTTGATACGGCCCCGAGCTTGGTCACGTGGCACTCAATTCGGCGGAGGCCGAGTATGGCGACGGGGATTTAGGCATGCGAGGCTATATGGATGAGGAAGATCCTAGTCAGGTTGTTCAGTTCACACTTAGATCCTACTGTGATATATTGTGATAATCGGAGTTGCATTAAACTCGGTGTGTGCGCAATTAGATCTAAACATATTGACATCCGGTATCATCATATCAGAGATTGTGTGCAGCAAAAGATCATGTTGCTATCTTACATTCCTACGGAGGATCGGAATCTGAATGTGCAATGAAAGGCACTCACAGGACCAAATTCCCAGATAACAGAGATAGGGTCAGAGGTGGGGAAGATAATCATAACTGTTGAGAGGGAGTGTTGAGATTGCAACAAGATGATGAGCTTAGTGGAAAGGAGTCGCCTTCACTAAGTGGGCCCGCAGGCTATTTTTGGCGCAAAGTCTATTTTTAGACTATGTCTATTTTTAGACATATGGATCATGTTCTATGAGTTGCAGGATGCTATTTGTGGATGGTTGGTCAAGTCGGAAAAAATAGATGGACTTCTATTTTTTAGACATATTGGGCGGAATCTATTTTTAGATTGCCAGTCTAAAAATAGATATGTCGAATATTATTAGCTCTTAATAATATTTGGACTCTAAACATTATCTTATTCTCTTGGAGCACTTCAGTTAAGTGCACAGATGTGGCACAGTAGCTGACAGAAGGAATTACGCTATTCCTGAGGGTTTACTGGAGCTAATGCATGAGGACTTCAATTAGAACTCATGTGACAGAGTTTGGTGGAGTTGTAGAAGTAGTTGGTGGAGTTGTGTTCAGTTTAACGCAGTTAGACACAGTTGAGCTAGTTGTATCTAGTCTAACTGATTGATACACTAGTGAGAGTGGTGTGAATTAATTATTAATTAATTCACTAAATATTAACTCATTAATCAAATGAAGAATACATCAGTTAACTACAGTGCATGGACAGTTTCAGTGGAGACCAGTGGAGAGATAGGTGAAAGGGCAAGATGACTATTAGTTGTGACTATAGTGATGCATTGATTGCATCCAACACTCAGTAGAGATGCCAATGAGGATTGCGTAGTGCAAGCCAGGTGGATTCGACTTCATTCAGAGCCATTCTTCAGCAGGGATTGCACAATATAGGCAGGCTAGTAGGTGGCAGAGATCGGTGCATGGATTTGCTAGATCGGACCTGATTAGTGTGTAGCGATTGTATTGTACTGAGAGCTTGACATGTTCAACTTTGTATGAGGATTGTTACATGATCTCTATGACATATATTATATACAGATAGTTGGGGTTTTCAGCTTCAGGCTTTCTCGTTAAATCACTATGTTAATGCCAGTGTGAATTTTTATGGTTTCATGTGTGCATTACAATTGATTTAATTTCCGCATGTGATGATCAATAGTGGAATAGATTCTGTATTGTGCATGAAGTTAAAATAGTGTGTGATCAGGAGAATCTTGGATATATAACACATAAGTTGTATAATTTCTACATTCAAGGGTATTGACTGACTGGGATTAAGTGAGTTAGACTTTGAGAATTTTTGAGGAGAAATGTTGTAGAGACTCATACTCTCTTAACTGATTATGATGTGGGAATGATTACACACCCATGTGCATTTTAGCTGAGAGAGTGCAAAGCTTGTCAGAGTAAAGGAAATGCCTATTCCGGACCCTAGGAAGGCCTGTACAACATCAAGGCAGACACAGTTGTAAGGCTCTTCTTCATCAAAGATAATACGAATGAATACCGTTTTCTCAATGAGTTCTTTAGTTAAATAGCATGTTTATCATGTTTTAACAATGGGTTATTTAATTAATTATATCATTTCTTGAATTCCTTGATATTCTTGATAGATGTTTGATTCATGAATTAATTTTTGTTATGCAGGTGCTTTTGATCTTTTCTTGTGTTTGTGATTGCAGATTCTTGAAGACGACTTTCTTCAAGCCACTGGAAAGAAGATCAACGCTGGAATACAAGTAGGTTTCTAAAACCCTGTTATAGTTAATTCCAAATCAAATAGTATCTAGAGAAAATAGTTTCTATTTGTCTGTTTGTTGCTAGCTATCCATAGGACACTTGAGAGGTCTGTCTTGTCCACAAGAACAACTTATCCGTCAAACAAAATGGCGACTCCACTGGGGATGGATCTTGAACTTCGATTTCTTTTATTTTTGACTTGTGAAACTATTTTTCTGATTTTGATTGATTGATACTGGCTTGGGTAATTTATTCCTGCAGAATCCATGAAAAGTTCTTTAGAGTTTTTTAATTTTTCTTTTAGTTTTTTGGTATCCGCACTTTTTGTTTAGAAACAGTGCAGGCATCTCCACTCTTTTCTTGTATAAACAGTGCGGGACCGCACCTGTTTACACTGAAACCTGCGGACCCTGTGAAATTTTTTTAGAAAACCTTAAAATTTTCTTTTCTGGATCAATTTGTTAGATTCTCAATGTATACCCAAACTTGTATTTTCTGTGAGAAAGCCCTGTGTGAATTTATTTCAGCAATTTTACAATCTCATTAGTCTCTGTTAAGTTAATTGGGTGTTTTGAATATTTTTTTTTCAGAAATTCTTAATTTGATTTCCTTTGGTCATTACTTCGAGGTTTATCTTAGTCTCTCAACAATTTTGCATCTTTTTTCTTTTGTTTTTGCAAAAAAATTTCCCCCTCATTCGCCGGGGGGGGGCTAAATTGTGTCTGAGTGTTAATCGCCTTTGAGTGTTTTTATTTTTTGATCTTTGGAACTCCCACCCAATTTTCTTTACTTACACTTGATTGGTTCTCAGATTACATTAGAATCATCTTTTTTTTGAGAATTCTCTTGCATAGATCACATTTTCATAATTATAATTCTCATTTTCAAAATATGAATGAAAAATGTGCATAGATTACATTTGCATACTTTTCAAGTGAATTGTGCATAGATTACAACTACATAGTTTACATTCTAAAAAATCAATCGTAGATTTAAATCAGTTTCTTTAATTTGAATTTACATGTTTTTATGCTTGTTTTAAAAACACAAAAATAAAAAATATGGAATTGATTAGCATTAGTTTTTCTTGATGAAATTAGTGCATTAGAGAATTTGTTATATTTTCTCTTAATGATTAATTTTTTGCATTGTTGGAAGTGAATGGAAACTCTCTCCCGAATTTAGTTAGGTTTCATCGAATTGAAAGTATTACATTATCATATTCGATTGCATTCAGTTTTAAGTTGGGTCATAACACCATTGGTTTCATATCCATTTACCCTTTGAGTAATAACAGCCTAAATAACACAACGCTTAATTAAAATTCATCTAGTAATTTTTACATTTTTAGGGCTCTTTCCACCAACATAGCTTAGGCTAGTGTCTTGGAATAGGTTTTAGTTAACTCTCCAAGATAGTAAAACAAACAAGTAGTCGATCTTGCGGTAGGAAAATTCCAATAGTAGCATGTATGCTTTGGGATGCTCCTCCTAAAGGAGTCAAGCATGAGATCATATCTGAACTAGTGAGGTAATCAATCCTTCCTCATTGGGAACGATAGAATATATACACATATTAACAACGGTAAACCTCGGATTGACCATTTTCGAGGAGCCTAGGGTCACTTGTTGGTAAACCTTAGATTATGTCAAGGAGCCTTCAAGGGGATTAAGATTTGTGACTCTACCCTTGCGTGTGTATCGGATTGTAGACTGTTCCCCCAGGTATATTTGTTCCTATTGGTGACCTTAGTGACCATAAAATTTAGGATTCTTTCCCAAGGTGATGGTGGAGGGAAGATCCCACTGTACCTAGAGCATACATCGACTAGACTCACTTGGACTCTCCGGAGGGTTCTCTTCACTCGAGATGGCATAGTGGAGAAACTTGCACCGGTCTGTTTCATTAAGCAGGTTGTCGGGTAACTGTTCCAACCGCCATTTCTGCATAAAAATTCTACGATGTTGGATTTCATCACCAACTAGTGTTTTTAGTGCGGTAATCTATTGTTTGTGTGTGGTTTGACTCCTAGATTTGGTAGTGCGTGTTCATTTATTTGTTTTTACTTTTAGAGACCATAGGTGTGAATTTTGAATTTTAATTGTTTAGGTGTGAATTGTTAATTTTAACTTTAAATTGTTAATAAAATTCGTTGAAGTTGAATCTAATGGCAACTGTTTCGGAAAATACCAACCAAGGAACCCCTCTTAACGAGAATCCTAGTACTTTTCCTTGCTTTGGAAATGTTGGTCCTCCTTATATGGGTACATTGTCATTACCTGGATTTACAATAGGTTACCGATATGGTTATTTTCAACTTCGTTGGCCCCGAATACTCCAATTGTTCCACCTCAACTGGATGCTTCACCTCAACAGAGTTCACCATCTAAACATCACCAACCTCATGTTGACCCTTTACCTTCTTCACCCAATATTTCTTCCTCCATTTCTTCCTCTTCGCTTGGTAAAAGCCTTGACGCTAGTAACCAGGTGGCTAAGAAGAAGAAGAAAGGGAAGAAGAAGAAGAAACAAGATAAGAAAGAAGTCAACCAACCAACCATGGCTGTAAGTGTTAGTAGTGTTGAGGAAACCTCCAACATGCATCGTAAACCCAAATTCCATTGCAAGTTTTGTAAGGGTGACCACTTCCTTATCAATTGTCCTGGTATTCCTAAGGTCTTGGAAGTATGGTCAGAACATTCTCATCAACTTACCGTTGATCCATCAACCAGTGATTGTCAGGTTCCTGGGAAAAAGGGTAAAGTTAGGTTTCCTTGTAAGTTATGCAAAGGGAGTCATCAAACTCACATTAGCCCTCACATGGATGAAGCCTCAAAATTGTTGGAAAACCTTACTATTCCACAGCAAGAACTTCCAACTAGTTACCGTAAACTTTCTCCCAAACTACCGTCAACTGACAGAGTGATTGATCTAATTCCAAGTATAGTCAATCCCACTCTTCCGTTGGAGAGTGAAACTCATATCACTCAGGTTGATGATCCTTTAGTTGATCAAGTGGTCGACTCAATTTCACATTCTCTTGATCCCACTCGCCCTGTAGAGAGTGAAATTCATACCGCTCAGGTTATTCTTGTTACATCAGATTCTTCTACACAGGGGGGCATTTCACCTGTTCCTACAGAACCCCCTCCAAGTACCGAGGTCTTCTCCTTTTATTGTAATAGACTGAAAAAACCTCGTCTTCCTTCTTCCATCCCTTTCCAAATAATTTTGCAGGCTTTTCATAAGAATGTGTGTCGCACACATGTAGATGAAGGTGCTTCTGTTAGTATTTTATCCTCAACTGCTTGGAAAGATTTGGGTTCCCCTCAACTTGTGCCTGTTACTCAGAATATGCAATATTTTAACAGAACCATTAGTGAACCTTTAGGGATCCTTCCTAATTTTTCTATTACTTTGGAAGGTAAAACCGTCTGTATTGATCTTATGGTAGTTTGAGGCCCCTTGGATTTCAATTTACTCCTCGGGTGAGACTATGTCTATGCAATGAAAGCTGTCGTATCGACACTATTTCGCGTGATGTCTTTCCCTCACAATGGAAACATTGTGACCGTTGACCAACTTTCATTCCCTAGTCTTGATTCAACTACCAATAATCCGACACTCCTAAATGTTCCTCATACTAAAGTGGTATCTACCCTGCCACGGGTTAATTATGTGGCAACCAGTCCCATGTTTTCAGTTACCAATGCAAGTGAGCCTCTTACTGTTTTCTTGACTTCCTTTGACTTAGATCCGATAATTGACATGGAAAAATCTATGGGATTATTTGAACGTGATGTTCTTATCCCTTTTGAGTCCCTTGACATGTGTTCCTTCCAGAGAATTGTTCTTCCATCTGATGAAGACCTCTTGGAAGCCATGATCGAGGTGCGTCCCTTGACATGTGTTTCTTCTATTTGGAAGCAAAGAACAAAAATTTGTGAGGATAGTTACTTTTACTGTGTCGAACTCATTAAAAAATGAATCAGTGGTTAAAGAGGAAAGTTCCTTTTACTATGTCGACCTCATTAAAAAATGAATCAGTGCGTCAAAGGATAGTTCCTATTACTATGTCAACCTCGTTAAAAAATGAAACATGTTACCCATGAGGACAATTCTTTTCCTGTGTCAACCTCATTAAAAAATGAAGCAGACCCATGAGGACAATTCTTTTCCTATGTCAACCTCATTAAAAAATGAATCAGTAGGTTATGTAGGTAGATTGTAGAGAGTAGATATGAGGACAGTTCTTTTACTGTGTCAACCTCATTAAAAAATGAAACAGACCCATGAGGACAGTTCTTTTCATGTGTCCACCTCATTAAAAAATGAATCAGTAGGTTACGTAGGTAGATTAGAAATAGTAGTTTATGAGGATAGTTCCTTTTACTGTGTCAACCTTGTTAAAAAATGAAACAAGTCACCATGAGGATGGTTCTTTTCCTGTGTCAACCTCGTTAAAAAATGAAACAAATCCTCTCCTAGTCAATTCGAGTCTTTCATTTGATCTCGTAAATGAACCTTCATTCCATCCAGCGATTAGTAACCTGTAGTCTACTTAGTTGAATGAAATGAAGCTTGGGGGGCATGCACTCTAGCAAGTTACACTTGGGGGGCATTAAAACTTATCTCAAGCATGATTTTTCATTTTTTTCAAGCTTGTGTAAAAATGAAACAAACCACTCTGAAGCATATTTTTTCTCTGTTTCAAGCTTTTGTAAAAATGAAACCTATCTCTAGTCCATTTCAGTTATTATTTTCAAGACTCGTTAAACTCATGAAAATCCTAAGATTATTTTTCTATCTTTCATTCTCGTAAAACACATGAAAATTCCCAATTATTTCTGTCTTTTCCTGCTCGTAAATTAAATTGAAAGCCGACCACATGAGTAAATTTTTATCCCTTTTTTGAACTCGTTAAAACTTACGAAAAAGCGAAACAAGATGAGTACAATTTTATCACTTTTTCGAACTCGTTAAAACTTACAGAAAAAGCGAAGCTACTGAGTACATTTTTATCCCTTTTTCGAACTCGTTAAAACTTACGAAAAAGCGAAACCTTGGAGTTCTCTTTTGAGCCCTTTTTAGACTCTCTAAAGATGAAAATATTTCCAAGTACTTGACTATTCTAACTCATTAAAAGAAATGAACAGTCGTCCCTTCAGTATAAGTTTACCCCTTTTTCGGACTGAAATGGACTATTTACGAAAAAGGTATATGTTGACTAATCATGGTCAATAGAGTTCTCTCCCACATTATTTTATCCTTTTTCGGGCCTGAGAGACTAAAATTACGAAAAATTACACCCATGGAGTTTTCTTAAGTTTTTTCTTCTGACTCCCTAAAACTGAAAAACACCGAGTTTCTCCTATACTAGACTCGTTAAAATTTAACAGTAAAGGACCTGTCGATTACAAACACGAATGAACCACTCCTTCTTAGGGTTCAATTTTAAACTAAGTTGGACTCATCCGAAGGATGAGCTTATAAACAAGAAAATGTTATCCTCCTCAAGCTTGTCAAAAATAAAGAGGTACTTTCTAGAAATGGTGGGGGAAAAGAGAGAAAGCGAATTCATTTGTTACACTTTGATTTAAAAGCAGTAAACCACTCTTGAACACGACACTTTTTGTCACACTTCTACCTGGGTTGGGAAAATCCCTTGCCTATCAGTTAATCAAACCAATTGAAGGTCTTCAGCCGGTTTTTGGGTATTAGCTTAGGGCAACTGTCACCAAACCATCTGCAATGTCGTTATGTGTTCAAGAGGACATTCAAATAAACCATTCACCTGCAAACATTTGTCTCCATTTGCATTGACCATCCATGAGTCAGTCCTTGCAAAAAATTTCTTCAAAACTTGATCTATGGTTTCGTGTCATGAGCTTGCTTACGACGGATCACTTTCTATCGACAACAGCTCACCATCTAGGAAGTTGATCTAGAATCCTTAAGTACCTTGGAATTTGCATGCCTTAATGGCAGGTTTCTTGCCTTCGATGACAGGTTGCATCATCGACCTTCGATCGAATGATTCCGTGAAATGTTCAACTTCAGATCACTTATTCACTTTATGGATTGTACTGAGTACTTTGAAAGCCATTGTCATTATTGGTGGTTTCTCTCACACTTGTTAACAATTCACATCATTGACTGGTAATCAAGTGGATTCTACCATGTTCGACTTCAACACATTTAATCGCATGGATAGAATCGTATTAGTTCGGGTAGCGGAAATCAAGACCCTAGATCTAGTTTCCACCATCCAGGCTGCGAGGAGTTTTATTATTCATTATGCAGTAGACTATTCATTATATACGGCTGGGTCCATGCCGTGTCTACACTATTGATGTAATATTAAAATCATTTCTATATCAGAACAAATTAGTTAGCTTTTGATCTGAGTATGGGAATGCCTACCTCAGTGATGATATATATATATATATATATATATGTTTTGCATTGAATTTTTTTACAGGGTTCCGACTGGGGTGTCCACGGGCTAATCCTTGAAATGATAAAGCACTTCAATATTCAAATTATCTCAGAGTTTGCGCTTTAGGGGGCAATTTGTTACACTGAAATTTGTCACCATGATGTTTTAGTGTCTATATGGGTTCATAATTACTCATATATTACTCCCTTAGAAGTCTACAACATCAAATTTCGTAAAATCAAGCCTTGAAATTGAGAGAAAAGCTTGTAAAAATCATAAAAAACCCTAGTTCTGCACTTTTCCTAGCCATTACCTACGGTACCGCACCTTTTGTGAAGGAAAACTGCAGTACCTACCGCATGTTTTGTGTATTAAAACTGCGGACCCCCATAAAAGGTAAAATGAGTGGAAAATTAAGTTCTAGAAGCCCAACTGGTCGAATATTCTCCCAGCTGGAAGCTTCTAGAAGGCGTTATTTGGTCGAAGCTTCACTCCCTCCATTATCATGAACATTCATTCCTTCATTAAAGGATCCTATTCCTTGGATTTTGGAACTTAATACCTTGATAAGGGGACTCTATCCCTTCCATTTTGGAGCTGTAGCCACTTTCCTTCTCCTATAAATTGAAGCTTTGGTTCAGTTTCAAGGGTATTAACTAACTAAGATTGAGTGAGTTAGACTTTGAGAATTTTTGAGGAGAAATGCTGTAGAGATTCATACTCTTTTAACTGATTATTATGTGGGAATGATTACACACCCATGTGCATTTTAGCTGAGAGAGTGTAAATCTTGTCAGAGTAAAGGAAACGCCTGTTCCGGACCCCAGGAAGGCATGTACGACATCAAGGCAGACACTGTTGTAAGGCTCTTCTTCATCAAAGATAATACGAATGAATACCGTTTTCTCAATGAGTTATTTAGTTAAATAGCATGTTTATCATGTTTTAACAATGGTTTATTTAATTAATTATCTCATTTCTTGAATTCCTTGATCTTCTTGATAGATGTTTGATTCATGAATTAATTTTTATTATGCAGGTGCTTTTGATCTTTTCTTGTGTTTGTGATTGCAGATCCTTGACGATGACTTTCTTCAAGCCACTAGAAAGAAGATCAACGCTGGACTACAAGTAGGTTTCTAAAACCCTATTATGGTTAATTCCAAATCAAACAGTATCTAGAGAAAATAGTTTTTATTTGTCTGTTTGTTGCTAGCTGTCCGTAGGACACTTGGGAGGTCTGTCTTGTCCACAAGAACGACTTATCCGTCAAACATATGGTAAGAGGGGAAAATGGATTACTAAATTGCTGGAGTATGATACAGAGATTAAGCCAAAAAAATTGGTAATGGGCTAGGCTTAGAAAAGTTGATGGCGCAGTCAAACTTTTACTATCTTGACAAAAATTTAATTGCAGAAATATCAGAAATTTCAGATGAGGAAGAAGAACTAGTTCCTATTGAATAAAAATACATCACTTCAGATTGGAACAAGGAGGTTGTTTTTCCCCTACAACATCATAAAGCACCTGTTGATCTAACAAAGTCTAAGGCAAGGTTTGTTAAGCTAAAATCCTGGAGATATTTTATTTTTGACAGAAATATGTTTTGGAAGGATACCGTCGGAATTTTGCTGAATTGTTTGATGGAAGAGGAGGCTGATAAAGTAATTGAGGAGTTCCACAATGGAGATTATGGAGGTCACCATTATTGGATGGCCACAATGAACAAGATTCTTAGAGCAGGGTATTATTGGCCTACAATGTTTAAGGATGTGTACAAAAAGATTGCTGCCTGCCATGAATGCCAGATTTTCGAGGGTAAGAAGAAGCGTGTACCTTTACCTTTAATTCCTATCTACGTGGAAGCATCATTTCAGCAGTTGGGGCTATATTTTATTGGAGAGATTCATCCATCATCATCAAGCCAACATCACTGGATTCTTACAGCAACTGATTACTTCACCAAATGGATTGAAGCAATCCCAACTAGGCAAGCAAATGATTATGTTATTATTTCTTTTTTAGAAAATAATATATTGTCTAGATTTGGTTGCCCCATGAATATTATGAATGATAATGCACAGGAATTTAAGTCTAAGAAGCTGATCAATTTCTGTCATCAATATCATATTACTCTTGGGAATTCTACTGCATACTATCCACAAGGAAATGGTCTTGCTGATCTTCTAACAAGAGTATTGTGAGGATCATTAAAAAGGTGTTGCAGAAGAATAAGAAGGCTTGGCATTTAAAGCTGAAGTATGCCTTATGGGCTGATAGGATATGCACAAAAAGGTCAATTGGGACCTCACCATATCAATTGGTATATGGGGCTGAGGCCATTTTTCCTACATCTCTAGGTGTACCTGTTATGAAGCTGATTCAAGGGTTAGAAGAGGAACCAAATGTAGTCCAGAGGAGAATCAATCAGCTAATACTTTGCAGGAGAAGAAGAATGAAGTTTATAACAAAAATCAACAATCTCAAAATAGAATCAAGAGGAAATTTGATAGGAAGATCAAGGAGGAAAGTTTTCAAATTTAGGATGAAGTGCTGAAATGGGAGGCAAGAATTGAAGAGAAAGGCAAACATGGTAATTTTGAGAACTTGTGGAAAGGTCCTTTCAAGATATCTGCTTTCCATGGAAACAATACTTACATACTGTAGGAGATGGATGGAAAATCATATGCTGGAGGACCTGCCAATGGCAGGTTTTTAAAGCATTACTCTTCCTAAAAATTTGATTGATCATTCATGTCATTGTACATATTCCATTTTATGAGTTTTTCTGCTAATAATGATAAGCTAAATCAACAAGCTTGAGCCTGAGGTGAAGGCCAATAGAGATTGAGGAGAAAGCTCCGCGATTTCAAATTTTTTATGTTTTAGTCAAGAAAATGGATAGCAACACTGGAACTACTGGTTCTTAGTGTACCACAAGGGCACACTATCCCAAGTGGAGCCACTGTTATCACCCAATTTTTTTGTCAAAACATCATTGTGTCAAGTTTGTTTTTAGTCATGGTTCAAAATTGGGTTTAGAAGTGAATTTAGGATTTGATCAAGGGTAGGTTAGATTTTCATAAGTTCAAAGCCAATCCTTAAGTTCAAATAAAGTCTTTTTAAGGTCCATTCATTGTCAAATATCCATAATTTCCATTTGTGGCTCATTTCCTAAAGTTTCCGGTCAAAATTGTGCAATTAGCCAAGAAACCTCATTTTCGTAGCGCCACTAGTTCAAAGAAGTTGATTTGTGCTATGAAAGCACTAATAATTTCGTAGCACAAACAAGGAAAAATACATTGCTGACGCTACAAAAGCACGGTTTCTTAACTGTCTTTTCATCTGAGCTGAAATATGTCAGAATTCGTTGGTAAATGATAGGTTAGTGGTATGATGAGTCGGTTAACGATGAGATTCAGTGTACTTACCCATGTTGTATTCATCATTGTCATGATAGGGTACGAATGAGGCATCATTCAGTTATGAGATGACATTTTAAATTCAAAATCTTGCCTAATTAGTCATTCTCGTTTCCTTTGCCTCCGTTCGAGTGTATGAGCTCTGAAGTGTCAAGCCAAACCTATGGCTATTCCATTCAAGTTTTCTACATCTTAATCAAGCGAGGCTGACAGTTTTTCTATGAAGCATGGCAGAGGAAAAGAAAGTCCATATAGGGGGACACTTCTTGAGACATAAGCCTGAAGATATGAAGACCATAATTGAAGACCAAGAAGTTATGGAGGCATTAAGAAGAGTAGGTTGTCTTTGGTTTTGTGAAAAGTTACAGGGTTGCCACACACATTTTCCAAAGAATTTTCCTTGAACTTAAATGGAACAACTACCAAGGTTGGGATGCTAAGTGTGTCAATTACCCTAGAGATTATTGCTGCTATGACAGAGATACCAAGAGGCCAAGAAACTTGGTTCAAAATTTTCAAATTTGATATGGAGCCATGCAAAGAGTTTATGAAACCTAAGTATGCAAATATGGACCTCAATAATGATATCCCTAGAAGCTGCATCAAAGACACTTATGCAAAGCTGCTGCTCAACATTCAGAGATACTTAACATGTGAAGGCATATATCATAAGGTTTACACATATCATTTCAAGCTGCTTCTGCATTTCACTGGTAAGATTTCACTCGATTTGCCTTTTTATTTGCATAGGAGTCTTGCAAAAATGGCTGATAAAGTACAAGCCAAATCTGAAGGTTGTGAAACATATTTTTTTAATCATGGTTTGATGAAGTTATTGATTTTGAGTGAGCTTTAGAAGATAGGCTGGGATTGGTCATCCTTTTTGTTTATAAATGGTTTTGAGTTGGAAACCATAACTCCTGCTAGAAACCATCAAAATAAAGGAACTCCATCAATACCAGTAGCAAAGTCTAGTCAACCTGTGGTTGCAAAACCAAAGGAATTTGTAAAACTGAAGCCAAGGAAACAAGTTGAGAAAAGGAAAGAGCAGACACAAGTGCTTGATACTCCAACTCCATCATCTGCAAAACAGAGGTCAAATATTGTCAAAGAGGAAAAACAGAAACAAGATGTCAGTAGGCAGGAAATCAAAAGAGTAACAAGAAGCCAAGCAGTGGCATTAAAGGGAAAAATAGTTGCTACAGATACAAAGGACAACCCAGTAGTGAAGGGAAATTTAGATGACATCCTTCATGCAATTGACATAGAGACACCCATTGTTCATGCTGAGTTCATTGGAGAATATGAGCATAAACATAAAAAGGCTAAGTTTGCAAAAAATATTGAGTTTGAAGGTGAGGATGCGGCTTTCATCTTTCAAGCAAGAAAGCCTATAACTAGGCATGCTAAGAAACTCAAGGAAGGCAGTAAGGAAGTTCAAGAACCTATTGAGATAGCTAAAGCCCCTGAAGAAGTTTTTGATTTATCAACACCTGCAGTGAAGAATACAACCAGCAGAGCAAAGGAGGGAAAAGAAGAAATAACATATTTTCAACATCTTGAGGAGAAATTGAGGTTGGAAAACCAAGAAATTGCTATGATGAGAAAGAGAGCTAGAAAGCACAATATTGAAAAAGTAGAGTTCAAAAGAATGAAGGCACTGTGGGAAGGTAAAATTGGTTCTATTTCTGAAACTCCAAGTAGTGTAGAGCTGTTTTTCACATGGACAGCCTTAGCTATCAAGGAAGCTAAATTTGTCAAAGTAATAAATACTCACTTGAGAGCTAATAACATGAGACTTAAAGATAAAGTGGAGGACTTGGAGCAGCAGCTAAAATTGATTCAGGATGAGTTAAAGAACAAAGGTGTTAAAATGACAATCATTGAAGAGTGAAAAGCTAAATCAAGTGAAAATGAAGAAGGGACCTCATGAGGGCTGAAATGACTGTGTTTTTAGTTCATATGAATTTTTGATATGATGGAATCAATTTTTATTTTGAGTTTTGGTACATTTGCAATTTCCATTTTTGAAAATTTTGAACAAAACTGCTCACTCAGCAGTTTCGTAAGCAAATAGTGTAAAAAGGGAGAAAAGCGCTATGAAACTGCTGTAGCAGCTTTTCTTGCCCTTTTTCATCAAATTTTTAGGGGTAAAAACATGAATCAAGAACTAAAAATGCTAAGGAGGATGTATTTAAGGATAATGAAGTTAGTTTTGTAGGAAAGATATCAATATTTTGAAGAAAAAAGGGTAAAAGAGCAGTGCTACGAAACTGTGTTGTTTTCGTAGCGTAGCCAATTATAGCCCATTTGAATAGTTTGGAGATGGTTTTGGACAGCTAGAGATTAAGGAGGAGGTTTGACATGTGTTATTTCAATTTCTAACAGCTAAGGAGCTCGAAATAGTGAGTTCATGGTGGTTAGAATGTTCCAAGAGTGCAAAGGACCATATGCCTAGAATACAGGGGACTGTTTCCTACTTTGATGGAGGTCAACATTATGGTCATAAAGATTTGAAGCCTATCATCCACATTTGACCATGTGTGAATACACTTGAAAAATGATTTAATTTAGTTTGGATAAGGTTGTTATGGATAGAGATAAGGAGTTTGAATCCTATTTGTAATAGGATTGTTTATTACATTAGCTATCTTTTTGTAATAAATACCATGTCATATGGTTATGCAAGGTGTCAAGAGTGAAGAATTCGATGTATCTAGCACAACATAATATTATATAATGTAGTAAATGGTCTATAAAGGATCAAGAAGTTGAATGTACCAGGGTTGGACATTTTTTAGCAAAAAACTGTGCTTATTGTAATTGACTGGTTTTCAGCTAATACACAGATTTCTACTTAGCCAACTTGAGATTAAGAAGGAGTTATAGTGTGTTATTTTTCTTATTGCATCTTTTATTATCCTATTGTAGTGGTGTTTGTCTATGTTACTCAGAATTCATATTTGATGCTCTGACTTCCTATATAGATAAACTGATTATGTTTTTTACAGTTTCACATGTGTATCTCTTGAATAAAACTTTGATATGCCTTAACTTCCATGTTAAGTAGATTGATTGGTTTAATGAAACTATTTTGACTCCATAATCCCAATGTGTACTTGCTGATGTGATTTCAACCTATATTTATCATCTATCTGATTATTACCCCACATAGAGTTAGCCATCTATATTTTTATCAAAAAATTGTTAACCCTTTGAGAGAGTCCTCTCAGGTTGAGGAGGCTAAACCTCAGAGATATTTTACATGGGAAGGAAGATATCATAAGGTTTACACATATCATTTCAAGCTCCTTATGCATTTCAGTGGTAATATTTCACTCGATTTTCCTTTTTATCTGCATAGGAGTCTTGCAAAAATGGTTGATAAAGTACAAGCCAAATCTGAAGGTTGTGAAACATCTTTGTTTCATCATGGTTTGATGAAGTTATTGATTTTGAATGAGCTTCAGAAGATAGGAAGGGATTGGTCATCCTTTTTGTTTATAAATTGTTTTGATTTGGAAACCCTAACTCCTGCTAGAAACCCTAAAACTAAAGGAACTCCATCAACACCAGTAGAAAATTCTAGTCAACATGTGGTTGCAAAACCAAAGGAATTTGTAAAACTGAAGCCCAGAAAACAAGTTGAGAAAAGGACAGAGCAAACACAAGTGTTTGATACTCCAACTCCATCATTTTCAAAACAAAGGTCAAAGATTTTCAAAGAGGAAAAACAGAAACAAGATGTCAGTAGGCAGGAAATCAAAAGAGTAACAAGAAGCCAAGTAGTGGCATTAAAGGGAAAAACAATTGCTACATATACAAAGGACAACCCAATAGTGAAGGGAAATTTAGATGACATCCTTCATGCAATTGAAATAGAGGAGACACCCATTGTTCAAGCTGAGTTCATTGGAGAATATGAGCATAAACAAAAAAAGGCTAAGTTTGCAAAAAAGCTTGAGTTTGAAGGTGAGGATGTAGATTTCATCTTTCAAGCAAGAAAGCCTATAACTAGGCATGCTAAGAAACTCAAGGAAGGTAACAGGGAAGTTCAAGAACCTATTGATATAGCTAAATCCCCTAAAGAATTTTTTGATTGATCAACACCTGCAGTGAAGCATACAACCAACAAAGAAAAGAACGGAAAAGAAGAAATAACAAAGTTTCAGCATCTTGAGGAGAAATTGAGGTTGGAAAAACAAGAAATTGTTGTGATGAGAAAGATGGCTAGAAAGCACATTATTGAGAAAGTAGAGTTCAAAAGAATGAAGGCAGTGTGGGAAGGTAAAACTGGTTCTATTTCTGAATCTCCAAGCAGTGCATAACAATTTTTCACATGGACAGTCCTAGCTATCAAGGAAGCTAAATTTTTCAGATTAATAAATACTCTCTTGAGAGCTAATAACAGGAGACTTAAAGATCAAGTGGAGGACTGGGAGCAGCAGCTAAAATTGATTCAAGATGAGTTAAAGAACAAAGGTGTTAAAATGACAATCATTGAAGAGTCAAAAGCTAAATCAAGTGAAAATGAAGAAGGGACCTCATGAGGGCTGAAATGACTGTGTTTTCAGTTCATATGACTTTTTGATATGATGGAATTAGTTTTATTTTGAGTTTTGGTACATTTTCAATTTCCATTTTGGAAAATTTTGAACAAAACTACTCACTCAACAGTTTCGTAGCGCAAACAGTGTAAAAAGGGAGAAAAGCGCTACAAAACTGTTGTAGCAACTTTTCTTGCCCTTTTTCATCAAATTTTGAGGGGTAAAAACATGAATCAAGAACTGAAAATGATGAGGAGGATGTATTTAAAGATAATGAAGTTATTTTTGGAGGAAAGATATCAAGGTTTTGAAGAAAAAAGGGTAAAAGAGCAGCGGTACGGAACTGTGTTGTTTTCATAGTGCAGCCTATTACAACCCATTTGAACAATTTGGAGATGGTTTTGGACAGTTGGAGCTTAAGGAGGAGGTTTGGCATGTGTCAATTCAATTTATAACAGCTAAGGAGCTCGAAATAGTGAGTTCATGGTGGTCATAATGTTCCAAGAGTGCAAAGGACCATATGCCTAGAAAATAGGGAATTGTTTCCTACTTTGATGGAGGTCAGCATTATGGTCATAAAGGTTTGAAGCCTATCATCCAGATTCGACCATGTGTGAATACATTTGGAAAATGATGTAATTTAGTTTAGATAAGGTTGTTATGGATAGAGATAAAGAGTTTGAATCCTATTTGTAATAGGACTATTTAGTAGATTTGCTGTCTTTTTGTAATATATACCATTTCATATGGTTATGCAAGGTGTTAAGAGTCAGGAATTTGATGTATCTAGCACAAGATAAGATTATATCATGTAGTAAATAGTCTATAAAGGATCGAAAATTTGAATGTACCAGGGTTGGACATTTTTTAGCAAAAGACTGTGCTTATTGTAATTGACTGGTTTTCAGCTAATACAGAGATTTCTACTTAGCCAACTTGAGATTCAGAAGGAGTTCTAGTGTGTTATTATTCTTATTGCATCTTTTATTATCCTATTACAGTGGTGTTTGTCTATGTTACTCAGAATTCATCTTTGATGCTATGACTTCCTATATAGATAAACTGACTGTGTTTTTTACAGTTTCACGTGTGTATCTCTTGACTAAAACTATGATATGCCTCAAATTCCATGTTAAGTAGATTGATTGGTTTACTGAAACTATTTTGACTCCATAAGCCCAATGTGTACTTCCTGATGTGTTTTCAACCTATATTTATCATCTATCTGATTATTACCCCACATAGAGTTAGCCATCTATATTTTTATCGAAAAATCATTAACCCTTTGAGAGATCCCTCTCAGGTGTAGGAGGCTAAGCCTCAATCAAAATATTGGTTTGAAATAGTTACATGAGATTGATTTGATTAGCAGCCTATCAGGTCCAATTTTCTGATAACATTTTGATGCGTCTGCCAGGAGGTTGAAGATTATATTTTCCAGAAATTTTGAAGCTGAACTTCTGAAGGTATCAAGAGCTCAGGAATTTTTTCGAGGCTGCATCTATCTTGGTGACTCCATTTAGAATTTATATGATCAAAGGTGGCTTCGAGAAGGAGATACACGAGGAGTAATCCTGACCTAGATCCACCTACCATCGTGGACAATCTAAACACCATTTCCAGAGGCAGTAAAGGCACTCCTAAAATATCAGGTACTCCATCACATTCGAAATCCTTGTCCTCTGAAATTTTAAGAAGTCCTGAAGATAAAAGAGTTGATGATAAAATTCAAGAGGTTTTTTTTATATCAGAAAGTGACAAAGAGCTAACTGAAATTATCCTAGACTTGCATAAAAGGGGTATTGATACTTCAACTCTAGTAACACAGGAAGACAAAGAATAGTTTTGGGAAGTTGTTACTTCTAAGTTGTTGTTGGAAAAAGAGTCTTTAGATAAATTGAAAGAGCTTGATCCTTTTGAGGTCTTGTTTAAAATTAAAGTTGGTTCACCTCTTCCATATTGGAGTTCAATTGTTAGTGGACCACAAATACCAAACAATCCTCCTCATACCAATTTTTCATCTTCTATTTCTGCCATCCCTAAAGCTACTACAGTCCCTTTAACCATGGATGGAAATATACCTCCTCCACCTGTTGCACCTGCTAGATACGCCCCTCTTATTCTTCCAGCTATTTTACATGACCTCCCTAGAAAATATGTTGCTAGAATCAAAACTTGAAGAAGTGATGAAGAACATGTGGACCAATTTAATGATTTTATAGACAGGGAGGAGGTTGATGATGAAGATGTTAAGTTGAGGTTATTTGCTCAGAGTTTTACTGGTGAAGTTAGGAAGTGGTATAAAGCCCTTACTCCTAGAAGTATTCATAATTAGATTGAGTTTGAAGATACTTTTGAGAAAATGGGGAAATAGAACTAATCAAGTACAATCGCTCACCGAGTATAGCACTTTGAAGAGAGCTGCTGATGAATCTGTTCAAAACTTTTCAAAAAGGTTTAATAAGGTGTATGACTCTATTCCTAAACATTTGAAACCACCATAAGCCTTAGCTCAGATGAGATATGCTGAAGTGTTTGACTATGAGTTTTCTATACTGTTGAGAGAAAGAGTATCCCCTTCACTTGCTGAAATGAAAAATGATGCAGTGAAGGTGGAGGTTAATTTGATAGCTGCTAAAAAGTAAAAAATAGATAAGACTAAGTTGAAAGAGGAAGAGAAGCCTTCCTCCTATACCCCTCAGGATAAGCTGGATTCAATGATGAAAACAATGGAAAATTTGATGGATAGGCTAGCCCTTGGGAATACGTCTGCTCCTCCTGCACAACATGAACCTTAATTTAGAAACCCTCAGTCCAGGAGACCTCAGAATCAGCAAAGACCAAGGGAAAATAAAATACGTGACTTGATCCTCTGGTGATACCTCTTGTGAACTTGATTGATGAAGAAGATGATCCTGAAATTCCTGAAGAGTCTATTCACTGTTTAGATGAAGAAATGTCTGCAATTTTCTTGACTAAAGAGGAACATGATCAATCATACCAAAGTAATCATGGAGAGGAAACATCATATTATCTGAAAGGGTATCAACATGTTGTTTTTGAGATGCAAAAACAATACAATCTCAAAAATAGAAATGTACCTATCATTGCAAACAAAACACAGCCTAAGAAAGATACACCTAAGGTTGCTGATGGCAAGAAAGATGCTCCTAAGGTGGCGAAGGTAAAAAAAGATACACCGGTTGTTCCTCCTAATATAAAAGAAGTAGAAAAAATCTTTTACATTTTTTGGCAACCAACTATCCTTGATAATATTACTCATTGGCAAGTTTTTGAGGATGAGAAACAAGTGAAGAACTTTATTGAGCTGAAAGAAGAGTTTGAAAATATACAAGTAGATCAGCAAAATATGATTGCTGAGTCTAAAGGGAAATCTAAAGTTTTGCAGCTAAAGAAAAATTCTATACCAAAGGGACTCATACCTCTTGAAAAACTTTTTGATCAGAATGATGTTTTTAAATCACCTAAGATACAAGTTGATGATGAAGAAGTTGAGAGCTGTAACCTTGGTATAGTAGCTATGCCCAAAATGATTAAACTTTCAAAGTTTCTTTCAGCTGATATGAAGTTTAAGTATATTGAAAATATGAAGAAATTTATAGATGTGTTTTCTTGGAATTATGCTGATTTGAAAGAAGATGACCCCACTATTATTCAACATACTATTCCCATATAAGAAAATGAAAAGCCTTTCAAGCAGAAGTTAAGGAGGATCAATCCACTTCTCATGCCATTGATTGAGAAGGAGGTCAAAAAACTCTTTGATGCCAAAATCATTGTCCCAATCAGATTTTCAAATTGGCTTGCAAACTTGGTTCCAATTAGGAAAAAGAGTGGAGAAATCAAAATATGTATTGACTTCAGAAATTTGAATAAAGCCTCTCTAAAGGACAATTATCCACTCCCAAAGATGGGAAAATTTTTGCAAAATATTGTTGGTGCTCAGAGAATGTCTATGATTGGTGGTTTTTTAGGTTATAATCAGATCCATGTACATCCTGATGATCAAGAAAAAATAACCTTTACTACACCATGGGGTATTTTCATGTATGCCAAGATGCCATTTGGTCTCATGAATGCAGGAGCTACTTTTCAGAGGGCAATGGATATTGATTTTTTCTGAAGAGAAGGACAAGATGGTGGTTGTTTATCTTGATGACATAAAAATCTTTTCAAGGAGGGAAGAAGATCACTTGAAACACCTAGAAAGAATTTTGCTGAAGTGTAGAAGGTTATCTCTAAATGTTTTGCGTTAGGTTTCAAATGCTCAGGAGTTATCACCCCTCCAGACACGAGTTATCCTCCACCCGAAAAATTTCAACCCCATGTTGATATTAAGGTTGAACCTCTCCTTCTCCGCCCATTTATTCACCTCATCTTCCTCTTCGCCTGGTGAAAGTCTGGATTATACTAACTAGGTGGCTAAGAAGAAGAAGAAGAAGAAGTTGAAGAAGAAGAAGGAAAATAAGCAAGGGGAAAATCAGTAACCATCGCTACTCATGTGTATTATATTGAAAAACCTCCCACTTGATTCCTAAAAGTCAAATTACCTTGCAGAATATGTGAGGGTGACCATATTCTTAGAAATTTTCTTGATATTCCCAAGGTGTTAAAAGTGTGGTCTGTTGACCTGATTCATCCTTCGTCATCAACCTCTGGATATCATGCTGGCGATGAACCCTTAGCTAGAGATACTAAGAAACAAGGGAAGATCAAATTTCCCTATAGGTTATGTGAAGGGAACCATACCGTTAACCTTTGTCCTTATATGGATGAAGCCTCTAAAGTGATAGATACCCTTATGGCTTCTGAGTCCTGTCTTCCAGTTGGTTACCGGAAATTAACTTTGAGTCCTCCGCTAGTTGATCAATTAATTGATCGAGATTCATCTCTGGTCAATTTTTCTCTCTTTGGAAGTCAATCTCACAAGTCCATTCCCAACCAATCATTGGTCGATAAAAAGGTCGACCTAATTCCACCTACAGTTCATCAGGTCTTTTCCGTAGAGTATGGATCATACCACTTAGGTTCTCTTTGTTTCCTAAAATTCCCCGAGATTGGAGGGAGATCCTCCCATTCCCACAGTCCAGGAGGGTGATCCTTCAACTCCCATTCCCACTATCAAGGAGGGTGATCCTCTTGCTCCCATAACACAAGAGGATAGTTTCCCCATTCCGTTGGCACCACCTCCATGTAATTTGGCTGCTTCCTTTGAGTGGAGTCGACTGGCAGGATATCGTCTTCCTTCTTACGTGCCTTTTGAGATTACGATATAGGCCTATAATGTGGTCATACCTAGCATGATAATAGATGATGGTGCATATGTTAGTATTATGTCTTCAACTACTTGGAAATCTTTCAGTTCTCTGCAACTTGTTCCTATTACTTAGAATCTTTTGGCCTTTAACAGAGGAACCAATCAACCCTTAGGGACCCTTTCAACATTGCCTATTACCTTGGGAGGAATGATTGTCTATATAGATGTGATGGTTGTCCAATGCCCCTTGGATTTTAATTTATTCTTGGTGCACGACTATACTTATGTCATGGGAGCACTTGTCTCTTCCCTCTCTCGTGTGCTTTGATTTCCACATGAAGGTCGAATTGAGACCGTTTATCGACTTTCATTCATTGGTCCTAATATGAAACCTAGTCTACCATCATCCATTAATTCTCTCCTTATACATTGTTGGTAACTTCCTTGCCACAAGTTAATTATGTGGCCACCTGTTCATTTCCCGCATCTAGTGATAATGTCATCAGAAATGTCATGTACCATGTACTAGGGACATTGGATCCCGATTTCCATAGTGTTGTTATCCCATAAGATGAGAACCTCTTGGAAGCCATGACCTCTTATATGTCATGATCAAATTTTTGGAGCATAGTTCCTCTTGTGTCAAGCTCCTTAAAAAATGAAACAAGCTCTTCAGAGCAAAGTTCTTTTCTTGTGTCAAGCTCTTTAACAAATGAAACAAGGTGTCATGAGGATAGTTCTTTTACTATGTCAACCTCGTTAATAAATGAATTAAGCCTCTATGAGGATAGTTATTTTACTTTTTCAACCTCGTTAAAAAATGAATCAAGTTCCCTTTCAATTCAAGCTTTTGATTGGATCACGTAAACTTCGAGTCAGGTCTTTCAGTTGACATCGTAATCGAACCTTCACTCCATCCACCTGTTAGTAACTAGTAGTCTACCCAAGCGAATTAATTTAAGCTTGGGGGCATGTAACTCAAATTGAGTCACCATGCTAGGGGCATGCCAACTTTTTCAAGTAGATTTTCCCATGTTTCAAGCTTGTGTAAAAATGAAACCATCCTCATTACATTTTTTTACGTCAATGTACAATTTGGTTTTGGTGTGCTTTTTGTAAACCATTTTCCTGGTTATCTTGTTTTACTTAAAATATGCATTGCTCTAATATAGAAATTTGAAAAAATAGTAAAACCATGATCATCATTACATCATGCATTAAACAAGAAAATATAGCATATAGCGCACACACACACACACACACACATATCTATGTGTGTGTGTGTGTTGATATTGTTTGTAAAAGTTTTAGTACATCATAATGAAAAAAATATATGTGTTCTGGTACATAAAGAGACTCGCAGGTCCCAAAAACTACAACTGCAGAAATCAAAGATAAACTGAGCTAATTAACATGGTGCTCATGGTAACAAGTCACTGCTCGTATGACTCAAGTTAGTAATCGATGAATGTGGTCTGACACCACTACAATATGCCTTTGGTAGTGGCAGGGAATATCATAAAAATGAGCATATTCCAAAACCCTAGTGGTCAAAGCATCTAGGTTCCGTGCAATCTCCTCTTCAGCATCTGATCTCTCCTCATACAGAGTAGCCTCAAATTCCCTCGCCACTATTCTAGCTATAGGGGAGATTCTAGCTGGTCTTTGCAGTCCAACATCTACAACGCATAAGTTTAAACATCATAACACATATGCCAAAAAAATATAAACATGAAAAATATTAACAAAAAACATGTTTTACCTCTGTCATCCCACGGATCACCCTTTAAAAGTGGAAGGTTGGGGTCACCTCTGAAATCAGTCCCAGAATATGGCTAGTCGTCCATTACAATGAGCTGACGCCTCAGCCACACGAAGAAAGTAGGCTTGTACGACATGTGTTGCCTGCCTCCAGAGTGAGGCATCAACTAGCTCAATCTGATCATGCGTGGATCTCATGGTGCAGGCACGACCACTTCCGCCCACTGAAATTCGAACAACGACACTTGTTCCAAAAAGAATGATGCTAATATTGAACCATACCCAAATTTCTTAAGTCAACCTTTTCTTCATTTTGAAAGTTGTTTCTTCATATTTTTCAACACTGCATCTACCCAGTTAAAGATGGTGGGTGCCATACAGTCAATGGTAGTTTGAAGTTGAGAATTGGTAGCCTCATGCGGTACTTGTGCCCCAACGACACCTGTTATGGTGTACAAGACTACCTTGAGAGGCAGGTTGTTTATGCTTCCTATGTCCACCTTCCCACTAGAAGACTTGGCTACATCTGGACACTGCCTCCCCGTGAGCATATCCATGCTCTCACCCATGATTCAGATCCCTGCCAAATGAGCTCGTTCCCCTTTCCATGATAAACCAGTGATGAATTAGATGTCAGAAACCTCGATTTCCAACTCTTGGTCACCGATTATGAATCTCTCTCATCCCGTGTCCCAAATACTCACCAGGTATTGTAGCAACTCCGGCTCAGATTTTAGGCCGAGAGTCAAGAATAACTTGAGGAGCCCATAGTTCCTCAAGGCAGAAAGGTAGTCTCGATCCTCCATGGATTCTTTATCCACATATTAATGTTCCCTTTCTCTCCATTCAATCACCATTTGGTTTGATGATTCCTCCCTATCACAACAATCAAACAATATTTTGTCAAAAATTTGAGTGTGAAAATCGAATTTGGGTGATGATTTTTGGAAAAAAAATTTGCATTTTTCTGGACTCTGCGATCAGCGTGCTTGTTTTAAAAATAGGTGCAACGATCGATGCACGGCCTGTGTAAAAAATTGCAAATTATCGAGATCCCGATAGGGAATTCCCATGTCGATCCGTCAGAAAAAAGAGTTTGAAACTCCTTACCCAAAAATCAACACACATCATAAAAATGTTGAAACATGTATGAAACCAAAGATAATGAGCATGGATCTTACCTGGTACCAACGGTTCATCGATCGGCCTCTTGGATCGCCAACAATCAGCTCTTGAAGAATCAAGGTAAAAAGGGTAAAAAACCTCTTCAATGACTTGTGAAAGTAAAAAAGTGAAAATGTTTTTACTTTTCTGATTTTTATAAATGTTCAAGTCACTTTTTAGTGTTTTTTCAATATTTAATTATTTTTTTCCTTGAGAACATATAATGTGTTCACTCTTGTGCAACAACAGGGTTAAAATTTTGACAGATGATATGAAAGCAAGTTCTAGTTTATTACTTTTCCAGACTCAGTAAAATAAATGAAAAAGGTACCGCCTTGGAGTCATCTTTAAGCTCTTTTCTGACTCTCAAAAAATGAAAATATTGCTGAGTATTTTTCATTTTGCACTCATTAAAGTAAACAAAATGTCGTTCACCCAATATACGTTTACCCCTTTTTTGGGTTGGGATGAACTATTTACGAAAAAGGAATACCTTAGTCAATCATGACTAAGAGGTTCTCTCGAACTTTGTTTTCTACATTTTCAGATTCGAGAGACCATCTACGAAAAGGGCTTTATGGATTTTTCTTTTCAGCCTCTTTTCAAACTCTCTAAACATGAAAAGGCGTCAAGTTTCACCTTTGTTGGACTTGTTAAAATTTAACAGCATTGGAATCGTCACCATGACGTTATCGAGTTCTTCCTTCCTAGGGCTCGTAAAATGTACTAGGATGGATTTTTCCGAAGGAAAAACTTACAAAAAAAGCATATGTTATCCCCTTCAAGATTGTATTAAAAAATAATTGTGGTACTCGCCAGAAATGGTGAGGGAAAAATGGAAGTATTTATCAGTTGCGTCGACAATATGTTGCTCTTTAACATGACACTTATCTGCAGTTCGTGTCGGGTTGGGGATATCCCACATTCGTCACTTTGCCTCCATGGGTTTGGGAAGTTTGTTTGCCTCTCATTCAATTACCAATAATGTGAACATGACCTCTGATTCCATTTGAGTCAAATACTTCCAAAATCCAAAGTCGTGTCACCGATATGTTCGAGAGCAGTTCCTTTTGCATTTTTTCACTACCTGATTCTCTGTTCAGTCTTGATTCACAACTATCTTGTTCCTTTGTCTCGTGCCAATAATTTGGGATACATCATAGACCTCTTTTCACATATCGCTTCCTATCAACTTCATCTCATTATCCGGGAAGTTGATCTAGAGACTCCTTTCAATACCTTAGATCCTGCATGCCTTAATGGTAGGTTTTTCGGATTCGACAACAGGTTCACCGCATTGGCCTTTGATTAGATAATTTCACGAGTGTTCGAATTCAGTTCCTTATTCATATCTCATGGATTTTACTGCTAGTACCTTGAGGGACATCATCATTATTGGTGGTCTCTCTCGCGCATGTTAATAGTTTACATCATTGACTGGTAATCAAGCAATTTCCTTGCATGTTCAACTTCATCTCACTCATTCACGTGCCTGAATTTTTACTTTATCGGGTCGTGATAGAGCGCAAGACCCTGGATTTTTTTTTATAAAGTCCAAGTTGTAAGGCGATATGAGTTATTCATGACTGTATACATGACTCTTCTAGCTAGATGATTGCGACCATGCCTAAATCCATATTTGTGATCCTTCTTATTGCTGGATGGTTGTGTCCATGCCATGGATCCTATTACATGATCTCTTTTATGGATGGATGAGTCCATGCCTCATACTCATGTATTCATATAAGATATTTCAGTTGTATATATGTACTTGATTTGTAGGATTTCCGACAGCGACGTCTTGGTCTTCGCATGTTATTGTAAAGCATTTCACCCCTCACTCTTGTTCTTCCTTCATGCTTTAGGGGGCATTCGTTACACAAAATTTTGTCACTATCCTTGTACTACCTATTCTTGAATCCTGGAGGACCCTCACAGTGATCCTTGTGTACCTTTTCCATCATGAAAATATGCCATTGCATCCCTTACAGTCTGAATAAAAAACTCCCTGTTGATCATTCCTATAGTAGCTCCTTAAAAACCCATATTTTTGGAGCAGCGTGACTCTTAGATGTCTCACCAACGTTGTTGACCCATCCTAAGCTTGTGAGCAGCGCCGATCGGTGCTAGTATGGAAATCACACCTATGCCGATCCACTTCTGGAAGATTTTTTAAATAAGGAAACAAAGCTTCATGGCCTAGAAGCTTCGAGGGCAGAGAGTTGGATGTCTGTTGGACAGGATATGGCAAGAGTCATTCCTTGGGCCTCTTGTTCTTACAAAAGAGGAACCTCCCAAAGAGATAAGCCATTTTACCATCATAAGTGGATCCATGTCCCCTCCTCCATCTCTATAAATTCATCATCCTCCAATGCCTCTGCTAGTTAGAAGAAAGATAGAAGATCATAGGAGAGAGAGGTTTGAATATTGCCATAAGATTTGAAGGAGAGAGTTGAGCCCTTAAGCCTTCTCAGACCGAGTTGAAAACGTGTGCTTTGGAGACGTGCCCAAATTCGAACCTGCTAAAGGAGAGCTTCGATATCAAGGCGCAAGTTGTAGCTCCTCTTATATTAATAATATGATACAAATGATATTTATTTTCCATCCTTGTTCATGTTTATGATTAAGAATTCTAGCATTCCTTGAAAAATTAGATAGGTTATATTTGTATATGCATGTTTCACTTGTATGCTTCTTGTTGTTTCTTGGTCACTTGTGCAGGTAATTGAACGCTGGTAGCTGTGGAGATCAAGTTTTGTAAAATCAAAGGATCAAGTAGCTTCGATGAAGAGCGACATCGCAACATCAGATCGAGGTAGGCCATCTCTCTTGATCTATGTTTCATTTATAATCTAGGAAAGTAGGTGTTAGCTTGTTTCCCTTGTTGCTAGACCCACTTTAGGGCTAGAGGGATCGTCTATGTCTGCAGAGAGGATTTACCTATACAACAATTGTAGGAAAATTAATTGGGCATATAATATCAAATTCGAGAATCAATATTAATCCAAAAAGAGTAATTGTTATTCAAAATGTCCCAGTTCCTATTTCATAAAAGGAAATCCAATTTTTTATGGGTAAAATTAATTTTGTGAGGAGATCCATTCGTGATTTTAGTAAAATGGTTAAACCCATTCATATTTTTTTGAAACAAAATTAAGTATTTTTTTGAAATGATAAAACAAGAAAATATTGTGTAGACATAAAACTACTATTAGATATGCACCTGTTTTTGTGAAGCCTTATTTTTCAAAAGATTTTATCATATACACCAATTCCCCTAAAGAAGTTATTTATGAGTTATTCTTGAGAAGGATGGTCACAATAATGAAAATCTAATAGCTTACATAATCTAAAGCTTCCCTAATGATGAATTGAAAAATACCATGATTGAAAAACATACATTTTCTCTTATAAAGGCTTGAAAAAATCTATCATTTTATTATAGGTAAGCATAACGAGGTAAAAGTCCCTTTATGTGTTGTTAAATTCTTGTAATCACAAGCATTTTTGTCTGGGAAATTTGCACTCCCAAGATTTAAAAAAATCATTTCACGATCACAAATTCTAATACAATAAAGGGATGAGGTTTGGTTTTACAACTCACTAAACATCCTCAACCATATATTTATTCTAAAAATAATGATGTTGTTTTATCTACTTTATTTCTAATTGAATATGAAAACCTTTATTTTGCATAACATCACTGGTATAAAAATATCGTTTATTAGTTACAACATAAAAAATGCTCTGATAACCTTAGATGTCAAGAACAAAGGAAGCTTCATCTTGAACCTTCAAATATTTTAAATGCCATTCTTTTGCATATATATGTTTATGAGTTGTTATTAAGATGCATTGATGAAACACCAACTTAGATGATATTGAAGAAACTCCATGGATCAACATACTAAGATATTGATATTGGTGGAAATTTTATAATGAAAGCTACTACTCACAAGATATCGAAAATTTGTTACTAATGGCCTTGAATTTTTAAGGACACATATAAGTTTGTACAAGCTTGTTGTTGGGCACCAAATCTGGCTACCTTTCTGACCATTTTTATCATCCTTTTTGACCCTTTTGTGTTTAATTACCTACAATTTCTATGCTAAACTTATGAGGTAAATACCCCTAACTTGTCCAATTGTAATATTTTAATTAATGAAGTAAAGTCATGGAGTCTTACCTATTTGCGGCACTAAGATATGTACTTGACTGTAGTTTGGAGAACAGGAACCCTCGCTCCAGTGTTTTGCAACAGATTTGGTAACGGTCAGCTATAGGGAGATTGTGCAGCTGGAGTCACGATTCCTAGGGCCTATTATTGGCCCCTTGTTCTATCCTGTACATCTGATGTTTGTGCTATTCCAACTGATGTGTATTTCTAAATGCGTGATTACCACGTTCCAGGGAGATCTGTTTCTCTCCCGCGCTGTGTATAAAATGGATATTGTTCCTGTAAATGGGGGTCCCCGGCAACGACGCCAAAATGTTGGTGTCTAGGTAAGAATGATTTATCCACCCTAATACGACATTAATTTTATCAATCTGGGAGCGTATCCTTTCAAGGCAACACGCAAGGTATATGCAGGAACAAACACATAATCCGTCTTAACCAAGGGTTTATAATTAAGATTCAAAACAATGCCATGATATTAAATCAAATACTGAACTTCAAAAGCAATCTTAACAGAAAAGAATAATAACAACAACCATAACAAAGAACAATTCACACACTTACAGGCGTAGCACCTGATCAGAAGAGCGGGCCCAGCTCTCTGATCAGGGCTGCGTTAGTCACGGAGACACTTAGAATAGCAAAAACAATAGTAATTTATTAATCTATAATATGTGATTACAATATCCATCCGGGGACCCCCATTTACAAGAACAATATCCATTTTATACACAACACAGGAGAGTAATAGATCTCCCTGGAATGTGGTAATCGTGCATTCAGAAATACACATCAGTTGGAACAGCAACGACAATGTTGGGCACCAAATATGGCTACCTTTCTAACCATTTTTATCATCCTTTTTGACCCTTTTGTGTTTAATTACCTACATTTTATATGCTAAAATTATGAGGTAAATACCCCTAACTTGTCCAATTGGAATATTTTAATTAATGAAGTAAAGTCATGGAGTCTTACCTATTTTTGGCACTAAGATATGTGATTGACTGCAGTTTGGAGAACAGGAACCCTCGCTCCAGCGTTTTGCAATAGATTTGGTAATGGTCAGCTATAGGGAGATCGCACAGCTGGAGTCACGATTCCCTAGGCCTATTCTTGGCCCCTTGTTCTATCATGGACATCTAATGTTTGTGTTGTTCCAACTGATGTATATTTCTGAATGCACGATTACCACCTTCCAGGGAGATCTGTTACTCTCCCGCGCTGTGTATAAAATACATATTGTCTGTAAATGGGGGTCCCCGGACGGATATTGTAATCACATCTTACATATTAATAAAGTACTACTGGTTTTTCTGTTCTAAGCGTCTTCGTGACTAACGCAGCCCTAACCAGAGAGCTGGGCCTGCTCTTCTGATCAGGTGCTATGCCTGTAAGTGTGTGAATTGTTCTTTGTTATGGTTGCTGTTATTATTCTTTACTATTAAGATTACTTTTGAAGTTCAATATTTGATTTAATCTCACGACAATGTTTTGAATCTTAATTATAAACCCTTGGTTAAGACGGATTATGTGTTTGTTCCTACATATACCTTGCGCGTTGCCTTGAAAGGATACGCTCCCGAATTGATAAAATTAATGTCGGATTAGGGTGGATAAATAATTCTCACATGGACACCAACACTTGTGATGAGTGTCAAAAGGAAATAGGTAAAGAAGAATATTTTGCAATGCCTTTGTAGCTAGTTAGACCTGATTTTCCTTATTATAAATGGGTGCTAGATTTTATAAGGCCTATCATTCCACCTTCATATGTGGGGCATATATTTATTTTAACTGCTATAAACTACCTTTTTTTCCAAAATAAAAAATAAAACTTTCTATTAAGATTATAGAAGGTTACATTGTATATGCACTTGGCATTCAATGAACTGCATGTTTCCTTTTCTCAGTAGGAAAGGAAAGGAAGAAAAATGGAGTTGCAGCGGTTTAGGAAGAAAAAATTATTTACCATTTCCCCCAACCTTTTTCAAAAATTTTCCAGAGAGTATGCGCCTGTTTCGGCCCCTGGGCTTCCCTTTTTAGCGAAAAAATTCCCTAAACAGGGGTCAAAAGCCGGCCTGTCGCTGAGATTTTTACAAAAAGAACATCTGGGTGGTAAACACCCTTCTAGATTTACATAGTTTAAGTGGTAGAAAAAATCCCCCACATTATCTCCCAGATCTCTTCTTAAGAGGAAAACAATCCAAAACAGAGATTGGTGGGGTTGAATGTATAAAGCAGGATTGTTTTATCAATAAATATAAAAAGTTGTATCATGAGTTTGAAAAAAAAAACATAATTAAAAATAAAGACTGGATAAAGATCATTTTAGAGTGCAAAAGGAGGCTGATCCAGGTTCCAGACTAGATCTCCGTCAACCTATTTTGCTACCCAGTTCCCCATAGCTTGCTGAAGGCCCTCCTTAGAAAGGAGGTCTGCGTCGCTATTACGTTCCCTATAAATGTGACAAGTAGAGATTTGATTAAATAATGATTTTAAAAGCAGAGCCTCTTCTAATAAAGGAATCATAATATAGTTGAGGCATATTTGAGTTCCATTAAACCATTGAATGATATTAATAGAGTCACCAAAGATCTGAGCTGATCTCAACTCAAGATGAGAGAGCCAACACAGAAGTAGATGAAGGGCTCCGAGTTCTGCAAATTGATTTGTTCCAGTGCCAAGACCGACTGAAGCATTGTGTATCTTTCTAGAAAGGAAGTGTATAGTGAGCCCTGCCCCACACCTATTTTGTGGGTCAGAAGCCCCATCAAAGTAGGCCCGTGGGATGTCTCCATCTCTTCCATTTTGATGATTCTGGCCCGCTGAGCTTCCTTTGGGATAGGGATGTGTTCATAGATAGACGCCCCTTCCGAGGCTAGGAGAGAAATGGGAAACATGATATATTTAAAGATAACTCGGTTCCTTGATATCCAGGTACCCCATGTAATAATAAGCGGGATGTTCCTCACCCAGTCATTAGGGGTTTCATTTCACCACCTTTGCCAAGCCTCCGAGATGGTTGTACCTTCCCATCTTTGGGAGAGGTTTAGAAGCCTCAAGTTTTCAGCCCATAAACTATTGTTAAAAGCAAAATATAGAAGGAGGTCGTGCGCATAATCCAAGTTTGATTTGCACATAGTGCACTAACCTGGACCTATCTTTCCCCTTCCTTGCAGATTTTCCTAGGAGGGGAATTTGTTCTGTAAGATGCACGAAAAGAAAAGTCTCATTTTTTCCGGTCCTTTGACTTCCAACATAGACTTGTACCACCACTCTGGCTCTGCCCATCCTTTCTGCTTCATTAACCATTTGTATTCGAATTTCGGTGAGTACCGACCCGTGGGGGGATGTACCCAACAAAGGTCGTCTGACCTTTCCTGTATACGAATATTTGTTCTGTGAATCTCACTGATAAATCCTTTCCATTCTTCTCTCCACCGGTCTTCAAGTTGTAGGGTCTCTCTAGACATCCATGCTTGTTTCCAAATGGTTGACTGGCAAAATTTCACAACATGACTCAGAGTGCAGATGCCTCTGTTTTGAAGCAGTGGTCAAACAATTCTCTGCACCCCAGCCATGGGTCTCATCCAATTTTGACATGTGCACCATTCCCTACGTACCATGCCAACCTTTTTTCAATGGTCTTAATCGAGGCCAGCGTGTCTTTCCAAACGATCGAAGCATTTTGCACTTTCTTTGTAGGGATACGCGACCATTCATCCATTGGCATAGGGTCAATGTATTTCCTTTTTATCACTGATGTCCATAAATTTTCCAGGGTGATAAGTCTTCATCCCAATTTTGCTGCCAAAGAGAGGGTGAAAGGTGTGAGCTCCTTTATTCCCCAACCTCCCTAGGCCTTAGGTCTCGCCAATTTCTCCCATGCCACCCACAACATTACAGGTTCAGTCTTCGAGCCCGCCCATAGGAACCTGCTATAGAGTTCGTTTATTTTAGAAAGAATACTTTTCGAGACCCAAGTTAGGGTGGCCCAGTACATTGGGATAGGCATAGCGACGGATTTGATGAACACAAGCCTCCCTACCCGAGACAACCATTTGAAACTCCAGTGCTTCATTCTAGTTTCAATTTTTGCCACAAGCTAGTGCCAATCCTAGATTATGTAAGATTACGGTTTTAGGTGGAAACCCAGGTACTTGAAGCTGTCATGGAGGGATTTTAATTCAAAGGGTAGCACTTCAAAGATTCTATCCACTTCGGCTCGAGTGAAACCCTCCATGGTTATGGAGGATTTTTGACTATTGATACTTAGCCCAGTAGCCTTTAGGAAGAGATCAAGCACATATTTGATCCTTCTGATGTATTCAATTCTTCCATTACTAAAAAGAAGGATATCGTCTACAAAGAGAAGATGCGTAATGGAAAGGTTGACTGCTACTTCGATTCCTTTCAATTCACCTTTTCTTTTTGCATCATGAATCATCTGACTGAGGCCTTCAACAACAAGGAGGACGAGAAGGAGAGATAAAGTACATCCCTGGTGAAGGCCCCTTTGAACTTGGAAAAAGGGAGTTGCAGCCCCATTGATCAGGATGGTAATAATGGTGGTGGTGATGCATCCCATCACCCAGTTGATAAAATCATTCCTGAAGCCCAGATGGGTCAGGAGCAGGCGAAGATACATCTAGCTTATTCTGTCATATGCCTTGGATAGGTCAATTTTTACAATGGCTCCTTTTTTCCTTCTTCTCTTTAGGTTGTATAGTGTTTCCTGAGCCACCCCCACCACCTCATGAAGTTGCCTTCCATCTGGAAAGCCAAATCGTTCCATCGATTTTTTTTTTGAAAGAAAAGGATTTAGACAAGTTGCAATCACCTTTGCAATGATTTTGTAAATGCATGAACAAATAGAAATAGATCTAAAGTCCTCAAAATATTTAGGGTCCTCCTTTTTGGGTATGAGGGCGAGGAAAGTGGAATTGAAAGGCTAGTGTATGGAACCTGTGGTCCTTGACTCTTATACCACCATAAGCAGATCCTTGCCCAAGGAACCAAAAAAATGTTGAAATAATTCCATCGTCCATCCATCCGAATCAGGGCTCTTATCCTTCTGCATTGCCTTAAGAATCCCTTCCACATCCTCTTTAGACACGAGATCCATAATACTATAATTCCATTATTCTTTAATATATCTGGGGAAGAACTGAGCCACTCTGATTACTTCGGCTATTGAGGGCTTCGTTGGGGCTTTAAATAAGGATTCAAATTTTTGCATCCCAAATTCGACAGATCCTTGAAATTTCTAGCAGAATTTCCTTCCTCTGTTTGCATCCCCTAGATGGTATTTATATTTTTCCTACCTTTAGCATAATTCTGGAAGAACCTTGTGTTTACGTCCCCTACTACCAACCAGATTTCTCTGCTTTTGAGACACCAAATTTCTTCATTTTCCAGTAAGATTTTATTTATTTCTGATTCAAGGCTCTTTACTCTATCCCTCATATAAACTGACTCATATCCCGCACCTTCTGGCTGCTCTAGCAAGTCTAATTCATCATTTATCAACCGTAAGGCTTCCTCTTCCCTGCTTTTTTTTTTCTTTTTCCCATTCCAATGCAACCTTTTTTATCCTCTTGAGGCTGTCCATGAACAACAAGCTCTTTCTTCCCTGCCTATCCTCCTCTCCCTTCCTCTAGGTGACATGAAACAATTGGTTGTACAACTCATCTTTCATCCATGATGAGTTGAACTTGAAAGGAGACCCAAGTTTCTTGTTTGCACCCTTTATTTCCAGAAGGATGGGAAAATGGTCAAATATACCCCCTTCCCCTACCCAATGCCGAAAAACAGAGGATCGACCTACCAACTCTTCATTAATAAGGAACCAGTCTAGTTTATTTGCCACCCTATCCTCTCCCGCTCTTTTGTTCCTCCAAGTAGGCTTGGGTTTGATTAGGTTAACATCCACCAGACATGTGGAAACAATGTTGTTGAGGAAAAAATCAGTAAGATGATCTGCTTGAGCAGTGGGGCCCCAGGTTTCAAATAACCCAAGGGAAAAATTCAGATCCCCTCCTAGAATGAGATTAGGGTTTTTCAGACATGACTTAGAAAATAACTTGTTCCATAATGGGATCCTATCCATGCAAGGGCCATATACGTTAAGGAGCAAGAGAGGGTGGAAGAGCTCATTAGAATAGACCTCCATTGCCAGAGTATTTTCAAATCCCTAGGTGGATACGTCCTTCAATCTTCCAGATTTTATTCCCATCGCGAGACCCCCTAACCTTACAAGGGCATCTAGTGCCTGAAAGGACCAACCCAGAAAAATCCTAGAAAAAGCTCCAACCACTTCCTCCCCCACCCCCAAAGTCTCCTGAAGCATAAGAACATTCGTCTCGTAGGACTTCACCAAAGCCTTAAGTGCTAGTTTTCTGGGTTGAATAGAAAAACCCACACAATTAAAGGAGAGAGTGATCATCGATAACCCAGGGAGGGGGTCTGCACTGCTCTAAGCACCCTTGACAAGGAAAGCTGCTCCCATCCACTATGTCAATTTTGGCCTTAACCTGAGCTTTTGCAAGGTTGGACTTCCGACCCCTCGATTTCCTAGGGCTTATAGCTATAGAATAAGGTCCCAGACCTTCGATTACCTCCTCCGACATAGGATTCTTCACTTTGGACCTTAAATTATAAGGGGGCTTTTCGGGAGGACAGGGTAGGGGGGAGGAGGCCCATGGTCCCGGATGATAGGATTATTATAGGGGGGATCGGGAATAGAGGTTATGATGATGTATAGAGTCTTTGACACAGATTTCATTTGTAAATATTCCATATGAACCAACCTGGAAGGACTAGGCCTTGAAATAGAAAAAACTGAAGTAAACAAAGAGGTACAAGGAGAGGAGGAAAGGTCCACGATCATACCCTCCTGTTGAGGAGTTGAGGCCTCGACTTCAAGTGTGGGGGAGGGAATTGGGGGTTGCTCCTCCTCTTGGACTAAATCTATATGACTAATTGGCTCGGTTTGCATGGCTTGAGGGCCTTCTTCTATCTACTATCTGCATGATCCTTCAACTCCTTCCATCAGGTCTCCCTTAACTTCTCTGAGATCCTTTGTTGATAGAGGCCTTTCTAGCCTTCAGGCTGATCTCTTCTGCTTCCTTTTCATATGATGGCCAAGTGGACAGTCCTTCTCCAGGTGGCCATATTTGTGGCAATGGTGGGAGCGAAAAGGCATGTGTTTGTAACCAAGCATCTGCATAAATGATAGGTCCTTGTATTTTAGGTGTATTTCTTCTGATAAGCCTTTTTTAGGGTTGAGGCTGACCAAAATTATTGTAGCACTCAGGTCCATAGTCTAAAGGTATGACTGACCTGCTTCCAAGAACTGCCCCAGAGTGTTCCCCATCGATCTGAAGGCCAATTCCATCCAGAAGGGAACCGACAACCCCGAGATTTTTACCTATACTAGTGTATCTTCTATTTTATCCCTTTGTGCATCAAATAACATAGTCCACTTCCTTAATAAAATAGGTCTTTTCCCAAAATTCCAATTCTGATGCATCACCCATTCCAGATGTTCCTTTTTTTCAAATTTAATCATGAACCAACTCTGATCTAGGGTTTTAACTTCAGTAGGTTTCCTCGGTGCTTATGACCATGCATTTGTTGTCCATTCTGAGATGTAATTGGTCGAATATTTCCTTCCTCTTACCCTGACTACTAGGATAGTTTCTGCAGCTTCCATAACTTCATCTATAAGAATATCAACCCCAAAGACACAACATGGGTTCTCCTCCTTATTTTTGGTCAACTTAGCTTTATTTCTCTTATTTCTTGCAACCCCACTCCTACCTCCTTCCTCACCCTCCAATAGACTTTCGTTAGCATCTAGTCCTTCATATTCGAGCGACCCAGGTCTCCCTTCCAATTGCTGATGGGGTTTCTTTCGAGAGGAACCCCCTTCTTCTTGAAATCTAATGACTTCGACGTCCATCTGCACATCCTCTCCTTTATGAATTCTGGATCACTTCTCCTACTCCTTGGCTTGAGATGTAGGTTGCAGCACACTCACAGATCCCAACACTTGCAGCCGTAGAAAATTAGGGTTTTGAAAGAAACCTTTACCCACCCTCGACCAAGATCCCATCGCTTCACTCCTCTCGGTAAAATGAAAATCCTTAGACTGGGTCCAAATGGACTCCTCTAACTGGGTCCTGAAGTCTATGTCTCTATTCCAAGAAACCTTTGAGTCCTACATTATCATGAATGCCACAAATTGCTACAATATATTCTAACCCCCCTCAGAAAAACGAATTCTGTAAATATCTTGGAAGTAAGGTACTTACATGGAGTGTCGTAGCGTCCGATTTTTCCACCGACCCCGAGATTTTTGCCTGTTGGTGAGAGTCTGGAACTCTCGCCTCCTTCTAGTCATAGTTGTATGTGCTTTGTAAAATTTCCTCTAAAAACCCCGCACCATTCACAGTGCCCCAGGCCTCCCCCGAGCCTTTAAACTTCAATCCTTCTCCACAACTCACTGAAATATACCTCTCCAAGTTCTTCGCCGAAACTTCATAACCCCAGACTGCTAGCAGATCTTTTGGCGTGGGATCTAGGTCTACTGAGTTCCATTTATTAACCATGGTTACTGTAACAGTCAAATGAAAACAAACCCCTTCGACAGTGCAAGAAACCCTTCAATCTCGTGACCGCATGCTTACTCCATCGTAGGGCAGTAGGTTTAGGGTTTGAAATGACAACATCTTCCATCCTAAACCCTATGTTGCTCATTCCTTGGCTCCACCTCCAATGCACGGGGTGGAAAACTACAGGGAACTCAGGTGTCTGTTGTACTCTGATGTCCAGAGACAGTTATCATGTCCTTACAACCCTCGTACTGTTGCCTGCGTCATGGCCCAGTGCTCCAGTGTCTGACTCCTGCCTCCATGGTTAGGGTTGCACACTTACATTTTCCTCCTTTCTTGGCCCTCCACTTTGTTGGGTATTGCATAAAGATCATGCTGTTATAGTTAAGTACAATGACATTTTCTGGAATTTTTATTCCTAGTTAGAGATTTTAAACATTCATTTAATCATCTTCTCTTATTACTATAAACTACTTTACTAAGAGGGTATAAACAATTCCATTCAAGCATGCCAAGGATGAATAGGGGTCTTGGAATAAAATATATTCTCTAGATTTAGTTTACCAATTGAGATCATAACTAATAATACTCCAACTTTCATGTACGGCAAGTTGACTCAATTTTGCAATGAATAAGGAGTGAAACATTTTACTTTGTCAACTTATTATCCTCAATTAATGGACATGTCAAGTTCACAAATAAAAATATAATAAAAACTTTAAAGAAAATTATAAATGATAAACATTAGCAGTGGCATATTCTTTTGACATTTCCCTTTGGGAAAATTGAATGACCCCCAAGAGAAGTATAGGTCTTACCCCTTTCCAATTACTTTATGGAAATAAGTTGTTATGTTATTTTGAACTCGCATCTTTAAGGTTGGAATTGTGAGTTAAAAATTTGAACTCAACAAGTATATCTCAAAGAGTTAATGCACTCTTGGCTTTGGAGGAACAAAAAAATTATTCTTTGAAGAATTTAAATCTTAGAAAGCAAGCACTCAGTAATTTTTTTGATAAAAGGACAAAGACATCCATGGGGTCTTAGATACACAATGATCGAGTGCATTGATAAGACACTCCCAGATGTTAAGCCATTGGTTCGATTCCTCGCCCTATTTGAGTGTTATTATTGGACATGACCATGATGTTTCTTTATTGTTGTCGAACTTACAAAAAAAATAAAAAATAAAAGGGAAAATACCATTACCTTTGAAGCTAGTCCAAATTTTTTATTGTGGGATTCTACTCATGGAGATAAAGGGAAATATCCAACGTTTCAGAAGCTATGTCAAGGCCTTATATAGTCACATTTGTCTTTGGTAATAAGTCAAATCCGTTTAAGGATGAAGATGGTATATTAATCTCTTACACCACAAATGGTTCACATTTGAAACATTATGTTGAACCTAAAGTATGTTTAAAATAAATAATATAATAAAAATATTGTATATAATCAGTGTTATTTTTATGATTTTCATGTTTTTCTTGTTATTTCTATTTATTTTATCGTGTTTTTATTTTTGTTTAGATTCCATCTACCTTTTAACTAATATTTTGTTATCTCGATCAATCAAGTTTCACGGTTATACATGTATTCTACAAGTTTATTACTAATTGTTGACAAACACAAACAATAAAGTTTATTGAAATTACATGTTGAGTTTGCAATGTTGTTTTGTTAAGTAATTGTTAACTTATTATAATGAAATTTTTTTGAAACTTTATGGATAAAGTTTTTTTGAGTATTATTCTTTACCTTGCTTCATTCCCATGAGAACTATTTTATATACATTATTATTTTGAATTTTAACTTTGTTTTTGGCATGCTTATTCTAAAGAACTACATAATGAACATCTTGAAAGACCCTAATCATGCACGATTTCAAACTTTTGAAACCAAAGATTTAGCCTACTAAAGGAAAAATATCATGTGGAGTTGCTTTGTGTTGACATATATATATATATATATATATATATATATATATATTACTCACGTGTATTAAAGCTTGCAAAACATTGCAAAGCTTGGTATCCCTATATTTTCCTAAGGTAAAGTAGGTGGGGTCCCATTAGTTAAAGTATTATGGACATGAATTTTGTGGCTTATATGACTACATGGCATGGACATCTCCTTTTCAAATAATGGTGAGCCTTGGTATTGCACCAAGAGTGCTGCAACTCCCAGGGGCTGCCCTACTTTACTTTATCAACCTGGGGTTCGTACAAAGTTGGAGGTGATAGTGCTATATACATAGCAGATGCATTCTGTTCATGTTATCCTCTTCCACTCTATGAAAGGGTGCTACTTCTAGGGGTTCTCAGTGAATTCTGTCACACTTCAATGAAACTAAAATAAATTGCAGAAAGGAAATGACAGAAATGAAACTAATTCAATTTGAAGAAATGAAACTAATTTAATGTGCAGGAAGGAAATCACAGAAAGAAACTAAATTAAATTGCTAGAAAGAAATAACAGGAAGGAAACTAATTGAATTTGCAGAAAAGAAACAAATTTAAATTGCACCTAACTTGGCCAAACGGCTAAATGAACTCTACTTATCCTATGGTCTATCTACCATGCTTCTATCCATGCTGCTAAGCTATCCATGACTTAATTCTGATTGAAAAAGTGTTGATTTGCTGTTTGGAGGAAAAAGGGCCAGAGAGGCTAATGGAGGGTTTAAACACATGACACAAGGCTTAGAGGAGGAAATAATGGATTTTAAACCTTATTACAACTTTATTATGGCGCAAAAGCTTGGGAGCGAAATGATTGAAAAATGTGATGGCGGAGTTATGATTGGCGGATAGAAGTGCGATATGAAATCTGCGATATCACAATCACAATATTGCAAGGTTGGAGCGGTAGAGGTTAATAGGAATAAAAAAAAATTATGAAATGCGATTTGCGATGCGGTAGAGTTCAGAATTGGCGTTTGGAATGGTAAAGGTTAACAGGAACAAAAAAAAAATCACGAAATGCGATTTGCGATGCGGCGGAGTTCATAATCGATGTTTGGAGCGGTAAAGGTTAACAGGAACAAAACAAAAATTGCGAAATTCGATTTGCGATGCGGCAGAGTTTGGAATCGGCGTTTGGAGCGATAAAGGTTAACAGGAACAAAACAAAAATGGTGATTTTCGATGTGTGATGTAGCAGATGATGTGGCGGTGGGACCAGTGGCGCAGTGCGATAACAATATCGCAATCGGCAGATAAGAGTGATAACTATTAAAGAAAAAGGGAAACGGTTGTGGAGAGTGATTTACGGCATGGTAAAAGCTGTGATCTACAATATGCGATGTCGCAATATCGCAATCAGAAAAAACGAGCGATGGGTCTTAAAAGGAACCAAATGAAAACTGCGGGATGCGATTTGTGATAGGATAAAGATTACGAAGTGTGATTGCGAAAAGGGATTGCGGTAAGTCGAAAGGGAAAAAAATGTTGTTTCTAATGTTTTTGATTGTTTTTAATAAAAGAGCAGCAAAGGGAAGTAGAAAGGGATATCGCATTCGGGCTTGGAATGAGAGAGCGTTAACAAATATCACAAGCGATTTGTGATTTGCGATGGAGAGAGGTAAGATGAGCGGGAGCTTCGAGGAGAAAGGGCAGAGGTCTAATTCCGATAGTTTTCAAGTGTTTTGCGTTAGAAAGGGTAAGGCAACCGTGAATGATAAGTCTTGAAGGGAAGAGGAAAATGGTGCGATGTGAGATTGCGATGGGTGACGTGGCGATGGGATCAGTGGTGGAGCGCGATCACAATATCGCAAACGAAAGATAAGAGCAGTAAGTGTTAACAGAACCGAATGAAAACTGTGATCTGCAATGAGCGAAGTACGGTAGCGAGGATTTTGAGGAGGAAAGGCGGAGGTCAAAATTGATGGTTTTTCCAACTTTTTTGCATTAAAACAAGTAAGGAAAACGTAAAGAATAGGAACAAATGAAAAAGGCGGCTGAAGGGTTTAAGTGTTGTTAGGGTAAAAAGGTGGGTACAGTAGTTAAAATAAGTGGAAAACATGAGGGAATGGAGGCGTAAAAGCAAGGTTTAGAGGCATAACACAGAGATGGAAACGGTGAACAAAAATCAATGTTTTTGGTCTGTGGGAAGGTTTACCCTCCTCGAGGTCTATCAACAGAGATGAGAAGGGAAGTCTAGATCCACAACCTTTAGATTTTTATCCTCTATTCTACTCATTACAAGAAAATGAAAAACTACAACAACAAACTGAATGCAAAGACCAAGCAGCAATGAAACTATCAGAAGTAGATCTAGCTAAATGGCAGAAGCAAAAATAACTAAATGACAAAAAGGAAAAGATAGTAACAACAGAGAAGTTGAGGCACATGGATTGGGCCCTAACCCAAGAGCCTAGCTCTCTAAAACTTAAATAAGTCGAATGAAATCAGTCTACTAATTTCATAAAAGAATAACCTCATACATCTCTGAAATTTTGATCACTGAGTAAAATAATAAAAAGCTCAATAGCTTGCAACAAAGCTTCAACTAGAATCACTGGAATTGACTAACTCTTCCTAGCTCTAGCTCTGCTCTATTTTTTTTACAGGGCAACTACCAACAACTCCCTAGAAAATGGTGATTGAGTCCACTTGACTCCTAGTAAACAAAGATTGGGTGCACTCCTCTTTGAGTTTCTTGGCTGCCTCTGGAATCAAATTGTTGGAGAGAATCTCTGGGACCCTTCGACTTCCTTTTAGAGTTAAGGAGGGTGGAAAATCCTCCTATAATTTCTCTTTGTTGTCTCCTCCAAGTCCTTATGATAAAATCCTTATAAAAATGCTAATAATTCATGCTTTCTGCATTCAAAATCATATTAGGCACTCAAAGTATGTTAGCCTTAATCACCACCTATACTAGCATCATAAAACCAAATAATAATAAAAATGCAAGAAAAAGAGGTCTAAGAAGGCAAAAGGGTGATGATTAACCCCTCCAAAAATATCTCTAATGATGGAGCTCATCATTAACCCCCTACTAAATGGTTGCTCATCCTCTAAGCAACTAATACTCCTGCATTTACTTTAAGGCTTTGACATCCCCCCTGTTATCCCGAGGAATAAGTGTGGGAGTTTCCCCAAGGGGGTAAAAACCATTATTATTTTCTGCATTCTCCCATTCTCTATCTTGTGCATATGTGTCATTTTCATCAGTCAGCCCAAGTAGCAAAGGTGGCTGAGCTTTAGTCCCAACCATTGTATCTTTTGGCATGCATGGCCCTCTTATATAACGGTGCCCTTTCCAATGCACCCCTCAATCTTTCTGGAGTATGGTACTCCATTTTATTGAGGCTGTGAGGGAGGTTATTCCATCTCCTATGGCTGGCCATAATGTACTCATCTTCTATTTTCCTAGAAACATCATCAAAGTGGTATATCACCTGGGTTTGAGTCTGAAGGTAGCTTTCAACCAATGCAGGGTCTCTTTCAATCTCTCAACGGTTAAGGATGACTCCTCTTAGGTTGAACAATTCTGGTCTGACATATAAGGGTTCTCTTTTTCTTCTTCCCTTTATCACAAAATTTCACTTGATAGGCTGCTAATCAGACACTCTCATGTAATAGTTTCAAACCAATATTTTGACTGAAGCTTAGCCTCTTCAGTCTGAGAGGGCTCTCTCAAAGGGTTAATGATATTGAATAAAAATGTATTTAGATGGCTAACTCTACTTGGAAAACAACTTGCTTATGATGAGTGTAGGTTGAAAATAGTATCAGTATGCAAACATTGGGCTTATGGAGTCAACACTTTCAATGATTCAGTAGTGAGTTCACTTTACATGGAAGATGAGGCAGGTTAGTGTTTTTAGCAGTGGTACACACACATGAAATAGGAAATCACACAATCAAATCATCTATAAAGTAATTCAGAGCATTACTTGAATGAATTATAAGTATTAAAGATGAAAACCACTGTAAATATGACACATAAAAGATATAGATAAGATAAGAACTAAAAACTCAGTGAGAATCTCAGGTTGGTCAAGAAACAAGTCTTTGTATTACTAAAACAGTCAAATTACATAAAGTTGTAGTTTTGCCAAAAAATATCCAACCCTTGACAAATTCGACCCTCTGCCCTTTAATAAACTTGTTACATCATGATATGATCTACCTCCTGGCTAGATTCATCGAATTTTTTCCTAATGACACCTTGCATAACCATAAAACTTCTATTTAATGAAAAATTGACAGTTATCCTAATTGATAGTCCTATTCCTAATAGGACTCAAACTGTTCATTATTAAATTTAACAACCTTATCTATAAAAAAAATTACATATTTTGACAAATATTCTTTCACATGTTCGAATAGGGGTGATGGGACTCATCACTACATAACCTCTTAATTGACCTCCTCTAAAACTGGAAACAAAACCCTGTTTTTTAGGCAAATTGGTCTTCATATTCAACAAATGCTTTGGCTGGTAGTTTGTCTTCATTTCATGTTATTTTGGTGTTTGATAACTGCTGTCATGGTACTATAACACTTGGATAGTATCCATCTATCCAAATATTCCCAAAAACTCACTTATAAGCTCCAACACAGTACGCTCTGAAAGTAAGACAGTTTCGTAGTGCTGCAAAAATGCCTTTTTCCATAAGCTTTTTTTATTATTTCTTTCTTCATGGTGTTCATTCTGCCTTGACACATCTCCCATACAAATTTCACCTCTTGAAAACTCCCAAAACTAGTTCAAAATAAAAAATAAAGCTACATTAGTTTCATAGCGTTTTGTTGTTTTTCAAGCCGAGGCACACTACGAAACTGCTGAAAACAGTCAAAATTCCAGAATTGTTTGTATTTTCAAAAATATTCTTTCCAAGAGTAAAAACCTTATTTTCAACATGCCATTGACCTTTAAAAGTATAAACCAGATCAAACTAAGGGTTTTGAGGTGTTTCCTCTTCAAAAAACATATTTTTCACCTTTAGCAAGTTTTTTCATCACTAAAATGACTCTGATTTTTCTGAAAACATAGGGTTAAGAGATGAGCTCTTATCTCCCTATCCTTGATATATATTAAAAAAATAAAGGATTTTTTTGTAGGTTAGTATGTCTTGAAGAAAAGCCTCTCTTGGTTTTTTGAAACACATCTCCAGCTGTCCAGAATCTGCATTCTAAAAGCATGTATAAAACAGGAAAATTCTGCATTCTGAAAATAGGGCTAAAAGACATCCATGTATCTCCCAATTTGTAGAACCTTTGAGAAAAGTGAAAGAGGTTATTTTTATTTGGTATGTTCTTGAAAATAGACTCTCTCACTTTCTTAAAGTACTTTTCTGTTGCCCAGAAACCACCCTTGAAGTTGACTGCTCAAAGTCAGAAAAAAAAAAAGAGAAATGCTTCATATTCTCTACGAAACTTTCAACAGTTTCGTAGCGTTTTCTGCCTATTTTACACTAAATTCGCTACGAAAGTAGGGATTCTTCGCTAAAATGACCTTTTTGGAGTTGTAATCTTGGGAAATGAAATATTTCAGCAAATGATGACTAATGGAACGTCATGTGACCTATATGGAGGTGGTTTTGAGATGAAATGAGGGTGGTCTTGAAACTTAGGATAGGTTAAATATGAAAAAATGAAATTTCCTATGCCAACTTGAAAAAGGTTTAAGGAGACCTTACCATTTTTAGGAGTGAAATTTATGACCATTTCAAGTAATGACTCACAAAATTATGAGTGATAACAGTGGCTCCACTTGGGATGGTGTGCCCTTGTGGTACACCAAAGAACGTGTAGTTCCAGTGCCATCCATCTTCTTGGAAATAAAAACTCTGAAATTTATGAAAAATTCACCAAGATCTTATGGCCTTCTCCTTAGGCTCAAGCTTGATGGTTACTACTGAAAAAACAACTTTGTACCCAGTAAAAATATGTCAGTCAACTTTGAGCTTATTCACACACTCCTACCTACCCTAACAACTGCAATCTCCATTTTTAATTCAAGAAACATGAAAATTCCAATGAAGCTAGTCATTTATCTGATCTAAAATTTGAACCTATTGACTGCACTTGAACCAAAAGTAATCATGATACTGAAATGACCAAGGCAACATAAAATGTATATGATCCTCATAATGAAAATATTACTGGAAATCTGGACTGTAGAACTCTTCCATGTATTCAACTATAGGATCATATAAGACATAATATTTTTGATGATTCTCAGGACATTTTGCAGCTTTGGATAACTCATATATGCTTTTCTCAACCACACAAGATTTCAATTGTGTGCTATCAAAAGGATTTTCAAAAACAGGGTATTCTTCCTCAATCTCGAAAGAGAAAGGTAGCAGCACCCTCTCTTTGTGTTCTGGCATTAAATTTTTTTGAAAAGACTGATATTGATCATGAAGACTATCAGAAATTGAATTTGATCTTCTAAAGCTTCAATGTCTTTTTCAATGTTCTTAGCAACTTCATCCACAAATTGAATCTTATCTTCTGACTTGCACTCAAATGACTTCAGATTAAAAGACAATGATAAAGAAATATTTTCATCCAGTTCCTCAATATGTGATCATTATTTGATGTAGGCTGATGCAAGGAATGACATGAAGAATAAAATTTCTCCTTTACCTTAGGATTATAGCAATTATCTTCCAGTATTTCCTCTTGTTGTTTGAAATGATTCTCATACTCCCGATGATCAAAAGACTGACAAGTCTGCTGCAAATTTTCATCAAACTCAGAGGATGTAACATGATTTTCATAAATAAACTCCTACTGAGTTTCATTTTCATCCAAGAGAGAGCCTATACTTTCTTCTTGGTGATGAAATTTATTTTCATGAAGGGCCTCTAAAATTTCCTCATCCATGAACTCATCATCTTCATAAAAATTCTCCAAATATTCAATAAAACACACATAATGTTTACAGAAGTCTTTGACCAGCAATAAGGAGGGATGACATTCTTCATACATCTCATAAAATTCAACATGGAAATAAACAAGAGAATATAATGAACCATTTGGTAGGATTTCATACCAAGACCATGATTTTCCTTCTAAAGTGGCCATAAACATCTTCATGAGACAATCCTCAGGGAATTGAACCTTAAGTTTGCATACATGCATATGGAATCTAACCAAATGAAGAGAAACATTGTCTTTCCTTTCATCTTTAAATATGGGAAGATCAGTTAACCATTCAACCTTTGGCATAGGATTTGGAAAACCAAGGATATGAGACCGATTCATAGGGGCATACCTGGTATTTATTCTTGCAATGGAACTCATCTTGAAACTTCATCAAGCTACTGATCTTAAAGCAATGGAATCACCTTCTCTTTGCGCTCAAAGGAGCTATGGTGGAAACTTCCTCTTTGTATTGAAGGGATGTGGTGTTGTGTTTTGAGTCTATTTCTTGCCCACTTTCTGCTATCTCTATGACTTCTATGGCCATCTCTTATGTTTTTCCTTGGCCCTTTGTCTCTTCCTCTTCTTCTTCTTGTGCCTCTTCTGGTTCTTCTTCCAGATCTTCTCCTTCTTCTGGTTCTTCTTCCTCCACTTGTTCTTCTTCGTCTTCTCTAAGGCTAGCAGTGGAATCCTGCCTTGTTTGGGTTGCCATAAAAGCTTCCCTACTCATATTTACGAGAGAGGACCAGGCCATGGGTAGGGTGACATTTCTCTGTTGCTGTTTTTGTGCGTTGTTCAAATATGCAGCACTCTCTCAGTACTGATGTGGTGTGGCTCCCTTTGGTCTCTTTCCCTAAAAAATTCTCAATTTACTGGTTTGGATGAGACGAGATCTCCTTTTATCAGGTTGCGAAAATAATATTGGAGTGCTTATGTAACTCGGCTCAACTCCAGTTTCTGTTGTAGAAAATTGTTTCCTTCTCCCTGTTAATTTATGATGGACTGCGTGTTTCCTCCCCTCGTTCTCCTCTACTCCACTTGATTTAAATTATTTTATTTTTCATGCCCAGGTGGAATGACTTTGCAATTCTCCCTAGTCATACTTCACGATGGTGGCCAAGCTAATTGGCCACCTTTTTTCCCCTTAAACTCTAAGTCCGCAAATTTAATTATTTATGGCTATTATGGATGCATAGTGAGGGGTGAGAAGCTATAACTAAGTTTAAATGTTGTTTCCAAAGTGTTTGCAAGAGTTGGATTCAGGAGACAAACATTTTAGATGTTGTGTTCTTCACTTTTTTCCTGTTCTCTGAGTGAGCAGCTCGCTGGGTGAGAAACTCTCTGAGTGAGCTACTGATATTTCCTTGTTGTTTCTTCCTACTGGAGATGTTGTGTGGGGATGCTCTAGATGCCATGGGTGGCACTCTTGTCTTGCCTGAGGTCTTCTTTGCTAGCTCCTCTCTTGTTTTTCTTGATGTTCAAGAACAAGCTTTTGTGCTGTAGGAATTCCTTGATGTCTATAGCAGTCTTAAACATTAGATGTATGTAGGAATTTCCTTGCTACATTGCGCTCAGGAATGGAGGAATGTGGTGCATGGAGGTGATGGAGGAAGTTATGAAAATGAATGGAGTGAATGATGGTATGGATGGTAAAATAGAAGAAGGAAAGAGAAGATGAATGCTTCCCCATGTTTCCAAAAACCATTAATAACCTGCAAAACAACAAACACAGAAAACACATAAATGCTGATGTATTTTTTGTTTTTGTTTTTTTCCTTTTTTTTTGAAAGAAAGTGGGTTGCCTCCATGGAGGTTTTCAAGCCACACACTTGCCTTGGGCACCTCAGAAAGGTTTTCACCCATGTATCTTTATTCTCTTTTTTTTTTTAGCAAGTGATTTACCTCCATCGAGGTTTCCAACCCACAAGCTTTCCTTGGGTGCCTCAGAGAGGTTTTCACCCATGGATCTTTTTTTTTTAGGAGGTGTGGGAAAATATGGAGTTTCCCATCACATACACCTCTCTGACTATTGAATTTACAAACTTTTCCCTTGACAAAGGATTCTTGTAAACTTTAAGTCTGTGACCATTGACAAGCAAGGGGATTCCTTCCTCATCTATGGTTCTGATTTAAACTGCACCATTATCAAAAAAAATTCCACTGTGTGAGGTCCCAATTGTCTTGTTATCAAATTTCCTTTGAAGTCTTTAAACCTTGAATCATACAACAAAACCTAATCTCCTTCTTGGAAGGTATTTTATTTAATGTTCTTATCATGCCAGACCTTCCTTTGCAGCTGAACTACCTCCATGTGAGGAAGTGGTTGCATTATGAACTTGTCCAATCCATTTAGTTGCAGAAACCTCTCTTTTTGGGCATTTGATAGATCTAGATTTAATTAAGCTGCCATTTTTAAAGTATTGAATGAAAACTCAACTGAAAGTAGAGGTTTCTTACCATAGATTAGTTCATAAGGAGTGAATCTTGTTGTTGTCTTCCAAGTAGCATTGTAGGCCCAAGTATCTTCTACCAATCTGTCTGCCCAATCTTTTCTATTGCTGCTCACAACCTTGGTGAGGATGCTCTCTGAAGCTCTGTTAGTCACTTCTACTTGGCCATTCGCCTCAAGGTGATAGGTAGTAGAAGTTCTATGCTTAATCTTGTGCTTCCTAAAAATATTCTCAATGAGGTGAGAGGTGAATTTTTCTCCTTTATCAGTGACTATTTCTCTGGGGTATCCAAACTTGTAAAACACATTCTCCCTCAGAAATTATGCTACTTTCTCCTTGGTTGCTACCTTCACTGCTTTTGTTTCAGCCCACTTTTTCAGGTAATCAGTGAAGACTATGATATATTTCTTTTGTCCAGATGGTGGATCGATAGGTCCAACAAAGTCCATGCCCCACTTATCAAATGGCTTAAGAGCCACTTGAGGGTGTAAAGGCATTTCATCCCTTTGTGTGGGTTTCCCCATCTTTTGGCACTGGTCACACCTGCTGGTGTATCTTATGGAATCTTGATGAAGGGTAGGTCAATAGTATCCTGCTTGCAAAACTTTGTAAGTATTTCTCTTCGCAACAAAGTGGCCTCCACATGGGTTGTCATGACATGGAGAGAGGATATAAAAAACGTCTTCCTCCCTCACATATCTCCTTAGGATTTGATCAGGGCCTAGCTTGAAAAGGTTTCTCCCAATCCATGTGAAAGGGGCACTTTTTCTAATGATTCTGCTCCTCTCCCTTAATGATATATTTGGAGGGAGTCTCCCAGCAACCAAGTAGTTGGCTATATCAGAAAACCATGGTGAGAGTGTTGATATAGAAAAGAGATGCTCACCCGGAAACTGGTCATCTAGCATTCCTTATTCACCTGTAGGGAGAGCTAACCTAGACAAAAAATCTGCAACAACATTCTCCTTTCCAGGTTTATCAATAATAGTCAAATCAAATTGCTGCAAAAGTAACAACCATCTAATTATTCTAGCATTATCATTTGGTTTTTTCATTAAATACTTGATGGTTGCATGGCCAGTGTGAACAAAGGTATGATATAATATAGAGCTAGTGTGCATATGTATTCTAGTTTGGTACACGTGAAAGATTCATAACGTTAGAGAAATGGAAGTTAATTATTTCTCTTATGTTGACATTATCTTGTGATGTTTAGTTATTATTGTTTATTATTTCTTTTATCATAAAGAGCAATGCCAGTAAACAAATAGAAGAAGGCACAAGATGTAGGCACATGCCAAAGTAAAACCCCACTCTTTGGGGAAAACCCAATCAAAATTATTCCTTCAATAGTTTCAAGATTAGACAACCAAGACTCTTAGATGTATAGGCTTCCTCCATCAAGTCATCCCTTCACTTTGATAGTACCGAGATCTCCATGACTTTGAGATATTCTTTGCTTGCACTTAAACTTTCACCTCATAGTAACATAGCACTGAACATCGTCGTAGTATTGACCATCATGACTTGATCATCATCGTGACACAAGATCCAAACTTCATAGCATTGAGAGGTACCACTGAGTTCCATGACAGAGAATAGTATCACGTTCCATGACAGAGAATAACACTGAGTTTCATGAAAAAGAATAGCACTGAGTGTAATAGTTGAGGTCAATAAGAATCATAAACCGGAACTATAATATGACCATGATCTGAGCTCCTTTACTGAGGTGGCCCTAAAACAAAGATAGAATTGAAAGTGTGACGTTCATTATATTCAAGTTGAATCATCTCCAAATTGTAATCAAATCTGAATTGTACTCCTAAGGTTGATTTGAACTATGCTCTGTGATCTTGTTTGAGATTTTGAGATGTGTTTGAATTGTAGTATTGTAGAGAAGTACAAAATTTTTCTAAGTTTGAAATGTAGAACTATACCCTTGTATAAATAGTTGTTTTCCATAGATATTGAGCTGACTCATAAATGTGAAGAGTGGTGTCTATATAATAGGCCGACCTACTTTTTAGTGAATTCAACTTGTAGGATATTGACGGAGGTACGACTTGTACATCATTTTAAGGCTTTTATCACTTGATTTAAAGGTTTCTTTATGAAGAATATTTTGTTGAAGCCGGGGATGATAACCTTTGAAGGAGATGATTTAATGGAGGAGAATTTTGACCAACAACCTAATGTTACATGATTTAAAAGCCCAAATAGGATCAATTTAAATATGCAACAACTAACCTAGAAGTCCACATTTGGGACCTTAAACTAAATATGACCCAAGCATGAAACCCATGATTTAATAATTCATTTAATAATGATAAAAATTAATTATTTTGACAAATTCAATAATAATGAAGATCAAACGTAGTTACATTCTTCAACACTCCCTCTTAACTAGGGAGGTATTCATATATATGGAATATCTCACTTTATCTATGAACAAGTTTAGGCACCACAATGCCATGGACTAGATTCATGACCAGGGAAATATATCCATTTGGTCTCTCTACAATTTAGGCACCGCAATGCCACAAATTGGATTCCTGACCATGGAAATCTATCTGAGTGGGACTAAGATGGACTAAAACTTTCAGCCTCTATAGGTACCATCAGACTTACTAACTAACCATCAACCTAGGGAACTAGGTGCACATCCACCCGATGCCACCCTCCCAACTAGACATCAACACAAAGTGTCAGTTTGATGTCTTTTCAAGAAATTATTCACTCACAAAGCCTCAGGAAATGCTTCACTCATAAAGCCTAAATACTCCTTGATCCAACAAATCAAGGACATTCTATCTCTCCCAATCAAACTGATTGTTAACCAACATTATATAAAGTCCTTTGAGAGATTCACCTGTGCAAAGATTCATCAATAATTTCAAATGCATAATAAAAACCAAACTACAAGGTTTCAATGTTGCCCTTAAATTAATTCTAGTAGGACTATTAATAGAATATTTCAGGAGATTATTCCTCTTCCTGCTTCACATGTGGCAACATATATTTTCATAATATATTCTCCAACCAGAAAATTTGTTATGCTCTCCTACTTAACTAAGGAGAGTTATTCTATCTAGGCTCCCTCTTAATGTAGGGAGATTTATTTTGTGAAGACTCCCTCTTAATGTAGGCATATTAACTTCTTCTTTAGGTGTTGGATAATATTTCACGGCTTCCATATTTCTCATCATACTTATCATTTTCTCATCTTTATGATGTACCTGCACAGCTTTAGACATCAAGTACAACCAAAACTATATGAGCATAAAGTTAGCCATATCAGAATTATGGAAGCATTTTCAATTTTAGATACCGAGATAAGAGACATATACTCTTCAACATTTTTCTAGGGACTTTTATCATAAACCATAGACTATTTCACAATGTATTTTCTTCTATCTAGGGTTTCAATGTTTCTTTCAAAGGTATAATATACCTTGCTACAACATTTAGTTAGATTTCAGAGTCGATCAAGATTAACCACAACTCAGGCATTGTCATGATTAAATTTCACTAGAGTTAGATGCATACCCTAGATTTCAAATCTATTATCAAAACATATTATGAAGAGCTTCTGGAATTCAACAAACACATCATGAGTAACTTCCACTAAGGTTTGATGTAAACCATAGATTTTCCATCTATAAAGTCTTAGAACACATTATATAGATTCATATCAACATACATACTAGATAATTTAATCATTACTAGGATTTATTTATAGACCCTAGACTTTTCAATCATCATCCTAGATATTTTCAAACTTGACTAAGGTTTTTTTCCAAACCCTGTATTCTTAGGACCAATAGAAAATGGGTCAACACACATATATAGGATATTATCATTAGGTAGAAGAACGTAATATTATCATTAAATGTTTAATATATCATGCATGCATTCACCTAGTCTAAGATAGGGGTTCAATCAAGAGAAAATATACCTAGGGTTTCACTTGTAGGAATTTTCATAAGGATTTTCCCTATAGACCTAACCAAAACCTAGGGTTTGGTTGATTTCAAAATCAAACCCTTATTATATTAGACTTCAAAGGTTCAAGAATTAGAACAATATCATATTAACTCCAAAAAATTTATATCTTTCATGATCATATCAAAATCCCAAACACGACATTATCAATACATTATTCAGAATAACAATCTCTTCATAAATATCCCTAAATAGGTTTAGGTTTTCACACATTATCAACATACCCTTAGGTTAGGATTTTCTAGAGAACCTCCTCAAGGTTCTATATAAGAAATTTGAGGTGTATAAGGTGGGTACATTCATCAGATGATGAATCACCCCAAGTAAGAATATTTCAAGATTCAAGAAAGCTAAGCACATCAAATGTTAGTTGTGTAGAAAATGATTTACCAAATATGTTTAACAAAACTTTGTAATATAATACATACCTTTGTTTCTTGAAAAACATTCTTATGATTGCTTCATTCATCCTCCTATATATTTTAGTGAATCATTTCCTCCTATATATTTTAGTGAATCATTTCCTAGAAGTGTGAGTCATAGTTTCTTATACCTACAATGCATACTTTCAAGCAAACTGTGATATGAAGAGCATAATTTTTTATTTGTCAAGTTATATCTTTTATGCAACTATGAGAGATGGAATTATAATATATAAAGTATCAATTTAATTAATAAGAAGACATTTATTTATAACTATATTAGTATATCCTAAAGATCAATATTATAACATTGTATGCTATCACAAATTAGATTAGTCATAAGAGTACAAATTTAGAGATTCATGCGTACTTTGTAGTAACATACCTTTGATTTGATAACTTTAATAGTTACTTGGTTCTTTCCACTTCAGATCTTTAGGGAGCCTTACATATAGTTATCAACTTCATAGAGAAAACCTTTTCTTTCAATAGATTCCTAGCACTGTCAACTTCATAGCACAGCTTCAGATTCCTTTAGTGAAAAATTATACCAAATTGAGCTCATTGTATTATGGAACCACCAAGACAGTGTTGATATTGAGATAGAGATGGAGTTCTTAGATTGTAGCACTGAATCCTTTTTATTGAGGTAAAACACTGAAAGTTTGTGGTTATCGGACTGTAGGTTCATAGCCAAAACTTGTTATGATGAAATTTATCCATATGACTGTAATTTATGAAATTTTATGATTTATTGTGAGATTTTGAGACCTTATTCATGTTACAGATACAACCAAACTAAATTGGCATCCTTCTTAATGAATTGTGATGACACTGAATCAATGAGAATCTTCTCACTGTGGTCATTACTATGATCCAAGCAAAAAAATTTCACTATAATCCTCCTTGTGATAAATCTGAATTTTTGTCACGAATGAGGTTGTTGTGGTTATGTATTGAATTGAGGTAGTTCCGAGACTCTGTTGCCATGTTAATCTAAATTTGTTTTCTGATCAAAAATTGCACATGATCACTCATTCTTTGAACTTCCCTTTCTCAATTTAGTCCTACATGAGGCCATTGAATCCTTCGCTAATCTTCAATACAAATGTACTCAACTAATTATTCAAACCGCCTTTGATCATGACCATAGCTATGATACCATGTTAGAGAAATGGAAGTTAATTAATTCTCTTATGTTGACATTATCTTGTGATGTTTATTTATTATTATTTGTTCTTTAGTTTATCATCAAGAGTAATTCCAGTAAACGAATAGAATAAGACACAAGATGTAGGCACATGCCAGGGAAAAACCCCACTCTTTGGGGAAAACTTGGTCAAAATTATTCCTTCAATAGTTTTAGGATTATATGACAAGGACTCTTAGACTTATAGGCTTCCTCCATCAAGTCATCCCTTCACGGTGATAGCACCAAGATCTCCATGACTCTGAGATCTCCCTTCCTTGCAATTAAAGTTCATCCTTATAGAAAAACATAGCACTGAACATCATCGTAGTAATGAGAATCATGACTTGATCATCATCGTGACATATGATCTGAGCTTCATAACATTTAGAGGTACCATCGAGTTCCATTACAGAGAATAGAACCAAGTTCAATGATAGATGATAGCAGTGAGTTCCATGACAGAGAGTAGCATTGAGTATAATAGTTGAGATCAATAAGCATCATAAACAAAAACTGTACTATCACCATGATCTGAGCTCATTTACTGATGTGGTCCTAAAACAAAGATCGAACCTAAATTGTTACCTTCATTGTATTCAAGTTGCATCACCTCCAAATTTTAATCAAATCTGAATTGTACTCCTGAGGTTGATCTGAACCACGCTCTATGATCTTGTCTGAGATTATAAGTTGTGTTAGAATTGTAGTATTATAGTGATCTAAAATTTAAGAGAAGTATAAAAATTTTCTGAGTTCTAAATGCAAAACTATACCCTTGTATATATAGTTTTTTTCCATAGATATTAAGTCAGTCTATCAATATGAAGAGTTGTGTCTATGTAATAGGTCAACCTGCTTTTTAGTGAATCTGACTTGTAGGAGATTGATGGAGGCCGACTTGTACATCATTTTAGGACTTTTATCACTTGATTTGAAGGTTACTTTATGAATAAGATTTTTCTGAAGCCGAGAATTATACCTTTGAAGGATATGACTTAATGGAGGAGGATTTTGACCAACAACCTAATATTACATGATTAAAAGCCCAAATAGGATCAAATTAAATTTGTAAAAAATAACCTAGAAGTCCACAATTGGGACCTTAAACTAAATATGACCCAAGAATGAAACCCATGCTTTAATAAGTCATTTAATAATAATAATAATAAATTATTTTGGAAAATTCAATAATAATGAAGATCAAACCTAGTTACATTCTTCAACACATAATACACTTGTTCTATTAATAGAGGTCATAAATTATGTTAATAATATTATGAAAGGTTCATAAACTATTTTATTATGAAATATTCTATTGACGGTCAAAAATGTATCGCCAATAGTAAGGGGAGCCCCCCGGTCCAAAATCCAAATTAGACTCTACACCGTTTGGTTTAGGGATCCCATCTGGTATGTAGGCCAGATTTCCATTAAGATGGTGAATATGGTTTTCGGACAGGGAGGGGACTCACTGAAAATGAGAATGAACAGATGTTGAACAAACACAAGTTAGTGATTGACGAATGCCCTGTGAAACACAATACCATGAATAGAAGAGTGGAATTTAAAGCATGAATCTTACGAAAAACATTGTTAACGATTTATCAAGATCATACTTATAACAATATTCACTTAAAAAATGAGAAACAACTCGCGATGGCTAAGAATTTAATTTATAACCTATGCACATTCCAATAAATATTTAAATAAAATATCAACAAAGTAATTCATCAACATATCTTTAAAGTTAGAGCATAATATACCATCAATGTATTGTAAGGAAGCTCATAACAAAAGATAATACATAATTATAAAGGTGCACCAATACTTTAATAAGCATTCATTCATTTCAAGAGACCATATTCATAGCACAACCACCGAGATACTTCCATCGGTTTCAATAGTGATATCCAATAACACTTCTTTGTATTCATCAAAACACATACATTCAATAAGCAGCAATGTGTCTCTCAAAAGTCCAAAACCAAAAGTCCATTACAAAATCACTTAAGGATGTACATATAGGTTGGAATGACTCTTGGGTTTCCTATGGACTTTGATCTCCCCTTTAATCTTGGGCTTTCTTGAGACCAAGGGTTGCTTGCGATCTAGGCGACCGATGTGACTTTGAGACCTATGTGACTTTGTGACCTATGCGACCTATGCGACTTTACAACCAATGTGACTGTGCGACCTATGTGACTTTGTGAGTTTGTGACTTTTATGACCTTTTCAACTTTGCAAATTTGTGGCCTATGAGACTTTGCGACCTATGCGACTTTGTGAATTTGTAACTTTGCGACCTATGCGACCTTGCAACCTACGTAAATTTGCGACTTATGTGACTTTGCAAATTTGCGACTTTGAAACCTATTCGACTTTGAGACCTATGGGGATTTATGACCTTTGCGACTTTGCAACTTTGTGAAATTGTGACCTATGTGACTTTGTGACTTATGAGACTTTGAAATATATGCGACTTTTCGACCTATGCGATCTTTATGACTTTGTGACCTATGAGTTAATTTCCTCGATTACAAGTGTTGCCTCATTGGATGTGGACCCAAGCCACATTTTCTTGGTGTCCTTCAAAGAATATGAAACAAACAAATTAATTTACCAAATTTATACTTTTCATGTGGGATCAATAAATAGATAAAAAGACAAAAATTGATTCATTATAGGAGCATGAACCAGAATATAATCCAAATTAATTTGTTATAAATTGCATGGATGGATCAACTCATGCTTCACTTTGGAAATAGAATTGAAATTTAGACATTTAATGAAACCACCAATCGTGACTTTAATATTTTTTGTTTCCCATGGTGATGATGTGCTTTTAGAGCCAGTGGCTTGAAGTGCTATGTGAAAATAGTTCTAGATAATGAAAGTTAATTCAAGGCATGGTCGGATTCTTTATCATAATAATTTAGGGTTTTATAGGTGCAGAGGAGAAACAACCTTTTCCATACCCTAATGAAGCTCAAGCCTTGCCCTGACCATTAATACAAGATGTCTGCACTTCATTTCAATTCACATGCCAGAGAAAAGGAGCTTGCGTAGGACTTGTAATGCATCACTAAAACCCTGAAAACCTTAATGCACATGTTGATATGGGGGAAACCAATCATGAACATGAGGGAAAATTATATTCGATGATTTTATCATGATTCCATGCAATTCCTATTATAATGTGCCCCAGGGGAATATGAATTAGGTAAAATGGGAATGGAATCACTCTATTGAGAAATTAGGATTTCTACGAAACCTTAGCATGACCAGCATAATGTAAGCCATACTGGAGCCTTATATGTCCGAGCTCAGTGCCCCGAATGATTGGTGATGACTAATATGGGAAACCTAGCTTTGAATCCATAGAGGAAGTCTCAATGCTCTTTGTAGCAGTAAACCCCCAAACCCTAGTGCACTCATGAGAACACAAGACAAGTGGGTGTGGTGTGCATCGTATGGATGGGCGCAATGACAGGGTTTGGTAGGAATATATCATGGGTAGATTAACCAACTAAAGGTCGGATCGAAACCTTAATGGGCTAAGCGAATAGAAGGGGGACCTGAAATTTTGAATATGCCCAAATTTTTGGGTGGTGTTGTAGTAGCCACAACAATTGGCGAACCACTGGTAGAATCCAGCATCTCTTCCAAAATCCCAACAATAGTTCAATTATGGATAGTGATGTAAGGGAAAATTTAGCAAGAACTGTGGGTACCTCATGTGTTGCTTTGAAATTTACAGATATGCCTTTCATTTCTGCCTTAATCAGGTCTCCTTGATTAGTAAACACCGAAGTATAAATTCACACATGCCAGTATTTGACGATGATGAAAAGAAAAAGGAAGAGGTCTTATTATATTCATAATTTTAAAATATTTTTTTGGTGTTGCTCCGCTGCCAGTTAGCCTAGATAGCACCCTAGAGGAGTCACTTCAAGAAATAAAAAATGTTGCTCCGCTGCCAGCGAGCCTGTTCAGTACCCCCGATCGAGTCATTGCATTACCTCTCTGTGTAGGAATCCTTTCTCAATACTTTATGCTTAATTTAATTTAATTTAATTTTATGTGCACATTAGCACTTATTACTCAGTGTTCATTGCGTCAGGGCCGATGAGGGATCCTGACTTATTTTACAAGCAAGAGAGGTTGTTTCTTGTTTTACAGAAACTGAAATATATCCTATTTGTTTTTAGGTTCCCCCCCATGCTAAGCCTTCACACCCCATGTCCAGTTAATAGGTGAAACATGAAAAAAATTCATTAAGATGTTCAAGACCATGTTGAGCACAAGGTTCAGGTTGTGGATATAGGTCGCTCGAACTAATTACGGTTCCCCACAAGAAACATGTTTGTATCTCCCTATATAATAAATTAGACTCATAGGAAATATGCTCAGGACTTGACTTTGATGACCGGTTCTAAGAGAAGCTGCCTCTTGGAGTAACCATCAAAACCTCATACAATCATTGGGGTTATGGTTTCAACATTAGGGCGAGGTTTCCGAGGAAACTACTCCAAGGTTTCGAGGTGCGCAAAGAGGTCAAATAAATCTCTCAGGCTTCGAGCATGTGCAAGCAGGTGTAAGAAATCTAGTCATGGCACCAAATTTTTTAAGGCTTTAGGTTCAATGAAGGCTCATGTAGTGGTATGCAACAAAGAGGAAAATGCAAGTCTAAGCAAACCACAAGTGTATACTATGCAAGAAGAAAAATGTATTATGTAGTGCAGCGAGCACAGATTATGATGCAATGCAATGTTATGCATGAAATAAAACGACTAATTGTAGACAAAGGACAATGCAACACATGTGTAGGGATTTTATGAATTCCATGCAACAATGAGCAAATGAAAATTAGCGCGAAAACCATAATGCATAAAACTACACTACCTACAGTGAAGAAAATATAGGGGACATAATTTAACCATAAAGAAAGTCCTAACAAGTAAACCCTAATTAACAACATGAACAAGTAATATTTAATTAAAAAACCCTAAATATCCTAAACCTCAAACCCTAATTTAACTGGAGAGGCATTCAGATCATGTGAAATCAGATTCCCAGTGCAGCCATCGTATCAGTTCCCGACTTGCAAGAACATGGATGTCTGCAATCAGAGCCAACATAAAAAATTGTGCACCGAAAAAAAAAATTACCTGTAAAAGATGTATAACAACAAGAAGTTTATGGCTACTTACCAGAGAACGTGCTAGAAAATTTTGTTCAAACCGAACTGCAATCCCATCCTGATAGACAGGAAGATGTACTTGAAACCTATAATCATCTTGCCATGACACACATTCGTTCATGCTTAACACTAAATCTAGTGCAAGTGAGGTAAGAAGTTTTCTTCTTGTAGAGAAATTTGTCGGATAACATCCTTCAAGCAGAGCAACAACCTTATCATAACAGTGAGGATGATCAATTTGATGACATGGAGAAAATATGTGTTTGCCAGGTGAAATTGAGATGCTAGAGAATTCAAGTGCAGAAACCCTAGTTTGAATTTGTCCATGGGTTTTGTCAAGGTCATGAGGACCTGACGTAACTATTATCAGGAGCTGCTGTGCCTCACCACCTTGGAAAAAATTTGAACCTTTAAACGAGTAGCTATTGAACTTTAGAGGTTTCATGAGATTAACTGGTGAATCATTATTTTCGGAAACTAGATAACTATCAGTTAGCATATTATTAACTTGGTTAGATGTTTGCATGCTCATAGATTGAAAATTCAATAGATAAGATTCTTTAGATTCCCAAGGATGAGATGAATTCACTAGAAGCGTCTCAAGCAATAGAGAGGTTGAGTGATTGGATTGTAAAACACCGTCTGCTTGTACCTGACTGCAATCTATACCAACTGGGAAACAATAAAAAATATTTCAGACAATGGGTGGTGTCCTCCCTTCAACAAAAAAATTAGGTTATAGAAGTTGATGCATATCAACTGATATAGGATTGAATGATGTGCTTAGGTAAACATCACTCGAATCAGGGGCTTTCCAAGATGAGTTGGAATTCAGCGAGATTATGCCAAGAGGAGTGTGGTGCGCGGAAACCCTAATTTGACTTGGTTCAAGGGTCTCATCAGGATCGGGAGAACCTGACATAAGCATCAACAGAAGCTGAAGTGCCTCAACTTCTTGATGAGTCCCTGAATCTTCGAAAGGTGAATCATTGAATTCTGGTGGCTTCATAAGATCAACAGATAGGTATGAGTGACAATCACCAGAGGTGTGAGTGAATACATTTTCAGAGAAATTACAATCATTAAAGACACCAATTTGATCAGGTTGGGTATCTGGTACATTAGGCTCTTCTTGGATTAAAAATGAGGATGAAGGTGAGAGAAACATACTGAGATTGTCGAGACATAAGGTCTCTTTCTTGACTAGTTAAGGACTGCAGATGGAAGAGATCATAAATAAGATATTCATCATTCTCGTAGTGCGATTGTGAAACATCACCCTCATGTTCATCATTGCCACCAACACCAATAGAAGAAATTTATGAATGGTGTGTAGAAATCACTCGTGTGGAAAACTCAAGAAATGAATCAGGGAATAATGGATGAAATGATTCAGATGAGGGGGTACCAATCATACCAGGATTTTCATCTCACATATTAGTATCATCCAAAGGGAACAATGAACCTGCATGCATGTCATGGTGCATATATTTTACAGGACAATCAAATTCATTCGACACATGGCCCAAGTCATTGCCGATAGGTGAATGACATTTAGGACTAGACCCAGGAATATGTTCAATGGACTCGAGATTGGTTTCATTAACAGGGAGAGAAGTTAAATCAACTTGTTTGTTGAGTGTTGATTTGACAGGGAGTATGAAATATGTGGAGGAAATACAACATGGTTCATTTCCCTGCAATAATCAATCATCACTTAAACTATTTGCGACCAAAACTCCATCAGGTATCAAATCAGGAGGAGGATGAGAAATGTCACAAATAGTAAGTTCCTCCTTGGAGGCTTGAAGTTGTTCCAGACTCGGAGAGATGGGCAGGAAAATATTCAGGAAAAAATTTGGACAGTTAGTAACTTGAAGATTATTATGACATCCATAAGGATTAGGATTTGTTTCAGATCAAAGGTGTTGCAGAGAAACGAAAACCAACTGTTGAAACCATTCAATTAAATATGACCAATCGACATCTCTTTCAAGGAACTCAAAACAACAATGAACAAATATAGCAGAAAAATCCTCTAGACATTATTGAGGTTTCATTCTGATCTCATTTATCCTTTTTAATACATCTTGAAAATTGTACCTGTGAAAAGCTTGTTGAAGCTCACCGATGAGTTACTCGAATGAATGGATGGAAGCTGCCGGCAACGTGTGGCACCATTTATTGACATGTCCTTCAAGGGTTAGGGAGAAAATCACACAAGAAAACTCATCATCATCAATTTCGTAAGATTCACAAAACTCAAGAAAATCAGAAAGGTGTTCGGTTACGGAAATTCCATTTTCACCATTGAACTTCAATTGAGACAAGTGATAGAGGGATTCATCGGGGATTAATTATTGAAAAATAGATAAACCCAATAAAAATCTCGAGAGTATGATTTGGGGATGAGTCATTTACAGATATGAAACTAAATTGCAGGCTCCAAGGGCTCAGCTTGTCATCTGGCCCTCCTTCTAGTGCCAAAATCTGTTGACGGTCGAAAATGTATCGCCAACAGTAAGGGGATATCCTAAGTGAAAAATTCCCAATTAGACTCTACACCATTTGGTTTAGGGATCCCATTGGGTATGTAGGTTGAATACGGTTTTTGGACAGGGAGGGGACTCACTGAAAAGGAGAATGCTTGGATGTTGAACAAACACAAGTCAACGATTGACAAACGCCCTATGAAACGCAATACCATGAATAGCAAAGCGGAATTTAAAGCATGAAACTTAGGAAAATCATTGTTAGAAAAACTTTACCAAGATCATACTTGTAACAATATTCACTTAACAAATGAGAAACAGTTCATGATGACTAAGCATTTCATTTATAACCTATGCACATTCCAATAAATATTTAAAGCAAATATCAACAAGGCAATTCATCAACATATCTTTAAAGTTAGATGATCATATACCATCCATGTGTTGTAAGGAAGCTCATAACACAAGAGATTACATGAGTAGAAAGGTGCACCAATACGTGAAGAAGAATTCATTCATTTGAAGAGACCATATTCATAGCACAACCACATGGGAGACTTTTGTCGGATTCAATAGTGATATCCAATAACACTTCTCTGTATTCATCAAAAGGCATACATTCAATAAGTAACAATGTGTCTCTCTCAAAAGTCCAAAACCAAAAGTCCATTACAAAATCACTTGAGGATGTACATATAGGTCGGGATGACTCTTGGGTTACCTGTGGCCTTTGGTCCCTTGACTCTTTGGATTTCTTGTGACCAAGGGTTGCTTGCGACCTAGGCGACCTATGTGACTTTGCGACCTATGCGACTTTGCGACCTATGCGAATTTGCGATCTATGCGACTTAGCGACCTATGCAACTTTGCGACCTATGCGACTTTGACTTGCGAATTTGACGAACTTTGCGACTTTGCGGTTTTGCGGCCTATGCAAATTTGTGACCTTACGACCTATGTGACTTTACGACTTATGTGACTTTGTGACCTATGCGACCTTGCGACCTATGTGACTTTGTGACTTATGTGGCTTTGCGAAATTTTGAACTATGTGACTTTGAGAACTTTGCGACTTTGCGACTTTGTGACATATGCAACTTTGTGAATTTGCGACCTTTGCGACTTTGGGACTTTGCGACCTATGCGACTTTGCGACTTATGTGACTTTGCTACCTATGTGACTTTTTCACCTATGCAACCTTTGAAACTTTGCGACCTATGTGTTAATTTCCTCAAGTACAAGTTTTGCCTCGTTGGATGTGGATCCAAGCCACATTTTCTTAGTGCCCTACAAAGAAGATGAAACAAACAAATTAGTTTACCAAAGTTATACCTTTCATGCGGGATCAATCAATAGATAAAAAGACAAACATTGATTCACCCTAGGATCATGAACCAGAAAATAATCCAAATTAATTTATTATAAATTGCATGGATGGATAAGCTCATGCTTCACTTTGGAAATCAAATTGAAATTTAGAAATTTAATGGAACCACCAATCGTTACTTTAATATTTTTTTGTTTGCCGCAGTGATGATGTGCTTTTAGACCCAGTGCCTTGAAGTGCTATGTGAAAAGTGTTCTAGATAGTGAAATTTAATTCAAGGCATGGTCAAATTCTTAATCACAATAATTTAGGGTTTTAAAGGTGCAGAAGAGAGCCAACCTTTTTCATACCCTAATTAAGCTCAAGCCTTGCCCTAACCATTAACGCAAGATGTATCGACTTCGTTTCTATGCACATGCCATATAAAAGGGGCTTGCAGGTGTGTAGGACTTGTAATGCATCACTAAAGCCTTGAAAACCTTAATGCAATTGTTGAGATGGGGGAAACCAATCATGAACCTGAGGGAAAATTATATTCAATGATTTTATCATGATGTAATCCAGGTGGATATCGGTGGCCACCCACCTATTCCATTTGGACTAGCACCATCAATTGTTGCAGCTTTTCACATTCAACACAACTTACTATTTTTAGCAGGTTTTCGGGTCCTGCACTCCCGGAGACATGTTGGGGCCTTAATGATCTAGGTGGATATTGGTGGCCACCTTCCATTCCACTTGGGGCCCCACCATTGTCTCTTTCAGTTTTTTCACAACTTACTATTTTTAGCAGTTTTTCGGGTCTTGAACTTCTAGAGTCGTTTTTAGGCCCTAAACGACATTTTTTGGGCATCGTTTTTCCAGCGAATATGATTCTGTTTCGGCCACACCCACTTGGAATTCATTCTGAGACGGCATTAAGGAAAAATATTACCCCAGGTGAGCTATGAGGACAAATACATCCAATGGACCACGCTGCAGAAACAAAGGGATCAAGATGTGCATGAACTGATGAATCTGTTCCATACCCTGTGCACAAATTTGGGTATTAAAGTTTCAGAGAGAAATTTGGTGCTCAAGTACCATGGATTTCTACACAAACACATTCAGGAGGAAATGGATTTCCTCGACATTACGTCACTTAACACGACATATCGCTATGCCGCTAAGATCAAGCAAAAATTTAAGAAAAAGAAGAAAGACTTCGGATCTGCGAATCCAAAAGGTGCCCCCAAACCAAAGAACAAGGGGCAAGACCAAAGCAATGTGACTCAGAATAACACCACAAATCCAAAGAAGGACACAGGGAAGTGGTGTGAATTTCATAACAGCCCCACTCACAGCACAAACAAGTGTCGGGCCAAACAGTCATTGGTGGTCGATCTAAAGGCACCTGAATCAGATGCATTTTCTGATCCTGAGTCAAAACCAGAAAAATTAAATGACAAAGGGAAGCAGATCATTGATGTGGATCCCAGTGCTATTGTTTCCACCACCAAGATCCAGAGGATCCAGAGGAGGGGGAGCACCTCTTCCATTCGCAGATGTGGGTGAAGGGTTCTCCGCTGCAATTTCTTGTTGATAGCGGAAGCCAAAAGAACCTCATTTAAGCAAAGGTCATGAAGCGGCTCAACCTACCGACCATAGAACACCCGCAGACGTATACCATCAGGTGGCTCCACCCAGGGAGAGATCTTTGCATCCGCCAGCAGTGCTGCCTTCTGTACAGTATCAAGCCATTCACAGATGAGGTATTGTGTGATGTTGCTCCTCTTGATGTAGCTGATGTGTTATTGGGCCAACCATACTTGTGGAGGCGACATGATGTGTATGATTCTAGGCCTCGTGCTATTTTTATTACTTTGGGAAATAACTTGTACAGGATACTGGAGGTAGCACCTCCTCCTGTCATCTCTTTGACTACTAGAAAACAACGTAGTAAGATTGTTCCCCAAACCAGGAAATTTATTTTCCTTACAACTCACTCATAGGGAAAGAATAATATTGTGGCCACAAGCTCAAAACAAGACTCCCTTGCACGGCTGCAGCCAATGGACAAAGTTATGGAGGAATACAAGGACATTTTCTCCTCACTCGCAGAGGTTCCTCTACACTGCCAGGACAAGCACTCCATTGACCTGGCCCCCAACGCACCACTGCCTGATGTTGCCATACATCCTGCAACTACACATACAGAATCCACACATGTATTATGTGAGGCTGATAAAGAAACCAAATTTACTAAACACAACTAGCATGTCCACCTGCAGGTCCATGACATCTTCAACAAATCTAATACCCAGTTCAACAGAATTTGCCTCATCTCATGGAGGATCTCAATGCAATGGGGACCATTGCTTCCTAAGGAGGAAGGAATGATCCAGGTGGATATCGGTGGCGACCCACCTATTCCATTTGGACCAGCACCATCAATTCTTGCAGCTTTTCACATTCAGCACAACTTACTATTTTTAGCAGGTTTTCGGGTCCTGCACTCCCGGAGACATTTTTGGGCCTTAATGATCCAGGTGGATATTGGTGGCCACCCGCATATTCCACCTGGGGCCCCACCATTGTCTCTTTCATTTTTTTCACAACTTACTATTTTTAGCAGTTTTTTCGATTCTTGAACTTCCAGAGCCGTTTTACGGCCCTAAACAACATTTTTTGGGCATCGTCTTTGTTACGAATATGATTCCGTTCCAGAATTTATATTCGTGGCGACAGTTGTAGTCCTCGGATAAATATTTCTAACGATGTATCATGTGCGTCAAACGAAGTTAGTATGCCGAAGTTAGGTCCCCGAGAAGTTGAAATACCATTTTACCCAAACGGGGCCCATAGTTTTGGCGCTTCATCTCCTAGGGTTAGGTTTTTGGATGTTTAGAGTTCTCCATTGTTTCTCAAAAATAAATAGGCCCTAGAGCCTTATTGTAACACAGTTCAGAGGTATGTAGCCGCCACATATCTTCTCAAGGATTCGCTACCAACACCCTAGCTATTTTTATTTCCATTATGTCTGTAAGCATATTTCTGTTATTTGATATTAATGAAATGAAGCATTATTTCCATTGCATTTCTATGTTTATGGTTATTTCTGTATTATGTTACGTTCCTACATAAATCTGGATCATGATGTCATGCAATGCCTATTATAATGTGCCCCAAGGGAATATGAATTAGGTAAAATGGGAATGGGATCACTCTCTTAAGAAATTAGGGTTTCTACCAAACCTTAGCATCACCAGCATAATGCAAGCCAGACTGAAGCCTTGTTTGTCTGAGCTCGGTGCCCCCAATGATTGGTGATGACTACTATGGGAAACCTAGTTTTGAATCCACAGAGGAAATCTCAATTCTCTTTGCAGCAGCAAACCCCCAAACCCTAATGCACTCATGAGAAAACAAGACAAGTGGGTGCAGTGTGCATCGTATGAATAGGCGCAACAATAGGGTTTGGCAGGAATAGGTCAAGGGGAGATTAACCAACTAAAGGCTGAGGAAACCTTAAAGGCCTATGCGAGCAGAGGGGGGACCCAAAATTTTGAATATGCCCAAAATTTTGGGTGGTATTGTAGCAACTACAACAGATTCATAACACAATTTTTATATTAATAAAGGGCATAAATTATAAACATATGACTTATGATATAGAGTTGGTGTGCATATTTATTACGGTTTGGCATACATGAAAGGTTCATAATACAATATTAATAAATGGCATAAAGTATGTTGATCATGTGGTAAATGGTATGTTATAACCTTGGTCATAAGGCAAGGTGATTTGTGTTGATATAATTAGGACAGAAAAGAGATGATGTTAATATATATGGTATAAAGGCTAAGGCGTATGGCATAATGGATACAACCATATGCTTAAACCTTATGTTTGGCATTTGATACAATATGTAAGTTATATGGTATATTGTATGAATGTGTCCAAAGCACGACATTTGAAATGTTTGAAAGTCATAAAGATAAGGCATTATTATTTGTTTTTGTATACGCTACGTTAAGGCATGCATTAAATTAGAGTTGGGGATCACATTATAGTGTCAGTCTCCAACTTAACCTCCACTCTAGAAGTTTGTTAGGGTTGACAAAGTTGGTTCATTTATTCATTTGGATATTGAGATTTATTTTCAGCTCTCCTTGTGAGGTCTATGAGCTCTACACAAACCATGGTTGTTACATAGTGAATTATTGGAAGGTATTTAAGTTTAGGAAGCGTTATGCGCTAGAAAAAATTTGGAATTAAAATTTTAGTACTCTGTGTGGTTGAATTAAGTATTATTGTAGCTTGATTTTGTTTTCCAATGTTTTAACTTAGCTTGGTTTAGTATGGTGTGATAAGCTTGTTCTCTTATTTCATGAATAGTTCAAGAAATCCCCTTCTTATTTAATCAAAATCATGATTCTATACATACTACATCATTTGAATATATTTATTTGAAATAAAATGAATTAGAATCATCTTGTTCATTTCCATGCATTTTCTTTCCCCTCCAAAGGATACTATATATATGGTAGTATGAGTTGTCTTTTATGGAAAACATTGTTTGGGTTATTGAAAAGCTAGTTTTGGGTTAGCTTATTCTATGGTTTTCATTCACTTTTCTCTCTATTCACTCCACCCTTAAAAGAGTGACTATGTATACTCTGTTATGGTGGAATTTTGTTGAGGTTTGGAATGGAATGTGAAAAAGTAGTAAAGGGTTTCATTAGTTGGATTTTACTATTAAAAGAAAATATCTTTATTTTACCTTTCCCATCTTATATAATGACCAACTAAATTTTAAAGAGTATTTAGTGGTGGAAATGCTAAAGGTTTTATATGTCATCTTTTTTTACTATTTTAAAAGGAAAAAAATGTGTATGTTATATACCATGCTCAGGACAACTCATTGGGATTTAAGCCATACTTTGTGTTAAAGTATTTGTGGTGGATTTTGTTACTAAAAAGAAGACTTGTTCCACATATTTTGTTTTCCCCTATTTATTTTACAAAGTTAACCCACAAGATTTGAAAATAATTATGTGTTGAAATATATGAAGGTGTTGATGGCCAAAAATGACCTCATCAACATCAAGGAAGGCCACTCAGTTAGAGTCCCAAATCATACTCCTATTCGTTTGTATAATGGTTCCAATTGGTTCAATTGGGTCCAGTTACCCCTTCTCTCTCCCTTTTATCTTGTGGTGTATCTATTATTCACCAACAAAAAAAAAGAGCAATCAAATCTGCTCTCATGTTGTTCACATGGAAGCAAGAAAATCCTTAAGATGACTTAAGGGCTCATCCAAGCCACAACTAAGGTCTACCCTTTCGTAAGGAGACTTATATAAATGAAAACTTAAATCTAAATGTACATCTACTCTAGGATGCAAGAAAAAAGCTAATACTATATCGAATTAGAAAAGGACAACCTTCTCTCAATTCGAGAGTAGATGAACTAACTAACCAGGGGAAGAGGATTGTTTGTATGATTGAATTTGTTATAAAATTTTCATCAATTAAAAGAATAAGTTCATTTAATTAATGAAAGAGAAAACAAAATGGGAATGTATTTAAGCAATAAATAGTTACTGCCTAATACATTCCTATTTCAATGAACATGTATTAATTCTAATTTTGTTCCGCTCCTCAATGATAGATCTTACATAAATTCAATAGCATAAAAGAATTGATAGGACAATAATGCTCAATCATAATGTAATACACTATTTAGAACATAAATTAAAATCAGATAGTAGAAATTCTGGTAAAAATTTATTAATTTACATCCCAGACAATAGTGCACATGAAATGAAAATTAGTTAAGACCATACCAAAATCTCGTTACAAAAATCTACATTCCTTGAACAACTTCAGCTCCTTAGAGAAATTGCTTACAATAGTGCAAAACAATCTTCTCTTTCAGAGTTCAAAATGCTTTGTCTCTCCATAATTAAACTCACAGTACACTACAAAAGTGAAAATGCATAGCAAGAAAAATCATAGAATTTTCCCCAAATACCTTAGATCTGAATTTTTCCCCTCACCTACAGTTATAATCCCTTATACAAAAGCATTTTCAGAGCCTCTAGTTTTAGAAAAGAGGAACCTCCTCATTCTCAAGATTTTTATTTCATTACAAAAATGAAAAATAAAAATGGAGAATTTTTGAAGTTGTTGTTGTCAATCATCCATCTTATTTCTTGTTGGTCCCTTTCTCATTTCTCCAAAGTGCCTTAGTTTCAACTTCTCCAACCAATCTCCTACTACAACCAATCAAAAATTAAATTAAATTAATTAAATTGCACACTAAAATAAAAATTAAAAAATTTGGAAAAACCAAATCTCCAATCAAAATCTAATTAAATAAACAATACTTCCATAATTTTGACTTCATATATTTCCCCGCAACTATCAATTTAGAGGCTTTTATAAAGTGGAGGGATGGGAGGGATCCATTGAGATAAACTCAAGGTCAATTCTTTCATTGAAAAGATGAACTATATCACTTATAAAGGATGCATGTTCCTCCATGAAAATTATTTAAGGCTAGAGGGCTTTATAATTCCATAAAGATATACCTTGAAGGTGAATGAAACCCATTGAAATAGACAAAATAAAAATTCCCATGTCTTCCAACCAATGTTGGGTGAGAAAAGGTCCTTTTAAATAAATCTTGGTGGTATCACCAAAGTCAAACCATAACCAACAACAAAAGGAAAATAAATCCAAAGTAAAGTGAAAGAATAAATCAACATACTCAAAAATTCCAAATAAGGAAAGAAAAAATTAAAGAAAATCCAAAATTAAAAAGGCAACTCCAACAAGACATAACTATAAAAATTTCTCAACAAAAGAGTAAAATAAGACAAGCATGTATGTGTTCATCTTATGTTGAGATTTTAATGAATTTTATCTTGAAGTTTTATAAGCAATTAGGCTCTCAAATTGTAAAGTGAATAGAAGTCATGAGGTAAAATTAAGCCAAAAGAGAAGTTTCCAATCTTTGAAAAATTTTAGTTTCAAAACAAAGCCTCCATGATAACATCTTAATAATTTTATAATAAAATCAGTGCTTGGGAAACAAACTAAAATTTCTGTGACTCCCCATTTTAGCTAATTTGATGAACATCATGGTTGCTCTCCAAAACTTGAAAGCAAACAACAAGGAGAATAAGTTCCAAATATGAGTTGGTAGGGATGTGAAAATTTGTTGAATACCTGCAAAATATATATTTATATCAGTAAAAGCTAAAAACAAGACATAAACAAAAATGTAAAGAAATAGAAAAGGACAAAAATGGGCATATGAGGTTTACCATTTGAAGAATTTTGTTTAATTTTACGTGAAAGATGTCAATTTTCTCCAACAAAATATAACTTATTCTTTTGATTGGAATTTAAAGCATGAATAAGTTATACTCCATGAAGTTTTCATTGGGTTAAAATCATCATTTATTAAATCTAAACTAAGGCGGGCAATAAAACTAGAAAAATAATGTTTCATATAGGAATGCGAAGTAAACAAAAATCCAACATAATTGAAAATTAAGATGTGATTCTCTATTAATTGCAACAACAATTGTTCTCTTTGTTTCTTCAGATTTCATATCAACTTCAAGGTTTTCATAAAATCTCATAAATCAAGATCAATTCCCAACCTATGTAGCACTTATGTGTATATGGAGAGGTCTTGAATCTTTGCATGATAAGTATGGATCAATATATCAAAAATAAGAAAACCATACGAGAATTCAAACATGAATTGAGCATGAACCATTATCGTTGCGTGTTCTGAAATTCCTTACCAATTGGTTGTATTACTATAGTGGTTGCTCAAGAGTGCCTTGAAAACAAAACAAGGATTCACACTAAAATATGATTGGGATGATAAGATGAGCATCCAATAGTGTGACAAAGATAAAAATGAAGCGAGCCACAGGTGATGAAATTTTCATTAGCCAAGAAGATTATCGTGAAGTGGCAAAAGAGGCCCAACTATACATGTGAGGATGTATTTCCAATGAAGGCACAACGATAAGATCCATGTGCACAAATCATGAAGAATGGATATCCCTGAAGTCACTTAGTCATCCCGAGAAATGAATGCTTGGATGTTGGACTAAATTATAATTGAAAATACATCCAAGGTCTCGAATAACAGGATAACATGGAAGTCAACATTAATAAAATAGAAAAAAAATACAAAAAATTAATCAATGAGTACTCCATGTGGTTATGAAAAATAGGACAGATTGTCAAAAAATGAATGATTTGGCCAGAAGCCTATGAGATTACATTAATTTGATATTTCACGAGTTTGATATATTGAAAAGGCTTTGAAGGATAAATTTTGTAAGTTTTTAAAATATGTTTCCAATAAAAGGAGTCTGAGATTCAATGAATAGGAGTGAGATGGATGGAATCCCGTATCGGAAATATCGGAAACCATTTTGTAAATTAAATCATTTTATGAGACTTTGAGATCACTAGGTCTAAGCGACGATAATGAAGTGGAGGCAATCTTCTTAATTAAGCGTTTTATTGGGAAAACAAAGAAATTGGGTGTGATTATGGAGAAAATGACCATGTGGATCGTGGGTTAGAAATCTCGAAATGTATTTTAAAATGCTTATGATAAAATGTGTTTATGAGGTTTTGAGGTATTGAGTTCCCAGATGATAAATCTCATAATATTTTTTAAAATAATTTGGATATAATATGGACCCGAGAGTCTGAGAAGCTTTTAAGTTCGAAGTCACGAGTAAAATATCTCGAAAATGTTATATTCCTAAAAATGAAATGAAAAGTTGAGAACCGAGATTTTGAGATTTACCAGTCATAGGCTCTGAATTATCTCAGGAGAAAGAAATGTGAATAAAGTGGATGCAATATAAATGAGGGTAGTGCTAAGGCTCGACTCAACTCGTCAAATGTAATATTCAGAATGGGAAAAGATAAAATCATCGACAAAAGAACTTTTACAACTTGTTGCAAAATTGTGGAATTTTCCTTTGCTCGTTAACCTTCTTTAATTTAGCATTGAAATGTGAAAAGCTATAGGCCCACGGATAATCTGAACAAAAATAAGCTAATAATTTCATTTTGGTTGTGGCAACAAGAATTAGATCTTGAAAATTTTCAAAGAAAGGGAATATGGAGAGAAGCACCAATGCAGAGTACAAAAAATCATATGAGAAAGTAGATATTTCCATGAACTTTTTTATAACTCAGAAAAAATCAGTTTCTCGATTTATTCTTCTACCTGTAATATTAAAAGCAAAAAACTAGATAAAATATTTCTAATCCTATCCTAAATGGATGAAAGGAAACATGACTAGGTATAGTCATACTTCCAATGTAAACATTCCAACATTTTATTTCCTACATGTATGTACAAGTCAAACATTAGTAACAAAAATAAAATTATTAAATCAATATAAATAAATTTGAATGCAATATATACACTTATTTCTAACATATTTACAAAAATTGACTTATTTTCAACCATTCTCTCTTGGAAAGTTTCCTCCAACCAAATATCTATAGGATCATAAAAATATGGATGAATAGTTGATAGAGAATGGAAGAGGTTAAGTGAAAGAGAGGTTAAGTCAAAGAGAGTTTTAACAACCATGAAACAAGTGAATAGCAATCTTCGGTAGAACTGGATCTTCCAAACAACTTTCAAATATATCAATGAAATTCAGATGGGATCTAGATGAATCTACCATAAGACCATTGGCTAAAATAAGAGGTTGGACATATTGGATCATTGCACTCAAAAGAGTTGAAAATGCCCTCTAGAAGGAAAAGTAAGTTGATAACATATGACCATTAAATAGAATGGGAATATCAATGGCTCTTGATGGTCATGATCTAAATCTTGTGATTCATTTTCACATTCTATAAATGCACATCAGAAATTTGCAAAACTAAATCACTCAATATTTCAGAAAATGACATATAAAAATCGAAAAATGCAAGAAGAAAACAAAGCTGAAAGAAACCAAAATAAGTGAAGGAAAATTAATGAAATCAACTCATATTCTACATTATTATTACAATTAAAGTTACAACACAATTGGGACTGATTTGAGACAACTTCATTTTCACAAGAATTAGCGAGTATGGTACAACTACAATGGTCATCGACATCATCTTGTGAAAGAGGGAAAGATTCAAGACTCTGAATAGGAGCAAGAAATTGATCATCATAATAATAAAAAATGGGATGGATTCTTGGATTCTAAAATTATTAGAATGTCTAAATGTTTGAAAATAAGAATTTATTGGAACAATTTCTGAATTAGAGTTTTCGTCATTTTCAAATATGGTTTGGCTTGGAACATGAGGATTTAATGAAGAGTAGTATAAATCAACATCCTCAATGTCAAAGTAATCATCAAAAATGATTTCATGATATTCACTACAATTCTCTTCATTCCCATATGATCCATGAAAACAAGAAGGAGTATTGAGCATATTTTCATCAATATTGAAAGAATGATCGTCGAATGTTTCTTTGTCTTGACAAAAACTAATTGGAAATTCATTTATATTAGCCTCTCTATTTTCTGGAATAACATTAATGCAAAATGAAGATGTTCTGCTATCAGCAAAAATATCATGATAAAGAGAAAAATGAGAGTTAGAGGTAATGAACCTAAAAATATGTCTATTTGTAGATCCTTGTGCGTTTTCTCCACTGTGAATTTCATATTCTTGATCATTCCCTTGGCTAATTACACTTTCTTGAAGATTGTTGTTTGACTGCCCTAAATTTTGTATTTGATCCACATGATAAAATTTGGAAATTTTTGTTGCGAGTTGCATATTGTTGTAATCTTCAATTTTTTCTTGTGCTTGTTAATTTATTAGCTGATTTTTTTTATTTCATTTCATGTTGATTTTCAACTTTTGAGACAGTTGGTTCTTCAAATATGTGTTTAAAATGCAGCAAGATGATGGGATTATGAAATGAAGTCGCCTTCACTAAGTGGGCCCGTAGGGCATTTTTGGCGCAACTATTTTTAGACTATGTCTATTTTTATTATATGGAAGCATGGTCCGTGGATTCTAGTATGAGATTCTTGGAGCATTGGTCAGTGTTGGTAAAAATATATGGGACTCTATTTTTGTGACCTATAGGTCAAGAGGTCGAACTATTTGTAGACTCGCCTCTCCTAAAATTTGGGAAGTCAAATATTATTTACCCTTAATAATATTTGGACTCTAAATGTTAGCTTACTCCTCTTGAGCACTTCGCCCGAGCTACGTATGGGCTCATGCATCCGACAGTAGGGAATTGTCATTGATTTCAGTTAGGACTTCAGTGGCAGAAGTTTGGTGGAGTTAATGAGACAGCTAGTGGAGTTGTGTTCTGTTTATTTTAGTTGAACTAGTTGAGATTAGTTTAACTAGCTAATCAATTAGTTATGAGTGGAGTGAATTAAATATTATTTAATTCATTAACTAGTAACTCATTATTCAACTCAAGAACACATCAGTTCACTACAGTGCATGGACAGTTCAGTGGAGACCAGTGAAAGAGGTAGATGAAAGGGTGGAGTTAGCTATCAGTGGCGACATCAGTTGTGCGAGATTTGCACCACACTTGGAGGAATTTCCCATGATGATTGCGCTGTCAAGCCAAGGAGATTCGAACCTTGGATCTCTATTTAGACAGGCCATGATTGCGCAATAGAGGCAAGGCAATTAGTGGTGATTTTTGAACCAGTAACCTGTTCAAAACCAAGCTAGTTTGTGTGTAACTTCATGAGAAAGTACTGAGTACTTGTGAGGAGTATTGTACTGAGTTTGTTACATGATTTCTCCATTATAATATACACAATAGCTGCGGGGTTTTCAGCTATAAGCTTTCCCCATACATACCGTTTTAATGTGTATGATGATTTGATGTGGTATCGCTTGATTTTATTTCTGCATGTTTGATGATCTGAGTGGAAGAGATTATGTGTTGCATATAAATTCTAATTGTATGTGATCAGGATAGTCTCGGTGGATAATTAATTATTATTCAGCAAATTTCTACATGGTATCGGAGCTATTGAAGTTCAGATTGATCATCACAATGATTACAAACTTATTTCGGTAGATAGAGTCTGCATGCGGGCCAGGTAGCCTCCGGATTCATATTTCTTCGGAAAGTGAAGGGTCTGGTAAATGCCCCTTGCAGTCAATCTCTGTGCTAGAAATAATTTGTTCTCACAGATCTAGAGCGGTTGAGCTTTGAGGTGGAATTCGAAATTTTGCAGCAGTTTTGTTTTCTTGGTGCCGGTGTTGAAAATGTCTTTCAATGGTTTGCGACTCGAATATGCTCTTGAAGGCAGTTCGAATTATGTTGCATGGAAGGATCGCATGGAGGTAGTATTAGAAGATAATGGTCTGAAGGAGTTCGTAGATACGAATGTCCAAATTCCCACTGATGCAGCTGAAGTCGATGCATGGCAAAAGAAGATGGCGAAGCGTCGAAGGATCCTGTTGGAGGGCGTCAAGGATCATATTGTATCCAGCCTGCATGGAAAGGCTACTCCATATTTAATGTGGAAAGCTTTGACGGATCTATTCCAGAGTAAGAGTGACCAAAGGAAGCTGGCGCTCAAAGATAAGCTTAGGAACATCAAGATGGAGAAAGGCGACAGTATCGCCAAATACCTCACGAAGTTCACTCAGTGCAGAGATGAGCTGGGAAGTGTGGGGGTGATTGTCGAAGACGAGGACATGGTCGACCTGGCTCTCCTTGGTCTTCCGAAGGCTTGGCACTCATATCAAGATAGTGTCAATGGTCGGGAGAAGCTGCCGGGATGGGAGCGCCTTTGGGCGGATCTCATGCAGGAGGAGATAAGGAGGACTACTCGAGATGGATCTTCATCAAAGGGAGCCGATGAAGAAAATTGCGCTTTGGTTGCCAAAGCAAAGAAGGGGAAGGGTAAGAAACCTTCTCATTCCGGTGCAAAGGGCAAGAAGCAGGATATGGCGAAAGTGAAGTGTTTTCACTGCCATGATCACGGACATTATGCTACCAATTGTCCAAAGAAGAAGAAGAACAAGCAAGCGGGAAGATCTGCAGATGGAGAAGCTTTGGCTTCACAGTTCGAGCTTGACTTTTCACCGATCGCATGCTTGGTTTCAAGTGTGATGGAATCGGTGTGGTTCTTGGACAGCGGTGCGTCATTTCATATGACGGGAGATCGGGATTTGTTCTCAGATCTGGAGGACAAAGATTTGGGTGTGCACATCGAGATGGGCGATGATGGTAGATACAGAGCGACTGGTATCGGTACCATATCCTTTCAGAGGGAGTCTGGTAAACCCTTTGTATTGAGGGATGTCATGCATGTACCTGGATTGAAGAAGAACTGACCGTGGCGATGTTGGAAGATAAGGGGTATGTTGTGGTCTTCAAATAAGGAAAAGCCTTCCCCGCGCAAAGAAGACCACCCAAGAGACCCCAAGATAGGGTTCGAACCAAGAACCTTTACCGGGGCCATGTGCAGATGGTCGCGCTATGGCATGCAAAGCGGGAGAAGTGGGTGAGCACGGATGATGAGGGCGAACTGTGGCACAGGAGATTGGGCCATCTTCACCATGGAGCTTTGAAGATTCTGCAGCAGATTTCTACTGGACTTCCTAAGGGCACTCTTGCGCAGTCAGATCAGTGCAAGGGGTGTACTTTAGGGAAGTATGTGAAAGCCACCTTTCACGAGAAGGATAGACGCGCCACGACGATCCTTGAGAGAGTTCACACAGACGTGTGTGGTCCTTTCTCAGTTGCTTCGACAGCAAAGCACAGGTATTATGTGATCTTTGTTGATGATTTCTCTCGAAAGTGTTGGATCTTCTTCATGCAGAAGAAGAGCGATACATTCATGAAGTTCTGTGAGTTTAAAGCACTGGTCGAGAAGGAGTCGGGGAAGAAGGTGATTGCTCTAAGGAGTGATAACGGTGGTGAATTCATCTTGGCTGAATTCAAGGAGTTCTGCAGCGCAGAAGGGATTCGGAGAGAGCTCATCGCACCCCATAACCCACAGCAGAACAGGGTGGCTGAGCGGAAGAACAGAACGATCGTGGGTGCTGCACGGGCGATGTTGCATGATCAGGGCCTACCCCTTCACTTATGGGCTGAGGCATGCAATACAGCAGTGTATGTGCAGAACCATTGTCCTCACAAGGTTCTTGGCATGAGTACACCAGAGGAGGCTTATTCTGGCAAGAGGCCTGATATTTCCCATTTGCGGATTTTCGGATCTCCTGTCTACATGCATGTGACGAAGGATGCAAGAAGGAAGCTGGATCCAACTGCTGAAGTTGGAATATTTGTGAGGTACACTGATACACCTCACAACTATCGGGTGTATGTGCCAGACAGTCGCAAGACTGTTGTGCGACGGGATATAAAATTTCAGGAGGAGAAAGCCATGCAGTGTTCGCTTGAGAGGGAGCTACACTTGCATGCGGATGAGGAGCTGTTAGTTCCTAAGGAGGAGCTTCCGGATGTGGATCAGCCACAAGAGGAGGTTCAGGAGGTGGAAGAAACCACCCATGCAGCACCAACCATCAGAGGGCGCATGCGCACTACAGAAGCTGAGCGACTGGCTCGGGATGCAGAGAAGGTTGTAGGACCACCTACAGCACAGCGCAGACAGAGACAGTCACCGGATCGGTACACTGGATACATGGCTCTTGTGATTCAATGTGTTGTGATGGAGCCATCCTCTTTTGAGGAAGCTGTGGAGGAACCCGCATGGGTTGATGCCATGATCGAAGAATATGATTCGATCATCAGGAACAGTGCATGGGAAATTGTCCCAAGACCGGTTGGGAAATCAGTTGTAGGTTCGCGATGGATCTACAAGGTGAAGCAGGCGGCTGACGGGAGTGTGGAGAAGTACAAGGCGATATTTGTCGCCCGTGGCTTTTCACAGATCGAGGGGATCGACTATGAGGATACTTTTGCACCTGTCGCAAGGTACTCTTCCATACGGATGATCCTTGCTCTCTCAGCGCAGATGGGGTGGCACATTCATCAGATGGATGTGAAGACTGCGTTCCTCAATGGAGTTATTGAGGAAGAGGTGTACATAGAGCAGCCTGAAGGTTTTGAGATCTTCAGTAGTGAGTCGCATGTGTGCCGACTCAAGAGAGCACTGTATGGGCTGAAGCAAGCACCTCGTGCTTGGTACACTCGGATAGACAACTACTTCACCGGGCTTGGATTCTCCAAGAGTGAGGCGGATCCTAACCTGTACCAGATTGTGGTGGAGGGGAAGATGTTGATCATCGTACTGTATGTAGATGATCTGATTTTGACTGGCGATGAGCAGTTGATGCTTTCATGCAAGGAGGATCTTGCACGAGAGTTTGAGATGAAGGACTTGGGCATCCTTCATTATTTCCTGGGATTGGAGATTTGGCAGCGCAGCGGAGGACTGTTTGTTTCTCAGGGCAAGTATGCCTGGGAGATTCTGCAGAGGTTCAACATGCAAGGCTGCAAGCCTGTTGACACTCCTCTTCCTGGTGGTTGGAGGAAGGAGGATGCTACTTCAGCGGAGGTAGTGGATGCCACTGTCTATCGACAGTTGGTGGGGTCGCTTATGTATCTGGTCAATACACGACCCGATATATGCTATGAAGTTAACCAGATTTCGCAAGCTATGGTTAAGCCTACGAAGCTCTTTTGGAAGGCAGACAAGCATGTATTGCACTATATCAGAGGCACATCAGGATATGGTCCATGGTACATACATGAGGATGGAGCGAAGCTTTTTGGCTTCACTGATGCAGATTGGGCAGCGAGTCCAACGGACTGGAAGAGCACTTCTGGAGGAGTTTTCAGCATTGGGTCGACAACAGTTTCCTGGTACAGCAGGAAGCAGAGATCCGTGGCACTCAGTTCAGCAGAGGCCGAGTACATGGCAGCTAGCTTGGCTGCATGCGAGGCTATTTGGATGAGGAAGATCCTCGCAGGATTGTTCAGGTTGCATTTGGAGCCTACATTGATCTACTGTGATAACCAAAGTTGCATTAAAATCTTGGCTAATCCAGTATTTCATGATAGGTCCAAACACATCGACATCAGGTATCATCATATCAGAGATTGTGTTCAGTGGAGAATCATGATGCTTTCATATGTTCCCACGGAGGATCAGGATGCCGACATCTTGACGAAGGCGCTCACTAGGAGCAAGTTCGAATTCCACAGAGGCAGGATAGGGATTGCAGATAATCCATATCTTGCTGAGAGGGAGTGTTGAAAATGTAGCAAGATGATGGAGCTTAGTGAAATGAAGTCGCCTTCACTAAGTGGGCCCGCAGGCGAATTCTCGCGCAAAGTCTATTTTTAGACATATGGAGCATGATCCAGGTGTCGCAGTATGTTATTCTTGGAGTATTGGTCATGTTGGTAAAAATAGATGGGACTCTATTTTTTGACCTATAGGTCGATAGGTTGAAGTCTATTTTTAGACTGCCTATCCTAAAAATAGGGAAGTCAAATATTATTTACCCTTAATAATATTTGGACTCTAAACAACAGTTTACTCTCTTGGAGCACTTCAGTTCGAGCCTTGGAAGTGGCTCATGCATCTGACAGAGGAATTATGCTATTCCTAGGGTTTGATAGCATCATGCATGGTTGACTTCAGTTAGGACTTCAGTGGCAGAAGTTTGGTGGAGTTAATGAGACAACTAGTGGAGTTGTGTTCTGTTTATTTTAGTTGAACTAGTTGAGATTAGTTTAACTAGATAATCAATTAGTTATGAGTGGAGTGAATTAAATATTATTTAATTCATTAATTAGTAACTCATTATTAAACTCAAGAACACATCAGTTCACTACAGTGCATGATCAGTTCAGTGGAGACCAGTGAAAGAGGTAGATGAAAGGGTGGAGTTAGCTATCAGTGGCGACATCGGTTGTGCATGAGATTTGCACCACACTTGGAGGAATTGCCCATGATGATTGCACTGTCAAGCCAAGGAGATTCGAACCTTGGATCTCTATATAGACAGGCCATGATTGCGCAATAGAGGCAAGGCAATTGGCGATGAGTTTTGAACCAGTAACCTGTTCAAAACTGAGCTAGTTTGTGTGTAACTTCATGAGAAAGTACTGAGTACTTGTGAGGAGTATTGTACTGAGTTTGTTACATGATTTCTCCATTATAATATACACAATAGCTGTGGGGTTTTAAGCTATAAGCTTTCCCCATACATACTGTGTTAATGTGTATGATGAATTGATGTGTTATCGCTTGATTTTATTTCCGCATGTGTGATGATCTGAGTGGAAGAGATTATGTGTTGCATATAAATTCGAATTGTATGTGATCAGGATAGTCTCGGTGGATAATTAATCATTATTCAGAAAATTTCTACAAAGGAGACATTTCTCAACTTCCACTTCGTGACATAACATAACTATGTGTCCATCTCTCAAGAGGAAAATCTAAAACAGGAAAAGGGCCTAGGGATACTTCTCTTATCAGGGCTAACAAATCTGCAACTGGATGAATAAGTAGGGTAGAGATTGGCAATATGCTTGATGAATTCAAAACTGATATCTTAGGGAGCCTTAGTGAACAACTAGACACCCTTAAGATCCAAAACAAGCAGAAAGCAGAAACAGATGCTTTAGCCATATTTTGTCCAAAATGTAGGAAGAAACATGATTTAAGGGAATGTCCCTTGGATGCAAAAGTTGTAGAAACATGCATGATTTTCTCAAAGAATCATGAGACCAAGGATTGTCCTTCAATTCCTGGACTCAAAGCTGTCTTTCAAGAAGACCCAAATTCAGTAGAATCTCTCTGTTTTGTTGCAAGAAGACCTTGGCAGGGACAACAAACTCAAGGGTTTAACAATCCTATGAATCTTCAAACCCCACCAAATTGGAATCCTTGGCAACAACCTTGGCCCGAACATCAAAATCTATATCAACCATGGGTACAAGGGATGCAAAATCCTTATGGGAGATTTTCTCAATTTTCTCAATATCCTCCATCTTTTCAAAATCAACAAGCTCCACAACTTCCAAACCCAAATCCACAACTTTCATTGCCATTTCCACAACAACAACCTTCTCAACAAAATCCAAATCCTCAAATCATGCTTCCATACCAAAAAAAGACAAATCAACTTCCAGCTCGGCCATTGCCAAATCCTAACAATAAAAATCTTCAGAATACTTACATGATAGAAGAACAACAATTTCCTACCTATATGATTGTTCCTCTCAACGATGTACAACTCAGGTCTGGTAGAGTTTTAGAAAAACCTTCTATAGATGTCCAAGAGCAAGATACCTCTGAGGAGGACTTTCTTAAAACCAATAAGGGTTCTAAGGAAGCATCTCTTCAAAACTCACCCACAACTCCTATAGTTGAGCAGCCTGCATCTTCATCCACACCGCCTTTCCCTGAAAGATTACAAATTGATAAAGGGGTGGAAAAACAAATCTTGTTGCCTAACTATGACTTTCTAGATGAATTAAAGAATGTTTGTATCAAGATTCCCTTGCTACAAGCCATTCGAGAGATTCCTATTCTAGCAAAAACAATAAAGGAGTTGAGTTTCAAAAGACCAGGAAGGAAACTAAAAGATATAAGAAGAATCCACCTGGTAGGAAAAATTGCAGATATCATGATGGGAAAAATCACCATGCAGAAGTATGTAGATCCAGGAAGTCCAATTGTCAAGACACATATAAATGGGATAGAAATTCCAAACACATTGATTGACTTAGGGGCTGCTATCAACATGATGAGTAGACAGACTATGGACCAGCTAAAACTTCCTAACCTTCTTTTTACACCTACTTTACTGCAACTTGCAGATCGATCAATTATTAAACCAGATGGTGTATTAGAAGATATTTCAGTCTCCTTATATTCTTGGGAATATCAGGTAGATTTTATGATTTTGACTCCCAAGAGTAATCTAGGAGGGCACCCACTTATCTTAGGAAGACCTTGGCTAGCCACAGCTGATGCTTTCATTAGTTGTATATCTGGGGATATGTACATTTCTAATGGTAATTTGACAAAGAAATTCAATTTTTATCCTCCAGCAAAAGCAATCACAGAAGTAGGAGACAATGAATGGGTTGATGATGAGGACACTATACAACCTGTCTTTACCATTTCTGAAATCAGTGAGGATAGTCAAATTATGAACACATTAGAGAATTTTGAGACATCTTCAGAATATGACCCCACACAATTTCAGTTGGAATCTGACATAGAATATTTATCATCAAGACAAATGTCTCTTTACTCTATGGAAGAATTTGGTAGTTCTACCATTGATATTTTTCCAGGAAAAACATTGAATATCAACAAACATTTGGAAAAGTCACAACAAGAAGAACTAACCAAAATATTGCAAAAACATTCTACTGCATTTTCATGGGAGTATACTGATATTAAAGGTATTGATCCTAAGACTTGCATTCATTATATCTATATTGAGGAAAACAGTAGACCAATCAGACAACCTCAAAGAAGGATGAATCCAAATCTTAGGGAGATAATGAAAGAAGAGCTCCAAAAATTACTCAATGTAAACTTCATTTATCCAATTTCAGATGGTTTCTCCTTTGGTTATAGTACCTAAAAAGAATGGTAAATGGAGGGTATGCATTGATTACAGGGAATTGAACAAAGCAACTTTGAAGGCTCACTTTCCTTTGCCTTTTATCGATCAGGTATCAGATACATTAGCAGGTAAAAAGTACTTTTCATTTTTGGATGGTTTTAGTGGCTATAATCAAATTCAGGTAGCACCTGAAGATCAAGATAAGACCACATTCACCTGTCCATGGGGAACTTTTTCCTATCGAATACTTCCTTTTGGGTTATGTAATGCACCCGCAACATTCCAAAGAGCAGTACTAGGAATTTTTTCTTATCTACTCCATGATTGTGTAGAGGTTTATATGGATGATTTTACAGTTTATGGTAATTCATTTGAAGAAGCATTAGAAAATTTGGAAAAAGTCTTTATAAGATGTAAAGAAACAAACCTTTCATTAAGCCATGAAAAATGCTTTATGATGTTTACTGAAGGTATTGTTTTAGGACATCATATTTCAGGAGATGGGATTAAGGTTGATAGATCAAAAGTTGAAGTCATTTCCAAGTTGCCTATTCCAAATTGTCAAAGAGATGTTAGAAGTTTTCTAGGATTTACTGGATACTATAGAAGATTTATAGAAAACTTCACTAAAATAGCATCTCCACTCTTCAAACTGCTTACAAAAGACTGTGAATTCAAATGGGATCCTGATTGTCAATCAACTTTTGAAACTTTGAAAACAAGAATATCTGAAGCACCTATCTTGAGAGGACCAAATTGGAAACTCCCTTTCCATATTTCTACAGATGCTTCAGATACAGCTCTAGGAGCTGTGTTGGGTCAAAAGGATTTAGTCCCTTATTCCATTTACTATACCAGTAAAAATTTGACTCCCACTGAGTTGAACTATACTGTAACTGAAAAAGAGTTTTTAGCTGTTGTTCATGCAATCAATAAGTTTAGAAATTATATAACAGGCTATGAAACTTTTATTCATACTGATCATTCTGCGATTAGATATCTAATGAACAAACCTGTTACTAATGGTAGAGTGACAAGATGGCTCCTACTTTTGCAGGAATTCAATATTACTGTGTTGGATAGACCAGGGAAACAAAATACAGTAGCTGATTTCTTGTCTAGGATTCAGAATACTAAAGAAGATTCTCTTGTAGAGGATAAGTTTCCTGATGAATACTTGTTTGCAGTAACTATTAAGACTCCTTGGTATGCAAATATTGCTAACTATTTGGTTACAGGGAAACTGCCTTCACATTTATTTCCAAGTGAAAAACGAAAAATTATTCAGGAGAGTTCAAAATATTCATGGATTTCTAACGAATTGTTTAAAACAGGGCCAGATCTTGTGATCAGAAGATGTGTCAGGGAAGATGAGATGCCTGATATCCTTAAGGAATGTCATGATGAACCATGCGGCGGACACTTTGCAGACAAAAGGACGGCCTATAAAATCCTCTCTTTAGGATATTATTGGCCTTCCCTCTTCAAAGATGCAAAACAATATGTCAAAAGGTGTGACAACTGCCAAAGAGTAGGGAAACCTACCCTTTCAAATGAAATGCCATTGCAAACACAGGTACTCATCGAACCCTTTGAAAAATGGGCTTTGGATTTCATTGGACCTATTAATCCACCATCTAAGCAAAAGAAGTATATATTGGTTTGTATTGATTATGTTACTAAATGGGTAGAAGCCAAAGCATTAGTGTCTGCTACTGAAAATTCAGTTGTTAATTTTCTTTATAAGGATATTTTTACTCGCTTTGGTGTTCCAAGAGAAATTGTGACAAATCAGGGAAGCCAATTCACATCCAACTTGGTGGAGAAGCTGATGGAAGAATACAAAATCAAGCATAGAAGATCTACTCCTTACCATCCGCAAGAAAATGGTCAAGTGGAGTCTACAAACAAAGTTCTCGAAAGTATCATCACAAAAACTGTTCATCTACATAGAAGAGATTGGGCAGAAAGGCTTTCTGAAGCCTTGTGGGCCTACATAACTACATGGAGAAATACAATAGGACATTCTCCCTATTAACTTGTTTATGGGAAAGAAGTCCTGCTCCCCATTGAGTTCCAAGTCAAGACCTTCAAGATAGCAGTTCAGTTGGGGATGGATCTATCAGAAGCTCAAAAGCATAGAATGGAGCAGTTGAATGAGCTAGATGAGATCAGACAAGAGGCAATTCTAAGAACTGATCTAGTTCAATATCAAATAGCTAAATGGCATGACAAATACATCAAAGAGAAGAAGTTTCAAGAAGAAGATTGGGCATTGTTATTTGATTCCAAGTTTAAATATTTTAAAGGAAAATTTCAGACTCATTGGCTTGGGCCATATGAGATTGACAAGATCTTTAGCAATGGAGCGGTAAGAATCAAGACCATTGATGAATTTCAAACTCCTCTTATTGTGAATGGCCACAGATTAAAAGTCTATCATAAGCCACTCTCAAAAGAGGAATTTGTCAAAATGTTTCAAGAAAATTCTGCAATCAGGTTGGTATAGAAGAATTCTTCTTCTCCACCAGCCTAGCTTTTGTTCTTTTCAGTTTAAAAAAAAATAAAAAATAAAAATAAAATAAAATAAAAATAAAATTGTATAAGCCTGAAAACCAATCATTGATTGGCAGTCTTATACAAAAAATGTAGGGTGAAAATCAGGAACACCTGACACCCTATATTTTTCCAAAAAAAAATCTCTCTTTCATTTCACAAGTTTTGTGACCACCCACTCCATTCCATTCCACTTCATTCCACTTCATTTCACTCCACTTCATTCCATTTCACTTCATTTCATCTATTTCATTTCATTTCACCAATAAAATTTTCTTTCATGACCATTTTCATTCAGTCAGTTATCATCTGTCTATTTCCATTCACCCAAATAATAGCTGTGTCAGTTTCCGCAGATGACACTTGTTTCCGTAGCTGACACCAGTTTCCGCAGCCGGAAGCAGATTCTGCAGCTACCACTCTGTTTTCAAAAGAATGTACAGTCAGATGTATTTCCACAATCATGAAATCAAATGCAGGTATGAAGACATATTATGAAGACATGGGACATTCAAGACATCAATGAGAAGCAACTAATTGAAGACCAAGGAAAAATGGCAAGAATTCCAAGGTATGAGTAAAATTTATTTCAAATGGCATTTAAGCACATTTTTACATAGTTATAAACCATAGCTCCATTATATGCAATGATTGTGTTCACAAACTCCGTAACCATTCAACGATCTTTATATGATCCTCCCACAATCCTTGCATTCTGTTAGGTCCCTATGTCACTAGTATAGCCCCTTATTATTGTTAGTGTAAACCCCTTATTGTTATTATTGTACCCTTGTAACCCCCATTTTGTTATTATTGTGCCCTTAAATTATTATTGTTAGGTCGGCTAGGATTACATTGTGGCCCACTAGGATTACATTATGGTCCCATGGACTCCTATATATAGAAAGGAGGTTTTGTAAATTGTATCATCCAAGAATTGTTCATTTATGTAATGTATTGGAGGTTTCCCCCTCGAGGTGGCTTATTTCTAAGGCGTTGATATCTCTTTTCTTCTATTTTTGGAGCTGGTTACACAACATTTGGTATCAGAGCTTTGGATTCTAGGGTTTCGCTGCTCCAAACAGGTCATCGTGGAATTTTCTCTATAAATTTTTTTCTACGAAGTTTCAGAAGCTGAAATTTTTAGGGTGCGAAGAAACAATCCTGAGGAAGCTTGTATAAAAATTTCAGAGCTTGGTTCGCAATATTTTTGGAGATATGATCTGTGGAAGGTAGTGATTTTTCAGGCTCCTGAATTTCATCTCAAAGAGGTGATCGTGGGAAAAGTTCAATAACTCTCTCTCTGAAGATTGGATTGTAGTTCCGTCAAAAGTGGTCACAAGTACACGGCCTGTAGTTTCTTCGATATCAATTTCTGAGACAAAGGACAAAACAGTGACACGTGGCAATTCGTACAAGTTCGCTCTACTGAACCAGTCCAGAATTAGGTCATTGTGGGAGATTGGACACAACTTTGTCTTGGAGAATCAAAATCAGGTCAGACCTGTGGCATTTAAAAGAAGCTTCAGAGGGCTACTACGGGGCTGAATTTCAGATATCGAAGATTTTCAATTACAGAGATAATTCAATTTCAATATCGATCTCCTAAAAGCTAGTAAAAGGTGTGTATTTTTTTTCCGAATTGCATAAGTCTTGTTTGAAGAATCAAGTTGAATTGATTCCAAGGGAATCTTGTAGAATAGATATCACTATTGGATTCTAAAATGGCCCCTAAAAATAATTCAACACCCATTAAGCCTTCAGAAGGCTCTACTATGACTCATGAAGATGAAGAATTGCAACATGATCTATCAAAATTACAAGAGAAAATGCAACAGTTTTCACTCTCGCAAAGAGCAACAAAAAATGAAATGGAAGTTTTGAAGAAAGGCATGGAAGTGAAGATGGGCGGTTTGAAGAAAGGCGTGGAAGCTAAGATGGATGACATGAAAAACAACATGGAAAACATGAAGAGTGATCTAAAATCATACATGGAAGGCTTGATGACAAGCTTAAAACCAGAAATGATTCCTAATGGCGGAAATATAGGAGAAGAACCTCCTGATGAGAACAAAATAAATGTTAATTGTGATTTCATAAACTTGAATGTTGGCGGGAAGAACCACCATATTCCAAAAATGGATATGAGGAAGTTTGATGGAAAGGATCCTGTAACATGGATACTACAGATGGAGCAATATTTTGATCTCCATAACGTACAAAACACACAAAAGATACGCATTGCAACTTTACATTTAGAACAAAATACATTTGTATGGTATCAATGGCTTTGCTCCCGTAAAAAAATTGTCACTTGGTCAATTTTTACGGAGGAAATGATAGCACATTATGAGGATACAAAGAGCAACACCTTCTTTACCAAATTGATAAATCTCAAACAAAAGGGTTTAGTGGGGCAGCACATTGAGGACTTCCAAAAATTGAATATAAGGGTAACTGATCTTACAGAGGAACACAGGATTGATCTCTTCCTAGGCACTTTAAAGGATAACATCCAACATGAAGTTCGCGTTTTGGAACCTGATTCATTGGAGAAGGCATTCAGGTTGGCAAGAAAAGTTGAATGTAAAATTATAGCGACAAGGAAACCTACCACTCAATTCTATAAAGAAGGAAGTGTTGCTACACCTAGATTTCCACAACCTACAAGGTTGACACCACAACAATTGGAAGAAAAAAGAGTAAAAGGGCTTTGCTACAGTTGTGATAGCAAATACACTAAAGGTCATAAGTGTGCTGAGAAGAAATTATTTTACATAGATTGTGAAGAAGAAGAAGAAGGAAACCTACCACTCAATTCTATAAAGAAGGAAGTGTTGCTACGCCTAGATTTCCACAACCTACAAGGTTGACACCACAACAATTGGAAGAAAAAAGAGCAAAAGGGCTTTGCTACAGTTGTGATGGCAAATACACTAAAGGTCATAAGTGTGCTGAGAAGAAATTATTTTACATAGATTGTGAAGAGGAAGAAGAAAATGAACAAGAAGAGGATATGCACCAGGAACCAGCCCTAGAAGAGGAAGAAATGAATCCGACCATATCGTGTAATGCACTGGCAGGAATTACCACTCCTCAAACTCTCAAGATAGAAGGACATATAAAGAAGAAAAGGGTAATATTGTTGATTGATTCAGGTAGCACCCATAATTTTATTCATTATAAGGTAGCCAAGGAATTAAATTGTTTCCTATACCCAGCACCAGAATGTCCAGTGATGGTTGCAAATGGAGGAACTATAAATTGCTCTGGAAAATGCCATAATATCAAGCTAACCATGGGGGAATATGTATTGACTAGTCCAATACTTGCCATTCCTATGGGAGGTGCTGACGTTGTACTAGGAGTACATGCACTAAAGAAATAGCGAACTTACCTAATGGGAAGACACTTCAAGGTAAAAACTGATCATGATAGTCTTAAACACTTTTTGGAACAAAGACTATCGTCATAAGAACAACAAAAATGGGTCACAAAGATGTTGGGTTATGACTTTGAAATAATCTACAAAAAAGGAAAGCTGAATGTTGTTGCAGATGCACTCTCAAGAAAGAATGAAGAGGTGGAAGCATTGCTTTGTGCCATTTCTATTATCCAACCAGATTGAATAACTGAAGCAAGAGATGAATGGAAGAAGGACAAAGATGTATGGATACTCATTCAAAAGTTGCAGCAAGATCCTAGTACATCTGATACATTTAGTTGGAAAAATGATTCCTTATGGTACAAAGATCGCCTATATCTTTGTAAGAATTCCCAACTAAAACAAAAGATTCTTCTGGAATTGCACACTTCTCCTTTAGGAGGACACTCGGGATTTTTAAAAACTTACCACAGGGTGAAGAAATAATTTTTTTAGGATGGCCTTAAATCTGATATTCAAAAGTTTGTGACAGAATGTTTGGTTTTCCAGCAGAATAAAGTTGAGACAATTAAGACCCCGGGACTTCTACAACCTTATCCATTCCAAGTCAACGTTGGGAGGAGATTTCAATGGATTTTATCACAGGTTTACCTAAGTCCGAAGGAAAGAGTGTCATCATGGTGGTAGTTGATAGACTTACCAAGTATGCACACTTTTGTGCATTATCTCATCCATTTAAAGCAAGTACAGTTGTTACTACATTTATGGACAGAATTCAAAAGCTACATGGAAGCCCAAGGGTTATTGTGAGCGACAGAGATCCCATTTTTACTGGAAATTTTTGGACGGAGTTATTTTCTTGTTTGGTACTCAATTAGCTCATAGCTCATCTTATCATCCTCAATCTGATGGTCAAACTGAGATAGTAAATAAATGTTTGGAAGGATATATTCGTTGTTTGTATCTGATAAACAAACACAATGGGTCAAGTGGTTACCTCTTGCTGAATGGTGGTATAACACTTCCTTCCATACTGCAGCAAAAATGACCCCATTTATGGCACTTTATGGATATCATCCACCATCCATCACATCATCTTTAAGGGAAAATTCGAAGGTTCAAGCAGTGCAAGATCACATCGAGCATCAGCAAGAAGTTCTCCAACTCTTAAAGGATAACCTGAATTTGGCACAAAATCGAATGAAACAACAGGCAGATCAACATCGTAGCGAGAGAAGTTTTGATGTAGGAGATTGGGCATTTTTACGGCTACAACCATACAAACAAATTTCCCTCAAGAAAGCAAAGAAGGATAATAAATTATCGCCAAAGTACTATGGTCCTTACAAGGTGTTGCAAAAGATTGGTACTATGGCATACAAATTGGAGCTTCCTGCTTCTTCGCGAGTACATCCAGTTTCCCATGTTTCATGCTTAAAGAAGGTTATAGGTGAAGATCTTCCAGTTCAAACAGTATTGCCAGAACTTGATGGGGAAGGGAAAATCATATTGGAACCTGAAGCAGTCATGGAAAAAGAACTCGACAACTACGGAATCGATCAATTTCAGAGTATCTCATCAAGTGGAAGAACTTACCCACTGAAGATTCTACATGGGAGGATGAGAATTTTATACAGAAGCACCCAGAGCTACTCAAGTGTTGAGGACAAAACTTTTTTTGAAGGAGAGGGGCATGTTAGGTCCCTATATCACTAGTATAGCCCCTTATTATTGTTAGTGTAAACCCCTTATTGTTATTATTGTACCCTTGTAACCCCCATTTTGTTATTATTGTGCCCTTAAATTATCATTGTTAGGTCGGCTAGGATTACATTGTGGCCCACTAGGATTACAGTATGGCCCCATGGACTCCTATATATAGAAAGGAGGTTTTGTGAATTGTATCATCCAAGAATTGTCCATTTATGTAATGTATTGGAGGTTGCCCCCTCGAAGTGGCTTATTTCTAAGGCGTTCATATCTCTTTTCTTCTATTTTTGGAGCTGGTTACACAACACGAACCAAGGAGGATCCTATAGAGAGAGCCCCATTTGATTTCCCGACGAGATTTGTGAGAGGTGCTCTGATGGAACCCTACTGGAGGAGATCGCAATGTCAAAGCACCGGTTGTACTCCTCCTTATTTAAATTAAGATACTCAACTATGATATTGTTTCCATCTTGTGTTATATTTATTTAATGCATGTGATTTAGACTTCTTCGACTGACTGATAGTTAGGAATGTGAAATAGTATGTTGTGTATCATCTTCGTTCTTGTGTATGTGCAGGCATCCGAATGTGAGAACGAGCGGATCATGATCTGCCAAATCGGGAGTGGGAGACAACCATTCTTCCAGATGACACAACAATGCAGGACCTAAGGTACGTGATCTACCAAGTCTTTGTCCATTATTAAATAGGAATTGATGTCATAGTGTGTCTTGTTTGTGGCTAGACCCACTCTTTGGATAGTGGGATCGCCTCTATCAGTAGAGGGGATTTACCTCACCAATAAATTGGTGAATCTGCTGGGGAATCAGTGCAAGTGTATATTTTGTCTATTAGATCTTCTTCTTGGTATTTTCCTACTTAGCTTGCCTTTATGGGTTTTTTTTCTGAGTCTTAGGCCCCTGTTCAGCCCCAGAGGATCAGTTTTGACCTCTTTTTTTCCAATTTCTCATATTTGCAAGGACGGATCGATTGGCGTGGTTTATAGCTTGACATTCCCACTCACTGGTGCGAGTTTCCATTTTATCACCCATGCCATCCCTTGCTTGGCATTGATTACAGCCAGACAGTTATGCCAATTCCTGTAGGTGATAGGGTTTCCCTTGTTTTGGAGTTTTTTGTCCATCCTGGTGTCTCTGGGTGTTTTCTTGACTTGATTTGAATGCTTTGGGTTTGTTTGTGACTGTGATTAGCTCTCTCCCTTCAGTTGTTTGTCCATTTCTTTCAACATCATGGCTTTAGGGCTTTCTAGTGCTTTGGCATGTTGAGCCTTCTGTTGGAGATTGGGTCTTTTGTTTCGTGGTCACCTTCGTTATTTTCTTGATTGCATTCATCTCCCTAGATCCATTTTGAGTGGTTGCTTTTGGTGAAATGCGTCTTGAGTGACTCTTGTCTCTTTCATTCAGTTTTTATTCCTATCACTCCAAGCATAGCTCACATTTCTTATATGGGTCCATTTTGACATCTTTCTTTGATTTGAGAGATTGTGACATTGGTTTGAGTTCATGTCTTATTTTCCTTTGAGTTGTTTGAGTTTCTTTGTTTCGATTCTTGCATTGGAATTCTCGAACTAGCGTGAAGATTCATTTTTCATGTTATTTAGTGCATTATTTTCTCTATTACATTGAAAAATAAAAAAATAATATATTTGTGCTTGCATTTTTTGTTTGCATCATAGGATTGGAAAATCTTTTGCATAACTAGCATTCAACATTCAAGGAAAGTTTTTTCGTTCTCATTAGTTTGCATCAAGTTTTGTGGTGAATACTTCTGTGTGTTCTCATTATTTGTTATTGCTTGAAATTCCTAACCTTATCGTAGATAGCTCTTCATTAAAAGAAATGGTATTTTATGGCATGTAGCTCACATTCAAGAATTTGTGAAATCCAACATTTGGTAGGACCTTGGAATTGCAACATAAATACAATATCAACTTAAAATTTATTCAATTAACCTAAGGCAACATTGAATCTTAACGAAACATTTAGTGGTCTAAGTTAGAGACATGTTCTGGTGTCTTAAAACCTAGCAGTTGTCACTCACCATTTGGCTTCAGACAACACTAGTACGGACTTGTGCTCCCCCTACCATTGAGTATATAAAGGGAGACCCCTATAGGTTGAAATCCTTTTAACTATAGGAAGTCAAGTCCATTGCATCATAACCGTGATACACCAAACACAACATTTGAGGAGACTACCTGCACGTATGTCAAGTCCTTGGTTAATTCTTCTTTCATTTTACAACCAAGGTGTATATGGCAGTTCACAGGAACCTGGTACACCCTTTTACCTAGACTACCTGAGTAGTCATTTTCGATCTTTAATGACTCCATAAACTTGAAAATATCATCGAGCACTTGTCCTTTCACGCTCACTTAAAACTGAAAGATACTAGAGTCATCTTTGACTATTTCTTGACTCTTAAATCATGAAACAACAAAATTTTGTTTCAATGTGATAAAATAAACTACCTACGGTTACAAGCCCATTAAAGATTAATTACCTGGCCTGTATTTGTTTTTCCTTGGTTTTCATCCAAGTGTCTTCAATTTCGATCCTTTTTCCTTTTCTGGTGTGATAAAGTCATAGTGGCAGAACCATCAGTTTTGTCTACTAGCAGTCCTTTCTCGAATGATTCATCTGAAACTTCACAAATCTCCGGGTCTGCTGAGCTTCAACAGCCTGTAACCCCATCTGAGTATCCCTTTGGGGAACTAGTTGAGTTCCATTGGCCTCTTTCCAACGCTTGGTTTGGATTTGTGGTTGGGGACCATTTTCCCCCTCTTACATTGGGATCACTGTTTTTGGCTACTATCATACCTCCTAGCCCCCGTACTCTTTTGCAAGAACTTATGGCTGATTCAGAAATGGATTCGTCTGGTCCTAATGGCACTGAGGGTATTCCAGTTTCTGATGAACAATACCAACTCTTCCCAGAAGACATCCAAACAGAACCTGCTCAATCTTCACCTTCGGTGTCGCTTCTAGCCGGGTATAGGTCTTTGGGTCCTTCCATCCTTAGGTATGTCACTGATGACACCTGTCTCGTCATTGACACCTTTTGTCACGTCTGTTCCCACTAGGCCCACTGTGTGTGTGGCTGCTTCGACACTGGTTGTCACTGCATAGTCGTCGAGAGTTTCAACTACGGTAGAAACCTTGATTGCCATGGGAATCCATGATGACCTTTTTTTTGAGGAGATTGGATGGATGTTCAGTAGTAGGACTCCTAAACTTATCAGTTGCCTTAGGATCCTTATAGGTCTTATTTTCTCATTATGGAGTGGACGGTACCCCAATTTATTCACTTTCATTTCACCATGATGAGTAGGGAAAACCTATCTACCTGCCTGCTCCTAACGCTTATTAGTTTCTTTCTGGAATTATGCATCCCTATAACCAAAAAGGACAACCCTTTCAGGAAAAACCTTCGGTCCAACAGGGGTGTGCTCATGACCAATAAGGAAAACCCTTTCAGGGACAACCTTTGGTTCATCAAGGGTATGTGTACGACCCACAATTACAACCCTTATAAGGACAAACTTCAGTCCAGCAAGGATTGTTTTATGGCCCATAAGGGCAGCCTTACAATCCTCAAGGTAAACCTTTGCCAGCCCAGCTGGTGATCCAACCAGGGCAACCTCAAGGACTAGCTAGGTAGCTGGTATATCAACCTAGACCTTCATATGGTCCTGGGGGGCAGATTCATCCATCTCAACCTTTGGTGCAACCTCAACAGCATTATCTTCCGATTAATCCAAATTTTGCATAGCCAGGGCCCTCTTATGGTCCTGCTCCAGGTCAACCTATTTATCAAGTACAACCTGGCCCACTGCAGCCATCAAGCCAACCCGTTCAACTAGGGAAACTTGGTGGCCCTCAACCATACGACCAACCCACTCAATTGGGGAAATCTGGTGGCCTTCATTAGACAGGTCAACCTGCCCAGCCAGGTTAACCTACATAGCCTATTCACCCTGCTTAGATGTCGCTCTACTCTATGTCGCATCCAAATCAACCATTGCACACGACGTATCCAGCTCAACAGGGCCCTACTTATCAACAGCCTGTTCGACCCCAAGGCGGTTATTTTCCTCAAGGTAAATATCGACAGGTTTACAACCCACCTCAAGGTTCTGCTTATTACCCTCAACTGTTAGGCTATACTTATACTCCACAGCATAATCCTTATGTTTCTGAATCGGGACCCTCGTATACTCAGAATCAGTATCCCATTTTTCAACCCCCGTATCTTGGTCCTCCATCGCCCTATCAACCGAATTATCTGGCTTATACCCCTTATGGTAAAAATCCTTCTCGACAGAACCAATGGGGGCAGAGTTCTACTGAACCAGGATGGAGTATGGGTATAGGTCCTTATTGAGGACCTGCCATGTTTTTTAATCCTCAATTACCTTTCCTCGCTACATTGGAGCTACCAGATGTGTCCAAATTGACAAATGTTCCCATTCTTCATAATCCATATTGACCTTCGGTCTCGACAAAGGTTCCTGGTGATTGTCCCAAGTTTGAGGGCAAGTCTAGAGAAGACCCCAATCTCACGTCATGACATACCATTTATGGTGTTCTTCCAATTATTGGGTGGACGATTCCATTCAACTTCGTCTTTTCCAGTGCACTCTTATTGGAGTTGCTGCTAAGTGGTATATCGAACTGTCGTGTGGCATCTTTCAATATTTCAATACTCTTGCTATGGCATTCCTGACTCATTTCCAGTTGCTAGTTCATTATGAATTTGGGACGCATCTCCTCACATCCTCGAAACAGGACCGAGCTACCCATATCTCGGACCACATTCATGAATGGAGACAGCGTCGCCGTTTGATCAAGTTTGAAATTCCTGATCAACTTCTTACTCATTGCTTCACTACCTCTTTTTTCAAACTTATTGCGAAAGACATCACCATGGGGGCATGTTTAATCGAGGAACAAGCCATCGCTCATGCCCAGTACCTTGATTTAGTGTACTCTCAAGCAGGAATTTTGTATGACATCTTGACTGAGGCTCCGCGTCTTGGGACCTCTAAAGTACTGGCTACCCCATCAGTCAACGACATTATTGGTTCCATATCTTAGACTTCACGTAAGTCTTCCAATGGGAAGCATAAATCAAATTCTTCCAATAATTCTGCTCCTCAGCCTACCCCAGATTCTGGTAAAACCGCAGAGGTCAACGTCGTTTAGGCCAATCCTGGAGATAAGACTTCCAAAGGGAAAAATAAGGGCAAATTCAAGGCTAAATCCAATGCCCCAAAACCAGAATCATCTAAACCTCGTGTTGATGAGGGTTCATAGCGAAATCCGAAATATCCCTATCTCATTTGTGAAGAGGATCGCTACACTAAGGATTGTCCCCGATGATCCAAGGTTAGTCAACTACTAAAAGGTGCTAAGGGAACTCTAGCGGTCCTTAAATAACCTTTCCCATCTCAGCAAACCTAGATGGTCGATCAATCGACACAATCTGCATCCTTCGGCTCTCAAGTTTTCATGATGAACGGTTCTGCACCCGTTTCCATCGCTACTCGGTCGAAGGATTATGTCGGATCATGCTAGGTAGCCAGGAAAGAGGTCGTTGATGGTCCTCCTCCCCCATCTACCTTTGGTCCCATCAAATTGAGAAGCCCAGTGCTTAACCCATTATATGGCCACTTTCCAAAGGTTTTCTCTGGAAATCTTCTTATAATCCTAACGCCGGTGCTTCTCAGCATTACAGTATTGTTGAGGATTTAGCACATGCAACTTTCGTGATGTCCATGTTATAAGTGCTCCAGAGTTTTCCATCTTAAATAAAATCATTGTTATCCGTGATTGGCGTGATCAATCCTGCTAATTCTAGCCTTCTCTCTTTCGATCTAGATAATTTCATCCTTCGACTTTCGCACCAGACTGTGCTTGTTATACAACTCGGTATCAACGGTCTCAACATCCATAGAGCCCTAGTGGACAAAGGTGCATCTACCTCCGTCATTTCATCTACTTGCTAGAAGGCTATTGGCTCTCCAACCCTTAATTCGTCACCCAATTCCCTTGAGGCATTTGATGGAAGGGAATCAAAACCCTTGGGTGTTATCACTAGCTTACCGATCACATTGCAAGGAAAGATAGTCAACGTTGAATTAGAAGTGGTTGATGCCAAACTCAACTAAAATCTTCTACTTGGTTGCAGTTGGACTCACGTTATGTTGTGTGTTCCATCCACCCTCTTTCGACTTCTGAAGTTTCCATGTGAGGGAAAAATTATTATTGTTGATCAGCTATAATTCTTTACCTTGTCTTTTGAGAACAACGTACCATACATGGACTAGATTCCTAATCCCCTTGAAATAATAGGGCCGGGTCTTTTCAAATATCCTGCTCTCATGGGAATTTTTCCCTTTCCACCACCAAATACCATTCAAGTCAATATGATCTCTCGGTCAGATGACCCTTGGATCATCCCTTCACCTGAACAGGTTCATTTGTTTAGAGATTCGATTCCACTTAGTCCCATCGAGATCAATTATTGTGAGATTATAGTTGCATCCAACTCTCCCCCTCTTGAAGCTTCTCCTTTGAGCATGGCTCTCAATGTGTATTCTCAATCCCCCTAGCTCGGCGATGTGGATTCACCTGATCCTTTGAAAGAAGTGTTTCCATCTGACGAGGCTATCATGGAAACCATGTCTCTCAAGGATCTACTGTGGAGCAATTGGCATCATCATTCCTCGTTTATGCCTTGCCTCGGGGCCATGTCTAACTGTCTTGAGTGCTTCGCATCCCAGGTTCCTTCTCTGCCACTTCAGACGCCCATTTTGACTCATGAAGTCTTTGCGGAAGGTAACTTGGGGAATATAACTCAAACGTTGCCTATCGAAATCTTCGTTAAACTGAGGATCATCGAGAACATCCATGTGGGAGTCAATTGCTCTTCCGAAGAAGTCCAAGTATACACTAGTCTCTTTCGCAAATTCCGCGATGTTTTCACCTAGTCTTATGAAGAAATCCTTGGAATCGACCTATTATTGTGATGCATGAGATTCCCACCTACCTAGGTGTGAAGCCTGTTCTCCAACGTCTTCATCCCGTACATCCTCAAAAATTCGCCGCTATCAAAGCTGAAGTTGAGAAAATTCTTAATGCGGGTTTCATTTATCTGATTCCCCTGACTGAATGGGTTTCTAATATAGTTCCTCTGGATAAGAAACGGGGCACCATTCATGTTTTTTTTTATTATCGTGATATCAATCAGGCCTATCCTAAGGATAATTATCCCACCCCGTTTATCGATCAAATCATTGATGATTGTGCGAGGAGTGAAATTTTCTCCCTTATTGACGGTTTTTCTGGCTATAACTAGATTAAAATTCTCCTATTGGATCAGCACAAGACCTCTTTTAATTGTCCATGGGGAACGTTCGCATATAGGAAACTCCTGTTCAGCTTCAAGAATGGTGGGGCTACATTCCAGCGCACGATGTCCTATGCTTTTCACGATATTATGCATATTTTCCAACCATACGTGGATGGCCTTCCGACTGTAATATTCCAAAATTTGCATGCAGAAAATTACAATATTAATTTTTTCTTATTTCATCTAGGAGATGAATGAAATGGGTAAAAGGCCCATGAGTAGGAATAATATCCTTCATAGTGTGAAAAGGAGAAATTTGCATGAGGACAAGGTCAGGTTTTACCAGGTCAACCGCACTACCTAAGAGGTGTAGCTTGCTTGGGAAGACAACACAGTTTTGGAGGGAGAAAGATTCTTTATGGAAGAAACCCTAATGTGTGGGGTCCAGGGCAAAGATTCATTCACTTGCATAAAGGAGGAAGAGGCAGCCATAATGAGATATCTTTGAGCATATGATTTTAGTCTGAAGGCTGTTTGCATTCTCCGGTTGTTCAACTGAGTTGCTGTGCTGCTTAGCATGAAGGATTCATGTTTAGGATTTCCTCTCCTTCCTGAGAGGCCTCTTGAAGGATTTTACTTCATCTTCTCCACATCTTGTTTCAAGGCCAAAACCACTACCATCAGTCACTGCGTTATTTCTACCAAAGTATAACGTAGTGTTGCTTTGTGTTGCAGTGGAGGGTTCCACAACACCTTTCCTTGGTTCATCTTTCAGAGGAGGGAGTTCCTATTTCTCCGGGAGATCCATGAAGGAGGTTGTAGAGCTTACTATCATATCTCGACATCGAGGCCAAGCTTCTCTCATCATATACAACGCAGTCTAGCTCCTTGACTGCGTTATTTCTGAGCATATTTTCAATAGGGGTTGCACCACTATTTGGAGGGCAAGATCTTCAGGGATTGGATCATCATTTCACCTGAGAGATCCATTAGATGAGATATATGCATAATCTATAGCATATTTATCTATCTTCATCCATTTCTATTTTCTGAGTTGCAGCTGCTACCCAGCAACTTCGACTTTTCTGCAGATTTTCCATTTGTACATGTATTGCAGCCAATCCTTCTAAGGATTGTGTATTAGTGTTGTATTAGTGTTTTCAGGGGTTGAGAGCTTGATCCCCCTCATTTCTTGATATGATATTGATATATCATCATATTATAATTTTTTATATTGCAGTGTCTCCATATAAACTGCGTTGTCTAGTCATGGCTTCCTTTATGTAGCAGCATTTTCCATTTATCACTTACAGAGGCATTGCCTTACTTGAGTGATTGTTCCCTCAAGAATTTGTATTCATTATTTCTGCTATAACCTAATATGATGTCTATTTGTATCTTCACATGTTCATGGCTATAGAATAACGCTGTCGTTCCATGTATTTCTCATACATTGTTGCAGTCCCTCAAAGGGAACTTTCTGAGGACATCTAAGTGTGGGAGATTTTTTAACCACCTTAGAAGGATTTCTTTGGATCCTCCTCTTGGATTTAGCACTTAGAAAAAATTTTCTAAGGGATATAGGTCTTGGTTTCAATTCCTGTAGCAGCTATTACTGGAAAATGCGTTTCCCATTCATGCCTTGCTAGCTATTCCAGATTTGGGATATTACAGTGGTATCGAAGCTGCCTTCTTAGCTCAACCTGTGAGTCTAAGCCCAAGAAGATCAGGAGATTGAAGAGGATGAGTTTTGTCTTATCATATTTCAGATCCATGAAGAACCTCCCCAAGGAGGATAAGCAGAAAGAAGACGAAGAACCCTGCACTTCCTATTCTCATTAAGAAGACAAAGAAATAAGCAGGAGAAAGACTCCATATTTTGGACAAGAAAAAGGGGATAAGCTTACCAATATTCTTCCTAAATATGTACATATGATACGTGAAGAGTTCAAGGAGATCGGGAGGAATATGTATGGAGAATCTCCTGGAGGGTTTGGTTCAAAAGAAAACTCTAGATTATCACATAAGGAGTGTGAGTAAGCAGCTACACACCCTAATACACAACGCAGTCACATACCCAAGACTGCCAAAAGAGGGATGGAAAGAGAAGAATAGGTTGCTAGGAGGGAAACCCTTAGTGATTTCTTGAGAAATTATGAGTTTCAAACTCAAAAATTTCAAGAACATCTCAGTTTTTCAGAGTTTTACAAGATGAAGGTGAACGAAAAAGAGCAGCAGGATAGATTTTATCTATCTACCTTTGAAGGTTCACCTGTATGTTCAGCCAAAGCTTGAGTGGAGGAGTTAGATACCTTCTTGCAGTAGCACCACATTCCTGAAGATGAAGTCATCAAATTTGCAGTGCTACATTTGAGAGGTAAGGCTTTTTCCTGGTGGATTTTTTAATCTTTTTCTTTGAGAAATGTAAACATTGCATCTTATGAAAAATTCACTAAGGCATTAGTGAAAATATTTGATAAAAATATCCATGAGACAAAAATGGTGGGAGTAAATAAGGAAACTCAAGCAAAACCCTTGCATGAAAACTTGCAAAATACTTTGTCGGAAGAAAGGTTTTCATCTCACACCTTTGAGCAAAGGAGCATGGAGATCTCTTTTTTTAAAAGGGATCAAATTATTAGAGAGTTGCCCACTCATGTTGCAGACATTGAGGGAAACAACACTATTATATATGGAGTTTATCTAGCACCTCATGCAGAGGAAGGAGGATCTCTTGCTCCAAATAGAGGGATGCTTGCAACTTTGCAAGAAAGTTCCTAGGATCTCATGAGTAGATATCAAGGCACAACTCATTTTTTACATGTGCCATTGTTGAGGAGGTGCGGAACCATCGAGACACAAGGAGGAGATAGGGAGAAGACCCAACATCATGAGATGAGGAGTACACATCCCTATTCATTTTTTAAGGTTGATGCACCTAAGAAGGTGATTGGATTGCGCAGTGGAAGCATGGAGAGTTTTCTCCATTCATGTTGTGTAACCAGCTCCAAAAAGAGAAGAAAAGAGATATGAATGCCTTAGAAATAAGCCACTTCGAGGGGGAAACCTCCAATACATGACATAAATGAACAATTCTTGGATGATTCAATTTACAAAACCCTCCTTTCTATATATAGGAGTCCATGGGGCCATAATGTAATCCTAGTGGGCCACAATGTGATCCCCAGCCCACCTAACAATAATAATTTAAGGGCACAATAATAACAAAATGGGGGGTTACAAGGGTACAATAATAACAATAAAGGGGTTACACTAACAACAATAAGGTACTCATACTAGTAATATAGGGACCTAACATGCCCCTCCTCTCAAAAAGCATTGTCCTCAACGCTTGAGTAGCTCGTGCTTCGTATAAAATTCTCATCTTCCCATGTAGAATCTTTAGTGGGTAAGTTCTTCCACTTGATGAGATACTCAAATTGATCAATTCCGTAATTTTCAAGTTCTTTGCTTTCCGTGACCGCTTCAGTTCCAATATCATTTTTCCTTCCTCATCAAGTTCGGCAATATTGTTTGAACTGGAAAGATTTTCACCCATAACCTTCTTTAAGCATGAAACATGGAAAACTGGATGTACTCGCGAAGAAGCAGGAAGCTCCAATTTGTATGCCATAGTACCAATCTTTTGCAACACCTTGTAAGGACCATAGTACTTTGGCTATAATTTATTATCCTTCTTAGCTTGCTTGAGGGAAATTTGTTTGTATGGTTGTAGCCGTAAAAATACCCAATCTCCTACATCAAAATTTCTCTCGCTGCGATGTTGATATGCCTGTTGTTTCATTCGATTTTGTGCCAAATTCAGGTTATCCTTTAAGAGTTGGAGAACTTCTTGCTGATGCTCGATGTGATCTTCCACTGCTTGAACCTTCAAATTTTCCCTCAAAGATGATGTGATGGATGGTGGATGATATCCATAAAGTGCCATAAATGGGGTCATTTTTGCTGCAGTATGGAAGGAAGTGTTATACCACCATTCAATAAGAGGTAACCACTTGACCCATTGTGTTTGTTTATCAGATACAAAACAACGAAGATATCCTTCCAAACATTTATTTACTATCTCAGTTTGACCATCAGATGAGGATGATAAGATGAGCTATGAGCTAATTGAGTACCCAAACAAGAAAATAACTCCGTCCAAAATTTCCAGTAAAAATGGGATCTCTGTCGCTCACAATAACCCTTGGGCTTCCATGTAGCTTTTGAATTCTATCCATAAATGTAGTAGCAACTGTACTTGCTTTAAATGGATGAGATAATGCACAAAGTGTGCATACTTGGTAAGTCTATCAACTACCACCATGATGACACTCTTTCCTTCGGACTTAGGTAAACCTGTGATAAAATCCATTGAAATCTCCTCCCAACATTGACTTGGAATAGATAAAGGTTGTAGAAGTCCTCGGGGTCTTAATTGTCTCAACTTTATTCTGCTGGAAAACCAAACATTCCGCCACAAACTTTTGAATATCAGATTTAAGGCCATCCCAAAAAAATTCTTTCTTCACCCTGTGGTAAGTTTTTAAAAATCCTGAGTGTCCTCCTAAAGGAGAAGTGTGCAATTCCAGAAGAATCTTTTGTTTTAGTTGGGAATTTTTACAAAGATATAAGCGATCTTTGTACCATAAGGAATTATTTTTCCAACTAAATGTATCAGATGTACTAGGATCTTGCTGCAACTTTTGAATGAGTGTCCATACATCTTTGTCCTTCTTCCATTCATCTCTTGCTTCGGTTATCCAATCTAGTTGGATAATAGAAATGGCACAAAGCAATGCTTCCACCTTTTCATTCTTTCTTGAGAGTGCATCTGCAACAACATTAAGCTTTCCTTTTTTGTAGATTATTTCAAAGTCATAACCCAACATCTTTGTGACCCATTTTTGCTGCTCTTTTGAAGATAGTCTTTGTTGCAAAAAGTGTTTAAGACTATCATGATCAATTTTTACTTTGAAGTGTCTTCCCATTAGGTAAGTTCGCCATTTCTTTAGTGCATGCAGTATTGCTAACATTTCCTTCTCATAAATAGGTTTATATAAATACTTTCCTTTGATTGGACGACTTTCAAAAGAAATGGGTCTTCCTTCCTGCATTAAAACTGCACCAATTCCATTTCCTGAGGCATCACATTCCACAATAAAGGTTTTTGTAAAGTCTGGTGTAGCTAAGACCGGTGCTAGGCACATTGCCTCTTTAAGACGTTCAAAGGCCTTTCTTCAGGAGTCCATGAAAATGCATCTTTCTTCAATAATGTTGTTAGAGGTGCTGCTATTCTCCCATAATTCTTAACAAACTTGCGATAATACCCTGTTAACCCGAGAAATCCTCGCAACTGCTTTATGGTTGTGGGAACTTTCCATTCCTTACTGGCTTTAATTTTGTTAGGGTCCACTTTAACCCCCTCGTGAGATACAATATGACCCAGATATTCCACCTCTTGTACTCCAAAGAAACATTTGGACTTTTTTGCATATAATTGTTTCTCCTGCAATAGTTTGAGCACCCTGTCAACATGTTCAACATGATCCTTCCAAGACCAAGGCCGATGTTTGGAGGAACACTTCCCGGAATCAAATGAATAGCATGATCATGATCACGAATAGGTGGGAGTCCTTTGGGAGTTTCAAACACCTTGGAATGATTGTCCAAGACTTGTTGGAGATCTGCAGAAATAGATGATTTTGATGTTGGAACTTCTAGTGAGCATAATTGTGCAATTATGCCTCGTTGTTCTTTCTTTAGAAGATTTGTCATGACATTAGAGCTTATTATCCTTCCGGGCTTCCCCGCAATACCCCGTAATTCGACTTCCTTTCCTTCTGAAAAAAATTTCAAGAAAAGTTCTTGAAAATTAAAAGCTACCGTCCCCAAAGATTGTAACCATTGTACTCCTAGTACAACATCAGCACCTCCCATAGGAATGGCAAGCATTGGAATAGTCAATACATATTCCCCCATGGTTAGCTCGATATTATGGCATTTTCCAGAGCAATTTATAGTTCCTCCATTTGCAACCATCACTTGACATTCTGGTGCTGGGTATAGGAAACAATTTAATTCCTTGGCTACCTTATAATGAATAAAATTATGGGTGCTACCTGAATCAATCAACACTATTACCCTTTTCTTCTTTATATGTCCTTCTATCTGGAGAGTTTGAGGAGTGGTTCCCGGTGTATATCCTCTTCTTGTTCATTTTCTTCTTCTTCTTCACAATCTATGTAAAATAATTTCTTCTCAGCACACTTATGACCTTTAGTGTATTTGCTATCACAACCGTAGCAAAGCCCTTTTGCTCTTTTTTCTTCCAATTGTTGTGGTGTCAACCTTGTAGGTTGTGGAAATCTAGGCGTAGCAACACTTCCTTCTTTATAGAATTGAGTGGTAGGCTTCCTTGTCGCCATAATTTTACATTCAACTTTTCTTGCCAACCCGAATGCCTTCTCCAATGAATCAGGTCCCAAAACACGAACTTCATGTTGGATGTTATCCTTTAGAGTACCTATGAAGAGATCAATCCTATGTTCCTCTGGAATATCAGTTACCCTTATATTCAATTTTTGGAAGTCCTCAATGTGCTGCCCCACTAAACCCTTTTGTTTGAGATTTATCAATTGGCTAAAGAAGGTGTTGTTCTTTGTATCCTCATAATGTGCTATCATTTCTTCCGTAAAAATTGACCAAGTGACAATTTTTTTACGGGAGCAAAGCCATCGATACCATACAAATGTATTTTGTTCTAAATGTAAAGTTGCAATGCGTACCTTTGTGTGTTTTGCACGTTATGGAGATCAAAATATTGCTCCATCTGTAGTATCCATGTTACAGGATCCTTTCCATCAAACTTCCTCATATCCATTTTTGGAATATGGTGGTTCTTCCCGCCAACATTCGAGTTTATGAAATCATGATTAACATTTATTTTGTCTTCATCATGAGGTTCTTCTCCTATATTTCCGCCATTAGGAATCATTTCTGGTTTTAAGCTTGTCATCAAGCCTTCCATGTATGATTTTAGATCACTCTTCATGTTTTCCATGTTGTCTTTCATGTCATCCATCTTAGCTTCCACGCCATCCATCTTAGCTTCCACGCCATCCATTTTAGCTTCCATGCCTTTCTTCAAACCGTCCATCTTCACTTCCATGCCTTTCTTCAAAACTTCCATTTCATTTTTTGTTGCTCTTTGTGAGAGTGAAAACTGTTGCATTTGCTCTTGTAATTTTGATAGATCATGTTGCAATTCTTCATCTTCATGAGTCATAGTAGAGCCTTCTGAAGGCTTAATGGGTGTTGAATTCTTTTTAGGGGCCATTTTAAAATCCAATATTGATATCTATTCTACAATTTTCCCTTTGAATCAATTCAACTTGATTCTTCAAACAAGACTTATGTAATTCGGAAAAAAAAATACACACCTTTTACTAGCTTTTAGGAGCTCGATATTGAAATTGAATTATCTATGTAATTGAACATCTTCGATATCTCAAATTGAGCTCTGTAGTAGCTCTTGTAATTTTGACATGTCATGTTGCCATTCTTCATCTTCATGAGTAATAGTAGAGCCTTCTAAAGGCTTAATGGGTGTTGAATTATTTTTAGGGGCCATTTTAGACTCCAATATTGATATCTATTCTACAATAGGCCCTTGCAATCAATTCAACTTGATTCTTCAAACAAGACTTATGCAATTCGGAAAAAAAAATACACACCTTTTACTAGCTTTGAGGAGCTCGATATTGAAATTGTATTATCTATGTGATTGCAGATCTTCAATATCTGAAATTCAGCATTGAAGTAGCCCTCTAAATTCTCTTTTGAATGCCATAGGTCTGACCTTATTTTGATTCTCCAAGACAAATTTGTGTCCAATCTCCCACAATGACCTAATTATGGACTGGTTCAGTAGAGTGAACTTGTATGACTTGCCACGTGTCACTGTTTCATCCTTTGTCTTTGAAATTGATATCCAAGAAACTACAGTCTGTGTAGTTGCAAAAAAAATTTACGGAACTCCAATCCGATGCCCAGAGAGAGAGTTATTGAAATTTTCCCACGATCACCTCTTTGAGATGAAATTTAGGAGCCTAAAAAAGCACTACCTTCCACAGATCATATCTCCAAGAATATTGCGAACCAAGCTCTAAAATTTTTTGAAGAAATTTATCAGGATTTCAGCTTCACACCATATGAATTTCAGATTCTGAACCTTCGTATAAATTTTTTTATAGTGCAAATGGCACGATGACCTGTTTAGGAGCCTGAAAAAAGACCTAACTTCCACAGATCATATCTCCGAAAATATTGCGAACCAAGATCTGAAATTTTTATACAAACTTCCTCAAGATTTTAGATTCACACCATAAACATTTCAAATTCTGAAGCTTTGTAGAAAAAAAGTTATAGCGAAAATGCCATGATGACCTGTTTGGAGCAGCGAAACCCTAGAATCCCAAAGCTCTGATACCAAATGTTGTGTAACCAGCTCCAAAAAGAGAAGAAAAGAGATATGAACGCCTTATAAATAAGCCACTTCGAGGGGGAAACCTCCAATACATGACATAGATGAACAATTATTGGATGATTCAATTTACAAAACCTCCTTTCTATATATAGGAGTCCATGGGGCCATAATGTAATCCTAGTGGGCCACAATGTAATCCTAGCCGACCTAACAATAATAATTTAAGGGCACAATAATAACAAAATTGGGGTTACAAGGGTACAATAATAACAATAAAGGGGTTACACTAACAACAATAAGGTACTATACTAGTAATATAGGGACCTAACAATTCATCTATTCAGTCATCTCTTGATGATGATGTCTCATTGCATGGAGACATTTTGCCGGGGAGACCATTGGATCAGTAGAGGAGGATGGATGCTTCACATGTTGGCGCACCACTCAATTATTTCAGGAGGGTAGAAACCTTGGGAGAGCTTGATACAACACTAGGATTCTTGGGTAGACTCAAGGAGGGAGAGAGAATTCTCTCAACATCATCAGCACCCACTTCCATTTCAGATTCTGCACTGTGGTAGGAGCAACAACGGAAGGATAGCAGCATTCCAAGTTTCATATTTAACATAGGATATTTCAAAGGAGAGGGTAGCCATATGACAAATTTTCTTCATGAGAGATCATCAGCATTGTCACTATGGAGGATAGATCCATATTGGAGCTCCCAGCTATTGGTGGAATATTCAAAGGATCTTTTCACTTGCATGATCTTGGATGACTGGTTGCATGAGGAGGGATATTCAGTAGGAGATGGGGTCATCTTTTATCATGGTAGGATCTTATTTCCTAGAGCTTCCAAGCTCAAGGAGAAGTTGCTACAAGTAGCTCATGAGGATTTTCTTTTCAGCCATACTTGTTCTTTGAGAGCATACCACACCATCATGGAGGGGTATTTTTGGATGGGCTTTGAGGAGGAGGTATATCAGCATGTGAGCAGATGAATATACCAGATGGAGATGGATGAGAGACATAGTATTTGGAGGAGTTATCATAGCCACCTCTTTTCTCTTTGAGGATGAGAGGAGACTCACTTATGAGCCACTCCACTTGTATGAGAAGGAGGTATGGTAAGGGTATTCATTATTGTTTACATGACTATTTGTATAATGTATGTATGCATCCCTTAACCATACATGTGTAGGATGATGCTCTAAGGAGAAGCATTCTTTTTTATACACCACATGGTTTATATGAGGCCATAAGCATGATTGATGGCCATTCCCTTGGTGGACTTGGGGAAGAGATGTATTATGGAGGACATTCTCATTGTACACCTTACATCATTCACTTCCTCTATACTTATGAGATCAGAGCAGCAAGAAAGTGGTTGAGAGGCCACTTATTTTATCAGTCTCTATTGTAGTTGAGGGACATGCTACGTTGGTTGCACTTGAGGGACCATTGTCTTTCACATTCGTTGCATATGTTAGCAAGCATGATTCTCATCTTTTCTCCCTATGGCTCTATTTTTTTTGTATTTATGAGGAGCATGCTTGGGAGGAAGACACATTGGATGGATGTATCCTTTGAGGGATAATTCCCCTGCACTTTTTTCACTACATGTTCTAAGGGGAGCATGGGAGATGGTATGGCCACTAGAGCTACTCATTTTTTTCCATATGAGGTGAGCCATATGATATATGACATGCCATATGTTGATGACTTCCAACTCATCATATATGGAGATACTTGGGCCAGCATGATTTGCATTGTTGGAGGAGAGATCCTTGGAGATCTAGTCTTCATATTGCCACTTGAGAGCAAGTATTTTGCAGCCCAGGATCAACACTTTCTGTACACTTATCATAAGTGGGGAGATGGACAGCGTTATGTAGGCTACATTGTCTACCATGAGCATATTTTCATCCCACCTACTTTTCCGGAGCCAAAGGTGGAAGACAACTTTTAGGAGTTGTCTAATTGGGAGGTGACTCATTTTACATGGCTCATAGCTTGGAGATGGAGGATCCACATGGGAAAGATAGTTCCCATTATATTTCAGATCCCATTCTTCAAGGGGAACTCTAGACATCACTTTGTTATCCTCTTGAGTATCTCACCTTTACATGATGATGGCTTGATAGCTGACTTACATGCTAAGGAGGAGCATTATGGAGAATTGATTGATGAGATAGCATCACTTCACTTGGAGGAGATCATCATACAGGGATGGTACAGGGAGAGGAGAAAAGAATTCAGTCTATCCTTGCACTTTCTTGAGGAAAAGCAATATTTGAGAGGGGAGGACTGTAATATTCCAAAATTTTCATGCAGAAAATTAGAAATTTTTTTTTATTGATTTCATCTAGGAGGTGAATAAAATGGGTAAAAGGCCCATGAGTAGGAATAAGATCCTTCATAGTGTGAAAAGGATCATTGGAGCAGCTTATTTTTCACCTTCCAGTGTGGAAAGGGGAAATTTGCATGAGGACAAGGTCAAGTTTGACCAAGTCAACAACGTTGCCTAAGAGGTGTAGCTTGCTTGGGAAGACAGCGCAGTTTTGGAGGGAGAAAGATTCTTTATGGAAGAAACCAGGGCAAAGAGGTATTCACTTGAATAAATGGAGGAAGAGGCAACCATAGTGAGATATCTTTGAGCATATGATTTTAGTCTGAAGACTATTTTCATTCTCTGGTTGTTCAGCTGAGTTGCAGTGCTGCTTAGCACGAGGGATTATTGTTTATGATTTCCTCTCCTTCTTGAGAGGCCTCTTGAAGGATTGCACTTCATCTTCTCCACATATTGGCTCAAGGCCAAAGCCACTACCATCATTCACTGCGTTATTTCTACTGAAGTATAACGTAGTGTTGCTGGGTGTTGCAGTGGAGGGTTCCACAACACCTTTCCTTGGTTCATATTTCAGAGGAGGGAGTTCATATTTCTCTGGGATATCAGTGAAGGAGTTTGAAAATCTTATTGTCACATATTGGAATCAAGGCCAAGCTTCTCTCATCATAGATAGTGCAATCCAGCTCCTTGACTGTGTTATTTTTGAGCATATTTGTAGTAGGGGTTGCACCACTACTTTGGAGAGCAAGATCTTAAGGGATTGGATCAGCCTTTCACCTGAGATATCCATTGGATGAGATATATGCATCATATGCAGCATCTTCAACTATATTCATCCATTTCTATTTTCTAAATTGCAGCTACTACCCAACAACTCCGGCATTTCTGCAGATTTTCCATTTGTACATGTATTGCAGCCAATCCTTCTAAGGATTGTGTATTAGTGTTTTTAAGGGTCGAGAGCTCGCTCCCCCTCATTTATTGAGCTGATATTGATATATCATCATATTATAATTTTGTATATTGCAGTGCCTCCATATAAACTACGCTATATAGTCATGGCTTCCTTTATGTAGCAGCATTTTCCATTTATCACTTACAGAGGCATTGCCTTACTTGAGTGATTGTTCCCTCAAGCATTTGTATTCATTATTGATGCTATAACCTAATATGATGGATATTTATATCTTCACATGTTCATGTCTATAGAATAAAGCTGTCATTCCATGTATTTCTCATACATTGTTGCAGTCTCTCATAGGGCACTTTCTGAAGACATATAAGTGTGGGAGATCTATTTAACCACCTTAGAAGGATTTATTTGGATCCTCCTCTTGGATTTGGCACTTAGACACATTGTTCTAAGGGATCCAGGTCTTGGTTTCAATTCCTGTAGCATCCATTACTGGAAAATGCGTTTTCTAGTCATGCCTTGCTAGCTGTTCCAAATTTGGGATATTACACCGGCTCATTCAGCTGCGCGGAACGACCACCCCGAACATCTTCGTCAAATATTTATTCATTGTAGACACTACAATATTAGGCTCAACTTGCATAAATGTGTCTTCTGTGTCAACTCCAGTAGACTCTTAGGGTTTATCGTATCTAAATATGGAATTCGCCTTGACCCTCTTAAGGTTGAGGCTATTGTCAATCTCCCCTCCCCGTCCTCGTTACATCAACTCTAGAGTCTCCAAGGGAAATCCAATTTCCTACATCATTTCATCCCAAACTACGCTGAAGTAGCTAAAGGATTTACACAACTTCTAAATCATGACATCTCTTTCTGTTGGGATGATATTTCCCAACAGTCTTTTGATAGACTTAAGATGTTGCTTGTCAATGCTCCTCTATTGTGTCCTCCAAATTACCATCGTGATTTCACCCTCTACCTAGCTGCTGCCTTCAGTACAATCGTCATGGTATTGGTCCAAGATGATGATGATGGTAATGAACATGTCATTTGGTACCTGTCTCGGAACCTTCTCGACCCTAAAACGTGTTACGCATATGTCGAGAAGTTAGCATTGGCTGTGGTCTAGGCCATCCAACGTTTTCATCATTACATTATTTTACGCACGGTGACCATGATTTCTGATTGTAACCCCATGACTTATATTTTTTCACGACATTTTCTAGGGGGAAAGTACTCGAAGTGGATTTTCATCCTCAAAGAGTTTGATTTGGAGTTCAGTACTGAAAAAATTAAGAAATCACTTGTGTTCGCTGATTTGATTTGTTCTCTCCTTGCCAACTCTGCTCCTTCTTCCTTTGAAGATCACATTCCAGACGAAACTCTCTTCCTAATCAGCACCCTTGATCCATGGTACAGTGATATCATTATGTACCTCCAAACGTCAACTTTCAGGTCTAAGCTAACGAAATATGCCCGATGTCACATTCGGAATCAATCGCAACCTTATCATATTATTGGAGATACCCTTTATCGTTTCAGAGTTGATTTTGTACTCCACTGATGTCTAACCCTCTAGGAAGTAGAGAAGGTTTTAAATGACCACCATAGTGGCGGATGTGGTGGTCACATGTCTGGTTATGCCACTACACAGAAGATCCTCCATGCTGGTTACTTCTGGTTGTCTATTTTTAAATATTGCATTGTTGCAGTACGTAAATGCCATGCATGCCAAATTTATCAATGCAAGATGCGTGTGCCGCCTACTCCACTCCACCCTGTCATTACCATCAGCCCCTTTTCCAAATGGGGCATAGATTTTATGATGTGTAACCCTCGTTCGGATGGTGGGCATGCCTATATTCTCGTTGCCATCAATTATTTTATGAAATGGGCCGAAGAAATTCCTACACTGGCTGCGGACGCTAAGACAGCGGCACAGTTCATATTCAATCACTTTATTGCTCGGTTTGGTGTCCCTCAAGCTATTGTCACTAATCATGGTTTCCATCTTTGGGATTATATGATGGTAGAGATGACGTATAAGTTGGGTTTGTGTCACGACAGATCAACGCCTTACTATCCTCAAGCTAATGGCCAAGTTGAAGCTGTAAACAAGGTCCTTGTTACAATTCTTCAATGAACAATCAAGATCCACAAATCAAACTGGCATCTCATGTTGTTCTCAGCTCTATGGGCTTACCAAACATCGATCAAGAATGCAACCGAGTTTACCCTATTTCAATTGGTATATGGTCTGGAAGCCACCCTTCCAATTGAATGTGAAATCCCTTCATTGAAATTAGCTATGGAATTACTTCCTAATACTTCGCCTGAAGAAGAACGTCTCCTCAAGTTAGAGAGATTGGACGAAACTTGTCGCTTATTTGCCTTGGTCATCAAAGCACAGAAGAAGTGAGTCAAAGCCCATTTTGACCAATTGGTTTCTCCTCGTTCTTTCATCTAAGGAGATCTCATTCTTCTATATGACCAAGCTCACGACAAGCTGGGGGCAGGAAAATTCCAACCCATGTGGCATGGGCCCTACATTATCAAATGCGTGTTACAGAATGGGGCTTATGAGCTTATTGACTATGAAGGTTGTCCTTTATCGCATCCTAGAAATGGGTTGTATCTGAAAAAATATTATGCTTTAATTATTCACGTGTGATATGTGTACATAGGTGATTGTTTTAATTTTGTTTGCATGCTTTGGTTTGATGTGCTTTGTGAGTTTTTTTCTGCTTATTGGGTCTTGTTTGCTATGCAGATGTCTATTTCCCCTTATTTCGGTTTCGCGGATGGTTCTTCCCACAGTACCAGGAACTTGTCTTTGGCAGCCTGGGTAATTTATGATCCTATCGATGAGTTGATTAAGTTACCAAGTATTTGTCTGGGACCAGCCATAAACAATGTCGTTGAATATAGTGCATTTTTGGAACTGTTAACTGAGGCATTCAACCTCGGCATACGTGCATTGCATGTTAAATTGGATTCACAACTTGTTGTTCTTCAACTAAACAGTCATTATTCAGTTTGAAACCCATTCATTTTGCGATTATATTTGCATATTCGTTTACTTGAATGACATTTTGATTTCATTACTTATCATAATATATCAAGACGAATGAATACATTAACAGATGCAATAGCTAACATTGTGCTAGATAGACATTTGCACAATTTATTAAAAACATCATCATATGTACATAGACCCATGTAGAAAATAGATGTATATATCTATATATATATATATATATATATATATATATATATATATATATATATATATCATTTTTTTACAAGACGTGTGCATCATAAAACCCACAAAAAATAATATATGTCTCTTTCGGTTACATCATGAGACAACATGTCTCTAAAAATTGTGCAGAAATAAAGCCTAAATGCCTAGTCGGCATGGTGTTCATGATAGCACGTCACCGCCCATATCAACCGCCTTAGCATGTGGTGGATATGGCTTGACACTCCCACAATGTGCCTCTGGTAGGCTTGAGGTACGTCATCAAAACGTGCATAATCTGGGACCCCACAGGTGATTCCCTCCAAGTTCTATAATAAGTCCTCATCAATAGCCTCACCCTGAGGATCGAAGTCACGAGGAGTCCGCCTCGCTATTGGAGACATACCAGCGAGATGCTCTGGGCCAAAATCTGCATCCATATAAGATTAACTGTTAGAAAATGCATATATAATAAAAAATCATAAAACTCATAAAAATAAAAAATGAGTCTTACCAAGTTCTTCGTCCCAATCCTCTCCCTCCGGGAGTGGGAGCTCTAGGTCTCCGGTGAAGTTTGTGTCAGTGTAGGGCCAATCCTCCATGATGATTAGCTGTCGTCGGAGCCATTCGAAAAAATATAGCCTCCAAGACATTTGCTGACCACTCCCTGCTCTGGGCATCAATGCCACCCATCGAGCCATCCGTGGCTCTCTCAGTGGTGGCTCTGGGACTATAGCCTCCTGGCATTGAAATATGGGTAATCGTTCCAAGAAGAACGATACCAAAGTTGAACTATATCCAAAATGCTTTAGTTTGGTCTTCTTGCATTTGGTGAGCTGTCGTTTGATGTTCATGGTCACAACCTTAGTATAGTTGAATATGGTCGGGTTCATACACTCTGAAGCAAGAAGTAATTTCATCTTCATGGCCTTGTGCGGTGCCTACGATCCCGTAGCCCACATAATAGTGTGTAGCACTACTCTTAGTGCTAGATCAGGGATGGTCTAGATGTCCACTTTACCGCTCCCTATTCATTTTTGTGCCCCTGGGCACACCCTGTTCCTGACCATTGTCATGCTTTCCCCAAAAGGCCTAGTACCAGTCAAAATAGGGACTGCACCCCTACGCAACATTCCAGTGATTAAATATACATTAGATACTTCGAGCTCAAGCTCTTGGTCCCGAAGTACGAACTTCTCCTGATCTTCATCCCAAATGTTGATGATATACTGAATTAATTCGGGTTGAGCCTGGAGACAGGGTGTCAGGAAGAACTTTTTGAGCCCACAATTCTTGAGGGCATTCATACAATGTTCATTTTCCATTGATTTTTCATCCTCTTCTTTATGCTCTCTCTCCTTCCACTCGATCACCATATTTTCATGCTTTGTATCTACATGAAATGATCATAAGAACATTAAAAATCCCCTTGGGTGTTTAAATTTGCAAACTACTGGTTGCAGTTTCTTAAATTCAAAGCGGATTTTGGGTTGCCCAGTTGGCGTGATTGTTTGGCTAATATTCGTGCCACCTGGCACGACCCTTGTGTAAAATGGGTCGATTGGCACGAGTCCATGCCCGAAACCTACGCCAACCATGGAGCCCTAGAATTTCCTAATCCTCCCCTAAGGGATCCCAAATGACAACTAAATGCAATAAACTATAGCTTAAAATATGGCAAATGGAAGCGGTTCTTACTTGAAACAGACGGAATCCAGATTGGTCCACTGGATTGTCCACAATCGTCACCTGAAGATCACAAGAGAAATGGGTCATTGTTGCTCTCCAAAGAGGTAAAAGTGAAAAGTAAATATTTTTTACCATTTATGGTCTTTTATAACTTTTCAAAGTCCTAAAATAGGTTTTAAAACATATTTGTCAATATATTTTCATATTGTTTTCATGGAATATGTTTTACACGTGTCTCTTTGTGCAGGGACAAGTTTTTCACGTGGTTATGACAAAGAGACTAGTTCTATTTTATACTTTTTCAGACTCGGTAAAAACACAAAAAGGTCACAACTAGAGTCAAATTTTAGCTCTTTTCTAAATCTATAAACTGAAAAGATCGTCGAGTCACTTGTCATTTTGAGCTCGTTAAATTGGTTGCGAAACGATATCTACCTAGTATACATTTACCCCCTTTTTGGGCTGGGATAGATTATTTATGAAGAAGGAATACCATAGCCTATCGCGACTAGGAGGTTCTCTCAAACACAGTTTTCTACCTTTTTGGATCTGAGGGAATATTTATGAAAAGGGACTACAGGAGTTTCTTTTTTGCCTTCTTTTCAAACTCTCTAAATATGAAAATATTCCGAGTTATTCCTTTGTCAAACTCGTTAAAAACTGATGACATCGGACTCCGTCGCAATGACGTTACTCGAGTTCCTCCTTCCTAGGGCTCGTAAAATGTATTAGGTTGGATTTGTCCAAAGGAAAAACTTACATCACAAGCACATGATATCCCCTTCAAGCTTGTTTTCAAAAATAATTGGGGTACTGGCCAAAAATGGTGGGGAAAAATGGAACCAAGATTGTAGTCGTGTTGGTAGTATGTCGCTCTTGAACATGGCACTTGTCTGCATTCGTGTTGGGTTGGGGATATCTCATCTCGTTATCTGCTTGCCTCCATGGGTTTGGGTAATCTATTTTGACTGCTCATCTGCTCTTTGCAACGTCACCATGACCTCAGATCCCTTGATGTAAAATACTGCCAAATCCAGTGTCGTGCCGCCGATATGTTCAAGAGAAGTTTACCTCTACATTTTTCAACCTCCCTCTGATTCTATGTTGGTCTTGATTAAAAAACATAATATTCCTATGTCTTGTGTTGATGATGTGGGAAACATTATGGCCTACCTTCGATCAAGGTCACTTCTTGTTGACTCCAGCTCATTATCCAGGAAGCTGGTCTAGAGACTCCCTTCAGGTACCTTGGAGCCTACATGCCTCAGTGGCAGGTTCTTCACACTCAACGTAAGGTCCACATCATTGGCCTTCGATCGATTGACTCTATGGGTGTTCAATGTCATATCACTATTCACATGTCGTTGATTGTACCTTTTGTACCTTGAGAACCATTGTCATTATTGGTGGTTTCTCTCGCGTCTATTAATGACCTTCATCATTGGTTGGTAATCAGATGATGTTCTTCAATATTCGACTTCATCTCACATATTCAGATGCTTGAATTTGTACCATGTTCGGGTTGAGATGGAGCGCAAGACCCTAGGTTTTATCTGATGAAATCCAGGTTGTGGGTTCTTTGTGTATTATTATGACTTATTATATGACTCCTTTGATTGGATTGTTGCGACCATACGTGAGTCTATTTATTGATCCCTACTACTGGATGGTTGTATCCATACCTCGTATCTCATTTTTTATATACTCTCTTATGGATGGTTGTGGCCATGCTGCATGTCATATATCATATGTATCAATTGTATTCGTACTTGCAGGTTTTCCAACAACAGTGTTTTGGTCGAATGCGTTCTCATAAAGCATTTCATCCCTCCCTCTCTTTCGGACCTCATGCTTTAGGGGGCATCTGTTACATAGAATTTTTTCACAGTCCCTACAATCCCTCACCCCACATATTGGAGGGTCTTTTCCGTGACTTTTGAACAATTTCAAACTCTACAAATACCTTCTTTTCATCCTTCTGCATAAGGACATGATTCTTCCTATTGAACATTTCCTTAGAAAGCACTTAAAAACCCATGTTTTGGCATTGGCGCGGGTAGACAGTTCATCCCTCGTGCAAATGGGGAAAATTTGCACTAGAGGCTATGCTAGCTGGCGCCCTGTCCCTGTGTTAAGCCTTCAACAACTTTTTTGGGAATGTCTTTTAACAAATTTGAGGCGGGAGTTTCCTTTAACCACCTCAGGAAGGACTCATTGCAAGTGGTTAAACTCGATAGACCATGGATCTCTTCCTTTAGGAAATGATTGATGGAACATTCTAAGAGGATAGGACCCCCCCCATGATGATAGGGATCCTAACTTCTCCTTCTCCCTCTATATAAACAAGCCTTCTCCCTTTACACAAGCTAGCTAAAAAAAAACTGAACATATAGCCAAGAAGCTAAGTTTGGAGAAGAGACATTATAGCCGAGTAATCTTTATAGAGAAGGTCTAACCAAGGAGGATCCCGTAGAGACAGCCCTGTATGAATTCCCAACGAGCTTTGTGAGACATGCTCCACTGGAACCCTGCTAGAGGAGATCACAAAATTGAAGCGTCGATTGTACTCTTCCTTCTTTAAATTAATATACTTGACTATGATATTATTTCCATATCTATGTTATATTTATTTAATGCATGTGATTTAGTCTTCTTCGACTAACTGATAGTTAGGAATGTGAAATAGTATGTTGTGTATCATCTTCGTTTCTTGTGTATGTGCATGCATCTGGATGTGAAAACGACTGGATCATGATCTACCAAATCAGGAGTGGGAGACAGCCATTCTTCCAGACGACACAACAACGTAGGACCTGTTAGGGTCCTATACTTTGGCTGATTGGCAAGCCAAATGATAGTGTAACATCAAACCCGTCTTTGGAGCCCAAGGACCTAGCCTTCCTGGACTCGGAGAGGGCTCTCTCTATTTGTGTAAGGGATATCTGTGTGTTTGCTTCTTGTGTTTCTGATTTTAGGCTAGTTATTAAGTAGGTGTTTGGTTTTGGTTTTTAGGTTTGTGAGGGATGAACTAATCAAAGACTAAGATAGGTAAAACGATTTCATATCAACTGGGCTATGAGGTCGAAAAGGTCAAGAAAGCTTCAGATGGTGATACAAGGTTGTTGAAGGGCCGAATTGATTCAAGGTAAAATGGATATTTGGGTAAAATGGAGTGGGATGGACACTAAATTTGTGAAGAAAAAAGGATTTCAAACATAAATAGTTCAATATCTGACATAAACATGGTAGGGCTAACCATTCATCATGAGAAATGTAACTATAAATTGATCAATTCATAGAAAGAAACATTCAAGCCATGCATAAAGATATATGACTCTCTAACTTTAGGAAATGCCTATCAGGCTTTGGGGAAATACATTTAAGACAAAAAAAAACTCAAATCACTATGAGGAAATGCCTAAGCATAGTATTTCAAGCTATTGGGCACTTTGAAGCAATATTTCATAGTTTTAGGCAAAGGGAAAGATCAATACAAGACCTCCTTGGTTCAAAAAATGACAATCTAATCAATCAAAGAAAGGTTTTAGAGGTGGAGCTATGACTAGCCATGAGTAAGCAAGGCATACCGTGAATCATACTTAGCATGCATAAAACCATAAATGAAACAAGCACACAATTTCTTCAGGTATCAAAGAGCAATGAAGGATTCTTTGATATGATTAAGAAGGAAGAAAACATAGAAGCTATAAAGAAACAGGAAATTTGAGGTGCGTCCAAGGGCATGTCTCAAATCTATTCTCTACTGTCTTATAGCAAGCAAGAACATGGAATTATGAATGAAAACTAAGAAACATAACAAAGAGGGACACTATACCATTTTACCAAGTCAAGGAATCCAACAACAGACCTCCTTCATCATCCAAAAACATTCAAGAAACTATCCAATGTATGAGACAAGTTTTTCTTCCAAGCTTGTATAACCATATATTGCTTCTATTCATCAAGTTCAACCTTGTTTACAATGAATTCTCATGGAATATATAGGCCAAAATGAGGGAAAACCTCCTAGTGCAACTTGCAATCTCATTGGCCCATCAAAAATATCTGATTTTGTCCTTGAGGCTTTGCAAAGCCCAAGGCACAAAATATCTAATAAAATATCTCAAAAATACTAAAAAAGGAAAATATATTGACTTTTCATAACTAATAATTCCCAAAAATAGCTAAACACACATGAGGAAAAGTCACTTTAGAAAGGTACATTTTTCACAAAAATACTTAAGAAATATATCAATAGAAAGTCCTCTGTCTTTCCGGCAACGTTTGGAGGCCTTCCCGATGTTGAAACGAGGCTCATGGTGGCTCGTTGGAAAGCTATGAATGCATATTTTCTGAAAATTCTTATTTTTCTCCAAAATAACCACTGGGAGTCTATAAAAAACTGACCTGTGTGTAAAACCCCAAAAAATAGACTTCGCTGATAAACACGGCAGAGTGTGGAAAAAGTGAGTGTTTTTCGCCATTTTTGGGGGAGCAAATCATCTTCAATTGATTTGAAAATCACTAAGAAGATGCCCCTGAAATTATAGCATCCAATGATACCATTTTCATCCTTTGAGGATGCCTCAAACAGAAATGGCGATGCCCATGATTTTTAGCCAAAAACCCAAAAATGACAAAAAACCAAAACTTGTTGAATTTCGCCCAATTTTGGCGAGCATGACCCTCAAGGGTTTTCAGAAACACACTGTGAATTTGAGGCCAAAATTTGAAGCTTTGAGGTGTCTTGCTTCAATTTTGGTGCCGGGCGCCTCCTTTGGGCTTCTTTGAGTTTTTCTTGTGTGGCCTTCAATTTCCATCGGGCAAACTGATTGAGCTTCTTATAGTGCCCGATCATCCACCTTTGAAGGTCCAAATCTCTATTGGCCTTCTCCAACTTCTTTTCCAAGTGATCATTCACCCTCTTGAGCCATGCTTCTTGATTTTTCTATATCTATTGGGTGAACAAAGTAGTGAGAGGAATAGATTGGGGAAGGGCAAATTCTTCCTCCTTTTATTTCTCAAGGGCTCTTTTGAGTCCCATGGTCCTTCGCCTCTTTCTTCTGGGCTGATCTTCATCTTCACTATAATTGAACTCGCCCATGAGTTCTTCCAATCTAACTTGTGCCTTGGAGACCTATTTTTTGTATTTTATGGCCTGTGTCTCATATACTTCCATGTGGACACTCATCTGTTTATTTTGAATTTGCAAAAAGTGATTGATTCTAACCCTCTCTAGATCTGCCCTAAAAGCATCAATTTGGCTTTCTCTATTGATCAAAAGAGTCTCTAGGATTTTTTCCTCATTGTCGCTATCATCACTTTGGATTTGAATTATGTCAAAGTCTCTCTCCTTTTCATAGCTTCTTTCTTCTTTCTCCTTTCCCTTGCTTTGGGTGGCCTTCTTAGTCTTCCTCCTCTTGGGTAATTTGATAATGGGCTACTTGGGAAATTTCCCCTTGCTTCGGAGGGCCCTAGTAAAATTTAGAGTTATAGTTTTAGGCACCCTTTTCCTTGATGTCCAGGGCTTGGACACTTTTGGAGAAGAAAGCATGGCCCCTTGCCTAGGAGAGGCAGCTAGAACATGCTCTATTGGCTCTTTTCCCTTGTTACTTTCCTCATCATTCTTGCCACTGTTTTGAGTTTGTTCATGGCGCTGCTCTTCATCACTTTGTTTCATATTATCACTGTGATGCTCTTCACTTTCCTACCCTTCCTCACTGTGATATTTTTCACTTTGTTGCCCTTATTCCCCTTGCTGCCCTTCTTCATCATGTTGTTCCTCCTCTTCATCATGCTACCCTTCTTCATCATGTTGTTCCTCCTCATCATGCTCTTATTCCTCACCAATTATGGGAAATTTGAGCTTCTTGGGAATGGGCCTACTTGAAGAAGGTGAAGGATGGTGAGTGGAAGGAGAAGGATATGTATGAAATGAAGGAACAGTGGTGAAATCCGGATGTGCAATGAAAGTTTCCCAAGAGATTTCCTTCTTCTCAAGCTGATGAAGAATGATAACCTTGATGAGGGAATGATGGAAAAGGCAAGCTGACTGCTGAGAAGGAGGCTTTTTCTGAACAGTGGAGGCCATTTTTTCAATACTTCTATGGAGGAAGAAGGGGATATTTAAAAATTTGGCTCTTCTAAAATGCATGAGAAACCAGACATGGTAAGCATAGACTCGGGAAAATCTTCCCTCGCAAGTGAATTATTTCATGATTATCTTCATGAGGGGAGAATAACTTGTCAACAGTGTTAGGTCCCTATATCACAGTATAGTCCCTTATTATTTTTAGTGTAACCCCCTTATTGTTATTATTGACCCTTGTAACCCCCATTTTGTTATTATTGTGCCCTTAAATTATTATTGTTAGGTCGGCTAGGATTACATTATGGCCCCATGGACTTCTATATATAGAAAGGAGGTTTTGTAAATTGTATCATCCAAGAATTTTTCATTTATGTAATGTATTGGAGGTTTCCCCCTCGAAGTGGCCCATTTCTAAGGCGTTGATATCTCTTTTCTTCTCTTTTTGGAGCTGGTTACACAACATTTGGTATCAGAGCTTTGGATTCTAGGGTTTCGCTGCTCCAAACAGGTCATCGTGGCATTTTCACTATAACGTTTTTTCTACGAAGTTTCAGAAGCTGAAATTTTTAGGGTGCAAAGCCGAAATCCTGAGGAAGATTTTCTAAAAATTTCAGATCCTGGTTCGCAATATTTTTGGAGATATGATCTGTGGAAGGTAGTACTTTTTCAGGCTCCTAAATTGCATCTCAAAGAGGTGATCATGGGAAAAGTTCAATAACTCTCTCTCTGGGCATCGGATTGGAGTTCTGTAAAAATTGGTCGCAATTACACAGAATATAGTTTCTTGGCTATCAATTTCAAAGACAGAGGACGAAACAGTGACACGTGGAAAGTCGTACAAGTTCGCTCTACTGAACTAGTCCATAATTAGGTCATTGTGGGAGATTGGACACAACTTTGTCTTGGAGAATCCAAATCAGGTCAGACCTATGGCATTCAAAAGAGAATTCATAGGGCTACTTCAGTGCTGAATTTTAGATATTGAAGATCCGCAATCACAAATATAATACAATTTCAATATCGAGCTCCTCAAAGAAAGTAAAAGGTGTGTATTTTTTTTCCGAATTGCATAAGTCTTGTTTGAAGAATCAAGTTGAATTAATTGCAAGAGCCTATTGTAGAATAGATATAAATATTGGAGTCTAAAATGGCCCCTAAAAATAATTCAACACCCATTAAGCCTTTAGAAGGCTCTACTATGACTCATTAAGATGAATAATGGCAACATGGCATATCAAAATTACAAGAGCAAGTGCAACAAATTTTGCTCTCGCAAAGAACAACAAAAAATGAAATGGAAGTTTTGAAGAAGGGCGTGGAAACTAAGATGGATGGTTTGAAGAAAGGCGTGGAAGCTAAGATGAATGGTTTGGAAGCTAAGATGGATGGCATGGAAGTGAGCATGGAAGCTAAGATGGATTACATGGAAGCTAAGATCGATGAAAAAGTGAAAGACAACATGGAAAACATGAAGAAAGATCTAAAAGTAGACATCGAAGGTTTGGGAAAGTTGATACAAGAAATGTTTCCTAATGGTGAAAAGATAGTATAGGAAACTCATGATGAGAACAAAATAAATGTTAATCGTGATTTCATAAACTCTAATGTTGGAGGGAAGAACCACCATATTCCAAAAATGGATATGAGGAAGTTTGATGGAAAGGATTCTGTAACATGGATACTACAGATGGAGCAATATTTTGATCTCCATAATGTGAAAAACACACAAAAGGTACGCATTGCAACTTTACATTTAGAACAAAATACATTTGTATGGTATCGATGGCTTTCCTCCCGTAAAAAAATTGTCACTTGGTCAATTTTTACGGAGGAAATGATAGCACATTATGAGGATACAAAGAGAAACACCTTCTTTAGCCAATTGATAAATCTCAAACAAAAGGGTTTAGTGGGGCGGCACATTGAGGACTTCCAAAAATTGAATATAAGGGTAACTAATATTCCAGAGGAACACAGGATTGATCTCTTCTTAGGTACTCTAAAGGATAACATCCAAAATGAAGTTCGTGTTTTGGAACCTGATTCATTGGAGAAGGCATTCAGGTTGGCAAGAAAAGTTGAATGTAAAATTATGGCGACAAGGAAGCCTACCACTCAACTCTATAAAGAAGGAAGTGTTGCTACGCCTAGATTTCCACAACCTACAAGGTTGACACCACAACAATTGGAAGAAAAAAGAGCAAAAGGGCTTTGCTACAGTTGTGATAGAAAATACAATAAAGGTCATAAGTGTGCTGAGAAGAAATTATTTTACATAGATTGTGAAGAGGAAGAATAAAATGAACAAGAAGAGGATATACACCAGGAACCAGCCCTAGAAGAGGAAGAAATGAATCCGACCATATCGTGTAATGCACTAGAAGGAATTACCACTCCTCAAACTCTCAAGATAGAAGGACATATCAAGAAGAAAAAGGTAATAGTGTTGATTGATTCAGGTAGCACCCATAATTTTATTCATTGTAAGGTAGCCGAGGAATTAAATTGTTTCCTATACCCAGCACCAGAATGTCAAGTGATGGTTGCAAATGGAGGAACTATAAATTGCTCTAGAAAATGCCATAATATCAAGCTAACCATGGGGGAATATGTATTGACTAGTCCAATGCTTTCCATTCCTATAGGAGGTGTTGATGTTGTACTAGGAGTACAATGGTTACAATCTTTGGGGACGGTAGCTTTTAATTTTCAAGAACTTTTCTTGAAATTTTTTTCAGAAGGAAAGGAAGTCGAATTACGGGGTATTGAAGGGAAACCGGGAAGGATAATAAGCTCTAATGTCATGACAAAGCTTCTAAAGAAATAACAACGAGGCGTAATTGCACAATTATGCTCACTAGAAGTTCCGACATCAAAATCATCTATTTCTGCAGATCTCCAACAAGTCTTGGACAATCATTCCAAGGTGTTTGAAACTCCCAAAGGACTCCCACCTATTAGTGATCATGATCATGCTATTCATTTGATTCTAGGAAGTGTTCCTCCAAACATCAGGCCTTATAGATATCCTTACTTCCAAAAGAGCGAAATTGAACGTATGATTACAGAAATGTTAGAGGCGGGTATAATTCAACCTAGTCAAAGTTCTTTCTCTGCTCTTGTAGTTTTGGTACACAAGAAGGATGGATCATGGCGAATGTGTCCGGATTATAGGGAGCTCAATAAGCTCACCATTAAAGACAAATTTCCCATTCCTGTGATTGAAGAATTATTGGATGAATTACATGGAGCAATTTATTTTACCAAGTTGGATCTTCGTTCAGGATATCATCAAATTAGAATGAAGACTGAAGATATTCCAAAAACGGCATTTCGAACTCATGAGGGTCATTATGAATTTTTGGTCATGCCTTTTGGCCTTACCAATGCACCTTCTACATTTCAAGGGTTGATGAATTCCATTTTCAAACCCTTCCTTAGAAAATTTGTGCTAGTATTTTTTGATGATATACTAATCTACAGCAGGTCTTGGAAGGATCATGTTGAACATGTTGACAGGGTGCTGAAACTATTGCAGGAGAAACAATTATATGCAAAAAAATCCAAATGTTTATTTGGAGTACAAGAGGTGGAATATCTGGGTCATATTGTATCTCACGAGGGTGTTAAAGTAGACCCTAACAAAATTAAAGCCATTAAGGAATGGAAATTCCCCACAACCATAAAGCAGTTGCGAGGATTTCTTGGGTTAACAGGGTATTATCGCAAGTTTGTTAAGAATTATGGGAGAATAGCAGCACCTATAACAACATTATTGAAGAAAGATGCATTTTCATGGACTCCTGAAGCAACTAAGGCCTTTGAACATCTTAAAGAGGCAATGTGCCTAGCACCGGTCTTAGCTACGCTAGACTTCAAAAAAACCTTTATTGTGGAATGTGATGCCTCAGGAAATGGAATTGGTGCAGTTTTAATGCAGGAAGGAAGACCCATTTCTTTTGAAAGTTGTCCAATCAAAGGAGAGTATTTACAGAAACCTATTTATGAGAAAAAAATGTTAGCAATACTGCATGCACTAAAGAAATGACGAACTTACCTAATGGGAAGACACTTCAAGGTAAAAAATGATCATGATAGTCTTAAACACTTTTTGGAACAAATACTATCGCCAGAAGAGCAGCAAAAATGGGTCACAAAGATGTTGGGTTATGACTTTGAAATAATCTACAAAAAAGGAAAGCTTAATGTTGTTGCAGATGCACTCTCAAGAAAGAATGAAGAGGTGGAAGCATTGCATTGGGCCATTTCTATTATCCAACTAGATTGGATAACTGAAGCAAGAGATGAATGGAAGAAGGACAAAGATGTATGGACACTCATTCAAAAGTTGCAGCAAGATCCTAGTACATCTGATACATTTAGTTGGAAAAATGATTCCTTATGGTACAAAGATCGCTTATATATTTGCAATAATTCCCAACTAAAACAAAATATTCTTCTGGAATTGCACACTTGTCCTTTAGGAGGACACTCAGGATTTTTAAAAACTTACCACAGGGTGAAGAAAGAATTTTTTTGGGATGGCCTTAAATCTGATATTCAAAAGTTTGTGGCCGATTGTTTGGTTTGCCAGCGGAATAAAGTGGAAACAATTAAGACCTCAGGACTTCTACAACCTTTATCCATTCCAAGTCAAAGTTGGGAGGAGATTTCAATGGATTTTATCACAGGTTTACCTAAGTCCAAAGGAAAGAGTGTCATCATGGTGGTAGTTGATAGACTTACCAAGTATGCACACTTTTGTGCATTATCTCATCCATTTAAAGCAAGTACGGTTGCTACTAAATTTATGGACAGAATTCAAAAGCTACATGGAAGCCCAAGGGTTATTGTGAGCGACAGAGATCCCATTTTTACTGGAAATTTTTGGACGGAGTTATTTTCTTGTTTGGGTACTCGATTAGCTCATAGCTCATCTTATCATCCTCAATCTGATGGTCAAACTGAGATAGTAAATAAATGTTTGGAAGGATATCTTCGTTGTTTTGTATCTGATAAACAAACACAATGGGTCAAGTGGTTACCTCTCGCTGAATGGTGGTATAACACTTCCTTCCATACTGCAGAAAAAATGACCCATTTATGGCACTTTATGGATATCATCCACCATCCATCACATCATCTTTAAGAGAAAATTCGAAGGTTCAAGCAGTGGAAGATCACATCAAGCATCGGCAAGAAGTTCTCCAACTCTTAAAGGATAACCTGAATTTGGCACAAAATCGAATGAAACAACAGGCAGATCAACATCGCAGCGAGAGAAGTTTTGATGTAGGAGATTGGGTATTTTACGGCTACAACCATATAAACAAATGTCCCTCAAGCAAGCTAAGAAGGATAATAAATTATCGCCAAAGTACTATGGTCCTTACAAGGTGTTGCAAAAGATTGGTACTGTGGCATACAAATTGGAGCTTCCTGCTTCTTCGCGAGTACATCCAGTTTTCCATGTTTCATGCTTAAAGAAGGTTATAGGTGAAAATCTTCCGGTTCAAACAATATTGCCAGAACTTGATGAGGAAGGAAAAATCATATTGGAACCTGAAGCGGTCATGGAAACAAGAACTCGACAGCTACGGAATCGATCAATTTCAGAGTATCTCATCAAGTGGAAGAACTTACCCACTGAAGATTCTACATGGGAGGATGGGAATTTTATACAGAAGCACCCAGAGCTACTCAAGCGTTGAGGACAACACTTTTTTGAAGGAGAGGGGCATGTTAGGTCCCTATATTACTAGTATAGTCCCTTATTGTTGTTAGTGTAACCCCCTTATTGTTATTATTGTACCCTTGTAACCCCATTTTGTTATTATTGTGCCCTTAAATTATTATTGTTAGGTCGGCTAGGATTACATTGTGGCCCACTAGGATTACATTATGGCCCCATGGACTCCTATATATAGAAAGGAGGTTTTGTAAATTATATCATCCAAGAAATTTTCATTTATGTAATGTATTGGAGGTTGCCCCCTCGAAGTGGCTCATTTCTAAGGCATTGATATCTCTTTTCTTCTCTTTTTGGAGCTGGTTACACAACAAACAAATATGAGAAAGGAAAGATGGATGGACATGTATCTCTATGCTCAGGCTTCAAAAAGGGTTTGCATTTTTCTGAGTCTAGGTGGCTCTGTTTAAGCCACTTCTCTCTGACATAAGGGATTTTGGTGGCCTTGGAAATGGATCTAGGAGAAAACTTGAAATCCAAGCCTGCCAGCTGAAAGTATTTCCCTTGAAATCTCAAAGCACAAAGATGTGTCAAGGGGGAATAGCTTTTCACCTCCTGCACCCTTTGACATAACTCTAGACACCCAACCTCATGAAAGTTAAACAAGACTGATGGATGAGAATTTACCTCTTCAGTTGAAATAGGTTCAAATCTCCTGTGGAGGCCACTTCTACCGTCCTGCCTGGGAGGCATCTTGTTTTGAATATTCTTTGCAAAAACAAGCTGTCTCAAATTTCCCTTGAAATTTTTTCTCAACCACACCCCTGTCCTTGTTATAAGACACTGTTTAATCCTCTTTGATGCCAATCAACAAGTGTTTATCAAAATAAAAAACAAATAGTCAATTTATCATTGTGCTAGGGCAAAGTCTTTGAAAGGTTTGCTTGTGGTTTCTTGGTGAAGAAGGAACATTTGTTTTGATAATAACACCTTTCTCTCAAACAATATTCTTCTGTTGTTCACTGTTTCTATACAAATGTAGACAAAACACCCTTGAGTTGTCTTGAGAAACCTTTCAATCACAGACTCTGATTTTTGGACTATGGAGGCTAAAAAAAGTTTGCTTTTTCACCATACAGAGAGGAAGCTTTTAAAATGACAAAGCCTTTAGACTATGACCATTGTTTTCCCCTTTGAGTTTTAAAAAAATTCTTCTCTTGTTTTAACACTATTTAGGACACTCTTCAAATTGATTGGAGACCTCTACCATTGTTTATTTTTGTCTTGTAATTTGTGTATGGTTTTCACTGTTCTAAAAAGTATTTAAGGCACTTTAAAGTAATAGAAACACCCCACCCTCTAACCACTATTTTTGTCTTGTGCTCTTTATATGACAAACTACTCTTTAAATACACTGTTTATCTTATGGTTTTTGGAAGATGAAGTGCTTTCAAAAGCACTATTTCTCCTTAAAGAAAAACACTCCTTCAAATTTCAAATTTACCATGAAGTGATGAAAAATACCTCAAAGAAAATCCCAAGGGACTTGGTCGGTTGCTTGAGAAGCTTTAGAGCTTGTTAGAAGGCAAAAGGAGTGAGTGGCACGTTTACTGAAAAGAACGCCGCGCAGTGGAAAGGCAGTCGGGTCAGCCTTGGGCAGTGTTTGAACAGGCGCTACAGGCACGCCACGCGCCGCTACAGGCATGCCATGCAGCAACGTAGACCCTTTGTATTTCCTCTCCTAGGCGCACTGCCTAGGCTTCAAGGCCTTAAAAATCTGAAAAAAAGCTGAAAACGCTTGCTTCTCCGGTGAAAGAACTGATGGAGCATTTGTTCGTGTTTTGAAACTTGCAAATGAGACTTTGCAATGGTCTCTTATGCCTTTTAAAGATGAAAAAGCCAAAAAAAAATTGTAGTCATGTTGTGAGAGTTTGGATGCTACAAAGGCCTTTTTGGCTTAAAACAACATAAATCACTATCTTTATGCTTTTGAAGACCTCTTCGCTCTTTTAAAACAAAAATTTCCTTTGAATAAGTGTAGTTGTAATTCGGGCAGTATTTTAACCATTGTCTCACCATTTCTTGAGCTGTATTTCTCTTAAGCCTTTATAAAAGAGCCTTTATCTACCGATGAGGGTCCTTTGATATAACATGAAACTTGTTTTGAGTATCTCTTTAACCATTTGTATGAGAAAATTTGCATGGTGAGAACCTTAAGAAAACTGACCCTCTACCTTTTGTGAGGGAGGCCATCTTCAAATTGACAAATCAACTGTCCTTTCTCTAGGTGACTTTTCTTGTGACCTCTGTCTCTCTAAGCACTGTATATCCTTTGAATTTTTAGACAAGAAGCATGGTTTTGATCATGAAAGTGTTCTTTGCCTATGTGTTGGGAAAAGCACTTGGATAGATAGCAATGCCCTCTCCAAAAATCTGACTTTGTATATTTTGGAGGAAGGCCTTTGTAAACATAAGAAAAAGAGACCTTCAACACCCTCATGCCACATCTTGGAAAGAGATAATTCACAACTCCAAAACTTACTTTGACAATTTCTGCTCTCGTGTTGTTTTGATGATAATTATGGCTATTGTGCAGTTTGATCAAAACAGTCAGGCGCCCTTGGATATTTTCCTTTGACTGTGGATGAAAAACCTTATTTGTATTCACCCATGGCTTTACCTATATCTTTTCATGAAGGAAAAAGGCCTTTAGAGACCCTCAATGCAATCATATGGAACAAGGCTTTTTCACATGTTTCATAAAAGGCCTTTGCTGTGATAGTGATATGGCTTGATTCTTTGAATGTTGTCCCTGAATTTAAAACACATGCCATAGAATTTCCTCACATTTGATGAGTCTGTCCAAATTTTGTTCACTTTAGCTACAAGTTGCCTTTGAAGGAGATCTTTGATAGAAGAAAAACCAAGCCTCTTTGATTATTACAGTACCACTACTTGGCCATCTTCTTAACAATATCTTTCCACTCATAATCATCCAATTGTTTCCCACTACACTCAAACTCTGCCTTTTAGACAGTGAAAACATATAATCAATCCTTGAAACACCATTGTTGTGTTAGTGGTTTCATCTATTGGAGAAAAAGGTGTTAAAACAAGATTTCAGGCAGCTTGCAGCATTGTTAGCTTTGTGCCGTTTGAATGAGGCCATACCTCTGTTCCAACCCTATGCTTTTAAATGAAGGAGGTTTTCAACCATTGACCTAACCCTCTGCTCATGTTTGGAGGAGGTTTTACACATTCACCCAACCCTCTGCTCATGTTTGGAGGAGGTTTTACACAATGATGCCATTTCATCCCTTTGTCAAACTATGTCATCTTTCCTTGTAGTGCCTATTCATAGTTAAGTAAATAAAAGTGAAAAATTGGCAATATGTCATGAGGGGCATTCTCTGAGATATGTAATCCTATTGTTAGAATACCTTTATGCATCTTTAGACATCAGAAGCAACCTGATCTATATCTGCAGAGTATTACTTGCTAGTCATAAGTCACTAACCTTTTGACCGTGTTTGCAAGAACTCATTGAAATACCTCTGTGTCTAGTACTTGCATCCCAGGCTCAAGAATACATGAGAAGTAGCTGTCTTCTCATGTTAAGTTTAATAATGTCTTCTAGAATACTGGTACACTTCTTCTTTTGAAAAAGACATTGAAACACTATAGATCAACACAACATCAGTTTGGCTTTTGAAACATGCACTGCAGAGACATCAAGGCTTGTTAGTGGCACGAATTAAGGGTGTATCAATCTTTACTTGCAGAAATAAGAAGGTTAGCTATGACTGGTTGGTTTTAGACAGAGGTTCTTTTGGCTTAGGATAGCTTTCCAAGGGAAGATCACCTAAAGCGCCACTACCTAGTAACTTAGGGGAGACTTTTTTTGACAGATTTGGAGTATTCTCTTTGGAGCTGTTGGACAATTTTGTGTGACTGGGACTAGATAGGGCTTGAAAATTAGGTTTTATCTCATCATGGGTTGATTTTAAAAGGTAGGAGGGAAAAAATGGTTATGGGTGTTTTTTAGTTGGAAAATTTGAAAAATTGGAGATTAGCTACTAAAGAACTTGGTTTAAACAACTAGTCATCATCAACAGGTGAAAAATACTGATGACTAATAGGACCTAAGGTAGGTGATCTACCAAGTCTTTGTCCATTCTTAACTAGGAATTGATGTCATAGTGTATCTTGTTTGTGGCTACGCCCACTATAGGGCTAGTGGGATCGCCTATATCCGCAGAGGGGATTTACCTCACCAACACATCGTGCTCTCCATGGTGGGACGGGTACCGGTCATGATAGGGGCTGCACCCCTCTGTGACAATCCTGTGATAAAATATACATCGGAAACTTCGATTTCAAGTTGTTGATCTCGAAGCAAGAAATTTTCTTGGTCTTCATCCTAGATGCTTATCAAATACTGAATCAATTCTAGTTGAGCTTGGAGGCACGGTGTTAGGAATAATTTCTTTAGCCCACAATCTCTGAGGGTCCATGTATCGGTCATTCTCCATGGAAATTTCTTCTTCCTCACTGTGTTCCATCTCCTTCCACTCAATCACCATTTTTTCTACTTGGTACCTACACACATTGTTCATATGAGCATTGTTAGTCCACTTGGGCATAAAAATTTGCAAGCAAGTGATTGCATTTTCCTTAAATTTATGCATATTTTTAGGTTGCACGGTTGGCACAACTATTTCGCAAATAGTCGCACCAATGGGTGCGCCCTCTGTGTAAAAAATGGGCGATTGGCGCAGGTCCGTGCCCGAAACCCGCACCAACCACGATGCCCTAGTTTTGATAAATCCCCTCCTGGGAAATCAAAATGCGATATACAGGGAATGAAATTTATCTTAAAAAATTGGAAATGGTGTCGGATCTTACCTGAGACTGACAAAATCAAGATCGATTCACTGGATCACTTGCAATCATCACCATAAGATCGCAAAGCATAATGGATAACTATTGCTCCACAAAGAGGTAAAAGTGAAAAGTAATAATTTTTACCACTTATGACATTTTATAACTTTTCAAGATCTTAAATTAGGTTTTAAAACGTATTTGTCGATTATTTAATCATATTATTTTTGAGAAATGGGTCTTACACATGTCTCTTTTGCAACAATAGGTTTTCATATGGTTATGATGAAATAACGAGTTATATTTTATACTTTTTCAGACTTGGTAAAAACACAAAAAATTCACTTGTAAAGTCATCTTTCAGCTCTTTCTGACTCTCTAAAACTGAAAATATTGTCGAGACGCTTGTCATTTTGAACTCGTTAAATGGCTGCGAAATGATATCTACCCAATATATTTTTACCCCTTTTTCGGGGTGGGATAGATTATTTCTGAAAAAGGAACACCTTATCCTATCGTGACTAAGAGGTTCTCTCGGATGATTTTTTCTACCTTTTCAGATCTGAGAGACTATTTATGAAAAGGGCCTTGCTGGAGTTTTCTTTTCTACTTTATTTTCAAACTCTCTAAACATGAAAATATGTTGAGTTCTCTCTTTTTTAGACTCGTTAAAAACTAATGACATCGGACTCCATCATTATGACGTTACCTGAGTTCCTCCTTCCTAGGACTCATAAAATGTACTAGGTTGGATTTGTGCAAAGGACAAACTTACATCGAAAGCATATGCTATCCCCTTCAAGCTTGTTTTCAAAAATAGTTGGGGTAACTGCCAGAAATGGTGGGGGAAAATGGAACCAGATTGTAGTCGTGTTAGCGGTATCTCAATCTTGAGCATGGCACTTGTCTACATCCATGTCAATTGGGGGACATCTCACTCTGTCATTTGTTTTCCTCCATGGGTTTGGGTAATCTCTTTTGACCATTCATTTGCTCTTTGTGACGTCACCATGACCTCAAATCCTCTGATGTCAGATACTACCAAATCCAGCATCGTGCCACTGATATATTCAAGAGAATTTTGCCTTTGAAATTTTCAGCCTCCCTCTAATTCTCTGTTGGTCCTGATTCACAAACATCATATTCTTCTGTCTCGTGTCGATGATGTGGGAAACATTATGGCCCACATTCGATCAGGTCACTTCCTATTGAATTCAACTCATTATCCAGGAATATGATCTGGAGACCTCCTTTTGGTACCTTGGAGCCTACATGCCTCAATGGCAGGTTCTTCGCATTTGACGCAAGGTTCACATCATTGTGTAATGTTCCAAATTTAGAATAGCCACACTATTGGGAATAATTTGAGTTATTACCAATGTGGAGCTTCAAAAAATCATGAGAATAAAAATTTGTATCAGTCCATAATATGTAAAATAAAAATTTAACCAGCAAATGAATGATCAGCAACAGAGATTTGCTTTACTATTCTCTCCCGGTATGGGGAAATGCATCCTTCTGAACCATAAAAAATAATTTTCAGAAAATAACGCAATAAATATGGGAAATGGCACTTTTATCCCGTGTTTTATACATTATAAAACTTCCATACCGAATTTGAGCCCAAACTAATCATTCTACCTAAGTTAAATAGATCTCCCCAGCTAGAGACAGCTCAAAAACACCCTATTCCCATGACTTTTCAAATGCAGAATTTCTGAAGACTATGAGAGCATAATTCCCATGAGGGTTTATATATAAAATGGTGAAATAAGACTGATCATAATTTTATATTAATCATATAGCAAGGAAATGGAGGCTTAGACTCTTATACATAAAAAACAAGACACATGGCAAATGTTTACAGCAATATACATGAACAACAAGTAGAAATGAATAAAAAAATGCAGTTAATGCATTTATGTATTATAAATGGCTGAATATGACATTATATATCTGAAAAATATATAAATATGGCCAAAGGCCTTATTATTAGATCTCCTATAGGGAAATGAGCACCTCCTCCTCAAAGACTAGCATAAATCAAAGGGTGCAACCCTGCTGCTGCTGCCCCTTCCTGAAAGACGTAGTTTAATGAAGGAGACTATGTTGTGGTTGAATGTATATGGATGGCCTCAAGCCAAATACTAAAATTAATCTCAAATAACAACCCTTTGGTCCCTTACGCAAGATGATATAAAGAGATGATGGAATTCCCGCACAAGAATTCCTTGCACTAAGCAATGCAGCGACTCCAACTAAACAGCTGAGGCATGCAATTGGTCTCAAGACCAAAATAGCTGAATACATGAATGAATTCCATTTGATGCTAGGCCTTCCTTTTATCTTTGGTGATCCTCCTCTCCCCGGACCCCACACAATGTTGAGGTGACTTCTTCATGAAGCTTCCTCTTTCAAAATTGTGTTGCCCTAGCTAGCTTCCCTACTCTTTGTGACAACGTTGTTGACTTCGTCAACTATAAACAATTGACCTGTAATGCCTCTGTTCAAACCAACAGATCTTCAATTCGGTTCTCATATGTGTGTCTAGGCTGATCCTTGTTCACATTGAACTAGTCTCTTTGAGTGATTTCTTCCTCCTCAAGAATGCATGTTGACTTAATCAAACTTGACTATGCCCCCATCCAATTTGTCCTTGTTCACACTTGGAAGTGTAAAAACAGCTCCTAAGGTGATATCCTTCATTAATAAGTTGGAATTTATTCATAATTTTATTTTTCATGGGCCTCCTTACCCATTTATTCCTCTCATAGGTAAAAGTAGCAAAATCTAATATTCCAAATTGCTATGTGAAAATTTTGGAACATTACATTCCTCCCCTCCCAAATGTTGCTTGTCCTCAAGCAACTATAAGGATAAGACTGAGGAGTATCCTCTTCTCCCTTGTAGCAACCTCATATGATGCAATCCTCCAAGGATCAAGGTGTTGTATCATCAATATATCTCCAAGTTGCTCCTCCCAAGTGTGCAAGCCATCTATTGGGGAACATCCCGAATAGCTAACATGATGTGACAATGAAACATCCATGGGGCAAAAATGGGCTGTTTTAAGGTCCTCTTGAAGCATGAGGGCTGATATATAATTGGATTCATTATTCCCATTTGAATCTCTCCTCCCCAACCTATCAACCAAAAAAAATGAGTCACCCTCCAGTATGGCAACTCATGAAGGATCTCTTCCACCTTGAGCTCCTATGAAGAAGGTGGGCTGCATAGCTGACTTTTTGGACTCAAAATGTACATCTCTTGTTGCTTCTCTCTCCACTTATGATATATATGGGGCTACTACTCATATATGGCTGAAATATAACGGTCTTCAAGAGAGACCCAAACCACCCCATCAAATCCAACACCCATGAGGTGTCTCCTCAAAGAACTCAAACATCCCAAATGAGTCCTCTCACTTGAAGGTAAGATGTATAGAATAGCAATCAAGGTATGCCCATTGTTCTTCCTGAAATATGCAGCTTGTATAATGTGAAGAATCATATTTTCATTGGGCCTCTTAACCTCTTGTGCTACTCCTCCAATAGTGCTTCCTACAATCAATGGTTTAGCAGCATAATATGGAATCATAAACATATGAAAACAAGGAGGTAGAACATAGTCCCAAACATGGAACCAATGCAGGGAATTATTTTCCTACCTCAATACATAGTGAAACAAGTGTTTTTTCAGCCACTTGTTTGCTGCCACATTCATTTTAAGAAAGGGAATCATGAAGGCATAATTTGGTGCTAATGATGCACACCAAAAACCATGTGGCATTCCCCCACAATCCACAAATAGAATGGCCATCATAAATGTTGCAAGTGGCCTCAAGTACATAAAAATATAATATGAAATAAGGAAAGACCCTTCTTGGTATGATATGCTACTCATATAGATAAGGAAGTGTAAAATACAAAACAAAATTTTACCTCCTCCATCATGTACTTCGGTCATTGAGCTTAAATGGCTCAAGTGCATATTCTCCCTTGCTGCAGGTGAGTAGGGAAGTGGTTGTGTTGACCTTTTCTTCATCTTCCAGGCTGTGCATCTCTCCATATGCTGACATGCATTTGATGGAATTCCCTCCCAAGTGAACTCCTTCATTGAGGGATGGTATGCATAAAAATGCATGGAAGGAAAGTCCACAAATGCTGCATGTAGATCTATCTCCTTGTGCTTGTGAATCCAAGCCAAGAAGGTCAAAAAATAGTAAGGGATACTCTCATCCATTAATTCCTCATGCCCATATTCTACAATCTTCCATGGTGCATTAATTGTGAACTGGCCTTGGGAACACTTCAGCAAGAAATCCAAGCTCTTAAGTGACAGCGTTGCTAGCCTTTGGAGTAGGGCTACTGTCATCTCAAAGCTCAATTCGTTGACATATATTGTGTCAAAGAATCTTCCCAAAATGCTGTTGTAAATGTAGAGTTCCTCCCAAGATGGAGGTTCTACTCTTTGCACTATGCTAGTGACATCCATTACTCCTACATAATCATGCCAAGTGTGAGAGAAAACCTGCCCTTGCTCTCTCCCAATCATCGAAATCAACAAATGACTTTGCTGCATCACCATACCTCCATCATACAACCTATGTGGTGAAAACATAATGATAACATCACCATAATGCATCCGCACTCCTTGCTGCCCCATGATGAAAGTATCCTACCAATCTTCCTTCCTCTTCTCACCCCATGAAAAAGGACATGTCACAGGTTGACCAAACTCTCTCAAGAGTAGCCAACACAGCATTGTATCTTGCTACCTAGTGTCATAGACTTGAAATAGGCTTACCAATATCTTGCCTCCCATCCACATCCACTCAACTCCATGTGGATGCCTTGTATCATTCTCCATCTTGGCATTCCTCCAATGAGATCTACCATCTTCCCTTATCCGATTCTTTTTCTTGCATTTCATGGGATGTTGAAATGAAACTCCTTGGAGATCTCTTGGAGAAAATCTCTCATCAATGTTCATCTTGAATCCATAGGGACCCAAGGGAACTGACGGCAAAGCCTCCTTGCTGCTACCTCTTGACAGTGTTGTAACCCTCCTCTAGGGTGTTTTGTCTATCTCATGTTTCAACTCCCAGATGAACATGTGGCTCTACATGAATTTTCTTGGAGCAAGGTTCACTCCATCCTCCAATAATTCACACTCCAACCTCAAGATTTGTGTGTAACTCATTAGTGATACATGAGGTTGTTAGGTCCCTATATCACTAGTATAGCCCCTTATTATTGTTAGTGTAAACCCCTTATTGTTATTATTGTACCCCTGTAACCCCCATATTGTTATTATTGTGCCCTTACATTATTATTGTTAGGTCGGCTAGGATTACATTGTGGCCCCACTAGGATTATATTGTAGCCCCATGGACTCCTATATATAGAAGGAGGTTTTGTTCATTTGTATCATCCAAGAATTGTTCATTTATGTAATGTATTGGAGGTTGCCCCCTCGAAGTGGCTTATTTATAAGGCGTTGATATCTTTTTCTTCTATTTTTGGAGCTGGTTACACAACATTTGGTATCAGAGCTTTGGATTCTAGGGTTTCGCTGCTCCAAACAGGTCATCGTGGAATTTTCGCTATAACTTTTTTTCTACGAAGTTTCAGAAGCTGAAATTTTTAGGGTGCGAAGAAAAAATCCTGAGGAAGCTCCTATAAAAATTCCAGAGTTTGGTTCGCAATAATTTCGGAGATATGATCTGTGGAAGTCAGGTATTTTTTCAGGCTCCTAAACAGGTCATCGTGGCATTTGCGCTATAAATTTTTTTCTACGAAGGTTCAGAATCTGAAATTCATATGGTACGAAGCTGAAATCCTGAGGAAATTCATCAAAAACTTTCAGAGCTTGGTTCGCAATATTTTTGGAGATATGATCTGTGGAAGGTAGTGCTTTTTCAGGCTCCTGAATTTCATCTCAAAGAGGTGATCGTGGGAAAAGTTCAATAACTCTCTCTCTGAAGATTGGATTGGAGTGCCGTCAAAATTGGTCGCAATTACACGGCCTGTAGTTTCTTCGCTATCAATTTCAGAGACAAAGGACAAAACAGTGACACGTGGAAAGTCGTACAAGTTCGCTCTACTGAACCAGTCCAGAATTAGGTCATTGTGGGAGATTGGACACAACTTTGTCTTGGAGAATCAAAATCAGGTCAGACCTATGGCATTTGAAAGAAGCTTCAGAGGGCTACTACGGGGCTGAATTTCAGATATCGAAGATTTTCAATTACAGAGATAATTCAATTTCAATATCGATCTCCTAAAAGCTAGTAAAAGGTGTGTATTTTTTTTCCGAATTGCATAAGTCTTGTTTGAAGAATCAAGTTGAATTGATTCCAAGGGCATCTTGTAGAATAGATATCAATATTGGATTCTAAAATGGCCTCTAAAAAGAATTCAACACCCATTAAGCCTTCAGAAGGCTCTACTATGACTCATGAAGATGAAGAATTGCAACATGATCTATCAAAATTACAAGAGCAAATGCAACGGTTTTCACTCTCGCAAAGAGCAACAAAAAATGAAATGGAAGTTTTGAAGAAAGGCATGGAAGTGAAGATGGACGGTTTGAAGAAAGGCATGGAAGCTAAGATGGATGACCTGAAAGAGAACATGGAGGAAAACATGAAGAGTGATCTAAAAGCATACATGGAAGGCTTGATGACAAGCTTAAAACAGAAATGATTCCTAATGGCGGAAATGAGGAGAAGAACCTCCTACGATGAAGAACAAAATAAATGTTAATTGTGATTTCATAAACTCGAATGTTGGCGGGGGAAGAACCACCATATTCCAAAAATGGATATGAGAAAGTTTGATGGAAAGGATCCTGTAACATGGATACTACGGATGGAGCAATATTTTGATCTCCATAATGTGAAAAACACACAAAATGTACGTATTGCAACTTTACATTTAGAACAAAATACATTTGTATGGTATCAATGCCTTTTCTCCTGTAAAAAAATTGACACTTGGTCAATTTTTACGGAGTAAATGATAGCACATTATGAGGATACAAAGAGAAACACCTTCTTTATCCAACTGATAAATCTCAAACAAAAGGGTTTAGTGGGGGAGCACATTGAGGACTTCCAAAAATTGAATATAAGGTTAGCTGATATTCCATAGGAACACAGGATTTATCTCTTCATATGTACTTTAAAGGATAACATCCAACATGAAGTTTGCGTTTTGGAACCTGATTCATTGGAGAAGAGCATTCGGAGTTGGCAAGAAAAGTTGAATGTAAAATTATGGCAACAAAAACCTACCACTCAATTTTATAAAGGAAGTGTTGCTACACCTGAATTTCCACAACCTACAAGGTTGACACCACAACGATTGGAAGAAAAAGAGCAAAAAGGGCTTTGCTACGGTTGACGATAGCAAATACACTAAAGGTCATAAGTGTGCTAAGAAGAAATTATTTTACATAGATTGTGAAGAGGAGGAAGAAAATGAACAAGAAACTTCAAAAGAAGAGGATATACACGAGGAACCAACCCTAGAAGAAGAAGAAATGAGTCTGACCATATCGTGTAATGCATTGGCAGGAATTACCACTCCTCAAACTCTCAAGATAGAAGGACATATCAAGAAGAAAAAGGTAATAGTGTTTATTGATTCAGGTATCACCCATAATTTTATTCATTGTAAGGTTGCCAAGGAATTAAATTGTTTCCTATACCCAGCACCAGAATGTCAAGTGATGGTTGCAAATGGAGGAACTATAAATTACTCTGTAAAATGCCATAATATCAAGCTAACCATGGGGGAATATGTATTGACTAGTCCAATGCCTTCCATTCCTAATGGAGGTGCTGATGTTGTTCTAGGAGTACAATGGTTACAATCTTGGGGGACGGTAGCTTTTATTTTTTAAGAACGTTTCTTGAAATTATTTTCAGAAGGAAAGGAAGTCAAATTACGGTGTATTGAATGGAATAAGGGAAGGATAATAAGCTCTAATGTCATGACACAGCTTCTAAATAAAGAACAACGAGGCGTAATTGCACAATTATCCTCACTAGAAGTTCTGACATCAAATCCATCTATTTCTACAGATCTCCAACAAGTCTTTGACAATCATTCCAAGGTGTTCGAAACTCCCAAAGGACTCCCACCTATTCGTGATCATGATCATGCTATTCATTTGATTCCAGGAAGTGTTCCTCCAAACATTAGGCCTTATAGATATCCTTATGTCTAAAAGAGTGAAATTGAACGTATGATTGCAGAAATTTTAGAGGTGGGTATAATTCAACCTAGTCAAAGTTCTTTCTCTGTTTCTGTAGTATTGGTACACAAGAAGGATGGATCATGGTTTATGTGTCCTGATTATATGGAGCTCAACAAGCTCACCATTAAAGATAAATTTCCCATTTCTGTGATTGATGAATTATTGGATGAATTACATGGAGCAATTTATTTTACCAAGTTGGATGTTCGTTCAAGATATCATCAAATTAGAATGAAGACTGAAGATATTCCAAAAACAGCATTTCGAACTCATGAGGGTCATTATGAATTTTTGGTCATGCCTTTTGGCCTTACCAATGCACCTTCTAAATTTCAAGGGTTGATGAATTCCATTTTCAAACCCTTCCTTAGAAATGTTGTGCTACTATTTTTTGATGATATGCTAATCTACAGTAGGTCTTGGAAGGATCATGATCAACATGTTGATAGGGTGCTCAAACTATTGCGGGAGAAAAAATTATATGAAAAAACATCCAAATGTTTCTTTGGAGTACAAGAGGTGGAATATCTGGGTCATATTGTATCTCACGAGGGTGTTAAGGTAGACCCTAACAAAATTAAAGCCATTAAAGAATGGAAAGTCCCCACAACCATAAAGCGGTTACGAGGATTTCTCGGGTTAACAGGGTATTATCACAAGTTTGTTAAGAATTATGGGAGAATAACAACACCTCTAACAACATTATTGAAGAAAGATGCATTTTCATGGACTCTGAAGCAACTAAGGCCTTTGAACGTCTTAAAGAGGCAATGTGCACAACTTAGGTTAAAGCTACACAGACCTTCACAATAACCTTTATTGTGGAATGTGATGCCTCGGAAATGGAATTGGTGGGAGAGTGGTTTAATGCGAGGAAGGAAGAGCCGAAAACTGCTTTTGAGAAAGTCGTCGATCAAGGAAAGTATTCTGAAGCCTATTTATGAGAAGGAAATGTTAGGAATACTACATGCACTAAAAAAATGGCGAACTTACCTAATGGGAAGACACGTCAAGGTAAAAACTGATCATGATAGTCTTAAACACTTTTTGGAACAAAGACTATCGTTAAGAAACTGACAAAAATGGGTCACAAAGATGTTGGGTTATGACTTTGAAATAATCACAAAAGGAAAGGTGAATGTTGTTGCGGATGCCTCTCGAAAGAATGAAGAGAAGATGGAAGCATTTATTTTTCTTCCATTTCTATTATCCAACGAGACTGGATAACTGAAGCAAGGGATGAATGGAAGAAGAATGAAGAATTGTGGACACTCATTCAAATGTTGTAGCAAGAGCATAGTATATCTGACACATTTAGCTGAAAAAATGATTCCTTATGGTATAAGTATCTCTTATATATTTGTAATAATTCCCAACTAAAACAAAAGATTCTTTTGGAATTGCACACTTCTCCTTTAGGAGGTCACTCAGGATTTTTAAAAACTTACCACGGGGTGAAGAAAGATTTTTTTGGGATCGCCTTAAATCTGATATTCAAAATTTTGTAGCGGAATATTTGGTTTGCCAGCAAAATAAAGTTGAGACAATTAAGACCACGGGTCTTCTACAACCTTTATTCATTCCAAGTCAACGTTGGGAGGAGATTTCAATGGATTTTATCACGGGTTTACCCAAGTCCGAAGGAAAGAGTGTCATCATGGTGGTAGTTGATAGACTTACCAAGTATGCACACTTTTATGCATTTTCTCATCCATTTAAAGCAAGTACAATTGCTACTAAATTTATGGACACAATTCAAAAGCTACATGGAAACCCAAGGGTTATTGTGAGCGACGGAGATCCCATTTTTACTGGAATTTTTTGGACAGAGTTATTTTCTTGTTTGGGTACTCAATTACCTCATAACTCATCCTATCATCCTCAATCCGATGGTCAAACTGAGATAGTAAATAAATTTTTGGAAGGATATCTTCGTTGTTTTCTGTTTGATAAACAAACACAATGGGTCAAGTGGTTACCTCTAGCTGAATGGTGGTATAACACTTCCTTCCATGCTGCAACACAAATGACCCCATTTATGACACTTTATGGATATCATCCACCATCCATCACATCATATTTAAGGTAAAATTCGAAGGTTCAAGCAGTGGAAGATCACATTGAGCATCAGAAAGAAGTTCTCCAACTCTTAAAGGATAACCTGAATTTGGCACAAATGGGGTGGTTCTGGGGAATCTAACATGGTGGCGAGAAAAGTTTTCATGTAGGAGATTGGGTATTTTACGGCTACAACCATGCAAACAAATGTCCCTCGAAGCAAGCAAAGAAGGATAATAAATTATCGCCAAAGTACTATGGTCCTTACAGTGTTGCAAAAGATTGGTACTATGGCATACAAATTGGAGCTTCACCTAGCTGGCAACGCGAGTACATCCAGTTTTCCTTGTTTCATGCTTAAAAAAGGTTATAGGTGAAAATCTTCCAGTTCAAACAATATTGCCAGAACTTGATGAAGAAGGAAAAATCATATTGGAACCTGAAGCGGTCATGGAAACAAGAACTCGACAACTACAGAATCGATCAATTTCGGAGTATCTCATCAAGTGGAAGAACTTACCCACTGAAGATTCTACATGGGAGGATGGGAATTTTATACAGAAGCACCCAGAGCTACTCAAGTGTTGAGGACAACACTTTTTTGAAGGAGAGGGGCATGTCAGGTCCCTATATTAATAGTATAGTCCCTTATTTTTGTTAGTGTAACCCCCTTATTGTTATTATTGTACCCTTGTAACCCCCATTTTGTTATTATTGTGCCCTTAAATTATTATTGTTAGGTCGGCTAGGATTACATTGTGGCCCACTAGGATCACATTATGGCCCCATGGACTCCTATATATAGAAAGGAGGTTTTGTGAATTGTATCATCCAAGAATTGTTCATTTATGTAATGTATTGGAGGTTGCCCCCTCGAAGTGGCTCATTTCTAAGGCGTTTACATCTCTTTTCTTCTATTTTTGGAGCGGGTTACACAACAGAGGTTGAGGGTTCAAATCTCCCTTGAACCCTTCAAGATTGCAGAGCGCAGTGCAATCCCGCTTCTCTATCTCGGCAATACCATTTGATCTTGGGCCATATGCAAACAAATCTCCAACCCTTTCCATAAAATTTTCTGAAATTTTAAGACATGGAAACTTATGCATACCTTTGTGAGCCTTTGGGACATCTTCTATGGCTGCAAGAGGTCCTCTCTTCAATGTGTTGGCTGATCCAACTGTTGGTGTAGAAGGCTGCTCTCTCAAGGCCATGGTAGCGCTGGTACTTTCCTTCTCCCATGGTGGTGTGGGTCTACTCTCCTCTGATCTCCCTCCATCAAAGGTTATGATCAGCTCTTAAGTAAACTCAGAAAAATAATTCACTCTTGTGTAGCTTAAGTGACTGCACCACCAAGCCTTGGCTTCACCCTCCAGGTGCAGCGCTGCAACTTTTGTTGCCTCCTCTTCCATTGGATGAAGTATGAATAATGCCTCAAGCTTTCTTTCCCAAGATCTTGATGTAGTTGACCCATCAAATTTAGACAATAGAAATCTATTGCCTCTAATCTCTCCTTTGCTGCAAGGTCTTTTCTCATCTCTCAGTTGAATAAACTGAGGAAAATCCAAGGTCTTTCTGAAAGCCCTAGGTTGGCACTTGTATTCTACCAAATACCCACTCAGGATTTTATTCTCTAAGTGGTCTCCTTTCTCTCCACTCCCTTCATAATAACAGGAAGTGCATGCATCTCCTTCTGCTTCTTGAGACCTTCTAGAGGTCTCACTGCAACTCTCTCCTCCTTGAAACCCTCTTGGAGTTTCAATGAATTTATCTTCTTCTTTATTCTTGGATCTGAAAATGGATGATATTAATCTCATCCTATCCATCATTCTGACCTCTGCTTCTTGCTCTATAGAACTTTGGCTTCAAGCCATAGGCTGAGCCAAAGATCTTGCTTTGATACCACTGTAATGTTCCAAATTTGGAACAACTACACTATTGGGAATAATTTGAGTTATCACCAATTTGGAGCTTCAAAAAATCATGAAAATTAAAATTTAAATCATTCCATAAGATGTAAAAGAAAAATTTAACCAGCAAATGAATGATCAACAGTAGAGATTTGCTTTAGTATTCTCTCCCAGCATGGGGAAATGCAGCCTTCTGGACCATAAAAACATTATTTTCAGAAAATAACACATAAATATGGGAAATGACACTTTTATCCCATGTTTTATACATTATACAACTTCCATACCGAAATTGAGCCCAAACTAATCATTCTAGCTAAGTTAAACAAATCTCCCCAGCTAGAGACAGCACAAAAACACCCTATTCCCATGACTTTTCAACTGCAGCATTTCTGAAGACTATGAGAGCATAATTCCCATGAGGGTTTCTACAAAAAATGATGAAATAATACTTATCATAAGTTTATATTAATCATATAGCAAGGAAATGTAGGTTTGGCCTCTTATACAACAAAAACAAGACACCTGGCAAAGGTTTCCGGCAATATACATGAACAACAAGCAACACTGCAGAAAATAACATAGTTACTACATTTATGTATTATAAATGTATTAATATGACATTATATATCTGAAAAATACAGAAATATGGCCAAAGGACTTCTTATTAGATCTCCCGGAGGGAAATGAGCACCTCCTCCTCAAAGACTAGCATAAATCAAAGGGTGCAACCTGCTGCTGCTGCCCCTGCCTGAAAGACGAAGTTTATTGAAGGATACTACACTGTGGCTGAATGTAGATGGATGGCCTCATGCCAAATACTGAAATGAATCTTAAATCACTCCCCTTTGGTCCCTTAAGCAAGATTATCTAAAGAGAGGATGGAATTCCTTGCACTAAGCAGCGCAGCAACTCCGGCTAAACAACTGAAGCATGCAATTAGTCTCAAGACCAAAATAGCTGAATACATGAATTAATTCCCTTTGATTCTATGCATTCCTTTTATCTTTGGTGAGCCTCCTCACCGCGGACCCCACACAATGTTGAGGTGACTTCTTCATGAAGCTTCCTCTTTCAAAACTGTGTTGGCCTAGTTAGCTTCCCTCCTCTTTGTGATAGTGCTGTTGACTTGGTCAACTATAAGAAATCCACCTGTAATGCCTCTATTCACACCAATGGATCTTCAATCCGGTTCTCATATGTGTGTCTAGGCTGATCCTTGTTCACATTGAACTAGTCTCTTTGAGTGATTTCCTCCTCCTCAATAATGCATGTTGACTTAGTCAAACTTGACTATGTCCCCATCCAATTTGTCCTTGTTCACACTTGGAAGTGTAAAAATAGCTCCTAAGGTGATCTCCTTCCTTACTTAGGTGGAATTTATTCATAATTTTATTTTTCATGGGCCTCCTTACCCATTTATTCCTCTCTTAGGTGAAAGTAGAAAAATCTAATATTCCAAATTGCTATGTGCAAATTTTGGAACATTACACATTGGCCTTCGATCGAATGACTCTATAGGTGTTCAATGTTAGATCAATGTTCACATTCCATGGATTGTACCTTTTGTACCTTTAGATCCATTGTCCTTATTGGTGGTTTCTCTCGCATCTGTTAACGGCTTTCATTATTGGCTGGTAATCAGACGATTTTCTTTCATGTTCGACTTCAACTCACATATTCGCATGCTCGAATTTGTACTTTATTCAGGTCGAGATGGAGAGAAAGACCCTAGGTTTTGTCTATTGTGTAACTAGCTCCAAAAATAGAAGAAAAGATATATCAACTCCTTAGAAATAAGCCACTTCGAGGGGGCAACCTCCAATACATTACATAAATGAAAATTTCTTGGATGATACAATTTACAAAACCTCCTTTCTATATATAGGAGTCCATGGGGCCATAATGTAATCCTAGTGGGCCACAATGTAATCCTAGCCGACCTAACAATAATAATTTAAGGGCACAATAATAACAAAATGGGGTTTACAAGGGTACCATAATAACAATAATGGGGTTACACTAACAACAATAAGGGACTATACTAGTAATATAGGGACTAACATGCCCCTCTCCTTCAAAAAAGTGTTGTCCTCAATGCTTGAGTAGCTCTGGGTGCTTCTGTATAAAATTCTCATCCTCCCATGTAGAATCTTCGGTGGGTAAGTTCTTCCACTTGATGAGATACTCTGAAATTGATCGATTCCGTAGTTGTCGAGTTCTTTTTTCCATGACTGCTTCAGGTTCCAATATGATTTTCCCTTCCCCATCAAGTTCTGGCAATACTGTTTGAACTGGAAGATTTTCACCTATAAACTTCTTTAAGCATGAAACATGGAAAACTGGATGTACTCGCGAAGAAGCAGGAAGCTCCAATTTGTATGCCATAGTACCAATATTTTGCAACACCTTGTAAGGACCATAGTACTTTGGTGATAATTTATTGTCCTTCTTAGCTTGCTTGAGGGACATTTGTTTGTATGGTTGTAGCCGTAAAAATACCCAATCTCCTACATCAAAACTTCTCTCGCTGCGATGTTGATCTGCCTGTTGTTTCATTCGGTTTTGTGCCAAATTCAGGTTATCCTTTAAGAGTTGGAGAACTTCTTGCTGATGCTCGACGTGATCTTCCACTGCTTGAACCTTCGAATTTTCCCTTAAAGATGATGTGATCGATGGTGGATGATATCCATAAAGTGCCATAAATGGGGTCATTTTTTCTGCGGTATGGAAGGAAGTGTTATACCACCATTCAGCGAGAGGTAACCACTTGACCCATTGTGTTTGTTTATCAGATACAAAACAACGAAGATATCCTTCCAAACATTTATTTACTATCTCAGTTTGACCATCAGATTGAGGATGATAAGATGAGCTATGAGCTAATTGATTACCCAAACAAGAAAATAACTCCGTCCAAAAATTTCCAGTAAAAATGGGATCTCTGTCGCTCACAATAACCCTTGGGCTTCCATGTAGCTTTTGAATTATGTCCATAAATGTAGTAGCAACTCTACTTGCTTTAAATGGATGAGATAATGCAAAAAAGTGTGCATACTTGGTAAGTCTATTAACTACCACCATGATGATACTATTTCCTTTGGAATTAGGTAAACCTATGATAAAATCCATTGAAATCCCCTCCCAATGCTGGCTTGGAATGGATAAAGGTTGTAGAAGTCTCGGGGTCTTAATTGTCTCAACTTTATTCTGCTGGCAAAGCAACCATTCTGCCACAAAATTTTGAATATCATATTTAAGGCCATCCCAAAAAAAATATTTCTTCACCCTGTGGTAAGTTTTTAAAAATCCTAAGTGTCCTCCTAAAGGAGAAGTGTGCAGTTCCAAAAGAATCTTTTGTTTTAGTTGGGAGTTCCTACAAAGATATAAGCGATCTTTGTACCATAAGGAATCATTTTTCCAACTAAATGTATCAGATGTACTAGGATCTTGCTGCAACTTTTGAATGAGTGTCCATACATCTTTGTCCTTCTTCCATTCATCTCTTTCTTTGGTTATCCAATACGGTTGGATAATAGAAATGGCACAAAGCAATGCTTCCACCTCTTCATTCTTTCTTGAGAGTGCATCTGCAACAACATTAAGCTTTCCTTTTTTGTAGATTATTTCAAAGTCATAACCCAACATCTTTGTGACCCATTTTTGCTGCTCTTTTGAAGATAGTATTTGTTCCAAAAAGTGTTTAAGACTATCATGATCAGTTTTTACCTTGAAGTGTCTTCCCATTAGGTAAGTTCTCCATTTCTTTAATGCATGCAATATTGCTAACATTTCCTTCTCATAAATAGGTTTCTGTAAATACTTTCCTTTGATTGGACGACTTTCAAAAGCAATGGGTCTTCCTTCCTGCATTAAAACTGCACCAATTCCATTTCTTGAGGCATCACATTCCACAGTAAAGGTTTTTGTGAAGTCTGGCATAGCTAAGACCGGTGCTAGGCACATTGCCTCTTTAAGATGTTCAAAGGCCTTAGTTGCTTTAGGAGTCCATGAAAATGCATCTTTCTTCAATAATGTTGTTAGAGTTGCTGCTATTCTCCCATAATTCTTAACAAACTTGCGATAATACCCTGTTAACCCGAGAAATCCTCGCAACTGCTTTATGGTTGTGGGGACTTTCCATTCCATAATGGCTTTAATTTTGTTAGGGTCTACCTTAACACCCTCGTGAGATACAATATGACCCAGATATTCCACCTCTTGTACTCCAAAAAAACATTTGGATGTTTTTGCATATAATTGTTTCTCCTGCAATAGTTTGAGCACCCTGTCAACATGTTCAACATGATCCTTCCAAGACTTGCTGTAGATTAGTATATCATCAAAAAATACTAGCACAAATTTTCTAAGGAAGGGTTTGAAAATGGAACTCATCAACCCTTGAAATGTAGAAGGTGCATTGGTAAGGCAAAAAGGCATGACCAAAAATTCATAATGACCTTCATGAGTTTGAAATGATGTTTTTGGAATATCTTTAGTCTTCATTCTAATTTGATGATATCCTGAATGAAGATCCAACTTGGTAAAATAAATTGCTCCATGTAATTCATCCAATAATTCGTCAATGACAGGAATGGGAAATTTATTTTTAATGGTGAGATTTTTGAGCTCACTATAATCCGGATACATTCGCCATGATCCATCCTTCTTGTGTACCAATACTATAGGAGTAGAGAAAGAACTTTTACTAGGTTGAATTATACCAGCCTCTAACATTTCTGCAATCATACCTTAAATTTTTCTCTTTTGGACATAAGGATATCTATAAGGCCTAATGTTTGGAGGAACACTTCCTGGAATCAAATGAATAGCATGATCATGATCACAAATAGGTGGGAGTCCTTTGGGATTTTCAAACACCTTGGAATGATTGTCCAAGACTTGTTGGAGATCTGCAGAAATAGATGATTTTGATGTTGGAACTTCTAGTGAGCATAATTGTGCAATTACGCCTCGTTTTTATTTATTTAGAAGCTTTTTCATGAAATTAGAGCTTATTATCTTTCTCGGCTTCCCCGCAATACCCTGTAATTCGACTTCCTTTGCTTATGAAAAAAATTTCAAGAAAATTAAAAGCTACCATCCCGAAATATTGTCACCATTGTACTCCTAGTACAACATCAGCACCTCCCATAGGAATGGAAAGCATTGGAATAGTCAATACATATTCCCCCATGGTTAGCTTGATATTATGGCATTTTCCAGAGCAATTTATAGTTCCTCCATTTGCAACCATCACTTGACATTCTGGTGCTGGGTATAAGAAACAATTTAATTCCTTGGCTACCTTACAATGAATAAAATTATGGGTGCTACCTGAATCAATCAACACTATTAACTTTTTCTTCTTAATATGTCCTTCTATATTGAGAGTTTGAGGAGTGGTAATTCCTGCTAGTGCATTACACGATATGGTTGGATTCATTTCTTCCCCTTCTATGGCTAGTTCCTGGTGTATATCCTCTTCTTGTTCATTTTATTCTTCCTCTTCACAATCTATGTAAAATAATTTCTTCTCAGCACACTTATGACCTTTACTGTATTTGCTATCAAAAATGTAGCAAAGCCCCTTTGCTCTTTTTTCTTCCAATTTTTGTGGTGTCAACCTTGTAGGTTGTGGAAATCTAGGCATAGCAACACTTCCTTCTTTATAGAAGTGAGTGGGAGGCTTCCTTGTCGCCATAATTTTACATTCAATTTTTCTTGCCAACCTGAATGCCTTCTCTAATGAATCAGGTTCCAAAACATGAACTTCATATTGAATGTTATCCTTTAAAGTGCTTATGAAGAGATCAATCCTATGTTCCTCTAGAATATCAGTTACCCTTATATTCAATTTTTGGAAGTCCTTAGTGTGCTCCCCCACTAAGCCCTTTTGTTTGAGATTTATCAATTGGCTAAAGAAGGTGTTGCTCTTTGTATCCTCATAATGTGCTATCATTTCCTCCATAAAAATTGACCAAGTGACAATTTTTTTATGGGAGAAAAGCAATCGATACCATACAAATGTATTTTGTTCTAAATGTAAAGTTGTAATGCGTACCTTTTGTGTGTTTTGCACATTATGGAGATCAAAATATTGCTCCATTTGTAGTATCCATGTTACAGGATCCTTTCCATCAAACTTCCTCATCTCCATTTTTGGAATATGGTGGTTCTTCCTGCCAACATTAGAGTTTGTGAAATCACGATTAACGTTTATTTTGTTCTCATCATGAGTTTCTTCTACTATCTTTTCACCATTATGAAACATTTCTTGTATCAACTTTGCCAAACCTTCCATGTCTGATTTTAGATCATTCTTCATGATTTCCATCTTAGCTTCCATTCCAGCTTCCATGCCATCCATATTAGCTTCCATGCCTTTCTTGAAAACTTCCATTTCATTTTTTGTTGCTCTTTGCAAGAGCGAAATTTGGTGCACTTGCTCTTGTAATTTAGATAGATCATGTTGCAATTCTTCATCTTCATGAGTCATAGTATAGCCTTTTGAAGGCTTAATGAGTGTTGAGTTATTTTTATGGGGCATCTTTTAGAACCCAATACTGATATCTATTCTACAATATTCTCTTGGAATCAATTCAAATTGATTCTTCAAACAAGACTTATGCAACTCGGAAAAAAAAATACACACCTTTTCCTTGCTTTTGAGGAGCTCGATATTGAAATTGAATTATCTTTGTGATTGCAGCACTTCAATATTTGAATTTTGGTACCAATGTAGCCCTCTAAGTTCTCTTTCGAATTCCATAGGTTTGACCTAATTTGGATTCTCCAAGACAAAGTTGTGTCCAATCTCCCACAATGACCTAATTATGGACTGGTTCAGTAGAGCGAACTTGTACGACTTGCCACATGTCACGGTTTCATCCTTCGACTTTGAAATTGATAGACAAGAAACTAAAGTCTGTGTACTTGCAACCAACTTTTACAGCACTCCAGTCCGATGCTCAAAGAGAGATTTATGAATCTTTTCCCACGATCACCTCTTTGCGATGAAATTTGGGAGCCTGAAAAAGCACTACCTTCCACAGATCATATCTCTGAAAATATTGTGAAGCAAGATCTGAAATGTTTTGCTGATTTTCCTCATGATTTCTTCTTCGCACCCTAAAAATTTCATATTCTGAACCTTCGTATTAAAAAAATTATAGCGCACATTCTACAATGACCTATTTACGATCCTGAAAAAAGACCTAACTTCCATAGATCATATCTCAGAAAATATTGCGAACCAAGATCTGAAATTTTTAGAAAATATTCCTCAGGATTTCAGCTTCGCACCCCAAACATTTCAGCTTTTGAAGCTTTGTAGAAAAAAATTTATAGCGAAAATTCCACAATGACCTGTTTGGAGCAGCGAAATCCTAGAATCCAAAGCTCTGATACCAAATGTTGTGTAACCAGCTCCAAAAATAGAAGAAAAGAGATATCAACGACTTAGAAATAAGCCACTTCTAGGGGGCAACCTCCAATACATTACATAAATGAACAATTCTTGGATGATACAATTTACAAAACCTCCTTTCTATATATAGGAGTCCATGGGGCCATAATGTAATCCTAGCTGACCTAACAATAATAATGTAAGGGCACAATAATAACAATATGGGGGTTACAAGGGTACAATAATAACAATAATGGGGTTACACTAACAATAATAAAGGAGTATACTAGTAATATAGGGACCTAACATTGTCTGATGAAATCTAGGTTGCGGATTCTTGTGGATTACTATGACTTATTACATGACTCCTCTGATTCGATGGCTGCGACCATACCTGAGTCCATTTGTTGATATTTATTGCTGGATGGTTGTGTCCATACCTTGGATCTCACTTTTTATGTACTCCATTATGGATGGTTGCGCCCATACCACATGTCATGTATCAGAGATATCAGTTGTATTTGTACTTGCAGGTTTTCTGACCGTAGTGTTTAGGTCGAACACATTCTCATAAAGCATTTCACCCCTCCCTCTCTCTCAGACCTCATGCTTTAGGGCGCATCTGTTACACAGCATTTTTTCACCGTTCGTGGAATCCCTCGCCCCGCATATTGGAGGGTTATTCCCATGAATTGTGAACAGTGTAATACTTTGCAAACACGTTCTACATAAGGACATCATTTCTCTTATAAGACATTTCCTCAAGAAAGCACACAAAAATTTAGCCTTAGCACAGGTTGCTAGTTCACCCCTCATGCCAATGTGGTAGATTTGCACTAGAGCCTATGCCACCTGGCGCTTTGTCTCAATGTAGTGCTCGTGCCAGCTGTTTTAGGAATTTTTTTTAACAAATAGAGGTGGATGTTTCCTTCTAACGACATCATGGATGAATCACTGGAAGTGGTTAAGTTGATTAGCCATGGATCTCCCTCTTTAGGTAGTGGTTTCCACCTCCCATGGAACACTCCTTGAAGATAGGTCTTCCTTCCATAATTATAGGGATCCTAACCTCTCCCTGTTGTTCGAAATATTGTCATTGATGGAAAAGGAGCATAAAGGAGCAACACCTAAACTATCACTAAGGCAAAGGAGCAGAGAAGAACTGGCAATAAGGAAAAGGAGAAGATCAGGTAATAATGCAGTAAGAAAGCATAAAAGAGAGGCAGAGGAACATCAAAACCAGAGAAACAGCAAATGCAACTAAGAAGGCACCAAAGGCAACAAAGGTAGCAGAAAGGAGCAAAGGCAACAAAACAAGCTCAGGAGAGATCAGCACACTTAGAATAAAGAAAAAACTCAGGAGGAGTAGCGTGGAGGGATCGGTGTCACAGAGCAAGACAATGTAAACCAACATAAAATAGACTAAGGAAAACGAATTCCAAGTGAGGTGAATGGACGGTCATGATCAGATCGTAACATCAAAGGCAAGAAATGAATGGATAAAATTCATCGAAATGTAAGTGATGAACCTGAATGAACTTGTTAAAACAAGAACCTATAATTCATGGCATAGTGGACTAGAGGAAGCGGAATGGTACAGTAGATGAATTGTATTTCTATGGAGTTATAATGGAACTAGAAGTTTGGATAGGATAATCGAGAGAAACCTTGGTCAACGGAGTATGGAACCATGAATCAATAGCAGAGATGGAATAATGAACATGATTTCAAAAACCAGCAAATGGGTTTTCACACAGATTTAGAGTGGTAAGTGGTAAAAGTTGAAATAAACGCGATAGCTTTAAGGAGTTGACACGTAGCAACACAAAACCGGCTATTTCACATGAGATTGAAAAATTAAAGGTCATGTATCTTTGTTATGCGATAGTTGTCAGATATATGAGCGATTAGATCGATGGTGTAAAAGGTACGTTGAAATAAAGTTGTGGGCCCGTAAATATTTATATGGTTTATTTGGGGTTTAAACCATAGAGTTGAGAATCATAAGCGGAGAAGATATTATGCTAGTTCTTGAGTATTAATCGGAAGTGCTAGTAGCAATGAGGACCGTAGATCTGGATAGATCAACAGTGATGATCGCATCGGTAGAAATGAGATCATAAATCAGAAGCAAGAGAAATGCGATGCGATATTACGATGCAATGTGGCGATGCGAAGGGACACGTGGCGGCACATCGCAATATCACACATCGGCGATTTGAAGTTCATCGCATACCGTGAAGTGGCGATGCAAATTTGTGATGCGATGTGGTGATGCGAAGGGACACATGGCGGCACAACGCAAGATCACACATCAACGATGCGAATTTCATCGCATACCGCGAAGTGACGATGCGAAGTAGTGATACGATATTACCATCGCATATCGCAATCAGGGTTGGAGTGAAATCGCACAAACACAGTGGGCACAGGAAGTGTGAAGTGGTGATGCGAATCGGTGATGAAAATTTCATCGCATATCACAGATCGCAAAGCTTAGAAGAGATAGCATGTTGAAAGGTCGACTTGCAGAAGTACGATAAATGGGCCAAATGCGATGCAACTCAGAGCTATTATTTAAATAGATTTAAATTATGGAAGTATGGATTTTCCCCTTGTAAATTGTTTCGAAGAGAAAAGGAGGATTATAACGTAAAACAAAAATGAAAGCTTGAGTGCAAGAAAAGATTTAGGTAAGTAATAAGACTCGACACTTGTGCAGAATAGTGGTTGATGCAGAAACGACAGTTTATGAAGAAAAGGTTGAATGCGGGTAGAAAGGCTTGTGTAAGGACTTGACATAGAGAAAAGGGTAGGATCGAGTGTCTAGAAGAGTGGTGAAGGTTGAATGCTGTGTGCATGAGAAAAAGAGGCAGAGTCGGAAAATAGGAGAATATGGTGGCACCGTTGGAAACAAAATAACTGGGTCAAGTTAGGCCAAAATGAAAGTTATGCATAATTGTGTTGAATATAATAGCAGGAACCGAAATGACTCTGACAGCAGCAAAAAAGACAAATGCACAATGAGCAAAGAGATGGAAGGGCTAAGTGAAATATATTTTTTGTAACTGTAAATGTAAATGAATCAATTATTTTTATTGTATGTGATGCAAAGGCAAGTATTTGTAGGAAAAGAAAAACTCCACTGTAATACACAATTGTATACATTCTATTATATTATTCTGAATGTGCTGGACAAGAAAATGAGAAGGGGGAAGGAAAAGAGTCATACCTGTTCATTACGAGTTCCTTGTGGAATGCAAATAGTTATGATGTGATATCTATAAATAATGTTACTAGCATATGCATAAGGTGTGAGAGAATGGAGAAAGAAGTGAGAGAATGTAAGAAGAAGAAGGAGCAAAGAGAGGATTTGTGAAGATCCAGAGATGATATAAAGAAAATTTGAAGGATCGAAGGACAATAGTAAAGAAGGAGAAAAACAGATCTGATATCAAGGTAAATCATCATATGATTTTATTGTACAGTGAGGAATTTGGTGCTTCCATATCAAGTTGTAGCTTGATAGATGTCCCGTTGTAGCCGGCTGAGGTAGGAGCCTCCTGTAGGTTGTAGCCTGCAGAAAATAGATGGGAGTTGGAGCTTCCTTGCAAGTTGTAGCTTGCATAATTGAGGTAGTAGCCTCCTGTAGGTTGGAGCCTACAAAAAATCAGTGGTGAGAGGGAGTTGGAGCTTGCCTTTGCATCACAACGATAATAAGATGTGGTTTTCTCCATTGTGGGTTTCCACTTATATTTTTTTTCTATTTTCATGATGATTATATGTTGATATTCTGTATTTAAGCTGCTTAATACCTGCTGCTCACTTATTAAGATTGTTGTTCCATTGTATATTAATTTAATCATGAAATGAAGATGTAAATAAGTGTAAAAGAAAGTTTTACAAGACCATGACTGCATTAAACTGATTCAACCCCCCCTCTCATTTTAACCAAGGGTTCAACAATTGGTATCAGAGCAAGTTCCTTCTGTATTAGTTTAACTATTGGAAGGAGATCCTTGGTCCCCAAGATGACTAGTCTAGAAGGATGCTCAACAAATAAATCCCCTCTGGTTACTGGCACAAACTATGCCTTTTGTAAAATAAGAATGAGGACGTACATAATGTCTCTAGGAATAGAATTTTGGGCTACTATGGAATTAGGATATGCCCAAAAGGATTCTAACACAGAGAAAGAAGCCAAACAAGATTTTATAGCTAATGCAAAAGCCATGAATGTTCTCTTAAGTGGTTTGTGTGAGGCAAAATTTATCAAAGTAATGCACAAAAAGACTACAAAAGAAATATGGGATACATTAGAATGTATTCATGAGGGAGATAAAAAGGTGAAGGCTGCCAAGCAGCAAGTCTATAGAGCTCAGTTTAAAAATATAAAAATGAATGAAGAAGAATATTTTGTTAGCTTATTCTTAAGGGTTGCAGAAATTGTGAATAACATGAAAGCTCTAGGAGAAACCATTAAAGAATGTGTAATTTTTCAAAAGATATTGAGATATTTACCATCCAGTTTTAACCCCAATGTTTCTACCATAGAAGAAACAACTGACTGGGAAACATTGACCATGAACCAATTACTTGAAAACTTAACAGCCTATGAGACGAGACTTCCACAGAGGAAGTCAAATGTGAGGGAGGAAGCCTTTAAGATAGAGAAGCAAAAAGAAGAAAAACAAGATACATGATCCTGCTCTAATGAAGAAGAGGCCAAATTTGTCAGAAGATTGGATAGAGGCTCAGGAAAGTATAAATGTAAACTTCCATTTAAATGCTTTAACTGTGGAAGAGTTGGGCACTATGCATCTAAGTGTCCTCATAAGAAAACAAATAATCAGACTCAAGAGACAGAGAAAACCAAAACAAATAACTGGCAGAAAGGGAAGAGATTCAATAGAAGACCATCTTATGCTCAGCAAGATAGTAGTGCATCTGAAAATTCAGATGAATCCTCAAATGAAGAAGGAACCTCTGAATTTTTGTTGATGGCCAAAGAAGAATCATAAGGATTCCTTTTAGAAGAGGAGGAAGAATGTGAGGTAGATCTTGAGGGGGAAATAAGAAGTGCCCTGGAGGAAATTAACAGACTTAAACTGAAGTGCAAAAAACAGAAATATATTCTCCTCAAATATGTGAAAGAAGAACCAACTTTAGAAGACCTCAGTCAGTTGAAAGTAAAACTTGAAGAAGCTAAGATGGTGGAAGACACTCTACTAAAGAAAATTGAGGATAAAAGTCAGAAGCAAGAGAAATTGGAAGAATAAGTAGTATGCTTGAGAAATAAATTAGAAAACACCCAAAGGAAATTGTTAATGAACACTCCTCAAATTCCAAGCTCTGAACAGTTGAATAAAATACTAAATGCTAAAATATATCCTCTCATAAAAACTGGGATAGGTTACGAAGGAGAAACCAGCAAATCCAAGGTAAAAGATAATTAGAATATCATTTTTGTAAAAGTTGTACAAGATAATGAAGCAACTCAAAATATTCCTACAGAAGTAGAAGCCAGCAAGAACATGACCTGCAATGAAGTAAACAGAAACAAGAAGGAATCTCAAATAACAAAGAACAAAATCAATAAACAGTCAACTGGAAAAATCTCTTACACTCCTTAATATGGAAAATTTAGAAGCTGTCAAAGGAGATTCTTTCCTCCTATGAGAAATGTCGCTTGTTTTGTCTACCACAAACTGGGACATATTTTTGCATACTGTCAGACAAAGAGAATCGATTCTAACCAGCAAAGGATGTAGAAAATGAAATGACTACCTCAAGCAAACAAATGGAGAGAACAACCCTTCACTAGGTACACTAATCATTTCCATGGGTAGGGGTACGACCATAAAGCCATGGAGTGCAGAGCGAATGGAAAAAAACTGATGTATGAAAACTCAAGGAGATTGATAAACAATGGAGAATTCACTCATGTACATAATCCATTCAGAAAAATAATCAAATGATTTGACTACCATCAAATCGGGCACAAGTGTCACAAATGTCCTCTCAGAGAATGTGGTCCATCTTCTCAGAAAAGGTACCAAACAGAAGGATGCATGCAGTGGAAAAAGAAGTTGAATAAGTGTGACCTGGCTCTAATAGCCCAAGATCAGAAAAACCAATGGTATTTGGACAGTGGATGTTCAAGGCATATGACTGGAGATCAAAGCAAGTTTGTAACCTTTGATGAAAAGAAATCTGGGAATGTAACATTCAACAATGATAAAGAAGGGAAAATCAAAGGAAAAGGCTCAGTCAGTCTAAATAATGGAAGAGGAAAAGATCAAGATGTACTACTATTTGTGGATGGGCTGAAAGCCAATCTGCTAAGCATCAGTCAAATGTGTGATAAAGGCTGTGAGGTCCTTTTTAGAGCCCAAGACTGTGAAGTAAGATCGAGCACCATAGGAAATGCCTTGATCAAAGGTGTTTGAACAAAAATTAATGTCTATATAGTGAAAGAAGAGAATGAGGCATGCCAGATAAGAAAACTTGATGAATCATGGTTATGGCATAGAAGATTGGGACACCTAAACTTTGACCACATCATCAGTCTGAGCAAGAAGAATGCAGTCAGAGATATGCCAACAATAAAGAAGCCTTCAAATACCATATGTAAATCCTACCAAATTGGCAAGAAGACCCGCATATCTTTCAATACCAAAGAGATACTATCCACAAGTCGGCCTCTTCAGTTTGTACACATGGACCTGTGTGGACCTTAAAGAACTAAAGCACCAAGCAGAGAATCTTATTTCATCTTGGTAATAGATGATTTTTCTAGATTGACGTGGGTGTAATTTCTCAAATATAAATCTGAAGCACTTGAGAAATTCAAGATATTCAAGGCATTGGAATAAAATCAAACAGGATGCAAGCGAAAGTGCATCAGATCAGACAGAGGAGGTGAATTCATAGACTATGATTTTGCAGACCTATGCAATGAGCATGGGATAAAACAAAAGTTTACAATTGGAGGTACACCTCAATAGAATGGAGTGGCAGAGAGGCAAAACATGTCAGTACAACAGATTGCCAGAGCTATGATGCAAGAATGTAACATTCCCCAAACCTACTGGGCAGAAGCAGTACACACAGCTGTTCAAATTCTCAACAAAGCTCATCTAAGACCAAATTGTGACAAGGCTCCTTATGAATTATGGCATGGTAAACCAGCATCAATAAAGCACTTTAGATTCTTTGGAAGCAAGTGTTTCATAAAAAATAATGATGAAAAACTGGGGAAGTTTGATGCAAGAGCTGATGAAGGAATATTTTTAGGATATGCATCCAAGAGTAAGGGTTATAGGTGCTACAAAAAAAGACTGCACAAAATTGTGGAAAGCATTGATGTAATATTTGACGAAGATATACCAAACATAACAAGAAGCACAAGCTCTGCCAATCCTCCAGATGATCATGAAGCTGAGAACCAAGATAATGATGAACATAGCAAGACAACATAAGATATTTAATTAAACTCAAAAGGTCCCTCAAGACAAACTCAAAAGAACCATCCAGAATATCAAATCATTGGGGACAAGAGTGTGGGAGTCCAGACAAGAAGACAACTTGCTGAACAAACAGAAGAAGTATACCTAGCCATGCTATCTCAAATAGAGCCTAAGAAGTTTGAAGAAGCCAGCAAAGACAAAAACTGGGTAAATGCTATGAATGAAGAACTAGACCAAATTGAGAAGAACAATACCTGGGAATTAGTTCCAAGACCCACTAGGAAAAATTTCATTGGCACAAAATGGATATTCAAGAATAAGATGAATGAACAAGGTCAGGTAATTAGAAATAAAGCCAGACTTGTACACAAGGGATACTCTCAAATTGAAGGACTTGATTATGATGAAACCTTTTCCCCTGTAGCCATAATGGAAGCAATCAGAATGTTTTTGGCCTTTGCATGCTATCATGATTTCAAGGTATATCAAATGGATGTGAAGTCTGCCTTCCTGAATCGAGATTTAGAAGAAGAAGTCTTCATGGAACAACCCAAAGGATTATTGTTAACAGATAAACATGACTATGTGTGCAGATTAAAGAAAGGCTTATATGGGCTGAAACAAGCTCCTCGCGCATGGTATTCAAGGCTGGACAAATACTTTCAAAAACAAGGTTTTAAGAAACGAGGAGTAGAAAACAATTTGTACATAAAGGCTAATGAAAATGAACTCCTAATTGTAGTAGTATATGTATATGATATCATGTTTGGTAGCAACAAAGATGAGTTAACAAAAGGATTTGCTAAATAAATGAAATCATAATTTTATATGTCTATGATTGGAGAGCTCACCTTCTATTTAGGACTTCAAATTCAACAAAATAACACAGGAACATTCATCTCACAAGAAAAATACTTAAGAGAGATGTTAGAAAGGTTCCAAATGGAAGACTGCAAACCTTTGACAACTCCCATGATCACTGGATGCAAACTATGTGCTAATGATGGATCTACAAATATATATCAAAGGCTTTACAGATCCATGGTAGAAAGTCTACTATACCTAACTTCTTCTAGACTAGACATTATGTTGGTAGTAGGACATGTGGCAAGATACCAAGCAACACCAAAACAAAATCACTTACTTGCAATCAAGAGATTATTTAGATATATACAAGGAACTACATACTATGGCCTATGGTATCCAAAAGGAAAAAATTTCACAATGACAGCATGCACAGATGTAGATTGGGCCAGCTGTGTGGATGAGAGGAAAAGCACAAGTGGTGGTCCATTCTATTTGGAAAAAATTCTAGTGGCATGGCTAAGCAAGAAGCAAAATTCTATCTCTCTATCTACAACAGAAGCAGAATACATAACAGCAGTAACGTGTTGCACACAAGTAATGTGGATGAAACAAACTCTCCAAGACATGAAGGTAAGCATTGATGAACCCATTTCTATGAAATGTGACAATACAAGTGCAATAAGTATATCAAAAAATCTTGTACTTCATTAAAAAACAAAGCACATCCCAATAAAGTACCACTTCCTCAAAGAATAAGTAGCACAAAAATTAGTGAAGTTGGAATATGTACCAACTAAGGAACAAACAAAAGACATATTCACAAAACCTCTTGCTAAAGAACCATTTGAATATCTAAGAGACAAACTAGAGGTAGTGTCTGCAGATGTTAATCTCTGATATGATTAGAAATTCATATATATATATATATATATATATATATATATATATATAAAAGTAAACACTACATACAAAGAATGGGATCAGAACATAAGTCAAGTTATATTCTATATTAGTCAATAAAGCATCATTCCAAGGGGAGAGCAGTCAATAAAATTGTCACAAAAGAGCTAGAACAATGGAGCAGTGCATGGAACAAGTCCTCAAGATCAGAGTATTATGAAAAGATAGAAACCACACTAGGAAAAGTGCAACCCTTTTCCATTGATTTCAAAGGGGGAGGAAAAGCAAGAAAAATTAGAAAGGCTCTTCTGTAAAGCAGACAGAGGAAGAAAGACAGGATACTTCTTAGAATGAAAGGGGAAGGAAGCCCTAAAGGAAGTATGGGAGTATTGGTGGATGTGTTTCCATCAATGCCAAAGGGGGAGACTGTTGGAAATATTGTCATTGATGGAAAAGGAGCAAAAAGGAGCAGCACCTGAACTATCACTAAGGAAAAGGAGCAGAGAAGAACCAGTAATAAGGCAAAGGAGTAGATCAGGCAATAATGCAGTAAGAAAGCATAAAAGAGAGGTAGAGGAACAACAAAAGTAGATAAATAGCGAATGCAGCTAAGAAGGCACCAAAGGCAACAAAGGTAGTAGAAAGGAGCAAAGGAAGCAAAACAAGCTCACGAGAGATTAGCGCACTTAGAATAAAGAACAAGCTCAGGAGGAGTAGCATGGAGGGACCGGTGTCATAGACCAGGACAGCATAAACAAATGCAAAATAGACTAAGGAAGATGAATTTCAAGTGAGGTGAATGGACGGTCACGATCAGATCGCAACAGCAAAGGCAATAAATGAATGGATAATATTTATCGCAAGATAAGTGATGAACCTGAATGAACTTATCGAAAGAAGAACCTATAATTCATGGCACAGTGGACTAGAGGAAGCGGAATGACAGAGTAGATGAATTTTATTTGTGTGGAGTTATAATGGAACTAGAAGTTTGGAAATGATAAGCGAGAGAAACCTTGGTCAACAGAGTATGGAACCATGAATCAATAGCAGAGATGGAACAGTGAAGATGGTTTCAAAAACTAGCAAATGGGTTTTCGTGCAGCTTTAGAATGGTAAGTGGTAAAAGTTGAAATCAATGTGATAACATTAAGGATTTGACACATAGCAACACAAAACCGGCTATTTCGCGTGAGATTGAAAAATTAAAGGTCATGTATCTTTGTTATGCAATAGTTGTCGGATATATGAGAAATTAGATCGACGGTGTAAAAGGTACGTTGAAATAAAGTTGTGGGCCCGTAAATATTTATATGGTTTATTTGGGGTTTAAACCATAGAGTTGAGAATCATAAGTAGAGATGATATTATGCTAGCTCGGGTATTAATCGGAAGTGCCAGCAGCAACGAGGACCATATATCTGGACAGATCAACGATGATGATCGCATCGACGGAAATCAGATCATAAATCAGAAGCAAGATCAATGTGATGCGATATTGCGATGCAATGCGATGTGAAGTGGCAATGCGAAGGGACACATGGTGGCACAATGCAATATCACAGATCGGCGATGCGAATTTTATTGCATACCGTGAAGTGGCGATGCAAAGTTGCGATGCAATGTGGCGATGCAAAGGGACACGTGGAAGCACAACGCAATATCACACATCGACGATGTGAATTTCATCGCATACTGTGAAGTGGTGATGCGATGCGATGCAAAGTAGTGATGCGATACTACCATCGCATACTGCAATCAGGGTAGGAGAAAAATCACACAAACACAATGGTGACAGGAAGTGTGAAGTGGCAATGTGAATCGACGATGTGAAGTTCATCGCATATCGCAAATCGCAAAGCTCAGAAGAGATAGCATGTTGAAAGGCCGACTTGCCGAAGTGTGATAAATGGGCCAGATGTGATGTAGCTCATAGCTATTATTTAAAGAGATTTAAAGTCCGAAAATATGGATTTTCCCTTTGTAAATCATTTCAGAGAGCAAAGGAGGATTATAACGTAGAATAAAAATGAAATCTTGAATGCAAGAAAATATTCAGGTAAGTAATAAGACCCGACACTCGTGCAGAATAGTGGTTGATGCAACAACGACAATTTATGAAGAAAAGTTTGAATGCGAGTAGAAAGGCTTAGGTAAGGACCCGACATAGAGAAAACAGTGAGATCGAGTGGTTAGAAGAGCGGTGAAGGTTGGACGCTGTGGGCACGAGAAAAAGAGGCAGAGTGGGGAAATAGGAGAATATGGTGGTACTGTTGGAAACACAACAGCTGGGTCAAGTTAGGCCAAAATAACAGTTATGCAGAACTATGTTGAATATAATAGCAGGAACCAAAATTACTTTGACAGCAGTAGAAAAGGAAAATGCACAACGAGAAAAGAGATGAAACGACTGAGTGAAATATATTTGTTGTAACTGTAAATGTAAATGAATTAATTATTTTTATTGTATGTGATGCAAAGGAAAGTCTCCGTAGTCAAAGAAAAACTCCACTGTATTACACAAATGTATACATTCTGTTATATTATTCTGAATGTGATGGACAAGAAAATGAGAAGGGGGAAGGTAAAGAGTCATACCTATTCATTTTGAATTCCCTATGGAATGCAAACAGTTATGAGGTGATCTCTATAAATAATGTTACTAGCGTATGCATAAGGTGTGAGAGAATGGAGAAAGAGGTGAGAGAATGTAAGAAGAAGAAGGAGTAGAGAGAGAGGATTTGTGAAGATCCAGAGATGATATAAAGAAAATTTGAAGGCTGGAAGGACAACATTAAAGAAGGAGAAAAACAGAGCTGATATCCAGGTAAATCAACATCTGATTTTATTGTATAGTGAGGAAGTTGGTGCTTCCATATCATGTTGTAGTTTTATAGATGTCCAGTTCTAGCCAAATGAGGTAGGATCCTCTTGTAGGTTGTAGCCTACAGAAAATATATGGGAGTTGGAGCTTCCTTGCAAGTTTTAGCTTGCAGAATTGAAGTAGTAGCCTCCTGTAGGTTGGAGCCTACAGAAAATCAGTGGTGAGAGGGAGTTGGAGCTTGCCTTTGCATCACAACAATAATAAGATGTGGTTTTCTCCCTTATGGTTTTCCACTTATATCTGTTGTCTATGTGCATGATTATTATATTTTGATATTATTTATTTAATCTGCTTAATACCTACTGCTCACTTATTAAGATTGTTGTTCCATTGTATATTAATTTAATCATGAAATGAAGGTATAAATAAATGTAAAAGAAATTTTTACAAGACCATGACTGCATTAAACTGATTCACCCTCCCCTCTCAGTTTAACCAAGGGTTCAACACCTCTCCCTCTATAAAATCAGGCCTTCTCCCTTTATGAAAGCTAGCTGAACATATAGCCAAGGAGCTGAACTTGGAGAAGAATACTATAGCTGAGTAATTTCCATTGAGAAGTTAGAACCAAGGAGAACTCCGTAGAGAGAGTCCCATTCAAATTCCCAACGAGACTTTATGAGATGCACTTCGCTTGAACCCTATTGGAGGAGACCACAACATCGAAGCTTGGTTGTACTCTTCCTTTCATTTATTAATATACTCAACTATGGTGTTGGTTCCATCATTTTGTTATATTTATTATTTAATGCAATTGATTTAGTCCTCTTCAACTGACTAATAGTTACGAATGTGAATAAGTATGTTGTATATTGTTGTTTTTTCTTGTGTGTGTGAAAGTATCTGAGCATGAAAATGAGCGGACCGTGATCTATCAAACCAGGAGCGAGAGGTAGCCACTCTTTCCAACGACAACAACAACATAGGACCTCTGGTAAATCATCTATCGAATCTCCGTCCATTTATTAACTAGGAATCAATGTTATAGCTTGTCTCATTTATGGCTAGAACCACTCTAGGGCTAGTGGGATCACCTCTATCCATAGAGGGAATTTACCTCACCAACATACATGCAGACCCTTTGATTCTAATGCTATGGTGATATAGTCATTTGGTCAGCACCAGATTGTCTCTATATGGATCTAGATGGCCTATTGCAGCGGGGTCCCATAAGTTCAAAGACCACTTTTTTCTATAATTTTGTAATAGATTTTGCAAGATTAGTCATGTACACAGGCTTTGGGGTGGGTCAAAGCCCCTCATGAGTTGTAATGGGTAAAATGGGTAGATGAAGGGGCTGAAAATCATGGTTTGTGAACCCTAGAGTAGCGCAAGGTAATAGTATAAATAGAAGTCTAGATTCTATGAAGTCAGTTTTTGGATAAGTCTGAACATTGATGATAGAACTAGCTAGTTTGTGATATTTTGTGTGGATTTTTCTAGGTAGAAGGCTCCCGCTGGCTGCGTGCACAGAGACCTTAGTCTTGTTGTGTGTCAACCCCATTGGCTATGTGCATAGATTGTTGAAGGGTTTTGTATGAAGGATCTGAAATGATATTAATAAATGAATTTTATTGCAGATATCTAAGTTTTAAATGCATCTATTGTCTGCAATTAGATATCTTGCGCAACTGTGTTTGGGTTTATATAAATGATTATTGGATTGATCTGATGGTATGACATTCATATATTATGTGTTAAGGGTTATTACTTTGATGATAGATGTTGTGTTAACTTGCACAAGGAATAATTGACCTAAATTTGTCTATAAGGGTTTCCTAGTTAGGGATTCTGTTGCAAAGGTATGTTTATGGTTATTTTGGATCTTAAGGAACCCTCGTCCTTCAAGCCTCTCTCAAGGTGTGTAAACCTGGTTCCAGCACCCCCCCATACTGCTTCGGGTGAGAATTTTACTTGTGCAAGCAGGTCACTGCTGAAAGGGTTAGTAGTTTGTTGGTTAACCTCAACTTCGAACCTGGTTCAGGACCCCTCAAACCAAAAAGTGTATAGTTTCTACCAACGCACCCTCAAAAAAAAATGAGAAGATATTATTTTCTATAAATATCTTCTAGTCTAAGGAATCCTAAAAATTGGCGTAGCGCGCCTCTTGGCATAGACCAGGTTCCACCTCTAGGAGGAATATGCCCTCTGACATCTCCAATGCCACCAAAGAAATTAAGAGCAATAACCATGAGTAATAGAACTTCTTCCCTTCATCTTGTGCCTCATGCACATTGTCCAAAAATTCTTGGCAGAGTTATTGGGACTAGTTGTAGCTGGCCCCCTTCTCACATTGTCCTTATAGCATGATGAAATGTGCAGGGACTACCTTGGGGAAACACTTGTGCATTAGCTTATAGCCCAGGACTAAGTCTCCTAGGCATAATGTCGAGTCTTCGAGCTACTTTACAAATAATACCCTATAGTCTCGTCCTACCTTGTAATATTTCTTAACCCAGGCAGCTACCTTCAGCTCCTAGGTCTTTCCATACTGAACCAAAGGATGGGACCCCTTCTTGGGTAGGGAGGTGATCCAGTGGATCGGTGTGACATCAATAGGATTTTTGTTAAGCATCCATAGGCACCCATCGTGCACCAGTGCTAGTAGCTAGTGCATGCAGACAGTAGTGATGGGGTACCTCCCAAAGTGAGGGATCCTCAGCAAATTGAGAATATCAGCGTTGCTCAGCTCCCATGCCCATGGCATTGGTTGTACCTTCACAACATCGCCATACAACACGCACTCCAGATAATACTTAGGTGCTAGCTCAGGGAATGTCTCCACGTTCACCAGGTAATAATCATCGACTTCACCAACGGGGTTTTTCCAAACATATCTCCTTCAAAAGGGACTACCTGCGGGATCAGCAGCATCTGTAGGTAGTTACACACCACGTCTACATCCTTTGGAACTTTCATTAAGGGTCTGTGGGACTTGACGTACTTAGACCGCCATGAAATTGGGTCGAGGAGCACGACCTCCTCAGTGGTGCTCATGGGTCTATTGGTCGGGTCACCCCTAGGAGACCTATCCTTCGTTTCTTGGCACATGGACGTAACATGTATGGGGGATTTCCTCGGCTTTGAGGTTGTGCCCTTAGTCATATTTCTCTTTCCTTTCGCAAGTGTCGAAACTAATTTTTGCACCTTAGTTATTACTTCATGAACATCATCATATCCAAGCTCTGTAAATGCTGTAAGCGTCACAGAGTGCTCTTTAGATGGCACACTCTCAAGGTTCATGGCTGTCATCCTTAGTCTAAAAATGAATTCTAGGTTGCTTATGTCAGATGCAGGGGTCTCACGGCAAGACACACAATATTCACAGATGATATCACAATGCAACTCACATATAATTTCAAGGCTCAATATTTTAAATAGAAAAGGAACATAATATGACCTGCACCCTTCCTTTTATAGGTGATACATGGTAAAAACAGTCTAAACCTCATTAATTGCACCTTATCCCCATATAAGAATTCAAAAATATTGTAATATCTCCCCATTAAATGTCGAAAACCCGATCCATCCAATGGTAAAATTGCTTGTTCACCCAGATTTATTGTTCCAACTGCTATTTTCTCATACTATGCACTACCTTTGCACTCCTATCGCACTTGTATGGGTATGTCCTCTATGCAATGTGCAGACAAGTGGTTTCCCATTCTCCATCCATATATTCATTTGGTAGGCACAGGGTTATCCTTATACAACTCATTCGTCTTCCGTTGATGTACCTGGGAACTCTCACTGGACAACGTGTCCAAGTGCACCACACCCCCATTAGTGATCTCTTTCACAATGTAAGGCCCTAGCCAGTGCTTCCTGAAATTTCTTGGGTGGCGCGAAAACTGAATGTCATACATCAAAACTAAATCTTCTTCTTTAAATTCCTTCTGTCAAATGTGTCTATCATGTTAGGCCTTTTCACATGCCTTTTGTACTTTTTGATGGAAGTTGGCAATAAACCGATATTCTTCTAAGGCAACAAGTTGATATAGACATTCTTCCATGATGTCAAGCTCAGCCATATTAGTGAATGTTGCAATTTGCAAATTTGGGACAATATATTCCATTGGAATGATTTCTTCTTTCCCATAAACCATCCTGAAAGGTGTTTTCCCAGTCAACCTCTTGCATGTGGTTCGATAAGCCCATAAAACAAAAGGGATATGCATGTCCCAATCATTACAATTTGCATTACAGATCTTCGTGAGCAGGTTCTCCAAGATGTTTTTGAAATATTCTACTACACCATTTTTCTGAGGGTGATAAGGAGTAATATTCTAGTGACGTATTTTAAATTCCTCTATTAGAGCTTCAATGGTTTGATTAACAAAGTGTGTACCCCTATCACTCATCAATATTTTTGGACACCCAAATCTACTTAGGATATTTTAAAAAATGAAGTTTGTAGCAGTGTATGCGGTACAATATTTGACTAGCTTAGCTTTAGCCCATCTAGTTACATAATCTATGGCAATGATGATGTAGCGCGTGCAAGTCTTCTTTCTTGGAGAATTGATAGGTCCAACAAAGTCTATAGCTCATTTTTCAAAATATTGCAGGGCCATCTATGGCTGCAGTGGAATTTATTCTCTACACGATGGCTTCCCCATTCTTTGGCATGCATCACAATCTCGACAGTATGCATGTGCATCACTATGCAGTGTGGGGCACCATAACCCATCACGCAACACCTTCTGCGCAGTAGCCTTCCCTACATAGTGGCCTCTTGACACTCCTCCATGAGCTTCAGCCAAGATGTCATGTCTCTCATGTTCTAACACATACCTTATAAGCACTCCATCCACTCCCAACTTGTACAATTGACCAACAATCAGCGTAAAATCAGCTGCACACAAAACCAACTCCTTATTTTTCTACATAGAATATTCAGCAGGCACACTTCTACTGGTCAAAAAGTGAAAAACATCGACAAATTGTTCATCAACCACCTTAATATAAAAGATTTGTGCATTAGGTAGTCCCTCCTCCAGATGGTTGTATCCTTCCCATTCTCAATGCGTGACAGGTGATCAGGTAGCATTCGATCTACCAAGATTTATGATGATTTCAAAATCATAGTCCTAAAATAGAAACAACCATCTACAAATATCCCCCCCCCCCCCACCCCCCCAACATAGGATTATTGACCAGGTATTTCAAAGAAGAAATATTAATGAACATATTGAAGTGCCCTCCTAGAAGATAGTGCCTATATATTTTCAGAGCATATACCATGGCCAATCCTTCCCTTTCTTTATTTGAGTAGTTGCACTCTGCACTGGAGAGCTTCCTTCTGGAAAAAGAAACAGGGTGATCAATGTCTCCTTCTCCTAGATGCACTAAAACAACTCCAAGTGCTATATCAGATGCATCAACATGTACATGGAAGACAATGGACTAGTCTAGGAATATTATAATGGGTGCAGTAACCATCTTTTCCTTCAACATCTCAAAGCTCTTTTGACCTTCCTCAGCCAAGAAAAAGGACACATCCTTCTCCAACAATTTCTCCATAGGTGCGATGATCAGAGCATAGCCCTGAATGACTTTTCTGTAATATCTGGTGTGTCCCATAATGAAGCAAAACTATTTTTTAATTGGTAGGGGCTTCTAAGTTGATAATAATTGCAATCTTGGCTAGATTTACCATCAATCCTTTTTGACACACAATATGGCCCAAGAAGATTCCAAAAGGAACTTAGAATATACATTTCTTAAAGTTAAGAGAAATATGATGCTTCCTACAAGTATCAAGCATCATGGGCAAGTTGGACACATACTTCTTTACCAGCCCAAACACAATCAAATATTCAAAATACACTTCCGATAACTTGTGCATGAATGCTTTGAACACAACTACTACTACGCACGAGAAGATACCAGGTTCATTCTTCAACCCAAAAGGCATGACTGTGTATTGAAAGGACCCCCATTTTGTTGCAAAAGTGGTCTCACTTCGGTCTCCTGGCGCAATCCTGATCTTATGATATCCTAGAAATCCATCAGTGAAAGGGTAAACCTCTTGTCCTCACACATTTTCCAAGATCTCATCCGAAAATGGAGTAGGGAAGGATTCATGCACACATGCACCTTTCAGCTTGCGCAAATCCACGAAAAATCCTTATTTCTCCTTTAGTCTTATTTTCTAAAACAACCATGGGGCTAACCCAATCAGACTGCTCCATAGGGTCAATGATTCCTCCAACAACCATATTCTCTAATTCTTCTTTCACTCTCTACTTATACTTAGGATTCAATCAGTATGGTTGCTGCTTGATAGGGAGCACATCTAGTTTCAGAGTGATCTTCATAACAACCAAATCTCCTAAAATTCCTTTGAGCTCAGAGAACTTCATGGGAAATAGGTCCCGATACTTTTTAAACAGCTCTGCAAATTTTCCCACGGTGTCATCATCCCAATAATCACCTATTTTGGAAACCTTGGGCTGCTCCTCTGTCCCAATGTTGACTTCCCTTAATTTCAGAGGCTTAGTTGCATCCACCATTCCTAATAAGGGCCCTACAACTACAAGCTCCCCCTCACACTCTGGGATGTTGATATTTCTTGGATCTTCTTCATTACCTTATACTGATAGGTTCCTATTGTTGAGAATGTATTACATCTGCGCTTCCCATGCTGGTGCAATACATTCTATCTGAGGTCAAGATTCATCAAATACAAGTGCTTCTATATCCTACAGGGCTTCATTCAATTCCTTCAATCCTTCAGTCAGACTAAAGGTTGATAGAAAATTGAAACTCATTGTAACCCAATGGAAATTCCCTTGGCGCAGTTCTGTCTCTAAATACCAAGTATTAGGGATTTTTCCCAACGAATGGAAAAACAATTGGACCCATTCAGTCCTGGTCTTCTAATTGCAAACCTCCATCCACCTGGCTAGGTGTTTGCTCGGATCACCTTGGCCATAAGAAAATTCAGTTGGTGGGCTAACAGGTTTCTTAAAGCATAACCTCATCATTTGTCTGCATTCCTCCCAATTCTTAAAGCTCCCTTTGTGCGTATCCCACCAACTTGCTAGAGTTGCGCGCATGGAAAGATAAAGTGCCTAGAACCTTCGCTCATCTGGGACAACTGTTTCAAGATTTTCCAAAAATAATACAACAGTATGAAAACCATCAAAATAGGGTAATTCTCTTACCTCCGAGGAGATGCATCAGAAATTTTTAGTGACCTTAATGTAGCGCAGTGTAAAGACATCATGCAGACGGTTCTGCCAGTTCTCCATTTCTCCATCTGAATCTAAGAAACATGAGCTATCCTTTTCCCAATTCAGCATCCCATCAATCGTAGGGTTGATCCAATCCTCATCTCGGGCAGTCAGCTTGTAGATATGGTTGACATCATCTCCTTTGTGCATTGGTTCTGTATATCTTTCTCCTTTCGTTGGATCCAGAGGTACTATAACTCAAGTACCATAATTTTCAAAGATCATGCTCCTGCACTTCAGGTTGATGATGCCTCCCATATCAATGGCCCAATATAGCCCTAGAAGCTCAGGGTAATGGTATGCATCATCCAAAATTTTTATTACTTTGAAATATGCACATACCTTTACTCCAACAATGTCTACCAGAACCTGTGGGAGTCTTCCAAGTGGAATGATATTCTACTAATTAGCCATGCCTAGCTGAATGGTGGACCACTCCAGCTTTGGTTCGCCCATATTTTGCCAGATCTACTTAGGTATAACATTTGCATCAGACCTTAAGTGCAATATGACCTGATCCATCTCATACTCTCTAATTTTCATTTTAATGCGCATATCTCGACCCGTTATCTTCTTGTTCTTATAGATATTGTTCATAGCCTTACTCTCAGTTCGAGGCAACTCCTTGTTCATGCATCTATCTATCAGAGCCTGAAGACTATCCACTACTTTATGGTTACAAAATAACTTAATGCATGCTTGTAGGAAATTTTTGAATTCATCATCAATCTTTGCTTCCATGATTGATTTGGATGTGGATGTGCCTCCAGCAGAAAAACCTTCCTGGCTTCTACAACCATTTCCTTTTATTTCTATAGGTTGAGTCCTTCCTTATTTTCTGTGGCCTTCCCGATCAAAGGCTCTGCATCAGCCTTCTTTCCCTCATCTTCTCTGCTGGAAGCACCACTGCGTATAATTAAGTTTACACTTGAATTATCATCTTGTGGCTCTTCTTTAACCATTTTTATGTTCTATGTAGGAATATACTTTTGCTTTTCATTCATTCTAGCAATAAAAATAGGACAATCTTAAATAGCATGATCAAATTGTCTACAATACATGCAAGATTGTCATGCAGGGTTCGAAAAATAGTGTGCATAGTGTCCAACATCTCCACGGTTATAGAAAACTAGTTGTCCTCATCCATGACATATACCTCCACCTCTCCCTCCTCCCCTTCCTCTTGTTGAAGATCCTCGATGCCTAGAGGGAGATTCTAGTGAAGAAAGGTCAGCCTGCACCCTATAGAGGTTGGCACTGTCTTACATTAGCTCGAATGTGTGGAAGTGGTGTTCATCATGGCCAACTGAAGAGTAAAACCTGCACCATTGTTGCTTCAGTTCCGAAACATAACTTCCTAATTGAGGGAAATGGTTTGGCTCATGCCTTCCAGCTACCTTACAGTCAGTGCGCCACATTGTGGGAGTACCACTTGGTCCTACATTATCCCTGGGGCACAATGGATTTGGCCCTCCTTCTTGTATGTAATCTTGAAACAAAGTACATTGGTATTTTGTATGCCTAGAACCCTTACACCGTATGCACCATAAATCTATGCCAAATTCATTCCCTTTGTCTATGTGCAGGTTCTAGATCTCCAAGTGCATCACTTCCAATTGATTTTGGATTTTCAGAGTTCCAAATTGGTCATCAAATCTGTGCGCAGCTTCCAGTTTCATGGAAAATTCAAGAGCTTCGACTTGAGAACCAATATTGTGTTGATTCATAGGCCTGCATAGATGTGGAAATAGAATGGAAATAAACCATTCCTTATGTTGCTTATCATCATAGATAAATCCCCCCTCGCTGATAGTGTGCTTCAAACACTTATCTGCCTCCCAAACAGATTCATTTGGCTCTTATTTGATATATTTTCACTTATTTACACACTATTAGTAGGACTTTGGTTTTCTGGACTACTACTTCAAATCATCCATGATTTCATCAACAATAGGATTATTGTGTTGAGCGAGATATGACATAAACCAATCTAGCACATGACCTTCAAACACCATATCTAGCTACATTCTCTTGATAGCATTAGTGTTAACATTTTGCGTAGTCCATACTACATTTGCAACAAACCAAAACCTATCCATGTCCTCATCTCTGTCACCCTTAAAGGTGGGTAGTTTCATATGCGCAACCATATCTCTTCCTGTTGACAGTGGAGGTAAGGTAGGATATGTCTTACCCCTACACGAATTCAACTACAGAGTAGCAGGAGGGATACCCTCAACATGTGTAGCCTCCTCACTCATTGTATCACTATTAGGTGAGTTTATCAGAGGGTTGTATAAAAAAATTTCTTCTCTTTGATTAACCTAGAAGCAGGGAAAATTTTAAGGATGCAAGTTTATCTTAAGGTTTAGAAACGTTGGCAAATATTATTAGCCCCTAATATCCAATTTTTAAAATGTTTTATGATAGTTTTGTAAAAAAACTATATTTCTAATTATTTTATATTAGAAAATATATAATATTGGTGATTTTTAAGGTAAAATAATATTATATTATAAAATTTAGGTGAATTCATCTTTAGAAAAATGGAAATTGGTGAATATTGTTTTTGGAAAAAGCATGGAATATTAGCCCACCTATGAATATTAGCCCCTAAAATTTCCATGCCCAGAAGTAATTTTTGTTGCGCGTAGTTATTTTTTTCTTATCTGGGGTCTTTCACTCAGTGTGACTACACAAAACACCCTTTTCACACAGTAGCATATTAAAGAGCAAAGGTAAAGAGCATATGAACTTACCTCTCATTCCTTTGAAGAACCTTCTTTCAGCTTCAAAATATGACAGAAACTGATCTGCTGCAAACTCTATTACAAACCCACCCAAAATGTTGTCAACCCAATGATCTACAATTCAGGTGATGGAGTTATCAGTCTTCTCTAACTGTTGGATCAACTTAGGTTTCCATTGAGTGACCTTATTGTCCTTCTGGCAGGTTTGGAACTCAGCTAAAATTGATAACCACTCAAGTAATTCTTCTCAAAAGGTCACAAAGAAAAGCTCATGAATCTCTATGCAAAATTTACTTTTGTTTCCAATATTCAGTAAACAACTTCTTACTTATGCTTTCCTTAATGGAAAATTCTTGAATGTTTTTGTCGAAGCAGTCTTCCAACTCAGGCTTTGATGGTCCCCACATCACCCAATATCTCTCAAAATTATCTTGGTCTGGACAACAGAACCATTTGTTGGCTTGAGGGGTCTTGAACCAGGTTCAGAGTTAAGATTAAACAACAAAACCCTCTTACTACTGGCCCTTTCAGCAGTGACCTATTTGTGTAGGTCAAAGTCTCACCCAAATCAGTATGGGGGGGTGTTAGAACCAATTTTCCACACCCTAAGAGATAATTAAGTGATGTGGGTGTCTTCAGATCTATAATAATAGTGGACTGGCCTTTGCAACAGAAACCCTAACCAAAAACATATCTAGATCAATTTATGCAGGACTTCATGTGTGTGCACAAAAAATTGCTTCGAAATCCTTTAAGAATCTTAATAAAGTGTTATTTAGTTCTTACAGTAATATATCTGTGAAACCGGTATTCATATTAAGCATTGAAATAGGTACGCAACTGATCCAATCAAAGACAACATAAATCATAAGAAAATTGATTTCAAAAACATATCACAGATGAATTTCGTACTCAGAGTTATTAAAAAAAAATTATTTATTTATTAGTAGTAATAAAACCCTTTACACTTCTTCATATCCACTCATGCACATAGCCAACAGGGTTCTCACACAGTCGGGCTAAGGTCTCCATGCACACAGCCAACAGGAGCCTTTCAGAAACTTAAAGATTCGCTTCACATCTCAAAACATATCAAGGCTTACTTAGAATTTTTTCTTTCTGGATTGATCTAGACTTCTATTTATATCTAATCTTGTGCTCATCTAAGGTTCGCAAAATATGGTTTGTGACTCCTATTTTTACCCTTTATCTTTGACCCACCCCAAAGCCCCTTGACATTGATACGCAATAATTTTTCACTGTCCCTGAAATCCCAATATCGCACATAGGGATATGATGTTTGTGAATCAAGACTAACAAAGAATCAGAGGGAGGTTGAAAACCACAGAGGAAAACTTCTCTTGAACATATTGGTAGCATGACACTGTATTTGGAAGTATTTGACATCAAGGGATCTGAGGTCATGGTGACATGGAAAAGAGCCGATGAGCAGTCAAAAGAGATTACCCAAACCCATTGAGGTTAAGAAGAGCGACAGATCAAGAAGCTTCGACGGAAGACGACAACATAACATCAGAACGAGGTAGGACATCTTCCTTGCTCTGAATTGCATTTACAATCTAGGAAGGTAGATGTTAGTATGTTCCCGTAGTTGCTAGACCCACCCTAGGGCTAGAGGGATCACCTCTGTCCACAGAGGGGATTTACCTGGACAACAGACATGTGCAATGATTAGTGCATACAACTCAAAACTACAAAAATACTTATTAATTTCCAAAAAATGTGGTCCTAAGGGACCCTTCTCCAACATATAATCTCTTTTAATTAGGGTTTTGTTTTGAGTTTTGCTAGATAGGAGTGTCATTGTAGGAACTGGGTGTAGGTTTTAGGTCTGATTTCAAAAATAAAAGTTGTAGATATGAAGATGAGGCTAGGTAGGTATATCTAGAAACATAATTATATTTTCATTTTGGTATAGGGTTTGAAAAGAGAGAGTCAGAATGAGCATATTACATGAGTTTGTTCATCAGAGGAACTAGAAAAAATTTATGAAAATATTATAAAACAAAGCACAAAAAGCAATAATTGTGTTTGTAGACTTATAATATTTATCATATAGAAGAATACATGTGATTTAATGGAAGCATAAACATTAAATTTGATAGTGTTACTGAGAAAAACAATGTTGATAATAATACCACTAGAGTCCCAAAATTATAGCTGCAACATGTCTTTGATTTCACTGTAAAAGATTGTACATAAGCTCTACATTGCAATATCAACTATCCAACCCCTAAAATGACTTGAGTTGGAATAAATATAGAAAATAGAGAATATTTCACCTCATTGGGTCCAAACCTGATCCAAAATACCTCATAAATGCATCTAATGAGTCATTACCTATAATTTAGGGAACTTAGAAATATTCCCCCAAATATACCTAATAAATAGGAGTCTTTCTCTTCTTGAGTAATTACAAAATTCCTCAACAATAAGGGGCATAAATAGACTTCCTTATGCATAAAAAAATCTCACGAGATAACTGTAACCTCTCTATTTTTACCATTTTTCACTAAAATTTGTCCAAAAAGCATCCAATACAAAAGCATCACGTGCCTACCAGAAGCATCGTGTGCTCTGACAGAAGCATCGTGTGCTTTTCGAGGGTGTTTTTAGGTGGATTTAAGGCATCTTTTTGCTGCTATGAATATTGGAAAAGGTAGCCTCAGATGTCCTCTATCTAACCCAACCTTAAAAATAACAAAATACCTCCTACAAGGCCTTCAAAAATTCATTTTTCCAAGCTTACTCTAGAAGCGTAGCGAGCAGTGAAAATCAGTGGCAGAAGCATGAAAATTAGGGTTTTTATTTTTATTTTTCTTCAAAACTAGGAGGTGTCATGAAAAACCAAGACCATATTTGGAATGTACTCTCCTAAATTAATACAACCATGTAAATTAAACTTTCATTGGACCTATTAGCACTGTAAATGTTAATAGTGTGATCGCCATTGTATCACAGTTTTCAATTTTTTTCTTACGTCCTAGCTGATGTCGAAGTTTGAGTCATTTTTCAATAAAGGTCAAAAAAAGGGTCTCAAAACCAAAATAATTTTAAGTGTATATGTGTTATTACTGTCTTAGGTTCATAAAATAAGTTAAAACCATTGTTTTAACTTAAGTTAGTGTCCCCCAGATGCGGGTGTATGTTAGTATTTCAAGGAGCCACGGGGCAACCATGTGGGTAGACACACAACAAACCCACGTGATCGATCCTGGGGATCTACATTGCGTTAAATACTAGCGCGAGATCACCTTAGGAAATTTCCACCACCCTTGAGGTGAAGTACCAGGTTGGCTCTGCATTTATTCTGCTCACCATGGCCTTTGAACTGGTCACCCCAGCCTTCTCCTCCTCTTTTCATCCCACCAATCTTCTCGCTGTGCATTTCTATTCTTACTCTCCCACCTCAGGTGCATCATCTCTGTCCATCTGGCATTCACTCTGGTAGCATCTCCCCCCCTAATCCTACCTCCTTCCCCCTTTGGTCAGGTGACTCTCCCCCCTGGACCATCATGCCTCGTCGCCATAGATTGAGATGTCGAAGAGTTGGGGGGTGTGGCCAGCCCTCTCATCCTCCTCTGTCGACTTCCCATGGCCGCGACCTAAACCTCTCCATTGACTGGAATGAGATTGAAAACTCCCCTCCTATCAATTTGAATTCTCAACTCTCCTTGTAGTTCCCCTCCCCTGTCCCTCTCCCCTCCACCTCCCGTAGCAAGAGGCGTGCTCATAAATCCACCATTTCCCTTGAGCCTACTTTCATCCCTTCGAAGATGAAAGCCCTCCCCTCCCTGTGCAAATCACCTCCAGTGGCAGCATCGATTCTAGTGGTTCCAGTGATAAGAATGATGGTGGTAGCCCGGACCAAGATGCAGCAGGAAACTAGGATCAGAAAGATGGTGGCAGTTCAGACTGGCCCAAGATGCATTCCGCCTCTCAGTTTGATGACTTGCAACTAGATGCTTCTGAGGTGACACTTCGTCTCCCAGCTTCACCACATTCTCAAACTGCTGCAAATGTGTTGATCATAGAGCCGGTGGACGAGGAATATATGTGCAGTCTCTTGGAAGAAGCTCCTTCCTCCAGCAACAAGAATGTAGGTATTCCTTAGAATTTATATTTTATCTCTCATCAGCATGCTTATGATTAGGAATGGACTGCTCTGCATTTTATGTTCAATTTTGAAAACTCTTTCTGCTGATTTCCCGTTTTGGGCAGCAATTACTCTTCAGTTTCTAAGGGCTGGTTTCCCCTTATGGTGCAGTCCAGCTCTTGGCAGAAAACTCTTGAATTTTCCCTCTGGAATGGACTTGTCCATTCCTTAGGAAGCACTTTGTAACTCTTTGTTTAATATGATCTAATAGAAGTAGCATAACTTAGAAAAAAAAAAAACTTAAGTTAGTGTCGGAGGTTATTGGTCATTTTGGTAATAAAATCACTGCTGCTCTGTTTGGGGTAATAGCTACCTCTTTTTAAGTTCCTTGATGACACAGTGATACAATGGAGGGCAGCTATTTCTCCAAATTTAAGGTCATATTACTAACACAGTGAAAAGGGACGCTATTTCTTCAGGGATCTGTTCACATTGGTAACTCAATGAAAAGTGTAGCGATTTGGCTAAAATTTGGTTTATTGCACTTCAAAGGTAAAGGCAAATATTTCCCAGGTATAAAGAGCTGCAAGAATATTTTTAGAGAAAGGGCCATTCCTGTTTGAATATGATTGAAGAAATCCTATGTTATACACATGATTATTCTTTTAAAAAAGGTTAATCATTTTTTGACTTATGAGAATTTTTCTAGATGAATGGTTATATTATCTATGTTGCTGACCTATATCTACCCTAATAAACTGAAGCAGAGATCATAGTACAAGGTATCCATTATTAATGATTATGTGGAGTTTTATGTGTTATGGGGTGATTTTGTGCTTGTATCCAACTTATTTCAAATCGTGTCACTACCCCATACCATGATTACAAATGAGAAATCAGAGGAGTAAGTTTAGTGTTCACTTGACCGAGGTTATCTAAGCAAGCTACAACCAACAGAAGTCGTTTCTCCAACAAACAATTTTAGCATTTCAAGGAAGGAAAAATAGGGCTTCATGTAGGGTTTTTCATCCATGATTGAATAGTTGTTTTTTTATGAGTATAGTTGTTGAAAAGAATGGGAAAGGGTGGTAATGTTAATAGGTCCGAGCCATCAAACACCAGGTTCGTTGATGCTAGGGAAAAACCTCAGTTTAAATATACTAGCTGGTATAAATTTCTAGAAATATTTTCTGGAGAAAATGTGGCTTTAGCTCAGGCCTTTTCCAAGAGCTTTGATGGTGACAAGGTCAAGCTGGGGAACAAGACATTCAACATCTCAGAGGCCATCATAACCTGTGATACTCAAACCTATGCCACTGGTGAACGTTGGTTCGAGAACAAAATTTTGCCCACAGAAGTAAGTCTAACTTAAGCCTGAACATGTCAATGTTAAATGGAATATGACTGCACATATTTCCTGCTTAAAGGCTGAATGGCAACATGTGATCACCACATTGCATAAATACATTAAATGCGAGGGTAGGTTCTCGTCTGTCCACCAGTATCAAATGATATTTATTTCTCATATTTTAGGTGATACACCTATGAAATTTCCCTATTTTTTATATAATTCCTTGCTCAAGATGTCCCTAAAACTACAGAAGATCCCTAACTACCCTATGCACAATCTATATCATAGGTGTTATTGCTGGAAAATCGGACAAGCAAAGATGACATTATTTAATGTTAGGCAGAAGGATTTGTAGGGATGAGAGACATTACAGAATCTAAAGTATTTAAAAATATCTAATGTCTACCAGGAAGATAAAATTGTGCACCGAACGAACCAGTAAAATGTGCATAATTTTTCGATAAGTGTGCTTTTGCGTGGCTTTTCCTAAAAAATCCATGTGGACCTGAGAGTGGCGGAAATCACTTTCTGGGACCACAAGGCACACTCCAGGACATTCATCCCACACTTGAGGCCACCAAAGGACAACCGCCCAAGCCTCCTTAGGACCTCAAGGGAGCACACAATGGAATCAACCTCCTCTCTTGGGTCACCATCCAAAAGGTACCAAGAGAGCGAAGGAGAGTTTGAATTCTCCTATAAAAGGCCACCAAGAGATGAAATTTTTTAGAAAACATTGTTATGCTGGCCAAAATTGCCCCAAGCAATACCAGTAGTGTGTGATCTGGAGCAGAGATAGAGGGGACTCAGTTTTTCTCCATCCAAAAACTCGAGTCCACCATAGTAGAGAGAGGGAGACTTTGCGCCAAGGTGGCTCGGAAGCAAAAACATCCTTGCATCGGGACTTGGAACTCCATATTTCTAGGGGCCCCTTGGCAAGTGGGTAAAAGTTTCATCCTCCATTCCTACCAACACTCAATAAGATGGTAGATAAGTGTCGTCGTTTGGATTATTGAAGTTGTTTGACTCTATTTAGAGCTTTTGTTTTATTTGTTCTAGTTTATTTTTTATGTTTGAATATGCAAGTTATTTCTCTATCTAGTATGTTTATGTTTTAGCATGTTCCACTAACTTGCTTGACTCCATCTATTTTCTGCCTGTGACCAAAAACTTAAGAGGGAAAAACCACTCCTCTTAAGCAGGCATGATTTGGTGCATTTATGCACCAAACAGACAAACATAGGATTGGTGACACCACTAACTTTTATTTCCAAGTTTATGTGGTTGCACCTTTTCTGAAGAGACCTCTTTCTTTGCTAAGGGGTTGGGGTGGAACTGCCCCCATTCTCTCCTTCACTGCATGATTCACCATCAGTGATAGGCTAAAGTTAAAGAGCTCCTAAAAAATTACTTTGCAGGAAATTGCGCGGATTTTTTGTAGACAGATGTGCCCCAGTGCGCGCGTTCGGAGGTGACCTGTGCGCAGCCTTTGCGCCTGTCTCAGCCTTTTGCATATGGAAACTAGAAGTAATATTTTTTCTACTATTTCCTTCATTTCCTTGCTTGTAAGATTGATTGGCAGCCCATAATACATCTGCAAACACTAGTTGAGGTGCCCCGCAACTTGTTAAAGATCACTTTTAGCCTCTTTTAGTATTTTAGGTGTTAGTTTTATTCCAAGTTGATTTTTGAAAAGTTAACACATAGATTAAGTAGGAGGAAAATTAACTTTCCTTTCAAAACAATTTATGTTTTGTGAATTTAGGTACCAAAATACCTAGATAATTAGCTAAAGTAAGTGGCCCGAGTCCACGCATGCTTAGCTATTTTTTTTTTCATTTTTCTAGTGTAGAAGTCATTAGTTTAGTGCCATTTTTACACTAGGATTTAGGACCAGGATCAAATTGTTAGTAGAATAGCAAGTGATCTTTGTTGCCTTTGCACCCTTGGGTGATCCTAGGAAAGCATATGAACACTCTCTATTAATAACTCACCATATCCCTATAGTTGATCATATAGATTAAATAGGAAAAATTGAAAGCGACCCATATCCACACGTTTTTCTTTTGAGTAAGGAACAAAAAAACATAGTTTAAATAGGATATTTTGAAAAGGATCGTGGAATATCCACACGTTCAAACTACGGTGCTTGTTCACCTTTTGTCACACACATACACACCCTAAGAAAAGTAAAGAGACCTAAAGTTAACTTAACCAAACTCACTAAATTCTCCCCGCAAGGGCCACAAATGAATTTAGAGTCTAAGTTAGGACCAAGGGGGTAGGAATCCAATAAGCTACCTTGGCCAAAATTCATCTCAAAACATATAAGTTTACTATTTAGGAAACTTTAAAATATTCCTATCCACCCATGGCGAAGAAAGCCTGAGCGCAACAGAGACCTAATTTAGAGAGGGTTAGGCTTAGGCCTAGTGTGTGCGGTATCATTCGGGGCTACCTAACCCATCTGATCCTCAGTACTGGTAGCTGAACTACCAAGAAGATCAAGACTCGAATGCTCACATGGGATGGAAGTGCTTAGTGGCCAAAATTAGGGCATCCTTTCCTTATAGGTGACGGTGCAGCCAACACTAGATCCTCCACCCTTACTTTTGTGGATTTTCTTAGGTTGATTGGGGGCATCACCAGTTCTTTCGGGAAGTTGTGCTAGAATTCACAAGATATCTTCTTAAGGCCAAGTTACATTTGAGCATGTGAGGATGATTAGGTCTTCTAGGATATAATTATCATACACAAAAAACAAAATACCATATTTTTTTTTATTGACTGATCACATAGGATTAATCTAAAGGGAAAAATTATATTTTATTTTCTCTTTGTTTTATGTATGCAATCGGATTTTTTCCTTGATTATAATGTCTATCCTCTCAAATATTCCCAAAACCATACCTATTCGACGGTAGAACGGACCCAATGGGACCTTGTCGATCTAGATGCCTTTTGGACCTCCCCCCATTACGGTGAGGGGTTCCAGGTATTTTTCCATTTAGGCATCAAAGACAGAACACTGCTACTCTTATTGTTTCATCCTTTATCGAGGCATTGTTAGTTGGGAACCGTAGTCGGTCTCCCAACACCACAATGGTGAACACCCCCACAGGGTCACCACACACCACCCCTCCCATAACCCCTAGTGGGTAGAGGAGTACTACCCATTCAAGAATCTAGGTGAATGCACAACAGGGTACGTCACAGATAAACCCTATTCCTAAATAGAACATTGTGTTTTCACAAGTCTCTATTGTTACAAACTCACAGTCACCTTTTCTAGCTTCACTAAATCTACCATATTTAACCAAGTTGATAAATGACCCCATTGTGCACAACCCCATATGGCCTCCCATGCCCATGAAACTCCCTTTTGACATTCCAAAATTTGAAGGGAAGCAAGTGGAAGACCCTGGAAATCATGTAATGACTTTCCACTTGTGGTGTTCGTCGAACAACAACGTTGACGATACTATTCGACTAAGACTATTTCAACGCACCCTAATCAGAATAGCCACAAAATGGTATGTGGAGGAGCCATATGATACACATGGAACCTTTAGTGCCCTTGCTACTGCATTCCAGACCTATTTTCAGCTCCCCATCCATCATGATTCTAGAATGGAATTACTGACCCACTTTAGGAAAACCCCCGTCGTCCATATCTCAGACCATCTCCATGAATGGTAGCGGCATTATAGTTTATGCAAAGCCAAACTCGACGATCAAGTTCTGTTGGAATTTTTCCTGAAAAACTCTCACTACATTTATTTCAAAGGATGTGACGCAAAAAAATCCCATATCCAAAGAGGATGCCATCAGTAAAGCCCAACAGCTTGAGTTGATCTATACGCAGTCAGGGTATATTTACAATATCTCGTCGAACGCCCCACGCCTGTAAACTTACAAATAATTTCTAGGCATGTTGAACTCTGTAGATGGTTTAATTGGATCATTGACCCAAAATCACCTAAGCAATAGTGTTAAATACCCCGGTTACGTGTATGATTCTACCCAGAACATACCACAACCTGGCTACCAAATTCATCCCATGCCTCCACAAAATTTGACCAGTAGGGCATCATCGTACCACCATCAGCATGGAGGACCCTATCCTATGGCTCAGGGGACCCAATATTCAGCTAGACATGCTGACATAAGAGTTCCCCCCCAACAACCATTTACAAACCAGGGATCGCAATACACCCAATATATATCACAAGACCCACCCATGCAGAATAATGCACAGGTGAACTTTTTGCAACCCTACCAAAACCAACCGTGCCAACCATACATTTAGGAGAATCCAAATTATCCTCCTAACGTGGTTAAGAAAAAAGGGAAAAACAAGCTTAAAGGAAATCCTTGACAGGGGGGCAACAACCAACAACTCCCTCTGTGATCTTAGGCTAGAGGAAACTCTAACCGAAATCAAAACTAGCAGCCAAGCAACCCCAAAAGGCAGAACAAGAGACCAATTCTTTGGAAGAACCACTCTTGTTCGATCTGTGGTGAGTACAACCATTACACTCACCACTATCCCGACCTCCCTGAGCTGAAGAAGCTATAGATTAACTGTGGAAAAAGGGGATCCTCGTAGCAGAAAACAGTCATGGAGGAGCCTTTCCCCCATCAAGGGACATTCAACACACAGCAAAAGACTCCTAATGATTCTGAAAAAAATAGCCATGAAATCTACATGAATGGCGAAGAATTTTTTCCAGACATGGAACCGAAACTACGATACCCCACCTGACACCAATGTATCAAGTGCTAGTACAAGTGCACCAACAACACCTTTGACTATATCAATGATGCCTATTGAGCCTCTGCTAAAAATGGCTAAGGGACCAAATAGGCAGGCAGGAAACTATTCCAAAGCAGCCCATAACTATAGAATTATGGATGATCTAGCTCAATCTCCCACCGCTATGTCAGCTTTGGAGGTATTACAATCATTCCCAAAGCTGCGAAAAGCCTTATTTTCTGCATTAGGTGCCATCGACCCTACCGATTCATGCCTAATGGCTTTTGATTTAGATAAAGCCACCCCTAGGCTTCATTCAATGGTCGCCTTTCAGATATTGGTGTTGGTCCAAAACATAACCATTCATCGATGTATGATTGACGATGGTGCATTCACATGCATCATGTCAAAGAATGTATGGCAAAAGTTAGGGTCCCTGAAATTAAAACCATCAGACATCACTCTTAGAGCATACGATGGTTGCCCTTCAGCCCTCATCGATCTCTACCAAAACGTCCCAGTCTGCTTAGCTGAAAAGACAGTCCTTATAGACATTGAAGTCCTGGATGCCCAGCTGGACTAAAATATACTCCTTGGACGGAGTTATATGTACGCCATGTTAGCCATAGCCTCCTTCGTCTTCAAAACAATGATGTTCCCCCATGAGGACCACATAATTACTATCTATCAGTTAACACACACCAAAAAGCAGCCTTTAATAAATAATGATGCCATTCTACCCTACGTAGACACATATGTTGACACACTTACACAGTACCAAGAATATGGCCCTGACCAATTCAAACAATCATCCATCCTAGGGTCATTCCTAGGATATCCCCTTGTTATACCTGAGTCATCACCTGATGTCACAAGGGCTCTGGTGTGCATGATGTCCTCATCAAGCACTGAAGCTAGTCAAGACACAGAAATAAGTAGTAATGACATGGAGTCCTCGACTACGACAACCTATCTAGCCTACATCACCTCCCAAACTCCTTTCCTCTTCCCCCTAGCTAGTTTTCTGTAACAATAGGTCATGGCCATGGTGGTCCTACCAAAATTATCATTATCAATACTAGTTTGGTACCTAGCCCCACCTACTCCAATGAGAGTTGCCGACATAACCTCTATAGGGCTAATCCCTATCAATCTTGAGCTAGCCCCATCCATTCAAGAGACTTTTGCAAACATCCCTTCAAAGGAAATTCCCATCGTAAAGTCGATGGTTACAACTAAGAAAACCAATGGAAGAGGAAAGAAGGTGGATAATCCCACCCCGCAATGGGAGTCACCATGCTACACCATATGTGACATAGTAAGCCACCCTACCCACATTTTCCCAGAGCTGGATGAATTAAAACTAATCCTTCGCTCTGCGATAAACATCACGACACTAAGTTCCCATAAAAAGGAACCTACCACCAAAAGTCACACCAAAGAATTGCGTACAAACCACGTATGCATTATCTGCAAAAATTATGGAAAATATATCCATAATTTCCCATATATCACATGATATAAGGATGCCTTACATGCCATTGAGAAATCCTATCAAGAGGACCCCTCCACCCAATCATTTGGAGATGAAACTTGCATCATCCTATACCTTTAGGGGGAGCGATAGTCACCAGAGAGACTCCTAGCCATTCCCCCTCCCCTCGTCAAATATTGTGTACTCTATGATGAATGCAATCATTTCATCATCGATTGCCCAGTAGTGGAAATGTTCCAGCGATTGTATCCAGTTCATGTAGTATATCACATTGAACCATATACCTAATATTCATGTCATATATGCGGTAGAAATCATCATGTATGCCATTGTCACTACATCTCTATATTTCGTGTAGCGCTAGCTTGTATGAAATCAACTATAGCTTGCCTCTCTTGAGAATATGGCTCTGACTTAGAATCTATGAACAACTCGACAACTCAAGAATATGTAACGAGTAGATCCATCATCTTTCTGTCAGCTGAAAACCGACCAATCAAGGAACCCCTAGTTACCCCCAACCACCCTCGGTAGAGAAGACCAACATGTGCATTGTGTAAAAATCCCAATCATGTGGTCACCACTTGCCTTGAATTAGAAGTGCTACACCGCTGGTACCCACTCATGCCACCAATTGAGCAGGATGAGAACTCCATATCTAGGCTGTTTTTCCTAGTATGTTAGGGAAATCACCATGAACAACACTGTACCTATATCCCGCGAGTACGTCCTCTAATTTCTATGATACATATATTAGAGAAGAAACTCAAGGATATTCTCAACTGGTATAGAAGGAAAAACACCCCCACGAAATGTACCCCATACCCAGATCACCATGAGAGGCAAGTTGGGAGTTGCACCAACCAAGCATGACCCAAGTTCATCCCAAGACAACATGTAGACTATGCGACCTAATTGGCCACTAGGTCAATCAGTGCAAAGAACTAAAGCACCTCACAAATAATTTTCCCACAGTCTCTTCTCTACCACAACGACTTCTCTCTAACCAAGAGAATATCACGTGCACTTATTGTTGAATTTTTTCTCACTTTAAACATACAATAAAATGTGAGCATCTCCTCAAGCTTAGAGTGGCAAGAGTAGCGTTAAGTCTACACTCCCTAAAAGAGTTAGACATATCTAAGCTTAAAAATCAGAAATGGAAGCAGAAGCTCTTATACTCTACAACAGATCCTTTCCAAGTGTCCATGTTTGGGATGAAGAGTACTGTTGATTCCCACAAAATCTACTCAGTTGAAACAATGGTACAGTGCACCATTTGCACTGGCAATAACCATGAATCAGAGGCATGCCTGCTAATGGAAACAATTAGGCACCTCCACACCAAACACACTTTCCGCCCACAAAATATTGACCATCCTAACGAGGGACCCATCCTTGCGCTCACGCAAGCTCCTATCACTAAGATTCTCCCCCTACCAAATGCCGACGACATGATACACCATGTACGATTCGTATCATCATAAAACGGAACTAGGAATGAAGCTTCCCCCACGTCTCAGGATTTCAACCCTATTCCCATCATAAAAAATTAGGGCACCCTACATTTTTGCATTGATTTCCATGAGATCATGAATTTACATGCTGCCATAGAACTCCTTGAAGATAGCCAGCCTTTAGAACAATGTCTAGTACAACTAGATATCATCGACGGAATCCGACGAAAATCGCTGCAACATAATGAGGCCCACAAGAAATGGGTAAAAGCATTGTTTGATCACCACATCACCCTTCGCTCATTCACTGAGGGAGAAATAGTCCTCTGCTATGATGTCGCAAAAGAAGAACTAGGGCTGGGAAAGTTTGAAACTTTGTGGAAAGGGCCCTACATCACAAAACATTTCCTCCTCAAGGGGGCATACATTTTAGCTAATCCGGATGGAACATGCCTCAGTAACCCCGTAAATAGCCTTTACCTTAAGAAATTATACCCATGAGGGCCGAGAAGGCCCTCCGCTAGATTCAATGTACATAGACCCAACCACTTTAAAATTTTGACCAAAATAATTGTTACAAAATGCAATTTATTGTCACAATGGATTATGAACCTGACCCGTACTTTGGATTTGTTGATGAAGCATCGTGATGGTCTCAAAGTTTAGCAGCAACCACCTAGGTTATCTATCACCCTGACCGATCACCACTCAGTACCAATGGTGTTTGTATCGGTTCAACAACAAACAATCAGGAAGAATATGACGTCGTCATCGATATTATTTGCGATGCCCTCAATCAGGGATATTCCGTATACATATCTACCTTGATTCCCAGTTAGTAGTGTCACAGTTAAACCAAACATTTGAGATAAGAGATTTAAATATGTTTAGAAAATAATTGCATGCAAAAATATTAAGCCATCAATTTTATTACATTACATTCACACATGTACCAAGGAGTCAAAACCAAATAGCTAATCGCATAGCTAACAATATTCTTAACTGGAATGCATCTCGGATAAACAATCATACATAAAAAAATATATAGAAAACATAGATATCCATCAAAATAGCATGATCCATAAACAAAAATAGGGGGAACACCATGTAGAGCCGCAAAAAATATCCCTCGCATATATACCAAAACTATATGTGTCTAAGTAAAAAAAAATAGTATCTCTGACTCGTAATTCAACCCAAAAAGATACATATATACAAGTCAAAAAAAATAGGAAAAGCATCCTCATAATGGGTGCTTTCCCCATGTACAAAAAGACTCTAGGGCGGTGCTACCCCATGTGGGGCTACTGCTCCTGGCACCAATACTAGAGTTTTCATCAACACAGAGATCGCCACCCGATGTAAAACCAACCGATAGCCCCTTTCCCGGGCCATCAAGGTCTCCAACCACACGTCATCGAGGTTGTCCAAAAAGCCTCAGGTAGGCATCCCTTGGTCAAGCGGTCCACTCAACCCCATGCATCCTCTAAAGCTGCCACCTTCTTAATCATCTCAGCAACACGAGCCTCTACCTCATCAACACGAGCTCGCTCAGCAGCATTCTCAACAGTAGCCAATCTGCTACCCTCCACTGAAGGGCTAGCATCACCACCTAGAGTTCCACCTAGAGGTTGTGCAGGAGCTCCTCCCTATCCCCCGTGAGGTCCTCTAGGTTGCTGAAGTGGATGGTGTCCCACGAACCGATCCATATGACAACCGACCTCGCCAACATCTGCAAGAGTAACCAACACTATGTCAGTGTCATCATAATACACATATAAACATAAATACTCAAGTAAATGTAGAAAACACAAAAACATACCTGCTGGCCCCCAAGCATATCCACTGGGTATACCCATGTCTGGATCTCCTCAAAAGTCCATCCACGCATAAGGGAATGATAGGAACATCTAAGGATTGGCCTCAAACCAATCCTCTATGGTGGCGTTCCAATAACGCCCCACCCTACCTCCACTTCCTCGAGGCATCACAAGGGCCCACCTCCTCATCAGAGGCTCCTATGCCCCCCTAGTGGGCACCACCATCATAGGTATTAGTAGCACCACCCACTCATATATGATGTTTCATAATATGTTGGCATAATTAAATAGCTTCGATTCATCTCAGACCTCGAAAATCTATGCCAACATCCCATCGTAACAAAAATGGGCAAAGTCAAAAAAATGCCCTGCCCTCAGCCAATGCAAAACACCAATCTATGGACCCGATGCCTGATGATGAGAATATGACCACGCTAGTCGCACAAAGGCCACTAGAGAATACTTCTCAACCAATTCTGTCACTGTAGTGATTGCTACACACCCCTCCATTAGGGGCACTCCGCCACACTGGCCCGCCAAAAATCTCTCGAGATCCACTCTCCCAGAGGGAAGTGGATATCAAAGCGCCTCATCCTCAGGCAGCAACCCAGTCAAAAAATAGATATATGTCTTAGGATGGATAACAAATTCGCACCCCCACAAAACCATCACCTTGTGCCGCCTGTTCCATCATCAGATCAGGTAGCGCAAAAGATGATCTTGTGATCGTAGCAGGTCATTCTCCCTAAACTTGAGAAGACCCCATCATGCCAACTGTTGGCATGCGAGACCATCAACATCTAATGTAGCATGAATATTGGGCCAATATCTCTCCCTCCACAACATATTGTCATCAAAACAAGAACACATCGGCCACACTGAAAATACTGAAAACAGAAAAAAATTCCAAAATTTTGGCAAAAAATAGCTTCATCTCTCCGTGCACCTTTTCCTGAGAAAAGCGCAAGGAGGGCGTGTATGTCCTTCTAACAGACACGACAAGGGTGTGCTTAAAGCTAGGACAAATGTGATAAATGTGTGAAAAAGCTTATTTTGCGAGCAAGGTGCATTCCTGTATCTTGATCGCCTACACGGTCAAGGTAAAAACTAGCCTAAGATCTGTACAAACCCATCTTGTACAGACCCTCACACCAAAACATTGAAAAAATTAAAGTGCAAGACATCATGGAGCCTACCTGACTCAAAAATATCTAATCCTAGGTTCTTAGGCTGACCGCAACGGCAAGAACTACTTCGCAAAAGCCTCTAACATTTCAACACTCAACAGACACAAATGAACTAAATTGAGCCATATTCGCCTATATGTCACCCTTTTCTAAAAATTTGGAGGACCATAGCGAGAGCTCAGGAGGCCCAATCACTAGACCAAAAGCAACACTCTAATAAACACTCCATAGCTCCTGTTATCACAAAATCAGACCTGATAGGCTGCAAATCAAGTTAATCTCATGTAACTGTTTCGAACCAATCTTTTGGTTGGGGCTTAGCCTCCTCAACCGGAGAGGGCTCTCTCAAGGGTTTATGATTTTTGATCAATATGAAGATGGCTAACTCTATATGGGTAAAGCAGATAAATGATATAAACTGGGCAAAAATCACATTAGCAAGTGTACATTTGGCTTATGGAGTCATAATAGCCTCAGCAAAACCAAACAATCTACCTAGCATGGAATTGAAGGCATATTAGAGTTCAAGTCGGGGAACACACATGTGAAACAATAAAAAACATAGTCAGCTTTTCTATGAAGGAAGTCAGAGCATCAATGATGAATTCTGATTAACATAAGAAAACACCACCACAATAGGATATTGAAAAGATGTCATCAAAATAAGAACATACAAGAACTCTTCATGAATCTTGAGTTGGCCAAGTAGAAAACTCTGTATTAAGCTAAAAACAATTACTTACAATAAACAAAGTATTTTTGCAAAAAATGTCCAACCCACTCTAATTCGACTCCTTGATCCTTTATAGATCATTTACATCATAATATATGCTTATCCTCAGCTAGATTCATCGAATTCATATCTTTGACACCTATCCTAACCATATAACATGGCATTTATTACAAAGACAACTGTAAACCTAATACAGAGTCCTATTACAAATAGAATTAGAACTCTTTAACTCTACTCATAAACCTGGTTCTATCACCCTCCCATACTACTTTGGGTGAGAATTTGGCCTGCGCAAGAAGGTTGCTGCCGAAAGGGCCAGTAGTATAGGGGTTTTTTGGCAAACCTTAACCTTCGAACTTGGGTCAAGACCCCTCAAGCCAACATTCATGAATCGTTCTATCTCTATCCTAGGAGTATGGGTATAAGGAGTGGTCTTTTGCTCCACTCTCAACATGGAGATGAGGACGGAAGTATCATAACACCAAGAGAAACTTAATTTCAAATTCATTTTCTTTAGGAGAAAGTATGCCTCTTTACTTGTTGCTTTGGTATTACAAGTAAATGGTCTAATATAAGCCTTGATCTTGAATTGTGCTTTCTTCTTAGTTGCAACAAAGTCTAAATCATCCATGCGTTATCATTTTCCTTATGTATTATAATGATAAAAGTCTCATGGGAACAAATTTTGGGAGTCTATAGGGTGTTAATTTTCACACATAAAGCTTGATCTCAATATAATTTTGGTATAATGGTTGGCTAGGGTGGATGGAAGAGTGCCTGGTGGCAGTATTTTGTTGGGAGAGGAAGTAATGGTGGAGAATCGCTTGATGGAAGGGAAGTGGGGAAGTGGGGTCCACAAAGGTGAGGTGGTAGACAAATAGTGTAGGAAGAAGGATTGTGGTGTGACTTATGGAGGGTGCATGGCAATGGTTTATTGGTGCAGGTGGAAGCAGATGCCATGGTCAACATCGTGATGATTTTCGGAGGGGGGGTGGTGAGATGAGTAGAAAGGAGGGGGGTTTCGAACTCTTGTAGTGATGCCATGTTACTGGGTAGGTCCCAACATTTTGTACCCCCCCCCCTGAATAAATCATGGAAGATCTCAGGGGGGACAAAAAACAATCCCCCGCCGTTGATCAAGGGGGGGTGGACCATGCCCTTTGAAGATATTTCTAATTGTATTACATAACATAAAGCCTTATGCCCAAAATTTAATATAACTACAATAATGACCATTAAATTTTGTGATTAAATTAATATAACACACATTTAATTAACCTCTAAAAATACCTTAATTAGCCCCTAGTGTTGCATTTTAATTTGCAAGCCATTTTTTACTTTTTATTTTTATTTGTCAATTAACCACGTTTAAATAGTGTGGTTAACTTCATATTATTTTAACCAGAATAATTCAATCATGATTAAACCGTGTGATTGATTATTCACTAACCTAAACAAAATTTATTTATTTCAGCCTAATCATGTTTACACAATGTGATTAAGCTAACTATTCTACTTCTCCTATTACAATGTGGCATTTTAACTAGCAACACATTTATTCAAAAATTTCTAAGAATTGATTGATGCATTTTTTCATTTATTTGAGTGGAATTTCACAGGATTTGAGTGAAGTTATGAGCTTTTCCAAGGGGTTGGCCACCTTCCATCCACCTAAATACACCTTCCTTTAACCTTCCCTACCACTTTTATCATCAATTTTATCCTCAAAACACATTCGACCTGTTTCTTGTAGCATTTACAGGACATCCTATAGCACTATAGGAAACCTATAGAAGATCCTATAACAACATCTGTTAGCCTCCTCATCAGCCCAAAAACCATATTCCACCTCACCTAACCCTGCCACAACCTCCAAGACACCTTCAGCTTTGAATCCATGAGTCTAGGACCTTCTTAAGCCATCTTAGCACCTCCTTTTGTTGCAAAAAAAAGTATTTAAAAGCATAGTTAGCCCATGACTAGATGCATTGTTAAGGTATAGAAGTTAAGAATAAAATAGTTAGATTTCACTTATCCATTTGACCCAAAAATGAGTGATTATATTATTCTTCCTTTCTGCAATTTCAATTCAGCAATTTGCTTCATGAATGTTGCCTAGTTTACTTCTATTTCTTGCAATAGCCTAAATTTTATATTTTTTTTCCTTGTAAAATAGCTAGATGTATCTTATTGCTTTATAATAGTCCTTTGATTGTTGATAGAGTAATGGTTTTGAGTCATTTTTAGTTCTAGGTATAACTCAAAAGTGTGACAAATTTCACTCAGAAACCCTAGCAATAGCACCCTTTCGTACGACTTAGAAGAGGATGGCATGATTAGAATGCATCTACTGTGTATATAACACTACCACTTCCATGTTTTTATGAAGCCCATTTTGATAAAGTAAATTAGAGTATCCTCTAGGAGTTGCAACACTCTTGGTGCAATACCAGGGCTCACCAGTTTTTGGCATTGTTGTCGGGGAGGTGTCTAAGTAGATGCTTTGATTCTATTTAGCATTATTTTTTTCTTTTCTTTTACAATGTAGTTCCAAACATATAGAAAAATTCAAAAACAAATTGACTTTAATGCCTCTTAGGAGTAGGGATAACCAAGGAATTTTTCTACCAAAAACCCCCACATACCCACAAAGTCACCTTTCACTCTTATTCAGTGACTGTGAGGTTGAACACACCATAGGTGAGTCTCTTGAACACTTTGAAGAACCTATTGGAGAATAAGAATAAATTTCTTCACATAACGAACCTACTTCACCAATCCAAGACATGGCTTGGACTGGGACCAAGGAGTCTTTCCCATTAGATAAATATATGGGGAAACTAGCACGAAGAACACTAGTCCCTCATCCCTTCCACATTTCCATGGAATTACCTCTGAAGATCCTAACACCTTCATGTTTGAATTTTTTTTTTATTTTTTTTTTTATTTTTTTTTTAATTTTTAATTTTTAATTTTTAATTTTTTATTTTTTTTTTATTTTTTTTTATTTTTTTTTTATTTTTTTCTGTTGGACCCATGACTATGCCTCAGATGATCAAAAGCTGAATCTATTCCCATCCACCCTCAAGGATGATGCCTTGCACTGGTTCATGGGCCTATCTTGGAAAAACATCAGTACCTAGGCACATATGCAAGAGGCATTTAAAAAAAAGTACAGAGACTATGGTAGGTCCAAGGAAACTAAAGAGGAAATATTTAGGATGAATTTAGGGCCTGATGAGTCCCTGAAAGATTGTAAACAAATATTCTAGTTAAATTGTAAAATATCTAACTGCACCCTTGATCTTGAATCACTTAAAATGGTACTTCCTCGAGGGATCATGGAGGAGGTGATAAAAACCATTAGTATGCTATCAGGATGAGATATCTACTAGCTACCCTATGAGGCCATCAAAACTGTATTCAGGAACCATTCTAGGGAAGAGAGGAAGAAAGGTAGAGCTAGCCAAAGTATGACCAACACCCCTTCCTCTTCCATCTCCATCAAGCATGAGATTTGAAATATGTTGGAGGACTTCAAGAGTGAGATGTTGCACACCTCTTCTTTGAAAATGGACAGAATTCAAATCAAGAGGAGTAAAGAAGAATAAGAGGGATATTTATTTATCTTGTTCCCTAGATGTACTATAAAACACCCTCGAAATGAATGTGCATTAAACGTTATAGAGGTTTTCTTAGTCTGTGAAGAGAATCATGCCATATATAAGTGTCCCTCCTTACCTGGGATAAAATTTGTATATCAAGGTGGGGAAGTAGGACCAGAGAAACTCTGTTTCATAAATCATAGAAGGCCTCAAGGGCCTAGGTCATATCATCAGGGTATGCAAGGTGCACCTTACTCTTATTAGCATAGCAAACAGAATGCACCAATGTAGTCTCGGTACACCTCCACTCCTCCATGATGGCCTACACCTCCTACTTGGCCCTAAAACCCTCCATATCACCCTCAACTTGTGAACCAACCATTTCAACAATATGTTCCTCAACCACCTGGGTGGATCAACCCATGGCAAGGGTGGAGGCCTACACATAATCAACCACCTGCTCTACTACCCCCACCCCAAACTTAACCAGATATCACTCATTTTGATCCACCCAAGCTCCCTCAAATGTATGCACAACCCAATATGAACCCAAACAACAAGCAGGAACAATAGGTTTACAGTGGAGAGACATCATATCCAACTTATGTTGTGGAGATACATGAGATCAATATTAGGTCAGGAAGTGTAATCCCAGAAAATCATCCTCCATCTCCACCTGTAGAGGTTGAGGAGGAAAATGAAGAAAGTAACACTCAAATCCAACAATCTCCTTTTCTTGAGCACTTGATCCGCTCTAGTCAACACACCCTAGAGGAGATTGAAATTCCTGGGAAAACTGAAAAATTGGTGTGTGAAAATACCCCTTTCCCAAGCCATTAAGGATGTCCCTATTTACAATAGGCTCATCAAGGAAAAATTATTTAAGAAACATGGGAGATAGAATAAAGATACCCCCACCATCAATGTAGTAGGACAGTTGCCCGACTTAATGTTGGGAAGGGTGATATTCTCGAAGTACCTGGACCTTGGTAGTCCAATTGTAGCTGTACAGATAGATGATGTCATATTCCACTATACTTTGATTGATCTTGGGGCTGCCATCAATGTAATGAAAAAGGAAACTATGTTGAAATTGAACCTCCAAGGGACTTTGAGGAAAACCACAATGGTTCTACAACTTGTAGATCGATCCCCAGTAGCTTTGAAAGGAATAGTTTATGATGTTATGGTTTCAATCAACTCTTGGGACTAACCTACATATTTCTTGGTTCTCCAGCCAAAAAACAATTTTAATGGATATCCTATCATTTTATGGTGATAGTTCTTAGCCACTTTTGATTCTTATATCATCCGTTGGGCCAAAAACATGACTATAAAGAATGGGGCCTGTCTAAATAGCTGGTATTATATCCTCTTGCCTAGCCTTCCATTGAGCATGACCTACCTTTATGGTCATATGAAGAAGAAGAAGAATATGAAGTATATAACACTATTCGCTACCCCATTTGTACTATATATACTATTCTTAGAGTGGGGCAACCTAATAAGGATGACCTCATTAATCAAATCATTTAGAACCAGCCCCCCACTGACAGTCCACTTGATGACCTAGTCATAGAATTTGAGAGCCACTCTTGGATGGAACTAAACTCAATGGATTCAACTTTTGAAACCACCAAGGCTGCAGAATTTGGCCCATAAAAATCTTTGAAAATTAACTCATCCCTATCAGCTAAAGAATAAGAGAAACTATGATGGCTCTTGAAATAAAAACTTGATGCATTTTCTTGGGACTGAAAAGGCATGAAAGGGGTGCATCCTTCAATGTGCACACATCATATATACATTAAATAAGGGTGCAAGCATGTGCACCAACCGAAAAGAAGGATGGACCCAGACCTAAAAGACATATTAAAGGAAGAACTACAAAAATTATTGAATGTAGGTTTCATATATCCTATATCAGATAGTGGCTGAGTATCTCCTCTTGTCCTAGTCCCAAAGAATAATGGAAAATGGTGAATTTTTTTTTATTACCGGGAACTCAACAAAGCCACCAAAAAGAACCATTTCCCCTTGCCCTTTATAGATCAAGTTCTGGATGGCCTTGTAGGAAAGAAATTATTTTCTTTCCTAGATGGGTGCAGTGGATATAACCAGACCCAAATTAGCCTTGAAGACCAGGACAAGACTACTTTTTCATGTCCCTGGGGTACCTTCGCTTACATGTTCCTTCCCTTCGAGTTGTGCAAAGCCCCAACTACTTTCCGAAGAGTTACCTTGATAATTTTCTTAGAGCTAGTACATGACTCCATAGAAATCTACATGGATGATATCACACCTTATGGGGATGACTTCCAAGAATATCTCTCCAAATTGGGAAAGGTGATAAGAATTTGCATTGATATGCATCTTTCCATGAGTCCGGAAAAGTTTGAATTCTTAAAAAGAGCAGGCTTAGTATTGGGCCACTCACTATCACAAGAAGGAATACAAGTGGACTCAAACAAAACTGACATCATAAAAAGTGTGCTTGCTCCTGAAAAGTAGAGAGATGTCAGGAGTTTCCTAGGTTTAGTTGGCTACTATAGAAGGTTCATCAAATACTTGATAAAATTTTCTTCACCATTATTTGGTTTGTTGGCCAAATATTTTGAATTTATCTAGTCCATTCTTTGTCAAGAATATTTTGAGCTCATTAAGAAAAATTTAACTTATTCCCCCATTATCTGAGGTCCAAGTTGGGCTCTACCTTTCCACATCCACACAGATTCATCAGACAAAGTTGTGGGGGAAACTTTGGGGAATTTGGAAGGCAAATTACCCTATGCTATATATTTCATTAGCAAGAATTTTTCCAAGGTTGAAGTAAAATATATTGTCACAGAAAAGGAACTATTAGCCATTTTCCATGCTTTAAACAAATTTAGACATTATATCACTGGTTATCAGACCTTTGTACACACTGACCATGTAGCCATAAAGTACTTAATGAATAAACCTGATGTTAATGCTAGAATAATTAGATGGTTATTTTTATTATAACACTTTGACCTGACAATTGTTGATAAACCAGGGAAGGAGAATGTTATTGCAGATTTTTTATCTAGACTAACTCTACCTACAGATGAGGAAGGAATGGTGGATGACCAGCTTCCGGATGAACAACTATTTTCTATCTCAGCACTCTCTCCATGGTTTTTTGACATAGTTAACTACTTGGTTGCTGAAAATTTCCCTCCAAAGCTCGCATCTAGGGAGAAGAGAAAGATCATCAAAAAATGCTCCCCTTTCACATGGATCAGTGGAAATCTCTTCAATATGGGCCCTAACCAAATTCTCATAAGATGTGTGAGGGAGGAAGCATTTTTTGACATCCTCTTGGCATGTCATGATATTCCTTGTGGAGGCCACTTTACTACAAAAAGAACAACATTAAAAGCTTTGTAGGTAGTTTACTATTGGCCTACCCTCCACCAAGATTCCAGGAGATACATTAGTAGGTGTGACCAGTGCCAATGGATGGGGAAACCTACATAGAGGGATGAAATACCTCTGCACCTTGAGGTGGCTCTAGATCCATTTGACAAATGGGGCATGGACTTTGTTAGACCCATTGATCCACCATCTTGGCAAAGTAGGTATATCATAGTTTGCAGTGAATACTTGACCAAGTAGGATGAAACAAGGGTTGTAAAGGTGGAAAAAGAGGAGAAATTTGTTGAGTTTCTGAGAGATAATGTGTTCTACAAGTTTGGATACCCCAGAGAGGTAGTCACTAGTCAGGGGGCTCAATTTAGATCTCATCTCATTGAAAATATTATGAGGCGGCACAAGATCAAGCATAAGACTTCCACTGCCTACCATCCTCAAGAAAATGGCTAGGTGGAAGTGAGAAACAGATCCTTGGAGGATATCCTCACCAATTTTGTGAGCACCAGTAGGAAATATTGGGCACACATATTGGTGGAAGCAACTTGGGGCTACAATAGCACTTGGAAGACAACCACAGGGTTCACTCCTTATTAATTCATCTATGGGAAGAAATATCTGATATCCATTGAGTTTCATTACAACACCCTTAGGATGGCAACTGAGTTAGACCTAGATATCATAAAGGCCCAACAAGTAAGTTTGTTGCAATTAAATGGTTTGGATGAGTTTAGGATGCAGACACTCATTCACATAGAAGCGATTCAGTTTCAAAGGAGGGTTTGGCATGATAGGAAAATTAAGGATAAGACCTTTGAAGAAGGCGATTAGGCACTTCTCTATGACTCAAGGTTCAAGGAATTCAAATGAAAATTAATGATAAGATGGTTGGGAACTTACAAAGTGGAAAAATTATATAATAATGGCATGGTTCAGATCATAACCATAGATGAGGAGGGGATCCCCCTACTTGTCAATGGGTATAGGCTCAAAGTATACAATAAGCCCTTGTCTAGGCATGAGTTTATAAATTTCATAAACATGGAGGTGTATGTCATTGTAAGCTCCATAGTTTCCAGTGCCTCCCCATCCTAGAAAAAAAGAAAAAGAAAAATAAAGAATAAAAATGCATGGGTAAAAACCTCTCTGAGGCATGGAAGGCCAACTATAGGGTTGAAAACCTCCATGAGGCAGCCCTGGAGGAAAAAAAAGGAAAAAACAAAGGAATAAAATATCCTTGGGTGAAAACCTCCTTGAGGCACCCAAGGTAGGCTTGTGGGTTTAAAACCTTTGTGGAGGCAACCCAAATTTCCTAAAAAAATAAAAAAAACACAAAATTAAAAAAGAAAATAAAAAATAAAAATAAATATCATACCTATGCACTCACTTATTTCTAGTTTGCAGGTTGCTGATGAAATGTGGTTTTAGACACAGAGGATCAATTTTCTTCCTATATTCTCTCTCCCCTCTACCTACCCACTCCATAAGTGACTCCAGCATGCATCCATGCACCCATTTATCTCTTCAAGTAAGAAGAAAACCCAATTTTTGCCCATGTTTGTAATTGCTACATGATGTACTAGCTGCTACAGATTACCTGTAGTGCTATAGGAAACCTTGTAACTACTACATGAAACTCATATGCGAGAAAGGAAGCTCTCTCAAGGGCATGTAAATTTCCAAAAAAACATGAAAATGGATTTTTTTTTCCTATACCTACCACTCCTAACTCTCCCTCCACTCCATGCATAAGTACTCACTCTCTAAAACCTATTTTTCGCCAATAGCAGCTAGGTTATCTATATCTAGACATGGGACCTCTACTCTCACCTATCCAAAACTCCATTCACTCCATAGCTCCATCCCTAACCTCCATACACCATTTACCTTTATTTCTAAGCAATATAGAGCTCCAAAGAAGTAGATAAGGGTCTGCTATAGGAAGTTGATTACTTCCTATAGCAATCCTGTACATAGCACAACAAGGTCAAAACATTAGAATAAATGGATGGAAATTGATTCAGAGGACCACCAGTAGATTCCAATATGATGATCACACTAGAAATATCACCTAAGTACCTTCATGGAGCACCTAAAAAAATAACAAGAAAATAAAAAGGCTAAGCATCTCACTAAGAAATAAACTTCTCACTCAGAACATGTATAAAAAAACACAACAAAAGGAAAAATAGTCATGGATATCACCAAACTCCAACTCCCTACATCATATGATGTATTCCACTCCTCAACAATATTTAGGCTAGGTATGGCCCTTCACCCTTTTTTTATTCACTCAGTTCACCAAAATGAATTAATGTTGAGAATTAGAGATTAACAAGGCGAAAAGGTGGCTAGTTAACTTGGCCACCCTCGTGAAGCTAAAGTGAACGATAGGTTCGGTGTGCATTTCACCTAGGAAATTCAAATCAGTTAAGGGGGAGTTCACAAGGACATGGAAGTGCTTCTGAGGCAAAGGCAATGATTAAGTGGAGTCAGGCCAACGGTCCAAAAGAGGAAAACCCGTGCCATAGCCCAATCCATCACTCCGCTCCAAATTCGGTTAATTTTACATAAAGGGAAATGTTGGCTCATTCTTCTCATTTCATTTAGTATTTTGAGAGAAGTGGAAGAAAGGAAATTAAAAGGATACATCGAAAAACATAGCACCAATATCGATTTTGCATGCAAACCCCATGCTATAGGAAACTGTGGATTATACAAGAAACTTCACAGAAGGTTAAAAAATGAGAAAAAGTGAAAAAAATAGCCACTCGTATGTGGTATTAACTTCTAATAACACCATCTCCCATAAAAAAAAACACCAGAGGTCAGAGGTAAGTGGTTTCCACTCCCCAAAGTTGTGAATTTTCCATGAATTCATACAAAGTCAACAATAATTCCAGAATTAAGAGGTTGAATCAAGGTAGTATGAGTTTATTTAAAAGCTATAATCTCTAAGGCCACACTTCACCAATAAATCTCCAAAAAAATCATCCAACCACCTTCCTAACACAACCATAAAATTGGAGGAGCATTTAACAGAAGGGAGCCCACATATATCAAAAGGATAAGATTGTACCTTGAGGTAGTGGAGATTTTCAGGAACCACCACTGGCTAGGTTTCTTCGAGCTCCTCAAAGGCTTTGATGAGGAGATAGCTCGAGAATTTTTAGTGGCCCCCCAATCACAAAAAGATGAGAGGGCCACCACTGTGGTTAGATGCCTAGCTATCACAATTACACCTAGGTTAGTTAGCAGAATCACCACTTTTCCCCTAGGAGTCAAGTGGAATAGGGAAGATAGGGTGTCCAAAACTTCAAATAAAAAGAGATTCTTTCTTCCAGGTGAAGAATTCGCTGAAGAAAAAAATGGAGGAGAGAAGGCCTTCCATACCCTTGGGATGAAGTAGCATTCAACATTATGAAATTAATTTCCTTTGAGGGAAAAATTTGTGTTGTTTATGGATACCACTTCGGGTTGTTGAATGAACTTAGATTTCAAGGAGAAATCCCTCTAGAAAAAAGATTGATCATTCCCTATTTCCTCCTGCATTCAATTAGGGACATGAGCCAAAAGGTGAGGGAAAGGAAGTACCAAAAATTATCTCACCATGGCCTCATCAAGCTGGTAGTGAATCATGCTCTAAATATATCGAACCTTCATGTGCATTGGTCCTCATTCATAGATATGGATAGGTAAGCCTTCATAGCCACCCAAACTGGACAAACCTCTACCTCTAGTCTTGGAGTGAGGGGAATGGAAGAATAAGAAGAAGGGGAGGTTGAAGAGATAGAAGGAGAAGAAGAGGAAGAATAACATATGGAGGTTGAAATAGAAAACACAAAAACCCTAGAAATAGAGGAAGGAAAAGCAGAAGTAAAAAAGGAGATGAAATAGAGGAGGAAGAAATAGAGGAGAAGAAGGAAGAGAAGGCAAGTGAGGAGGAAATATTATACCTTATTCTAGGCATTGATACCTCTACTCAATAGACCAACATATCACCTGAGATAATAGAGAAGAAGTGGTTGCTACCTTAGCCACTTTGAGTACACCAGTGAAGGTCATGAGAAAAACACAAACACCCATGCACTTCAGGACTGGAAAGAGTGATGGGGTAAGGTAGGGGAAGCCACAAACTCCAACCAAACACCCAATAACAATTGAGGAGTCACCCAAAAATGATGATGATATAAGGTTAGAATAAGGGAAAGCTAAAGAGGTCACCTCACCTAAAAGGACACCTATGACATATAGGAGGAGAAATTCATATAGGTTGGCATCGCCTACACATCTACGAACCCCCACAGACCCTGAAAAGACAAAAAATAAAGAAAATCAAGTAAGGGAGGGTTTGCTATTGGAAAAACAGATTTTTCTATAGGAAACTCTGTCTGTGCTACAAAAAACTCTAGAAGCACCAGAAATAGAGTAGGAAGCCTTGTGGGAGGGAGATAAGGCACCCATGGGTAGGAAAGAGGCCGAACGGTGAATAATTTGAGAAAGAAGCACAATTTAAAGGGAAATATGCCAAAGGGGAGGAAGAGAAGGAGAAAAAGGAGGAGCCTACCTCCCCAAATTTTTTCCCTAAAGATATATCAGTAGTTTCACACCCTAGTCCTCAACCTAATCTCAGTTCTCACTATACATTTATTTAAGGGGGCATAATCATTCCTCAGAAGCTTGCAACCCCCTTTTTTTATCAGTCGGAACAGGAAAGAGCATGCACTAACCAATAGATGAAATTTTCTACAACAAAAGGTGTGCATGACATAGGGATCAAGGAGGATAATTTCATTGAGTTGGGAAGGAATTTGTTTGATGTTAAACTCAGAGAATCCATGTTGAAAGAGAAACTTCAGGAAAAATATGCATCGAATGTAATATTGTAGAGTCAACTTCAGCAAAAATACAAACGAATTTCCACCATTGCAAATTTGTGCATGTAGGCCATCCAACGAAGGTATCCATCAAAATCTACCTCAAAGAATAGCCACTCCAATTTCATATTAATACATTAGCCTCTCATGGGTCCTTACCTTTTCAGAACTATAGGAAATTTGTTGACTTTTCCAATAATTATAGCATTGGAGACAAGGCCAAGACGGCAGAATTATACATGCACAATCTTATTTTTACATACTTAAACATTTGGGACCCTAACCCTAGGTTGGGAGATATGTAGTTAGTTGAATTATCTTCTTGGATGGTCAACAAGGAAGCCAGAAAAGATGAATTAAATAAGGTGATGGGAAGAGAAAATAGGGAGCCTCTACACATAAGGGCAAAATTATGCAACCCTAGGGGATTCATCAACAATCACCTCATGACAGAGAATGATGACTGCCTTGCAGACAAGTACCTAAGCACACAAGCATAATTCATTTCATATTTTGATGATATTTCTAGGATTTTAGGAGATATATGTGTAATTTCAAATCAAAGAAGGCGTAATGGCCTTCCACTAGCCTATGAAACATGGAATATCATACCCCAAAAAGATTGAGGAGTGCCCTAGAAAGGGCATCATTATACAAGAGGGTTATGTAGGAAATGAAAATACAATGGCTTGGCTTGAAGCTCAGTCCACCTTTGCTAATGGTACTGGGTGAAGGGAAAGACCAAGATGGGGAAAACAGAGAATGGGAGGAGGAAAAAAGGAATGCTGGATTCTACCCTCTTGAAGGAACTCCTTCACTTCTTCCTTGGGAGGTAAAAGGGGCCACTAAAGCACTGAAAGAAATAAAGATGGAGGACTAAGTTTCTCATAGGATGAGAAACCATTTGGTATGGGGGTGATGATGACAACAATCATTAGGCATAATTGGAGTGGTTAATTGTCACCTTTTTAGCCTGATTAGTCTCCCATTCTCACATTTAGTTACATCATGGTTATATTTTTCTTAGTGTAGATGGTGATTAAGGGTTTTCATACTTTGAATGCCTAATATGGGTTAAATGCAAGATAATCATGAAGATATTCCATTTTTGTTGAATATTTTTCGCTAAAAGCTCATATTAGACAGTAAGGAGAGATTATAGGAGGGTTTTCCACCTCCTTAACTCCTGAAGGCAACCAAGGGATCCTCAACATTCCCTCCAACAACTCAAAATCAAAGGCATCCAAGCAATTGGAAGATCAAGTGCACCAAAGCTCCAATTATCTTGAAGACAAAGGGGACACATCATCTACTTTTTAGAGAGATATTGGTAGCTACCCTTTAGGTTAAATAGGGTAGAGAAAGAGCTCATTAGGATTCGAATTTTTTAGGAAGCTAGTAGACTCTTAGCTCTTGTGATAAAATTTTGATACTCTCATTGTTATGTAGTGAGGCTATTTCTACAATAAAATGAGTATTCAGTCTTTCATTCATTGATTTAGTTTCAGAGAGTTGAGCTTGTGATTTAGGGCCCAATCCATTGGCCTCAATCTCTCTCTCTCTTGTGTATTTATGTATATTTTTGTGCCATTGTAGCTACTTTACTTTATGAGTTTTAGCTAGCTTTCTTACATTTCATTTTACTATTTTTGGTTTTCTTCCATTTCACATTTGTTGTAGTTAGGCTCTTGTATATCATGGTATAGTGGCATATAAACTCCACAAGTTGTGTGTAAAAGCCTCCCTCTCTCACCTCTTTCATTGGAGCTTGAGGAGGGCAGATCTTCAGCACAGGCCCAAATTTTTTCTTTAATTTATGATTTCTTGGAAAGAATAGATAGGTTGTTATATTTTTCATGAACATGTTGATAATATTGAGTTATATTTCTGTTTGAATGCATAAGTAGGTTTTCTTATCAAATTCAGCTAATCTTTTCCATCTTATTCATCATAGATTTGTCAATGTTTATTGCATGAATAGGTAGTTTTCTTGCAGGTTTGAGTACAAAAATAGAGGATGAATCCACAACATCCCTAGATCCATTTCTCACCTTTCACCAGTATTCTTTCAACACAATCACCCTCGACCTTGTTTTTGAGATTTTCACCACCACACCGAGAGCAACCCTAGAAGTGCAAGATGAAATTTCAGAGAAGATGTGAGCTTGGGAAAATAGGTCCAAAATCCATGTTGCACTGCTCATATAATGATGGTCATATTTTATTTGGATTCCTCTTTTGGAGAGGTGCAATACTGATCTAAATATCATCTTGTTTGGATGAGCAGAACATATATTTTGAATTTATTTTCCACACATGTGCAAGGTCAGCTAGATTTCTAATGTAAGCTCACATGCCTAATATATGTGTCACACATCCTCACTGATGAATATAAATTGGAGAGACTTGGAGGTAATTTTGTCATTATCCCGCCACACATCTCTCATTGTGATCTAATTGGTTCAATAGCCTTTGGCAGCCTCCTCCCTTTACACGTGCAGAGCCGAAGGAGTTGTATTATGTGGATCTGTTTAGGGCTTAATTGCAGAAGCATTGAACAATGTTTACTGTGGTCAACCCTTGGCCCTTTGACCTGAATTTTTTTTCAAAAATACCGATTTTGAGAGGCCATACTGCTGGGCACTAAAATCAAGGGAAACAAAGATATTTGACCGAACCCTAATCTGCAATGTTGACTTTCTATTGTTGTCCTACGTTGACTTTTCTGCATTTACTTTTTGGTTGACCAATGTTGACTTGTGATGAGATGTCTTTGAGCGCTTTGGGTGTGACACTTGGAAGGTTGGGTGATCTAGAAAGGCTTTGCTAGCTGAATCATCCTGTTGACTGTCATAACACACAATATCTCATATCTTTGCTAGACAAGAAGAATTATAAATCTGGTCTATATTATTGTCTTGTCTTCTACTGATCTATTATTTTGTTCTATTAAAATTTTACTTTCATGTTTACCAAAGAAAGATTGAAGTAAATTTTCTTTAATCATAGAACACACCATGGCTATCTAAATTTAACATGGAATCAGAGCTGAGGTGAAGACAAAGTCCAAGCTAGTGATAGAATAAATCACTGAAGAAGGAATCCTATCAAGGACAAATGGCCTCCTCAACCTTCAAGGATTTCAAGGCTGATGATAAATTGACTGATAAGTATGATTATCATGCATGGAAGATGTCCTTAGATCTAGTACTAGAATATCAAGATGTCATGGACTATGTGTAGGGGAATATTCAAGAGCCTCCATCAAATGTAGCTACTACCACAAAGACAAAGTATATAAAATGGGAAATCAAATAAAAAATGATTATCTGAGATTCTATTCATAAGCACTTGGTTTCTTACATTTTTGAGCTAAACACATCTAAAGAGATTTATGATAAGATGGTTAGCATGTTTAGGGCTAGCAATTCTAATCAAATCCTTTTCTTCAAGAATCAATTCAAGAATATCAAGAAGGGAAAAGGTGAATCCATTCAATCTTATTTTATGAGGATCACTCCCCCATGATTATTCCATACTACTATTCTTAATAATAATGTGGTTCCTGATTTTGATGAAATATTGACGATATGTACTCAAGAGGAAACAAGAATCATGGAGAGAGATTATCCGTCTAATGGAAATGAAAGTGACCCTACTGCCTTCACCACTCATGCAAAGAAGAAAAACAATGGTGGCCCAAGAAATCAAAACCATGGAAGAGCGGGGCCCAAAGGAAGAAAGGGAATATGTTACACTTGTAACAAGACTAGTCACTATGCAAGAGAGTGCCCTAATAGAAGTGAATCTCGTGGGGATGATGACAACAAAAAATCTAGGGGGAAGGAAGCCTCCCTCTGATCGTAGTGGAAACGGGGAACCTTTCAAGAGGTCAAGAAATTCGAGGTACAATGAGTCTAATGTTGTTGATAATAAGAGAAATGAATTTATTCTTGTATCTTCCCTCTATGCTACATCTCCTCTCGACACCCTATATGTTTGGTTGATTTATAGTGGTGCTTCTAGGCACCTCACTGGTTATAAAGAAGCCCTCTTTGATTTAATTGAGAAGGATACTAATCTGGAAATTATCCTTGGAGATAATTCCACCTATCTCGTGAAAGGGATAGTGACTCTGACCCTTCATATATCTCAAGGTCAAGTACTCCGTTTACAAGATGTGTTTTATGTACCTAATTTGAAGAATAACCTTGTGTCTATTTCATCAATGGAAGACAAAGGGTTCAAGGTGGTATTCGTTGATGGAAAGGTACGCATCTGGAGGAAGAACTTCAAGGAAGTTCTTACTATTGGTTTTAGAGTTGATACACTTTACCAAGTTGGAGGAATTCCATTGGGGGATATGTCATGTGATACAACTCTTCAAACAGATTTATGGCACTGGAGATTTTCACACCTTCATTACAAATCCCTTCTCGAAGAAAGAAAGGTGGTGACAGGGATACCTGAATTTAAATATGATCATGAATGCATATTTCAAGGTTATGTCGAAGGGAAGCATACAAGCGGACCATTTCCCTCAAGTATCACAAATACAACTGATATCTTGGAGTTGATACATTCTAAGTTATCTGATATGTTTCTCATGACATCCTTGGGAGGATGTTCCTATTACATGAATTTTAAAGATGACTTCTCCTGAAAGACCTGGATATATTTCTTGAAGAAGAAGGACAAAGCATTCAAATGGTTTCGTACCTTCAAGGCCTTGGTGGAAAATCAAACCGAGAAGAAAATAAAAGTTTTGAGGATCGACAATGGGACCAAGTATTAGTTAAATGAGTTTAATTACCTTTGTATAGAAGCTAGAATTAAGAGGGAGACCACAAATACGTACACTCCTTAGAAAAATGGTGTTGTTTAAATAAATAACATGACTATTATGGAAGTTTCCCGTGACATGCTATGTGACCAAAGTCTTCTGAATTTTCTATGGGGAGAAGCTAAGAACACTGTTGTGTACGTTAAAAAAGAAGAAGCCCTCATTCTGCTCTAGACTCCAAAACTCCCGATGAAGTATTCTCTGGTAAGAAACCTAATGTTTCTAATTTTATAGTTTTTTGTTGTCATGTTTACTTTCATGCGTCGAAAGAAAAGAGAATCATGTTGGATGCTTCTGGAAAGAAGGGAATGTTTGTGGGCTACAGTGAAACTTCCGAGGCATATATAATTTAAGTGTCTGGTCAAAGAGAAGTGGATATATGCCACGATGTCACCTTCGATGAATATGTTTCCCTCAAGAAAGTGAGAAATATTCCTAGCTCCAAGGAAGACAAAGAATATGAAGAAGCAAGGAAGCTGGAAGAGTCGAATGATGAAATGATGCCCGATGTTGAAGGACCTAAGGATCCTATTGATCCACATCCTTCAAATAAGAGAAGATCCTCATGGCTTATGGATACTCTCGCAGATGCGGAGAGACATATTTCCTCAAGGGGGACATGCTGTGAAAGAAAGTATTTGAATAGATACCAAGGGTATCTAGCAACCACAAGTATGATTGTACAATTTGAGGCTAGATCATTTGAACAGGTTGTAAAGCATCAAGTTTGGAAGGGTGCTATGCATGAATAATATGAGTCCATTATAAAAAATGATGTCTGGGAAGTGGTCCCAAGATTAGAGGACAAATATATTTTCACCTCGAAATGGCTCTATAAGATTAAGCATGGATCTAATGGTAGTGTTGAAAATTACAAGGCAAGATTTGTTGCCCGAGGCTTCTCTCAAAAAGAAGGCATAGATTATGATGATATATTTGGACATGTGGCCCACTATACCACCATCTGATATATCATTTCTCTTGCTACAATGCATGGATGGAGTCTCCATCAAATGGATGTGAAGATCACTTTTATGCATGGTTCTATAAAGGAAGAGGTGTATATGAAGCAACCTGTGGGGTTCAACCATGTACAACCTAGCCTCCAGCTTCTCAACTGTCTTTGATAATAAATTTCGGCCTCTCCATAAAACCACAACATGCTCCCGGATATGGCACTAGAATTAATGCATTTTTTTCAAGGTTGTTATGAATTCAGTATGCTCTTCCTATCGAACCCTCTTTGAAGTCTCGAGACACTCCATAATTGATTGAATCAAGTATCGACATTTCTCAAAACAACATACTTGTCATTGAACATGACCTCCATGACGCACTGACATATGATGCGTAGAACCACCACAACGAGTCAAACCCCCATGTTTTTGACCAAGCGAAGATAGTCCACCATGACCCACTATTGAGCCCATGTGCCTACCACCCCATGAATTTGGCCCTGCATGTCCAGAACGCCCTAACCGACCACCTCCATTGCCCCCCAAAGTCATGCGGGTCGACCCACCTCCACTATGACGACCCTGAACCAGGCCACTACTTCCACTCACTAACTCAATCTGAGACCAAGACATGGTCATGCCTAAACTACTCGAATTGGGTGACACTTGGGTAGAGGAACACCCTAAGAGAGGAACATGTCACATAATTGGCTTCACGACACCATCAAAACAAAAAAAATTCCACCTACGTGATACCTCTCGAGCTTCCCAGTAATAAGGAGAGATATTCAACCCCAACTGCACCTCCACACCCCACATAATCGAGAACCCACAACTCACTAAACCAACAACCACCATGAACCAACAACAATCACCCCCTTAAGCAGTCGCTCGTGAGCCCAACTAGCCAGAGCTAGAGATTTTCACTCCAATGGCTCCGCCCAGCAACCCAAAAACCTCTAAGCAGACTAGAGAGGAACACTTCAACTTTCCCACTCCAGAAAAGACTAATTTCCACCTAGAATAGACTAAAACCATGCAAGATAAAATAGAAAGACAATAAAACCACCCCAAACATATGATCATACCCTGCTTTCCATGGAGACTCACACTGATGAAGCCCCGAAAATTAACGACAACCCACACCCAAATGTTTGGGCAAGAAACATCAACAGTGATATTATCCCCTCATCCGGACTAGAGAACCTATGACATTACCGCCTCTTCCCACATCACCCACACCACAATCACAAATACTCTCGCAGACACGGAATGCCCAGTGAACACCCCCGCCACCCTCCATAACATTTGGACGCTCACAATCCCCTCAATACCTAAGGCGATTTTAGACTTCCCCTGTGACAACCTCTCCTCTGAGGTGTTATGCAAGGAGGGCAGAGCGTGGGTCGCTCACCTAAGAGCCACTTATATATATATATATATATATATATATATATATATATATATATATATATATATATATATATATATATATATATATATATATATATATATATATATATATATATATATATATATATAGAGAATTTTTAATTTTGAACTTTATTACACAATAAATTTCCAATTTATCGCAAGATTTATTGAAAATATTAGGTTAATTTAAGCTTTAAGACACATTCAAATATTAGTATTCATCATAAGTTTGTCTTGATTAACAAATTATATTTTCACCTAACAAAATTTAGGGAAAGTATTGATTTTTAAAAGTATACAATGACTACTTCCACCTCTATTTCCTTGAAAACTCTAAATTTTCCATCTCTAATGCCTCCATTTGCTTGGAAAATTTGTACCATCATATCTACCACCTTCATGGAAAAAATTGCCTACTAAAAATTGACTGAAAATATGTAATAATACCTTGCTATCTTGATCAATTTTTTAGATTACTTAGTTGGAGGATCAAATCCATACCAGAGAAAATGGAAACACACCTGTTGGGAGAAAAATGACACAAGTGCTATGCAAATATATGTCATTCAAACAAATTTTTGTCTCATTTTACTTTGTATCAAAACATCAAATTTAGCTTACCACTGAAAGTTTTGTTGTTTTTTTTTATGCTACTATAAGCATATCCACAACATCCATGTCTCTTCTTGGCCAAGTAAATAATTAAATTCAAGAGTTTCTCCCTCTAAGGGCTATTTTGTAAACATAATAAATCCCACCATAGTCTAGGAGCACTCGGGAAATTTATTTTATTCTATTCATATATATTAACAAAGCTTTGAAATGTAAATTGGGTCATAGTAATATTAACAAAGCTTTGAAATTTCAATTGGGTTTATATTAGGTAGTTGGACGAATGATTATTATCCTCACCACCTAAGTTCATTTCTCGCAAGTGACATGATGAGATTTGTTGTAATGGATTTGAGCTTTGACATGGAAATGAACTCGAAATAGAAATTTAATGACACAAGAAAAATACATAAGCACTAAAAAACTACTAAACCAATTCTCCTTTATGAAGGTACAATGGATTACTAACTTGTAAACCTCTAAAATTGATTGAATTACAAAGTAGTAAATAATTCATTGTGACAATTTTTTTTAGGTTCAAATAGTCATGTTTTACCATTAATAATTTTAGTTCGACCCATTAACTCTTCTTCAAAACTACAATGAAATCAAAAATATATTTGACACCATTTGTTGGTAAAATGTTCATGTGTAAGATTTCCTTACTGAGAAGTGGAAGGGATAACAAGCTATAAGGAGGATTTATATGGGGACTATATAGAAGATCATCTAAATATTTGGATTTAAAAGAGTGATATTTAATATTTAATGGCAATACCTTTAGATATTGTATTGGGTGTTTGGGTTTTAAAAGACTATGTCATATTCAACGGCAATATTATTCCCACTTTCCAATTCTCTATTCTAGTTCTTATGGAATTTGACGGTTTAAAAATGTTTTTTAAGTTTAGAAATCCAATGTATTTAATTGGTGCTTATGGACAAATAAAACTCACAAACGTTTATTTGATGGAGCTAGATATAGAACACCGACTAATTTTGGGGGTGGGGGTATTCTTTTTTTATCTAAGTCACATATTATTAAGTTTAAAGCTGTTCTAGGCACTGCACCCAATAATACTAGAGATGCAATGGCTCTCAATTGTTAATAAATTGTTTTTTTGAACACAATGTATTAAAGTTATAAGTTTGGGTGAACTGATGATTTTATTTAATTGGATGAGAAAAATTCCTAATATGGGTAACTTGATTCTGAATGTGAATTTGAGAACTTGAAAAGGATGGAAATACTTAAGAAAACAATTTCCTACATACATGTCTTTAGGGAATTGAATGCATTCAATTATTCCTATGTACAAAGAAGGTTTGTATATGGAGCATAGATCCTCGATGTTGGTTGAAAGAAGAAATGGAGTGACTATGCTAGTAGTTACCTCCTTAATTTATGAAGCCTAAATCGTATTTTGTTCTAAATATTTGATATAATATTTGATGGCAGATATCTTTTTGGGATATATTTGTGAGATGGATTTACTAGTGTATTGATGTAATCATGATATGATGCTTCTATTTTTAGTCTATGCATAGCGCTACATTGTAATGAGTTTTGAATAATAATTTGGTTTTGTAAATGGGTAACTTGAATAGATACGTGAAAGGGATAAAACAATGTTGGTAGGTTTCTTGTATGAAAGTTATAAGTGCATGCAATATGAAATCTTCATTGTTATTCATAATATAAATTATGAATATTTTCAAGGGAAAACAATCTTATCGGTATATTGTAAAAATGAATTCCAACTAACAATAATTACTTCTATATTATATTACTTTGACGATTTAAGGGGAGAGCCATACATAGTGCACTAAAACTAAAGCCTCGCTAGTTGTTGTAAATCCATATCAATATGATGTGTCATGAATGGAGATCTCAGATTATTGAATTCTTTGAAACATGCCTCAATATATTGCACCCTCCTACAAATATGTATATCTAAATATTGAGCAAGTTATGCATGGAAATAGAGTGAATATTTTAAGTGTGAGAATGAAAAGAAGCTATATGTTTTTAGATCCTTTCTAATAAACCTTAACATCAACTTTATCCTCTCATGGTCATCACCATTGGAGGGACCTATAGACCCTTATGAAATCCCTTTACGTAAAGTAACATAACCTTCATGATAGTAGAAAATGTTGTAGTCACTAAAGTGAAGCCTGACAAGTATGGAACCTCCACCCGATATGTCAAAAAATTTGAAGTGCCCCTTCTCTCTTCATGAATGTGGGTTATCTCATGAATAAATATATCCATTTTCGATGAAACGAAATGACTGGAAATGTTAATGGCTTGTTCCCTATCAAATGAGCACTAGGAGCATGAATTAAGCTTTGTTGGATCCCCTTGATTCAAGAATTAGTGAACTAGTTTTACCACACAAGGTTTACATTGTTTCCTCTTTGAGTGGATGCAAGGTCGTGATAAGATATTTAAAGATAACTCGTGGTTTCTAGGGGCTCACATATTAAATCAAAACCTTTAAACATGGAGTTTTGATATGAATATGAGGTTACAATTTCTATTTCCATATAGGGTTACTTACCATTCCTACTTATTATCATGTGCGATAATGAAACCTAAGACGAGATAGATAACCTCTTTGGGAGACACATAGATAAATCACATGTAAACCGAAGGATACATGCATGTGCAAGAATTTGCATTGAAGTGATCTTGAAAAAGGACTACCATAATCCATAGAATATTTTCAAGGGATTGGGTTCATCAATAAACATTAGAATACAAATAGATTCCTTTTATCGCTATTTTTTTCCTAAAAAGAAAATACAACTAATTGAAACCTATTTTCAAGAGGATGGGGGATTCATAAAGGTTGTCAAAAAGTAAAATAAAAGGTAATGGCATCCAATAAACAATATACAATCCCAATTTGAGTCCAGGATTAAATTTTCAACCCTAAGAAATGATAATTAATAGATCATATTTTTTTAGAGCATATTCTAAATCTTATAATCCTAGAAACTTCCAATTAAATAACCTTGACAGAAGAAAGGGAATTATATTCCTTCCAACTGAAATAAACTTTGAATCATCCCCCTTCAGCATCAACAACATCCTCTAATCTCAAATAGATATAGAGGAACTCAAATCCTCTAAGAAACATTTCTTATTCAATTAATTTAGATGAAGGATCCCCCCATATCCAAAAAGAAAAGGGTCCTTGAGAAAGCTTCGAGAAGGAATTCAAGAAAGGAAGCTAGAGAAGAAGAAGCATTAAAAAAACAAAGAAATAGAAATTCAAACAATAGTAAGTAAGTGTTTGCTCTAGAGAATAAATATAAATCAGCGAAGTCATGGAATCCCTACCTTAGAATTAAAAGGGCCATAGGAGGCTCAAATAAATGGAATCATTGTGGTTTTGAATAGTGTTGGAGTGGGGCCCCCTTAATGCAATTTTGATATATTTTTTAAATATTTTGTAATAGTTTAGTCTAGTGTATGGGCTTTGGGGTGGGTCAAAGCCCCGAAATGAATTGTAATGGGTCAAAGGGTAGACCAAGGGGCCGCAAAACATGGTTTGTGGACCATAGAGTAGCGCATGATAAAATAGTATAAATAGATGAATAGATCGAGTCTAGAAGTAAGTTTTGGGATAATTCTAAATGATAATATTGGATCGGTGATACATTTGTGCCAATTTTTCTGGGTAAGGGCTCTTGCTGGTGGTGTGCACGGGCTCATAAAAGAGTCTGTAAGGATCTAAAGTGTTAATGAATAGAAGGATATTTTGCTGATATCAATTGTGTCTGTGATAAATTACACTACATGTTATTTCCTTTGTTATTTTTGCAACGTTGAATACTAATAGCTAATTGATGTGCACGTGGATGTGATGTTTTAAAGAGTAATGAATGCATAGGTCCAGTGATGTTTGGTCATATTTCTCTTATTAATTGATTATCTTATGATATACGGGCTGAGCGCAAGTATTTGTGTTAAATATATTGTTGACGATTTCTGGTTAGGGCTCCCTCGGTGCAAGCCTATTTGAGATATAAAGGTACTCACATCATTAAACTCTCTCTCTCTCTCTAGGTGCAGAAACATGGTTCCAGCACCTTCCCATACTACTTCAGGTGAGACCCTAATTTGCACAAGAAGGTCATTGCCAAAATGGCTAGTAGTATAAAGGTTTGTTAGTTAACTCAAATATGAACCCTGGTCAAAACCCCTCAAACCAAAAAATGGTTCCATTTTTAGGACCAAGAAAATTTTGAGAGAGATTGGGTGATGCCACAGGGTCATTGGTAGCCATTAAAGCCTAAACTTGAGGACTAGTTTGAAAAGCAGATCCATGAATTTTCACTAAAAGAAAATAGAAGTAAGGAGCCATCTGCTAAAGAGAGGAAGAATAGGTATATTTTTACAGAGGTACATGAGATATTATTCGTAACCTTCGCACATGAATTGAAAGAGTGGCTGGCAAGGTTAGAAGAATTCCAAACCTATTGGAAAGACTATCAGGTCATGCAGTGGACCCCTAAATTGATCCAACATTTGGAGAAGACTAATAAAAAAATCACCGAGACCATAGACCACTGGGTTGATAGCATCTTGGGTGGATTTGTGACAAAGTTTGTGGTAGATCATTTTGTATCATACTCTAAAGCTGAGTGAAGGTTTTTCAAAGGATTTAGGGGTAAGTTCTTGTAAATGTTATCGATGTTGATTAAAATGTTATTGTGTGAAAAGGGTGTCTTGTTAAGTCAGACCAAGTGAATGACCTCTGATCAAAGCAGAAGCACGACACGAAGCGGAAAATACTACTGGGTTAATCAAGAAGGGTATAAATCAATGTATAGTCCTCTGATAAATTCACTTGATATAAAAAGAGGTGGTGCTATGCACGTAGAGACCAGTCCCCCGGCTATGCCATTGTCAAGCTCGCATAAGGGTAATAATCCTCATACCCCACCTTCACCCCCACCTGCAAATGAAATGTCCATGCAGATGAAGCTGCCCACTTTTAATGGTGCAGGGGATGAGGACATGGACCGATTTTGGTTCATGGCGAATGCAGTATGGGCTTCGCTGAATGTCAATAACGATGTTGTAAAAAGAGAAAAACTATCAATAGCCTTTGAAGGGCGGGCTTTGGATTGGTTCATGGGATACACTTCTCAACATGTGAATCCTACAATATAGGAGATAAAGGATTCCTTGAAGTAGTAGTTCCGAAAACCTAAGTCGTATTCTCAATGTGTAGTAGAGTTGAAAGATATTAGGCAAGGACCTATGGAGTCTGTCTAGGATGCTGACCAACGACTGAAGAAAGTCATCAGTGATGGGGGATTTCTTTATGATGAAAAATAACATAAGGAATTGTTCATTTCCATGTTGTTACCACATCTGTGAGGACCTATGGTACATCAGAAGATTGATTCATAGGAAGAAGCCTTGGAGATTTCTATGAAGCTAGAAGTTGTGCCAAGCAACAATACTCAAGTTGGGGCGTTGTAGATCTAGAGCCAGTTAGAGGTGATGCACTTAGAAATTTAGAATTTACGGAGGTATTGGGGTAAATAAGCTAGCACATACATATGGTGCATATGTTGTAGGATATTAGGTCACACCAAAGATCAATGCCCTATGCTGTCAGATTATATGCAAGTTGGGGGACCAACTCCAGTATGCCCAAGAGATATTGTTGGACCGAATACCCCCATGTTGTACTGCGCCGAATTTCGGGTGGCTGGGAGGCATGATAGATACCACTGCCCACGGTTAGGCACCTATGTCCCAAAACAGAAGCAAGATTGGTGCAGATTCTGCTCATTGGTGGGTCATGATGAGCACAACTGCCAAATGTATGAAATGATGATAAATAGCGAGAACCTATACAGCGTGTAGATTGAACCTTCATCACCATCATCTCCGTCTGAATGAGGAGGATCCCTTGCAAGAGGGCAGGGAGGGGGGAGAGGTGGAGGCAGAAGTCAAGGAAGAGGGCAACTGTGGGGACACCAGACATTATGCAAGAGAATTCCCGAACCCTACGCACAAATCCTGCAGGTATTGCAGACAGTTCGATCATGTAATTGAAGACTTCCTTGTGCTGATAGATAAAATGTAGAAAAATCAGTAGACACCAACGCAAAATGTACAGTGGGTTAAGGTTGCACTACTCAATGATGGGCCCAGTGTGAATGTAATTACGTGCAGTGTAATTGCCACTGGAGGAGCTGAGGAAAAGGTCGTGGCTGAACCACTAATCAGGAAGGCATCTGAAAAAAAGGAAAACCTCAACCTGCAGAAAGAGAAAGAGACTTTCATCGAATCTAGAAAGGATTTTGCTAAGGATGAAGCATCCACATCAAGAACCTCGGGTATCCAAAGTCCGGTGAAGCAGTAAAACCATTCCTTCAAGCTTGTATGGAGTTGTTGTGTAACTAGAAGGCAATGGAGAATGTCCAAGTATTGATAGACAGTTACCCCCCGAATGGAGGCTAAGGCGGTGAATAAGATTTATAAGAAAAAGAACAGGATCTGTCGAGAGATACGTATGATACGTAGACTGGAGAATAAGAAACGGATCAAGTCATCTTCGATCTAGGATCTGATGCCAATTTCTTGCCCAAAAAAACTTGGCAAAGGACGGGAGAACCTAAGTTGGATTGGTCCACCATTCAATTACATATGGATAAACAGCAAAAGATCATTCCACTAGGAAGGCTGCCTAAGGTTGTGGTAGACATTGCAGGAGTTAAAGTGTATGCATATTTCGAGTTAATCTAGATTGTGGATGATGCAGACCCTTATGTTGCGCTAATAGGACTGGATTGGGCTATTGACATGGTAGGTATCATCAACCTAAAAAGGAGGAGCATGGTCTTTGAGAATGATGGTACGCGCATAATAGTCCCTCTAGATCTAGTGGAAGGTGAATAGTATACAGAGTCGGTGCAAGATGAGGAGGATGTTGACCATATTTACAAACTGACTGCATGGGATGATGATTGGGTCAACCCTAGAGCTGATGGCATGCTGTGTTGGGAAAAATACAGCTCTTGCCTTTGAGACTCGGATGGCAAGATGGAAAATTGGCAGAACCAGTTGAGTGACATATCTGCGTTGTGCTGCCTCAAGATCACGAAGAGCTTCCAATGGATTTCCTCAAAGGTAAGAGAAGTGCCTTAATTTGATGGTTCTAGTAGTGTTAAGGAGTTTCTTAAAGCATTAGAAATAGATGTCCCTAAGGAACAAATATTCTGGGCACTTGACTTGGCTATGCCCACGACCCTTGTGTGGTGGGGGGAAACCCACAAGGATTATTTTCAAGACTGGGAGGAATGCCGAAAAATGATGATCCTGCACTTTGAACGCTTATTCAACCCACCCATGGAGCTCCTTCCTGGTCGTGGGGACCCGTGCAAGAACTTGGCTATATGGATGGAAGTGTGGAGTGAAAGAACCTAGAATGAATGGGTCCATATGTTTATTTATTCATTGGGGTTGGTACCTACCACCTGATACTTAGACACGGTCCTTCACTAATGCACTCGCCATTGGGATACAATGAAAGAGGATTTCATGGAAACGTTCGGTTTGGTTAGAGGAACAAAAAATTTGGACGAAGCCCTACAGGATAGAGATGCCCTTGTCTTTGATGAATATTTTCCTTCAAAGGACTGTGTTGCACCAACTTGGGATGCGCAGATGCAAGATATCATCAACTATAGAAATTTTTCTGTAGAGAACAATGACGAAGATTCCAGGAATGTGACAATCCCAGAATTCGAAGGAGAACGCATATTCGCAGGACCCTCATTGCAGAAAGTGGACATTACCAAACCATTAAAGTTGAAGGAAGTCATCATTTAGATGGAGGAGCAGCCCAAGTTGGCCAAAATTGGGGATTACTAGGATGATGATACTGTTGGAAAGATTATGGAGTTGCTAACAAAATATCAGGATCTATTTCCTACAGAATTCTCTGAGTTCAAGGAAATTGTGGGAGATATGAGGGTTATGAAGATCACCTTGAAGCCAGATGCATGTTCTATCAAGAAACATCCTATCAACTAGACCATAAATATAAGAAGAAATTTAAGGAGGGGTTAGATAAGATGGTAGTCGTTGGTATTATTGAACACGTGGAACAGTTTGATTGGGTAAGTCTAATGGTAGTAAAATAAAAGAAAACCAAAGGAGAGATAAGGATCTACATAGACCTGAGCAAGCTAAATAATGTCTGCATACATGACCCCTTCCCTATGCCATTCTCTGATGAAATATTGGATAACGTGGGAGGTCAATAAGCTTACTCATTCACTGATAGGTTTTTGGGGTACCATCAGATCAGAATTACACCTGAAGACCACAGCAAGAAAACCTTCACAACTGAATGGGGATCCTTCTAGTACACCGTCATGCATTCGGATTGAATAACACCCCAGCCATTTTCTCATGGGTCGTTGTAGCTGTATTCAAATAATTTATACATAAATTTCTAGAGGTCTATTTTTATTACTAGGTAGTATTCGGTTTGGTAAAGTAGCATGTCTCAAATCCATGCTTGATGTTGGATACCTGCAGGAAACATCAGATATAATTGAATTTGAAGAAGTGTATATTATGTGTACCTTTTGGATTTTTGTTGGGGCACATCGTATGTCAGCAGGGATTGATATTTGACCTGGCCAAGAATGCAGTTATCATCAATTTAGCAGTCCCCACTAATGAGAATCAACTGGGCTCCATCTTATGGCATATGGGTTACTACAAAAAGTTTATTTAGGGATACGCCTTGATCACTACGCCAATGGAAAAGCTACTAAAGAATTATTTGTCCTTTTTTTGGGATGAGGAATGCCAGAAATTTTTTCATCATCTAAAGGAAAAGATGCTCACTACACCTATTCTAATATTTCCAAATTGGGCCAAGGTATTTCATGTTCATGTGGATGCATGAGGAATGGTTCTTAGGGTTGTATTAGCGCAGATAGGAGAGGGAGACATTGATCACCTGGTTGCTTTTTCTAGCAGGAAACTCTCTAGCCTATAGCGCAACTATTCTACTACCGAATGAGAAGGGTTGGAAATGGTGTATGCCCTGCATAAATACATGCACTATCTATTGGGAGGATGCTTTAAAATGTTCACTGACCATTCATATTTGAATAAACCAGTCAATAATCCTGTTTTGGGGGGGGGGGGGATTTGTAGATGGTTGCTACTATTTCAGGAGTATGAATTTGAAATTATTGTGAATCCTGGGAGACTGAATGCAGGTCTTGATCACTTGTCTCAATTCTAGAGTGGGGAAGAGCCAACTACTTTGGAAGAATTATTACCTTATGTGCAGTTGTTCGGTATTAAGGTGGTTGATGAGCACTTTGCGAACATTATTCACTTCTGGAAAACTGGGACAACACCTACAGAATATTCGGTATAGCAGAACTAAGAATTGGTAGCCAGCACAACTAAATTCACTATAATTTCAGGTCAATTATATAAGTTTGGAGTAGATGAGGTATTATATAGGTATGTATTAGAACATGAGAGATAAGCTATCTTGGCTGAGGCCCATGGAGGGGTAGCAGGAGGCCACTACACAGGGAAGGCCACTACGCAGAATTTGTTGCAAGCTAGGTTATGGTGGCCCACACTGCATAGCAATGCACATGCATACTTCCGAGTGTGCAATGCATGTCAAAAAAATAGGAAGCCTTCATGCAAAGATGAAATGCCCCACCACCTGCAAATGGCATTGCATGCGTTCGACAAATGGGCTATAGACTTTGTAGGACCAACCAATTCCCTGGGAAAGAAGATTGTCACACGTTATATAATTACTACCATGGATTACGTAACCATATGGGCAGAGGAAAATATTGTTAAGGATTGTACTGTAGATACTATTGTGCAATTCATCTTCGAGCATATTCTGACCAGGTTAAGCTGCCCAAAGATCTTGATGAGCGATAGAGGTATGCATTTTGTTAATGAAACTATTGAAGCTTTGACAGACTAATTTCAGATCCTTCATATGAAAATTACCCTATATTACCCACAATCCAATGGTGCGGTAGATGATTTGGAATAGTAAAACTGGGTGGAAAAGTGATTTTACAGTTGGATGGAGCGGGTATTTGTATTTAGTGCAGCAATCTTGGAGGATTTTTTACCGTTTCTTCGATGGTAATTCAAATTTAATAATAATATGACCATTTTTACCCATGGTGGCCTATAAAAGGAAGTGCGCACATAATAATCCATTCATTTTCTCTCTAAAGATCTTGTTCTTTGTGCCTTATTGTGATTTCTACATTTCTTGCAATCACACAAGCTGTATGTCTGGGCGAGGTACCCCCTTCGAGAGCAGAAATCGTGAGTTTGTATTTTGGCAAGGATGACTTCCACTAACCCCATAGAATCATCACCCATTATGGCCGCCACTGAGCTGGGGTCTAAAGATGTTTTTGAAGTAACCCCTCAAGTCAAAGAGGTTGTGTCCACGCCGGCCAAAGGAAAAGGAAAGGTAAAGAGAAAAGGAAAAGAAGAAGGTAAGGAGAAGGGAAAGGGAAAAGCCATTAAGTGGGCTTTGGCTAAGTCACACATCTCCCCCAGGATCGTGCACTCTCCCTTGTTAGTCATCAGTAATTTTTTCCTTTTTAGATGACTAAATGCTTACACTAGATTTCTAGAAACAATGTTCATGCACATTGGGAGTTCTAGAAATCTCACTGCCTTCATTATCATTAAGATAATTTTTTCACTATTTTATCATCCCATCATGTCAAGCTCAGCTCACCCATCCCATAAGGCCTATCATGGGCTCATGTCACTCATTTTGTCTTTGTTGTGTCACCTTTGGCCTCAATCCTCTGTTTTTGTTTTAAGCCTAAGCCCCTCTACTGCTACCTAGGGCCACTAAACATCCATCTCTCTTACATCTACAGAAATGCTTCAAGCATTGATGGTCTCAAAACTATCTTGTAGGATATTTAGATAAATTAAGTATATTGGATTTTGGATCTTTAATACATCAGTTTATACAAAATTCTGTTTTACACCTAATGATCCAAAATCAAGTTTTCAAGCAAAGGCTAAGTCCAAAGAGTTTTTCCACTAGGTCACCTAGGGTTTCATAGGTCATAGGTTTGATTGGGTATCCTAAAAATCTCAGTTTTTCCTGTGTAAAGAGATTACATTTCAAAGAAGAAGAGGGACAAGTAACTTTGTCCAAAAATGATCAAAAAGCACAAATTATGCAAGGGACAGTTGCGCTTTCTTACATTTCTGCAAAAATGATCAAGATGGCCATTATCCTGAAGATAGGTAAGGTAATAGGGTGAAATCATCACAAGAAGACATCCATAGCAAAGATAAAGGCAAAAACCCTGTATCTAAAGAGAATCAGGGTTTTTATGATTGACTGACAAAACAGTGCTGCCAAACAAGAAGCCAGTAAAAGAACCACAAGGACAGAAGTCACCTTAACTCCACCAAGTACACATTGAAGATTCTCAAAAATAGTAAATGAATTTTGAAAGGTTATAGAGAACTTAGAAGACAACACTACTTAATTTTCTCTAACAGCCTTAAAACCTAAGATTTTGGAAAGATGGGCAGAACAGGTCCAAAAAATATGATAATTCCTCCTTCATAACAATATATGGCATCCAAAATTTATCCAAGGTGTCCCTTAGGGTTTGTCAAAAGCAACATTGTTTCACCTGCACAAAAGAGAGAACTTGTAAAGGGTGTGAGTCTAAAAGGCTTAGTTTCCAAATGCAGTCACAGGTCTTCAAAATGATCAAGGGAAAGGCAAGCATGAAGTCAAGTATTAAAATGAGAAATGACGTTAAAACATGAGTTTACTGTTCAGAAAATGAGGTGTCAAAGTCCAAACAAAGACAATCAGACCAAAAACCCTATATTGTGGCACCTACAGAAATCAGAAGTGGCCAAGGGAAAAACATGGTAAACCTGATGCACACACCTCTATCAAAAATACATATCACATTCAAAATCTACAAAGGGAAAAAGACATGTTTCAGATCACCTGCAATAAAAAATGCCCAAGGAGGTAAAAACAGGGTTTTCAGTTTGATGAATATATGACAAAGGATAGTTTGAAAAAGTTCCTAGGATTTCAAAAAGTAAAGGGGATGAAAAGAAAATCTACATCTACATCAGCTAGCCATTAGCACAAAAGAAGAAGAAAAGATGCCTTGAAGAAAGTCTTCAAAACCCTACAAAAGATAAAAAGGCATCAGTCAAAGGAGAAGATCAAAACATAAGAAAAGTGGGTTCTTAAGTTTGATTTATCTCTCCCAAAAGGTATAAAGGTGTTTTAAATGTCATTTTAAGCTCATTCAACACTTGTAAAGGAGAAAGAAGTTTCAAGGACAAAAGCTTGGGTTTTAAGGCTGTTTCTGGGTAGAGTGTTCTCGCGCTGTGCAAATCGAAGGCATTGCACAAATACAAGGTGGTGCTACACAAACCGACCCTCTGACCATTTAAATTTTAACAGTGTCATGAAAATTTCACCAGGTGCTACGCAAAACCCCTGGAGATGCGCAAACACAGGCCCGACTCGCCCGAAGACCAATGACACCTCTATACGACTGCCCGACAGCACTGCCCCGACGTTGTGCTAACGACACTCCACCAACACCTCTTCACAAACTTTCAGAGGCGCTGCACTAACACTCCACCCAACTTGCCCAGGAGATTGGCAGATGGTGCAGATTCCCATGCACTACGCTAACTGTCGTGCAGGCCTTGCTGGTGCTACGCAAACAACATGACCCAATAGCTCAAGCAGGGTGCTACGTAAACGTACAGGAAATTCTAAGGGCCAAATTCCTTGCCCTAATTCAATTTTCTGTCTACCATTTGATCTCCAAAGTCTACAAGCAGGCCAAAAATTAGTAAGTTGCATCCTCCCCTTGCTCCAAAGAATTTTTCACATGATTTATAGTGTTTTATGGCTTTAAGTTTTGAAAACCCTAAGAGGGTAACCCTAGGTCCTGCATACAAATGAGCCTCTATTCCTAACCTTCTTAGACCAATCAAAATCATTTAAAGGATAGAGAATTAGTAAAGTTTCCATTCATAATTCAAGGTATAATTTCTTTATAAACTCCAAAGCAAGCAGCCCCAAAAAACCGTAACCTCCACATCCCTCATTCACCAAAGTTGACCTCATCATCATTTTTCACTTTGTCTTAACCAAACCCTAAGTTTTCAAACCATCTCCTATCACCATGTTAGGAGCCAAGAACAACAGTGGTAGTGATAAAGGTCAAAATCCTTTGAGACCAAAACATAAGGGAGGAAAAGTCAATAACTTCGAGCCTCAAAGCACTATGGCCATCACCTCCTCTCCTAGGATCCTGTCATGCTTTCAGAGTGCAATATGCTTTCAGTTTTGTGATAATTTCAAACAAGTGAAGAGCCATCCTAAGCTTACAAGGCTCCTCATTCTCAATTTACACAACAAAAACTCAAGCCTTACAAGAGTGGATTTTGAGATCCTAGTAGGTGCCATCTCTAAGGCTACAGGTATCCCAATTGTGGGTGAAAATTGGTTTAAAAAGGGAAATTCGGACAAATGCATTTTAGAGCCATTTATCAAAATAAGGTATAGATGAGGCAACAAAACAATTTTCCCTTTCTTAGACCTCAAACACATATATGCCTCCTTGATGTTGGCTATCCTGAATTACTTCACCTCTAAAGGGAGGTACTCCAGGCTCTATACCTATCATGCCATACTCCTCATGCATTTCGCAGGGATTAAGGTGCTAAACTTGCCTTATTATCTCTATAGGAGCATTGAGAAAATTTCTGATATTATCCAGAGGAGGAATCCCACAAAACAAATGCATAGCTTGTTCCACCATTCCTTGATCAAAATGATGGTCTTACATCAGTTGGAGTAGCAGGGTATACCTTGGTATTTTTTCATAAAACATGAAGCCTTTACAAACCCACAGCCTCCTCATCAACCAAATCTTCCTTCCTCACCTGCACAAGTACCCTCACCACAGACAAACCTCCCTTCTTCTCCCTCTATTGGTGCATCAGGTGAAGCGGGAAGTGGCAATGAAGAATCACATGAAGATCAGGTTGAAGGTGATGACATTACTAAGGTAAAAACATAAATTAGTGAAGAATAACAATAAGGTGATAGTGGCAATAATGAACAGAAAGATGACAATGTATATGATGAAATCAGTGGGGCAGAGTCCATGGAAACAGATAATGAAGAGGAAGGAAATGAGCCAGCAAATAGTAAACAAAAGTCAGAGTCCATAGAAATAGATAAAGAGAGTAAATATGAAGAAGAAGACAGTGCACATGGCAGTGGTAAAAATGAAGAAATGGAAACTCAAAGAGAAAATCTACTTGGTCATGAAAACAATGAGCAAAGTCATGAGTATGACAGTGACAATATGGAAGAAGATGATGAGGTGGAAATAGAGTTTGATGAAGGGGACAGTGACCAAGGAAATGTCACTGATAGGACAGTCAGTGAGGAAAAAGATAGCAAGGGAAAAAGTCATGACAGTCATGACACTAATCAGCCTTTTAGTGACAATGAGAATGACAACAGTGCAGGAGATGATGAAGAATGGGACCCTAGTGATGAACAGGGCCAAGATGAAGCAAGTGTACCGGCTAATAATCCCAATGAAGACCAAAGCTACAGCACAGAAGGCAGCAAGGAGGTTGATGATGATGATGATGTTTAAGGTCAAGGAGGCAATAATCAAACATATCGTGAGATAACTAATGAAGATCATAGTGAATGTGAAGGAGCTGATGAAAACACTGAGGGTCACAACCACGATGAAAACATTTCCAGAACCACCATCACTCCTCTTTCATGAACATATCAAAGGGGGTCAAGGCAAGTGTTTTATACCTCCAAAAGGCAAGGTACCTTGTCATATGCATCAACTCCAAGGATTGACAAGGGAAAAGAAAATATTTACAAGGTTAGGAGAAGTAAGAGAGGCAAGAAAACTACTCAAGAGCCTCAATTTATTGACCTAGACAGTGATAATGAAGATAAGGAGATGGCCACTAGATTTCTACTCCAAACCAAATGTGCACAAATTAATGAATGGGAGAAATGTTTTGAGATGGCAGAACGTGTCATTCAGTATTACAAGAATGAGCAAAAGCACTTCAAGAAGGTGAAGATGGGCCTTGCTCTCCAGAAAAAGATGACAAAGTATTATGTCAAGAAGCACAAGCTTGTTTGTGCCAAAATGAAGGAAGCCCTCCATGAGGCCCAAACCCTAAAGGAGGAAAAAGAGAATTACAGCCTTAGATTTTTGGCTGAGGCTTATCAGTTGTTGTCCAAGACCCCTTAGGGGAGGTCTCCACCAGATTTGAGAGGATTTGGAGAAAATTTTGTTTTTTGAGATTTTTTAGCCTCATTAGCACAGCGCCACTAGCGCTACGCAAACACATGGAGCATCTTCTGGAGGAGAACTTGACATTTGTGGGCTTCTCACACCTAGTACATTATGCTCACCAAGTTTCAGATGATTTGGAGCAGGTTTGACCCCTCAAAAGGTCAAACAACCTCACTTTTTTCACCTTCCTACCATTGTTTTGGGCCTAGCGCTATGAAAATGAAAGTATTGGGATTTTTTAATTTTTGACTATCCTACAAGAGCTAGATTTGGAAACTATAAGTATTTTTTGAAATTAGACTCATCAGGCTTTCCAATGAGTGATCACGGAGCCAATTCCGATGTCGGGAAGTGGTCCAAAACTCAGTTGCAAAGGACCCTATTTTCTGCTAAAGGTGGCACTGCGGAAATGGACTATTTAATGTGTTTTGGACCAAAAGTCAACAAAACACACTCATTTATTGTAAAATAATTTTTAAGTGTTTTTTGAAGCAAATCACTCTAGAATTAGGTGTAAGAAGTTATTTTGGCATTTATTTCATAGGATATTATGTGCCTTGGGCCTTGCATGATCTCTTGGACATTTATGACATTTATGAGGTTTTCAGGGTTTCTAGAAGCCTCTTAAGGTTTCCACCTCCTCATTTTCTAGATAAGTAGAGCATGAGGACTCCATTATAAATGTTGGCATTTGATGAAATTGGAGAGAAATACATGGTTTTTATGAGCTTGGAAAAGAAATTGGTTTTTTGAAGTGAATGAATGGCTTGCTTTGATTGATGATGGAGAAGCTTGTTTTCAGGATTCATATTCTTGGTTAATGATTATGTCTTCTTAATTTGTTTATGTTTTCTTGTTATCATTATTTTTCATTTTTCTTTGCTACTATAGAACAGAAAAGTATAAGTTGAGAAATTCTCCTTGAAGCACCTTAGTCCTCCTCTTTGCTATGGCCTTAATGTTTCTTCTGTTGGGTGTGTTTGAAGAATTCTTAGTTGCTCTTCAAGCCTCCTTATGCTTGTTTGTTTCATTTATGGATTAATATGCTAGTTTACAAATATGATTCATGGTAAGCCCTTCTTTTTTGAAACTATCCAAACTCTGTATTGAAACCTCCCTTTGAAGTATTGCTTGCTAGGTTAAGTCAAAGAGGTCTTGTTATGATCTTGCCCTTTTCCCATGCCTATTAGTTTTCCTCAGAGTTATTTTTAGCTTAATCAACAATTTTTAGGAATTCCCTCTTTGATTGATTAAATTTATTGTGTCATCTTATACATTTTCTAATTCTGAAGGTGAATTTACTAAAGTTAGAAGCTCTTATGCTTTCTATGTTTCACTGGAATGTTTATCTTGGATATTTATTTGTTTAAGTACTATAATTGAGTAAATGGTACCCTATATCACACTTATTATCTTTTTCTTATCATATTTAAGACCTTCTTGTTCATGGGTAAATGAAAAAGGATACTTCACTGCCCTTTTTCCTACCTTGTTTTTCGCAAACTTGATGTCCACCCACCTCACACATTACCTTAAGGATCCATTAACCTTGGTAGATTGGCCCTGCAACACACTCTGATTCATCATTGAGACACTCATGACTTTCATTGACTCCATAGCCCAATGATTTAAAGACCTCTCACTCCACCTATTCCACTTGACCATCTTACCCAACCAAAACAATAAAAAAACCCTACACTTAAAAACTAGCGTAAAATCAACCATCTAAATCAAACAAGAACACATCCTTTGCATCTAATAAAGAGATCCCTCTCTGAGTATAGGAAGGCTAGGTCCTAGGACTCCAAAGACTGGTTCCATGTTACCTTGTCATTTGGTATACCAATTTTCCAAATCACGAGACCCTAACATTTTGGCGATCACAGTGGGACCTTTTGAGTAAGTTCATGCTTAAATATTCCTTAAAAGATTTAGAAACCCTTGATTGATAGTATCTGGTGGTTTATCTGCCACCTCATCACCACACTAACATTCTGGCGATCACGATGGGACCTTCTGAGTCAATGACAATCTAAGTATCCTTTACGACTTAAGAAACCTTTGTTAAATCATAGAGAACTTAACTGATATGGCAAGAGTAGACTCTGTTTGTTTCAAAATATTATAAAAATGATGATTCAACCATACGACACTCTTACAAACCTTAAAACTACAAAAATAAAAACTCAGAAAACCCCAAAACATCCCTAGATTGGTTTTTTGTCAGTTATTGGTGGTGGAACAGAAACATACATCCTTAAAAACATCAAAAATATCCACCTGGTGACTCCACTAGCCTCCAGTAGGCCTATTACTTCACTAGTATTCATATGACTCCCTAGATTTGTGTCAAGCCAACCCTAAGAAGTTTATGAACCCGGTTATATACTATGAGAGTTTACCAAACAATAAGAGGGTCCAGCCTTCGGAAAAAAGTCCTAAAAAATTTCAGCCTCTCTGATTTTCAAGTTTGAAATTTGGCTTCACATAGGATCAGTACCAGATCTCATCCGGACCCAAACCCTTCCAAAATAGTTGATGACCCAGAGAAGATTTTGTGGAAAACTTCTAGATCTGGAAACTTAACTACTGTTAGGACCATTCACAGAGCAAGCTCTGTACTTGAACATCTTACAGCATTGCAAGATCCACAACTTGACTTGCACCATAAAAATAACCTTTTCAAAACCAAGTCAGAAGATGATATTGACCAGACTGAGCTTGAACCCATATATTTGCAGCAAAGTTCCAGTAGAGAAGCTTCTCCTTCTACACCACTTGAATTTCAGCTTCTCCATCACTTTAAATCTTTCCATACCAGATCTATTTAGAATTAGCTTTCTGGTCCAAGTACTTCCACCACACCCATTCATACCACCACTGTGCAAGCCACTCCGCTTCATCATACATCTCATTTCACTAACCCTCCCCTTTTAAACCCTCCATTAGTTCCCATCATGGCAGCTTGTTATTCCCCCTTGGCCTTACCTCAACCCCTACTACCTTTGCCAAATGACTATCAGTCTAAGATCCCTCATTTCACAGGAGTTGAATCCATCACTGCCCAACATCATGTAGATAGGATAAATGATGCCTTTTATTACATGGAGATAGAAGAATAAACTATTAAAATGAGGATCTTTGCACAAAGCTTAGGAGGAGAGTCCAAAAAATGGTTCAAAGCATTAACTCCTAACTCGATACATGATCTCCCTTCCTTCTACCAAAATTTCATAAAAAAGTGGGAAATCAAGAAAAATTCCCTCAAAATCTTGTCTGAATATAACAATCTTAAATGGAATGTAAGGGAAAGTGTGCAAGATTATTTCACCAGGTTTAACAATGTCTAAAATTCCCTCTCACCTCACATGAGACCCCCACAAGGCCTAGCACTATTAAAATTCACAGAAGGCTTTGATTTGGATATGACATTCTAATTGAGAGAAAGAGACCCTGAAACTTTAGAAGAAATGTAAAATGTAACTATTAGTGCTGAGGTCAACTTGATTTAAAAGAGAGCTAGGATGAGATCAAAAAAGAGAGTGACCTACAAATATGAAACCATGCCCTCAACCTCTTCATTTGATACCAAAATGGATAGCCTAATGAGAACACTGGAGAGAATGATAGAAAGGATAAAATTGAATGAAAGGACACCTCCTAGGGAAAACCAAGACAATCTCCAAAACATAAATAGAGCTCAAAACTTCAGAAGAGACATTCCTCAAATCAAACAAAGGGAAAATGACCAACAAATTAGACCTCCCTTTCAAAAAAACTGTATAGATGAAGAAGAAGGAGAAATTACAGAACCTGAAGAAAGCGATATAAACATAATAGGTTTTGATAATGATGATGATTTCTTTCTCACCAAAGAAGAACAAGGTTTATTTTCCTCAAATCAAACTAACACAAACCATGAGGATTTTTAATATTACCACTTGGGATTTGAAAATTCCATAATGGAAGTCCATAAGCAATATGACCTTAGGAGAAAAAATAGCCTAGACCCTCCCAAGAAAAGCCAAATAGACACTGTTGTTAGGAAAACACTTGAAAGAACCTCCAGGAGGACAAAAAACACAAACACTATGGCTAAGAAAGCTAACCCAAACAAAGAAAAAATCAGCCAACAAAATAGTGATCCAAGTTTCCCTAGTACCTCAACTAGTGGCTCTGAAAAATCTTGTTGTCTAAAATCCCAAATCAGATTCAGCTAACTAAACCTGTGGAAAAGGTTATGGATGAGAAAACTGATATAAATCTATCTAAGACACAAATACCTTTTAGTTTTGAGGGAGATATTGCTAAAATTAATATTACCATGCCTCTCACTGAACTGATTACCGAATACACATACAAATCTCAAGTTATGAAATTTCTAAACATGGGAAATGATGTCGACACTTTACACTTGGCTGATGAAACACCTGAGCTATTTTTTGGACACAAAATAGAAGGAAAATACCAAGAAGGGGCCATTCTCCCTTTCTATGTCAGCCTAAACATACATTATAAAATCTTACATAATGCCATGTTGGATTCTGTTGCCTCTCACGATCTCATGCCAAAAGTTGTGATGCATAGATTAGGCCTAGAAATAACTAAATCTTACAAATACTTGTACTCCTTCGATTCAAGTAGGGTCAAGTGTTTGGGCTTGATCAAGGACCTTTGTGTCAACCTAGCACAAGTGCCTACTATGAATCTGGTCATGGAAATAGTAGTGGTAGATATTCCCCCCAAGTATGGCATGCTTTTATCCAGATCTTGGGGAGCCAAGGTTCAGGGAAACCTTCAACAAGACATGTCCTATGCTACCATCCCTGTTTTTTACCAAACAAGGATACTATACCGAGAGTCACATGAAATATATGGTTAGCAGTCAAGAAAGGCCAGACAATACTCCTCTTTATTCTATTCATTCAGATCTTGATTCTTTCATCTAATGTAATGAATAAGGCATTAGCAAGTAGGTAAGTGAAGTTGAGATGAATCTAGATACACTACAACAACCAAACCAGCCTCCACATGAAGAATTCAACAGTCAAAACTATAGCAGCCCTGAACAACCATATAATGATAAATTCAAACTTAAATCTATACAAACTAAAAATGAAATTTCAAAACTAGAAATCAGTTTAGAATCTAAGTCAGGTTGCTCAAATGAAAGAAAAACCTCTAGGATAGAAATTCTCCCTTTTCTAAATCTAAAATAGATGAAATACTCACATAATAGAAAAACTTGGGAATGTGAATCAAAGGAGTCTTATGTTTTTGCCTTATCTAGACACCTCATTATCAGAAAGTCTTGTCCCTCCAAAAAAGTTGTTGACTCTCACAGATGTTGCTACGAATCCTAAAGGGAAGTTTGCTAAAATTGATATAGAGGAATATAATGTAGGCAACCTAAGAAGGCCCAAAATGATTAAGTTTTCCAAAACCTTGTCATTTCACACTAAACTAAAATACATAAGATGATGCAAGAAATTTTAGGATGCTCTTGTATATAGGAGTAAAATCTTAAAGCCTCATGACATAGACATTGTTCCTAAGGGGCCTTCTTTCAAGAATAACCATGAAAACCTTGAGAAAATTATGTCATTAACAAAGAAAGCAAAGGGATGTCAGATGTCTATAGACTTTAGGTACATAGGAAAAACCCCCATAAAATATAAAAACCCTTTTCCCAAGATAAATTATCCTATCACAAGGGTAGGAGTTTCTAACAAGATGACATTGTATGGTAGTGTTTTAGCTTACCATAAGATGATACCACTGCAGATCAATCAACATAAATACATTTTCAAAGTTCCTTGGAATAACTACATGTTTAACCAAATGCTTCCTAAGTTATGGAGTGCTGAAGATACCTTCCAAAAAGCCATGGCCCCTATTTTCAACTTCTTCACTATGCTATGTATTGATGACATCATCATCTGTTTTGAAGTTGATAAAGAACACCTTTTTTTATCTGGGGACCTTTGAAAAAACAAATATGAGGAGAAAGACTCCAATAAGGAATACCAAGAAGAACATGGATTGTCTGAAAATTTTTGGAAAAATATTTATATTGTCTTTTCGGATGAAGGTAACTATGATTTCTGTTTACAAGATATTAATGGACAAAGAGAGTCAGGAGATCCTTTTGAGGATAGGATGCTCATGTACCATAGCTGTAAAAACCCTTAGTTTTAAAGGTTTTAATTATTTGCACATAAACATTGCATGAGGGAAATCACAAAAAAAAAAAAAATAGAAAAAATAGAAAAAGAGGGTAGATTTGAAAAGAGGTAAAGCCCCATACCCAAAAAATAATACTACTGAAAGAAAGAAACCTTAAATGCCACTGCTGGTTCAAAAAGAAGGTCTTGTTTTAGTCATCCAGCGTAATCATGGCTGAAACATGTTTTCAATTTATTGTTGATAAATTAGTTAAAGATAGTTGGTCAAATCATTCAAACTTGACTTGTCAAAAGTTATATTAGGAAAGAAATATACTGGTTCCACATGCTTAAAATAGAACCACGGAGAAAAATGGGGATGAATAGAAAACAATGTATCACAACCTTGATTTTTCTAGTCTTATTTTGTACAAAATTAACATTTCTGTGCAGCTTGTTCTTATGCCACAAACCCATGGTAAGTTAGATTGTCTAATCTTGATTTAAACCATGGTTTCAATTTCATGTATGTAGCTTATTGAATGAATCCTGTCAAATAGTTTAATCTTGACAGTTGAAGTAGTCTAGGTAGAGAATAAAAAGTTCATTAACATAATCTAAACTTTTGGAGGAAATAAGATAGAAGTAGATAGTTTTTTTTTCTTTAAAAAAGAAGAAAATTCCAAGGGTTTTCCAGTTGCACCCAAGGAAGAAAAAATGTTAGGCAAGTGGGTTGGGTAGGTAGAGTGAATATGATCTAATCATGTTTCTCAGATTTATTAAGATCACAACTCCTAAGCAAGCATCAACAAGTAAAAAGAGGTAAATTCTACCCAATGGATGAGGCACTGATCTCTAGTAAGCCAGAGATCTGAAAGTTTTGGACACCTCCTGAAAAGGACCTACCCTCCCCAAGTGGAGCCACTATTAGTCATCAGTAATTTTTTCCTTTGTAGATCACTAAATTCTTACCCTAGTTTTATAGAAACAAAATTCATGAACATTGTGAGTTCTAGAAATCTCATTACCTTCATTATCCTTAAGATAATTTTTTCACTATATCCTCATCCCATCATGTCAAGCTCAACTCACCCATCCCAGAAGACCCATCATAGGCTCATGTCACTCATTTTTTCTTTGTTGTGTCACCTTTGGCCTCAATCCTATGTTTTTTTTTTAAGCCTAAACCCCTCTACTGCTACCTAAGGCCACAAAACAACCATCTCTCTTACATCTCTAGAACTGCCCCAAGCAGTGATGGTCTCAAAACTGTATCTGTAGGCTCTTTAGATAAATGAATTATATTGGATTTCAGATCTTCAATACATCATTTTATAAAAAACTCTGTTTTACACCTAAGGATCCCAAATCAAATTTTCAAGCAAAGGCTAAGTCCCAAGAGTTTTTCCACTAGGTCACCTAGAGTTTCATAGGTCATAGGTTTGATTTGATATCCTCAAAATCTTTGTTTTTCCTATGTAAATAGACTGCATTTCAAAGAAGAAGAGGGACAAGTAATTTTTTCCAAAAATGATCAAAAAGCCATTCAGGAAAGGCCTCCTTGGCCAAAGCATAAATTCTACAAGGGAAAGCTACCCTTGTTCACATTTCTGCAAAAATGATCAAGATGGCCATCAGCCTGAAGAGAGGTAAAGTAATAGGGTGAAATCATCACAAGAAGACATACATAGAAAAGAGAAAGGCAGCAGGCTTGTGTCTAAAGAGTATCAGGGTTTTTATGATTGATTAACAAAACAATGCTGCCAAACAAGAAGCCAGTACAAGAACCACAAGGACAAAAGTCACCTCAACTCCACCAAGTACACATTGAGGATTCTCATAAATAATAATTTTGAAAGGTTATAGAGAAATTAGAAGACAAAACTGTTTACTTTTCTCTAATAGCCTTAAAACCTAAGATTTTGGAAAGATGGACAAAACAGGTCCAAAAAAGATGATAAATCCTCCTTCATAATAGTAGATGGCATCCAAAAATTATCCAAGGTGTCCCTTAGGGTTTGTCAAAAGCAGCACTGTTTCACCTGCACTAAAGAGATAACTTATAAAGGGTGTCAGTATAAAGGTTTAGTTTCCAAATACAGTCACACGTCTTCAAAATGATCAAGGGAAAGGCAAGCATGAAGTCAAGCATTAAAATGAGAAATCTAGTTGAAACATGAGTTTACTGTTCAAAAAATGAGGAGTCAAAGTCTAAGCAAACACAATCAGACCAAAAACCCTATGTTGTGGCACCTATAGAAATCAGAAGTGGCCAAGGGAAAAACATGGTAAACCTAATGCACACACCTCTTTCAAAAAGACATATCACTGTCAAAATCTGCAAAGGGAAAAATACATGTTTCATGTCACCTGCAATAAAAAATTCCCAAGGAGGTAAAAATAAGGTTTTAATTTTGATGAATATATGCAAAAGGATAGTTTGAATAAGTGCCTAGGATTTCAAAAAGCAAAGGGGATGAAAAGGACATCTACATCTGCATCATCCAACCATCATCACAAAAGAAGAAGAAAATATGCCTTGAATAAAGTCTTCAAAACCCTACAAAAGATAAAAAGGCATCAGTCAAAGGAGAAGATTAAAACATAAGAAAAGTGGGTTCTTAAGTTTGATTTATCTCTCCCAAAAGGTATAAAGGTGTTTTAAATGTCATTTTTAGCTCATTCAGCACTTTCAAAGGAGAAAGAAGTTTCAAGGATAAAAGCTATGGTTTTCGGGTTGTTTCTGGGCAGAGTGTTCTGGCATTATGTAAATTGAAGGCACGGCACAAATACAGGGTGACACTACGCAAATCAGCCCTCCACCCATTCAAATTTGAATGGTGCTACAAAAATTTCATCGGGTGCTATGCAAAGCCCGGGCACTATGCAAACATGGGCCCGACTCGCACGGAGACCAACGGCACGTCGGCACGACTGCCCGACAGTGCTGCCCTGGCGCTGCGCTAATAGCACTCCACTGACACCTCTGCACAAAGCACCTGAGGCGCTGCACTAACGCTCCATCTGATGCAACCAGGAGAACGATAGAAGATGCACATGCTTGGGCACTGTGCTAACCATCGTGCAGGCCTTGACATCGCTGCACAAATAGCCTGACCTGACAGCTCGGGCAGGGTGTTGTGAAAATGCATAGGAACTTCTAAGGGCCAAATCCCTTGCCCTAATTCAATTTTTTGTCTTCCATTTGATCTCCAAAGTCTACAAGCAGGGAAAAAATTAGTAAGTTGCATCCTCCCCTTGCTCCAAAGCAATTTTCACATGAATTCTAGTGTTTTATGGCTTTAAGTGCTCAAAAACCTAAGAGGGTAAACCCTAGGTCCTGAATACAAATGAACTTGTGTTCTTAACCTTCTTAGACAAGTCAAAATAATTTAAAGGATAGGGAATTAGTAAAGTTTCCATTCATAATTCAAGGTAGAATTTATTTATAAACTCCAAAGCAAGCAACCCCAAAAAACCATAACCTCCACATCCCTCATTCACCAAAGTTGGCCTCATCATAATTTTCACTTTTTCTTCACCAAAGTCTAAGTTTTCAAACAATCTCCTATCACCATGTTAAGAGCTGAGAACAAAAGTGGTAGTGATAAAGGTCAAAATCCTGTGAGACCAAAACATCAGGGAGGAAAAGTCAATAGATTTGAGCCTCAAATCATTGTGGCCATCACCTCCTCTCCTAGGATCTTTTCATGCTTTCAGAGTGCAATATGCTTTTAGTTTTGTGAGAAGGTCAAACAAGTCAAGAGCCATCCTAAGCTTACAAGGCTCCTCATTCTCAATTTACACAACAAACACTCAAGCCTTGCAGGAGTGGAATTTTAGATCTCGACAAGTGCTATATCTGAGGCTACAGGTATCCCAGCTGTGGGTGAAAATTGGTTTAAGAATAGCAAGTTGGACAAATAATTTTTAGAACCATTTATCAAAACAAGGTATAGAGGGGGCAACAAAACAATTTTCCCTCTCTCACACCTCAAACACAAATATGCCTCCTTGATGTTGGTTATCATGAAGTACTTCACCTATGAAGGGAGGTACTCCAGGTTCTATACCTATCATGTCAGACACCTCATACATTTCACAAGGGTTAAGGTGCTAAAATTGCCTTACTATATCTATAGGAGCATTGAGAAAATGTCATTTGTTGTATAGAGGAGGAATCCCACACAAGGAATGCATAGCTTGTTCTACCATTCCCTGATCAAAATGATTTTCTTACATCAGTTTGAGTAGCAGGGTATACCTTGGGATGTTTTCATAAACCATGAAGCCTTTACAAACCCACAGCCTCCTCATCAACCAAATCTGCCTTCCTCACTTGCACAAGTACACTCACCATAGGCAAACCTCCTTTCCTCTCCTTCTCTTGGTGCATCATATGAAGTAGGAAGTGGGAATGAAGAATCACATGAAGATTAGGTTGAAGGTTATGAAATTAGTAAGGAAGAAATATAAATTAATGAAGAAGAACAACATGGTGATAGTGGCAATAATGAACGAGAAAATGATAGTGTCAATGATGAAATCAATGGGGCAGAGTCCATGGAAATAGATAATGAAGAGGAAGGAAACGAGCCAGAAAATAGTAAACAAAAGGCAGAGTCCATAGAAACAGATAAAGAGAGTAAAGATGAAGAAGAAGACAGTGCACATGGCAGTGGTAAAAATGAGGAAATGGAAAGTCAAAGAGACGACCTTCTTGGTCATGATAAAATGAGCAAAGTCATGAGTATGATAGTGACAATATGGAAGAAGATGATGAGGTAGAAACAGAGTTTGATGAAGGGGAAAATGACCAAGTAAATGCCACTGATAGGACAGTCAGTGAGGAAAAAGATAGCAAGGGAGAAAGTCATCACAGTCATGATAGCTATCATGACAGTCATGACACTAATCAGCCTCTTAGTGACAATGAGAATGACAACAGTGCAAGAGATGATGAAGAAAGGTACCCTAGTGATGAACAAGGCCAAGATGAAGCAAGTGTAGAGTTTGATAATCCCAATGAAGACCAAAGCTACAACATAGAAGGCAGCAAGGAGGTTAATGATGATGATGATGTTGAAGGTCAAGGAGGCATTAATCAAGCAGATCATGAGATAACTAATAAGGATCATAGTGAATGTGAAGGAGCTTATGACAACACCAAGGGTCATAGCCACGATGAAAACATTTCCAAAACCACCATCACTCCTCTTTCATGCACATATCAAAGGGGGTCAAGGCAAGTGTTTGCTGCTTCCAAAAGGCAAGGGACCTTGTCATCTGCATCAATTCCAAGGCTTGACAAAGGCAAAGAAAATATGGACAAGACTAGGAGAAGTAAGAGAGGCAAGAAAACTACTCAAGAGCCTCAATTTATTGACCTAGACAGTGATAATGAAGATAAGGAGATAGCCACCAGATTCCTACTCCAAACCAATGATGCATAAATTAATGAATGGGAGAGATATTTTGAGATGCGACAACGTGTCATTCAGTATTACAATAATGAGCACAAGCACTTCAAGAAGGTGAAGAGGGGATTTTCTCTCCAGAAAATGATGACAAAGTATTATGCCAAGAACCACAAGCTTGTTTGTGCCAAACTCAAGGAAGCCCTCCATGAGGCCCAAACCCTAAAGGATGTAGAAGAGCATGATTGCCTTGGATTTTTGGCTGAGGCTTCTCAACAGTTGTCCAAGACCCGTTCAGGTAGGTCTCCACCAAGTTTGAGAGGATTTGGAGCAATTTTTTTTTTTTGAGATTTTTGAGCCTCATTAGCACAGCGCCACTAGCGCTACGAAACACATGGAGCATATTTAGGATGAGAAATAGACATTTTTGGGCTTATAACACCTAGAAAATTATGCTAATAAATTTTTAGATGATTTGTAGTAGTTTTGACCCCTCAAAAGGTCAAAAAATGTCACTTTTTTCACCTCTCTGCCACTGTTTTGGCCCTGGCGCTGCGCAAATGCTAGTATTGGGATTTTTGACTTTTGACTAGGCTTTGTTAGCCATCAGTATTTTTTACATGTTAGTGATGACTATATATACAGCTGAGTTTTCTAGAAACTAATTTCCTTATGTCAATATGTCATCCAGAAAACCCTCCTAAAACTTTTTCCGCCTTTCTACTTTTCAGTCCACCCCTGTCGGAATCAAAAAACTCATTATCACTATCCTATCTAGCTTCAGCCTTCTTGATCTGCCCATCAGCTTTAAAAGGCAAATCCAAATCTGTTTCAAAAGTCTCCCCTATGTTAGGAAGTGGCGCTTTAAGACATTTCACCCTTGGCAATCATCAAAAAGCGAAAAAGCCTCCATCTGCAACAGACCTACCATGACTGACCTCTTACTTTGCAAATGAAATTGACAAACAGCCCTAAGTCGCGCCACTCACATCCCCTAGATCTCAGCACTGCATAAACCCCAATCTCAAGCTGACTATTAGGTTTTTCACAGTGTTCTATGGTTTCTACAAAGGCAGAAAATATAATTTCATCTCATGGAGTAAATGCTTGAATTTACAGTTAGAGGAACAGCTGCTTCTAAATGTAACTTGAGCCTGAGATATGCCTGCAAAACAGAAAGCTACTCATCCAGACTTTACAATTCTTTCCAGCATGAAAATCACAGAAAGACACCACTGTCACAGAAAACTGGCAAATGGTCATGGCCCAGAACCTCCTTCATTTACAAGCAAAGGGTTAGGGCGCCTCCTTCATCCACAAGCATAGGGCGCTGGCCACTATTGACTTTGAAGATTGCAAGAGTCCAGGTTTGCCTTGAACTGAACAAATGAAACAGAGACTCCAGGTTTTATGAATGTGACTGATGATCATAACAGGAATACAGTTGAAATATGCTAGCTCAAGGGAAAAGAGATTCTGGTCTGATAAAAGAGGTCATCTGAAGCTTTCAAGTCATGTGAATTGTTGAACTTTAGAAGAGCATGTCATCAGTCAACATTCCAATCATAAGAGGCATGTTTGTCCACAAGATCAAATGGAATAGATGCTGACAACAAATGCCATTACACAGGCAGAAAGAAAGTTCTTAGTTTCTCAAAAGACACTGACCTCCATAGTCACAGAAACTATTTGTCAAGTAATCTGTCATGAGATGACCAAACCAAGTGATGATAGTTCAGTTACCCTTAGAGCAGTGCAGAGAAACAGTGTCACTGTGGCTAGGGTTTCTTCTGAAACACAGTGATGCTTGCAAGAAGAGATGCTAATATTGATGTTTTTCAAGTGGTTTACTTACCATCACATCCTGAGAAAAGCTGTGTCAAACAAATTTGTTAAGAAACTTTCAGATACCTTACCTAATGAAGAGCCTCCTCCATGTATGAGCAGATGGTCAGAGCCTTGGATATTATTGAAGACTGAATTAGTCAGAAAGGTGCAGTAGAGAGATACAAAGAAGGAAAATGGAAGTCATTACACAGGTCAAAGATAATGCTTCTAATTCAAAAATATTACTCTTCCTATTCATATGAAAATATCTTTCAAAATATACATCATGGTGGACAGGAAATGTTATGAATAGGTATGCCGTTGATACCAAAAAGGGGGCAGTTTCCTTGAGGGAAAGGATCAAACAAAAAAACAATATCACATGCCAAAGGTCCAAAGAAGCGCTTTTCAAGAAATGGTGTTCAAAGTTTTCAAATGTTTCTGGCGCATTATGAATGGTCTTTCCTTGATAAAAATCACCAAGAAGGGAAAACAGTGAACATAGTCTAGTTATGAAACGGTTCTATTGACAAAAAAGGGTCAACACACTGGTCAAAGCAAAATGATGACTATGTATCAAAGAGCCCTGTTTTCCTGTTTTACAAGCTTATCTTTTCAGATGGACAAGGCAAATGGGTGTAAAATCTTATGAATAGGCAGAAGAAGTTTGTTTTGATAAATTGTCACTGTTTAGATGTCTTAAAACAAACACAGTTGTCATCATTCCAAAGGGCAGATGTAGCACAGAATTACATGGAAAGAGAACCAGCAGACATGGCTTTTTAAATTCTATCACCAAGAAGATATCCCCTTTTGAGTTATTGTTCACTATGTTCCAAGGTCATTCAGCATATGATCATTGTTTGGATAGTTTAAAAAAGAAGCACAACCTTTATTATTTAAAAGAACAGAGGTATTGTATACTACACCTACAGGCAGGGAAGTTTTTGAGAGAGAGGCGCCCTTATCAAAACAGGAGGTCATGATCAAGTCCGAGTAAGGTCAGCGAATTTAAACACCTACTGTAGGTGAAGGATGAAGAAACTGCCACACCTGGTGAGCCGTCGAGCAAAGCTGACAACCAGTCTCTATTCCTTCAAAGAACAAAGCAAGATTCAGTATTCCATCGACAGCTGGGGTTGTTATGCATCATAAATATTAATTCGTATTATTAAAACACAGTAGCAGAAGCGATGTAGAGGTTGTTGAGTTGTTTGTCAAGATTTAGAGCTCGGGGTTGAAATGTTCCCCAAAGGACAAAACTAAAAAATCACCTTTTGAAGCTACTATGTACTAAACAGAGTCATTTCTCGGGTTTACATATTCAAAATGACAAGCCCACAGTTTAAACACAAAACAAAGTTAAAAATCAATGTTACTTTCAAAGTTTAATGACCGTTGGAGATTTGTTGTGACATGACATCAAAGAGTAAGTGTAAGAGTAAAGATTTCATTTTCAAAAACTGAAGACGAATCCCTCTGCCTCCCTACACTTTCGAAGAAAATAATTTTCCGAACAACTTGCAGTAAGTAACACCGTGCGCAGGCCGAGGGACGCGCTCGCGCGGCGCGACGCGACCCGATGAAGTTTTGAACGGTCGCCTTGTGTTAGCGCGACGCGCCTGTACAGTGGCGCGACGCGCCTGTACAGGCCGCCCGACCACCCGACAGGCCGACCCGACAGGCATTTTCTTGCGCGACGTGCTGTCTTCAAAGGGTGTCGCGCAGGGTTTTATGCCTCCCAACACCTCCAAATCATTTTTAAAGTGGCTTTGATTCTCAAACAAGGATTGCAGATATGTTTGGAGGTGTTCTTTTTGCTTTGCCCTCTTAAATTCAAAATCACTAGACCAGGTTCTTAAAAGGCACAACTGTGGGTAATGTTCGAAAAGCAGTGGTCATAATTTGAACATTCTGACCTTGCAACAAATTGTCTCTCTATGTGACAAAGACAAAACGCGTTGTCGACTTTCAATCCATAAAACATAGCTCATTATAAACCGTCATGACCTATAAAAGGATTTATCCAAGTCTCAGGTAAGAAGAGCTGAAAGGAGGAGGGGTTGTTGGGTTTGTTTCTCTAAGTTTTGGGTTTGCAAATAGCTACATTTTCCCAACAGTGAACGTGACCAAATGGTGGCTTATTTTTATTTTGATGTCCAAAGACTTTATAGACAGCTCTCCAAGCGTTTTTTCTTAAAATAATGCAAACAGCTTCCAAAAAGAGAGACAAGGTTTCAAAAGGAGAAGTTGTGGGTGTATTTTCAAAGAAGCAGTTATCATGATACGAATGTTTTTTCAAACCAAAGGACTTCTCTGTTTGATCAAAAGAGACAAAACACCAGTATTTTCCCCCTTCATAATGTGAATCTGCAAATCACCATTTGGAGGTATGGTCAAAGTATAGGTGAGGATTGGTGATTACAAGAGCAGCATCTCTATTGGAAGAAATGTTAGCTTGCTACAAGGCTATTATGCCGACCTCAAAACACCTAGAGCCATGGCACCCCGCACTAACACAGTGGTTCCTGACTGAGTAGGTGCATTTTGTTGGATGGTGTAATGTTGTTGAATATACTTGTTGAAAAATTATACCAAAGAGGAGCAGTGCTTTGATTTAAAAGGTCTTGACTTTTTAATTCCTACAGATTTTGAGCCTACACCAAACTTTGCAAGCTCTGCCACTTATCTTGCACAGAGTGACCTTTCACCGTGTAGGTGAACCTCTGCCATTTACATCGTTTCGCTCTCAAGGAATCCACCAAAGGTATCAGACGTATGTGTTTATGTTTTGAATAATAAGGTTAATGGTTTTGCTTTTAACTAAAGTAAAAGGTGCAGCGTCGTGGTCTTCAAACATCAAAGCAGTGGTACTTCCTATCACAAAACAATAAGAAAAGGTCACTTGGACTATGTTTCCTTACTCACATCGTGTTTTTGACTAATTTTTATTGCTTCGAGGGACATACAAGGAAAGAGTAGACCACAAAACAAAGGAGCAAAGGCCTAATACCAAAGAAAACTGCTGCACAAACTTTGGGTTATGTTTACATCGATCAAACAATGCTTTAAAAGCAACAAGATGCTGCCAAAACAGAAGAACAACATAAAAATGATTAACAAAGCCATGACAGTGATGAGAAAGGGAAGTATTTTGAAAAAGAACACAGTGAGGGAGCACAGTGAGACAAAGGAGAACGCATTAATGATATAAAGCACAAGGATAAAGAGCAACGCCATGAAGAAACTCAAAACAGTGGTAAAAAAGGAGGCTAAGGGGAAGCGCCTAGCACGGAAGGAAGGGAAAAGCATATCAGCCCTTGATATTTTGGCCTCAGCTTCGGAGCATGTTGCTATGGACCCTTGAGGGTTAGGCATGCCAATTTTGGGCCTTGTTCGACAATTTTTTGTTTTTTGACATTTTTTGGGTTTTTTACCAAAAACTCATAATTTCGCCATTTTAGTTTGAGGAATTGTCAAGGGAGGAGGATGACACCAATAGATGCTATATTTTTATGAGCAGGTCTCCAGCGATTTTCAGGACATTTAGGGATCATTCGCCCCCTCAAATTGGCGAAAAACACCCTCATTTTGCACGTTCTGCCCGCCATATCAGCAGTCTGCTATTTTCTGGGTTTTTTCACACAGGTACAGTTTTGGATGACCTCCGGACCTCAGATTGAGTTAGTTCCAGTTGCGCCGGAAAGTAGACACAGAGAGATTTCCAGCAAGCCCTCATGAGCCTCATTTCGACATCGGGAAGGCTGCCTATTGCATCCAGCAAGTCAGGGGACCTTTTTCAGGCATAAATATGAAGTATTTTTGTAATTTTTGAACCTCAAAAATCTGCTTTTCCCAAATGTGCGTTAAGCTATTTTTATCCTTGGGAAATGATGTAAAGTCAATATAATTTCCGTTTTTAGCAGTTTTTAAGATATTTTATGGGATATTTTGTGTCTTGGGCTTTGCAAAGCCTCAAGGACAAGTTTAGATATTTTGACTTGGCCAATGGGATAGCTAGTTGCTCCATGAGGTTTTCCTCCCTCAAGCCTATTTATTCCATGGTTATCATTGTAAATCAGAGGCTGAACTTGAGAGAAGAATTAATGCATTGGTCATATGAGCTTTGAAGAATACACTTGAGTTATGATTTTTGGACTGCCTCTTGGATGCTTTTGAGGAATGATGAAGGATTGTTGATGGATTCCTTGACATGGTAGAATGGTATAGTGTTTCTTGATATGTTTTTGTCTTCTAGTTTTCACTCATAATACATAGTTCTTGCTGCTATAGATCAGTAAAGATTGATTTTGAGATATGCCCATGGAGGCACCTCAAAATCCCTGAATCTTCATAGCTTGATGTTTTCTTCTCCTTTAGTTATGCTAAAGAATTCTTAGCTGCTCTTTAGTAACTTAAGGTATTGTTGCTAAGTTTTATTTATAAGTTCTATGTATGTTGAGTAGGATGTATGGTTTGCCCTACCTACCTATTAAGCTGCCCATATTTCTGTCCATGAAACTTTCTCTTTGACTGATTTGTTGATCATCTTGTTGAACCAAGGAGGCCTAGTCCCGATCTAGCCCTTTGCCTAAAACTATGAAAACTTGTTTGTCCAAGTGCCCAATGACTTAGAGACTATGTTTAGGCGTTCCGGCATAGTTTATGAGTTGTTAGTTTGTCTCATGTGTTTTCCCCAAAGTCTGATAGCCATTTCCCGAAGTTAGAGGGTCTTATACCTCTATGTATGGCCGGAATGTTTGATTTCTATGTATTGATTAGCTTATAGTTATTCCTAGCATGATTAATGGCTTGCTATTACATGTTTATGTCTGCTATTAACTAGTTTGCACTTGAAATCCCTTTGTCTTTCACCAACTTACAGTCCATTTAATCCATTTTGCCCAAAGATCCCTTCTACTGTGAATCAAATCGGCCCTACAGCAGCTTTACATCATCACTTCATAGCTTCCTTGACCTGTTTGACCCCATAGTCCAATTTATCTACATCTTGTTATCCAGTTTATGTATTTGATCAGTTTCATCCCTCACAAACTTAAAAACTAAAAAACCAAAAAACACACTTCATAACTAGCCTAATATCATAACATCGCAAGTAAACACACCGACATCTTTTGCACTTATAGAGAGATCCCTCTCTGAGTCCAGGAAGGCTAGGTCCTTGGGCTCCAAAGCTTGGTTTGATGTTACATCGTCATTTGGCTAGCCAATCGGCCAAATCACGGGACCCTAACATAATGGCGATCACGGTGGGACTTTTCTGAGTTTATTTTAATCTGAATATCTTGCAAGACTCACGGAAAGCCCCTTTTTGGACTAAGCATATCTACCATTAGTTATCCCACCGCTCACTAACATAACGGCGATCACGGTGGGACCTACTGAGTACATGACAATCTAGCAAACTTTATAGACTCCTTAGTCCTTCAACTTTTAATTCAGACCATCAGCCTTTAGAATCATTTAGTGTAAACTCTCTGTTTCACCATCTTAGCAAAGTGATGAATCAGGTTTATAACACTCTTACATCCTAGGCTGCACATAAAAACTCAGAAAAAACCACAAAAAACTCCCTTAGATTGGTTTTTGATAGTATTGGTGGTGGACCATACAATTATATCTCAAAACAACTGATATTCCACCTGGCGACTCCACTAACTTCTAGTAAGCCTTACTATTTCACCAAGCTCTAGGCTACTATCTGATAGACCTATCCCATCACTCACTAACATAGCAGGAGATGATAAGACACTGAGTACATAATAGTTCAGCAAACTCTTATAGACTCTTTGGTCCTTTAGATACCATAAACAGGCAGGCAGTCCATAGACCCATTTAGAGTAAACTCTTTTTGTTCTCATCACCCTAGCAAAGTGTTGAAACAAGTCTAGGATACTTTGAAACATAGGCTGCACATAAAACTCAGAAAATCCAAAAAACATTCTCAGAATAGTTATTGTTGGTGGACCATAGCTATCTTCATAAAAACAACCCATTTTTCACCTGGCGACTCCACTAATCCATCCCTTTACTTTTGACCATCCTTCGCCTTAGTAAAGCCTTAGAAAAATCACCCATCCAGAACATTCACCAATACCATTCTCTCTAAACTCTGGATTTAAAATCTGGCTTCACGAAGAATCAATACCAGAGCTCATCCAGACCCAAATCCCCCTATCATAGTAGATGACCCAGAAAAGATTCTGTGGCAAGCTTCTGAAACTGATCATCTAGCTACCGATAGATCCATCCGTAGAACAAGATCTGTACCTAAAACTCGCAATATCCTTCTAGATTCACCTTCGGAACTAGAGTCATCACAAGCTCTTCCCCGGAGAAAATCATATAGTAAGATAAACTTCGACGATCTTGAACCCCTGAACCCACCGCAGAGTCCTATTAGAGAAGCTTCACCCACCACTCCTCCTGATTTCCAGCTTCTTTATCAATTTGGCTCCTATCATCCTAGATCTGCTCAAAACCAGATCACTAGTCCAAGTTCATCCGCTACACCTGTTCAAACCACTTCATTTTAGCCTACTAGTCCTCATCTTGTACATCATCCATTAGCTCCAGTCATGGCAGCCTGGTACGCACCTTTGGTGTTGCCACCACCTTTAGCTCCTCTCCCAAACAAATATCAAGACAAGATCCCACACTTTACTGGAGAAGACACCACCACACCTCAACAGCATATAAGTAGAATGACTGATGCTTATGAATACCTAGAGGTACAAGACGAGACTGTCAGAATGAGAATATTTGCTCAAAGTCTTGGTGGTGAACCTAAAGCATGGTTCAAAAGCTTAGCTCCAAACAGTATCCATGATATCCCAGAACTACATCAAGTTTTCAGAAATAGGTGGGAAATCCGAAGAAACCCCATTCAAATCCTGTCAGAATATAACAATCTAAAATGGGAAAATGGGGAAAGTGTCCAAGCTTACTGTACTAGGTTCAACAGTGTATATAACTCCCTACCACCTCATTTCAAACCTCCACTTGGTCTATCCTTGGCAAAATTCCCCGAAGGTTTCGATCCGGACATGACATATCATCTGAGAGATAAAGATCCCCCTACCTTGGAGGAAATGCAACAAATAGCTATAAAAGCAGATGCCAACTTAGCTGAAAAAAGAGCTAGGACTAGATCAGAAAGGAAGGTCACATATAGAGACGAGGTCTCCACCTCATCACCTTCCCTAGACCCTAGAATAGATGACCTAGTCAAATCCATGGCCAAAATGTGGGAAAAGATAAATGAAAAAGCTCCTGTTAGGGACAACCAGCCAAACCCTCCGATCAGAAACCGAAACCAAAACTTTAGGAGGGAACAACCCCAAAACAGACCAAGGGAAAATGACCAACAGATTAGGCCACCATTCAATGAAAACTATGTGGAAGAGGATGATAGGGATACAGAACCTCTTGATGAAAGTCATCTAAACCTCATAGGATCTGATAGTGAGAGTGAGGTGTACCTCACAGAAGAAGAACAAGCCTTCTTTTTGCTCGATCAAGATGAGACCAACTATGAAGATCTTGACGACCCTGCCATAGATTTTCAGAATGCGATTATAGAAGCTCACAGGCAATATGACCTTAGAAGTAAAAGAAACCAAGATAATGTCAAGAAAGGTAACTCAGATACTGCTAAAGTCCCTAATACCATTCTCAAGAAAGCAGTAGGCAATGACAAAATCAAGGTTGAAAAGACTGACCAAAGCCAAGCTAAAGTTACCCAAACTAGTCCTCTCTCAGATACTCCTGATACTTCTACAAAGGTCATGAAAACAACTATGGCAAACAAAATCCCTAAACAAGGTCAACAAACTCAGAACATAGACAAGGTCTTAGCTGAAAAAGCTGAAACAAACATATCTAAACTTCAAGTGCCTTTTAGCTTTGAAGGCGAAATCGCTAAGATCAAAATCACCATGCCTCTTACTGAACTCATTGCCCAAAACTCTTATAAATCCCAAGTACTAAAAGTCTTAAATCTAGGGAATGATGCAAACACTGTTAATCTCACTGATGACATTCCTGAAGTATTGTTTGGTCCAAAGGTAAAGGGAAAATTCCAAGAGGGAGCTACTCTTCCATTTTACATTAGCCTAAACATCCACGACCAAATCCTCCACAATGCCATGCTAGACTCCGGCGTCTCGCACAATCTTATGCCAAAGGTAGTAATGGAAAGATTAGGCTTGGAAATCACAAGACCATACAAAGACTTGTATTCATTTGATTCAAGCAGAGTCCAATGCCTGGGTTTGATCAAAGACCTTTGTTTTAGTCTGGCCCAAATACCCGCGAAACATCTAATCATGGATATAGTAGTAGCATACATTCCTCCCAAGTACGGGATGCTCCTATCCAGATCTTGGGGAGCCAAACTCCAAGGGAATATCCAACTGGACATGTCATATGCCACCATTCCTGTGTTTGGTCAGACCAGAATACTCTACCGCGAATCGCACATGAAATACATGATTAGCAGTCAAGATAGGCCAGATAACATTCTAATGTGTTCTTTGCGCTCCGACTTAAACTCTTTCATTATGCATATTGATGTAAACATGAAGGAAGAGTCAGAAGAAACTGATATAGACTTAGATTCACCACATCAGTTGTCCCTGGTGCCTTATGATGAACTGGACACTCAACACTACCATGATCATGAACAGCTGTGTCTTGAGGAAAGTAAGTTTCCCCTCTCCAAAGTAGGATTAGAGCAAGAAGCACAAACCCTCATGTACTATCAAGCAAATTGCTCTAGCTTTAGTCAAACACCAGCAGTAACTTGTGGAAATTTATTTCGGGTAAAAGCTTTAGAAGACCTACACATCATAAACCTATTTGGAACCAGGGAGCAAGGGAGTTTAATGTTTCTACCATACCTCAAAGATTTACCATCATGTGACCCTCCCACTGCAAATGAAACTTCGACCATAACCTCAGTAGCTCAACATCTTGAGAAAATGCCAGATAAACTTCTTATGAGCAAGAATGACAGTTATAATCCCAGCATACCTGAACTACTGAAATTGGCTCATATTTTGTCTTTTCATGAAGAACTTAGAAAGGCTAAAATCAGGAATCTCATGCAAAATACTAATTTCTACAGAAAAAACAAGGGAAAACATTGTGTCACTACCTTTTCCTCAAAGAACAACTTTAACAAAAGCAAACACAACAAACTGAAACAAACTGAAATGATCAAGGATTAAACTGGTGGCCATAGAATCTGCTTTGATTTTAGAAATAATACTGCATCTCCATATAACAAAAATCATGTTTTTTCTACCCAAGATCATGATTCACCAATTAAAAGTGCTTTTGATCATGTATTCTTGCAAGATGATGTTTCAAGTCATAATCATAAAATTCCTTTGCAAAGTGGACAACTTAAAGATTTTTTCCAGTTTGCGGGAGATAGATCTGATTTCAAGTTCAAAATTGCAAAACCACCCAATATCAGAAATCTGTTCATGAAGGCCATGTTCCCAGTTTTAAATTTCTGTATTTTTGCATACCTTGATGATCTCATTATCTATTTCAAGAATTACCAAGAATACATACATTACCTGAAGAAAGCATACAGTAAGGAAAGGAGTGGAAATCAGATATTCAGAGAGGTACAAAGAGAGGATACCGGGCTGTTTAGAGATTCTTGCATGAATCCCTATGTCATGTCAGAGAGAGAAAATTTCCCAAATTTTTCTTTCCAGGAGTTAAGTGGGCCAAGGGTGAGAGGAGATCCTTACGAGGATAAGATGCTGAAATTCCGTCATTTCCAAGATTTTTGAGGTTGAAACACTTTCAGTCATTGTACATACCATTGTTTGAAATATTGAAAAAAATAGAAAAGTCAAAAACAGTAAAAGATAGGAAAGTCAAAAACAGTAAAAAGCAGAAAAGAGGGCAAGTGAAGATAGAACAAAGGCCCCATGTTCTAAAAAATAGTCTTTCAGAAAGCGAGCAAGTCTAAATGCCGCTACTAGTGCTCCAATGTCTTGTTTAGCTATCTAGCCTAATCATAGCTGAGCATGTTTAAATTTATTTGCTGATAAGTTAGTGAGCGCCAAGATAGTCAACATTGTGTAAGATTGACTTATCGCAGAGCTTAGATTAGGGAGAGATTCTGGTTCCACATGCCTAAAACAGAACCAAAGAGAGAAGCGAGGGATGAAAAACACATTGTACATCTTAGCCCCGCTTGTCTAGTTTCCCTTTTATTGCAAAATAACATTTGTGTGCAGCTTGTCTTTTATGCCGCAAATGAATGACAAATCATACTGCCTAATCCTGATTTGATCATTTTTGAATTTCATGTTGTAGATTAGAGAATGAAATCCTGTCAAACTGCTTAATCTTGACAGTTGATCTAGTTTTAGGTAGAGAAATGGAGTTCATCAGCTTAATCTGAACTCCCGACAGATATAAGAGTAGAAATAGATAGGTTCATTTTGCAAAAAGAAAAAATATGCATTGTCAAAAGGCTGCTAGTTCAAATGCGCCAAAGAGAAGAAAAATGTTAGGAAAGATAGTGGGGTAGGTAGAAGTATCATTGATGTTAACCATGCTGTCACTTTTCAGAAATAACATCAAGAGAAGGGTAAATTTTGCGCCAATGGATAAGGCACTGGTCTTCATAAGCCAAAGATCTAAATTCTGGACACCTCCTGACGAGGAGCTGCCCTCCCCAAATGGAGCCACTGTTAGCCATCAGTATTTTTTACATGTTAGTGATGACTATATCTACAGCTGAGTTTTCTAGAAACTAATTTCCTTATGTCAATATGTCATCCAGAAAACCCTCCTAAAACTTTTTTCGCCCTTCTACCTTTTCAGTTCGCCCATGTCGAAATCAAAACCTCATTATCACAATCCTATCTAGCTTCAGCCTTATTGGTCTGCCCATCAGCTTTAAAAGGCAAATCCACATCTGTTTCAAAAGTCTCCCTTATGTTAGGAAGTGGCGTTTTAAGACATTTCACCCTTGGTAATCATCAAAAAGCCAAAAAGCCTCCATCTGCAACAGACCTACCATGACTGACCTCTTACTTTGCAAAATAAATTTGACAAGCAGCCCTAAGTCGCGCCACTCATATCCCCTAGATCTCAGCACTGCAAAAACCCCAATCTCAAGCTGACTATTAGGTTTTTCACAATGTTCTATGGTTTCTACAAAGGCAGGAAATATAACTTCATCTCATGGAGTAAATGCTTGAATTTACAGTTAGAGGAACAGCTGCTTCTAAATGTAACTTGAGCCTGAGATATGTCTGCAAAATAGAAAGCTACTCATCCAGACTTTACAGCTCTTTCCAGCATGAAAATCACAGTAAGAAAGGGTCACCACTGTCTCAGCAAACTGGTAAATTGTCAAGGCCCAGAACCTCCTTCATTTACAAGCAGAGGGTTAGGGCGCCTCCTTCATCCATAAGCAGAGGGCGCAGGCCAGTATTGACTTAGAAGATTGCAAAAGTCCAGGTTTTCCTTTACTGAACAATGAAACAAAAACTCCAGGTTTTATGAATGTGACTGATGATCATAACAGGAGTAGAGTTGAAATATGCTAGCTCAAAGGAAAGGGGAGTCTGGTCTGATTAAAGGAGGTCATTTCAAACTTGCAAATCATGTGAATTGTTGAACTTTAGAAAGCATGTCATCAGTAAACATTCCAATCTTAAGTAGCCTGTTTTCCACAGGATCAAATGGAATAGATGCTGTTAACAAATGCCATTACACAGGCAGGAAGAAAGTTTTTGGTTTCTCAAAAGACACTGACCTCCATAGTCACAAAGACTATCCTTCAAATAGTTTGTCATGAGATGACCAAAACAAATGATGATATTCCAGTCACCCTTAGAGCAGTGCAGAGAAACAGTGTCACTGTGGTTAGGGTTTCTTCTGAAATACAGTGATGATTGCAAGAAAAGATGCTAAGATTGATGTTTTTCTAGTGGTTTACTTACCATCACATCCTGAGAAAAGTTGTGTCGAACAGAGTTGTCAAGAAACTTTCAGATACCTTACCTAATGAAGAGCCTCCTCCATGTATGAGCAGATGGCCAGAGCCTTGGATATTGTTGAAGACTGAATTAGTCAGAAAGGTGCAGTAGAGAGATACAAAGAAGGAAAGTGGAAGTCATTACACAGGTCAAAGATAATGCTTCTAATTCAAAAATATTCCTCTTCCTATTCATATGAAAATATCTTTCAAAATATACATCATGGTGGACAGGAAATGTTATGAATAGGTATGCCATTGATACCAAAAAGGGGGCAGTTTCCTTGAGAGAAAGGATCAAACAGCAAAACAATATCACATGCCAAAGGTCCAAAGAAGCGCTTTTCAAGAAGTGGTGTTCAAAGTTTTCAAATGTTTCTGGCGCATTATGAATGGTCTTTCCTTGATAAAAATCACCAAGAGGGGAAAACAGTGAACATAGTCTAGTTATGAAATGGTTCTATTTACAAAAAAGGGGTCAACACACTGGTCAAAGAAAAATGATGACTGTGTATCAAAGAGCCCTGTTTTCCCTGTTTTACAAGCTTATCTTTTCAGATGGACAAGGAAAAAGGGTATACAATCTTATGAACAGGCAGAAGAAGTTTATTTTGATGAATTGTCACTGTTTATATGTCTTAAAACAATCACAGTTGTCATCATTCCAAAGGGCAGATGTAGCACAGAAATACATGGAAAGAGAACCAGCAGACAGGGCTTTTGAATTCCATCACCAAGAAGATATCCCCTTGTGAGTTATTGTTCATTATGTTAAAAAGGTCATTCAGCATATGATCATTGTTTGGATAGTTTAAAAAAGAAGCACAACCTTTATTATTTAAAAAAAGACAGAGGTATTGTATACTACACCTACAGGCAGGGAAGTTTTTGAGAGAGAGGCGCCCTTATCAAAACAGGAGGTCATGATCAAGTCCGAGTAAGGTCAGCGAATTTAAACACCTACTGTAGGTGAAGGATGAAGAAACTGCCGAAGACCAAGAGCTGTCAGAGCAGGTTGACAAACTAGCCCTGTCCTTCAAAGAACAAAGCAGTATTCAGGTATTCCATCGACAGTTTTAAAAGGGGTTGTTATGCATCATAAATATTACCTGTATTATTAAAACACAGTGGCAGAAGTGATGTAGAGGTTGTTGAGTTGTTTATCAAGGTTTAAAGCTCGGGGTTGAAATGTCCCCCAAAGGACAAAACTAAAAAATCACCTTTTGAAACTACTGTGTACTAAACAGAGTCATTGTTCGGGTTTGTATATTCAAAATGACAAGCCCACGGTTTAAAAACAAAACAAAGTTGAAAACCAATGTTACTTTCAAAAGTTTACTGACCGTTGGAAATTTGTTTTGAAATGACATCAAAGAGTAAGTGTGAGAGTAAAAATTTCATTTTCAAAAACTGAAGACGAATCCTGGCCTCCCTAGTACCAAAGAAATAATTTTCCGATCAACTTGCAGAAGTAACACTGTGCAGAGGCCGAGCGACGCGCCTGCGTTTTTGCGCGACGCGCCTGGCGGAAGTTTTAAACGGGCCGCCTTTGTTAGCGCGACGCGCCTGTACAGTGGCGCGACGCGCCTGTACAGGCCGCCCGACCACCCGACAGGCTGACCCGACAGGCATTTTCTTGCGCGACGTGCTGTCTTCAAAGGGTGCCGCGCAGGGTTTTATGCCTCCCAACACCTCCAAATCATTTTTAAAGTGGATTTGATTCTCAAACAAGGATTGCATATATGTTTGGAGGTGTTCTTTTTGCTTTTCCCTCTTAAATTCAAAATCACTAGACCGGGTTCTTAAAAGGCACAACTGTGGGTAATGTTCGAAAAGCAGTGGTCATAATTTGAACATTCTGACCTTGCAACAAAGTCTCCTCTATGTGATTAAAAGACAAAACGGTGTTGTCGACTTTCAATCCATAAAACATAGCTTCAATATGTAAAAACTGTCATGACCTATAAAAGGATTTATCCAAGTCTGTGCAAGAAGACAGTGAAAGGAGGAGGGTTGTTGGGTTTGTTTAAAAGTTTTGGGTTTGCAAATAGCTACATTTTCCCAACAGTGAACGTGACCAAATGGTGGCTTATTTTTATTTTGATGTCCAAAGACTTTATAGACAACTCTCCAAGCGTTTTTTCTTAAAATAATGCAAACAACTTCCAAAAAGAGAGACAAGGTTTCAAAAAGAGAAGTTGTGGGTGTATTTTCAAAGAAGCAGTTATCATGATACGAATGTTTTGTCAAACCAAAGGACTTCTCTGTTTGATCAAAAGAGACAAAACACCAGTATTTTCCCCTTCATAATGTGAATCTGCAAATAACCATTTGGAGGTATGGTCAAAGTATAGGTGAGGATTGGTGATTACAAGAGCAACATCTCTATTGGAAGAAATGTTAGCTTGCTACAAGGCTATTATGCCGGCCTCAAAACACCTAGAGCCATGGCACCCCGCACTAACACAGTGGTTTCTGATTGAGTAGGTGCATTTTGTTGGATGGTGTAATGTTTTTGAATATACTTGTTGAAAAAGCATACCAAAGAGGAGCAGTGCTTTGATTTAAAAAGTCTTGACTTTTTAATTCCTACAGATTTTTGAGCCTACACCAAACTTTGCAAGCTCTGCCACTTATCTTGCACAGAGTGACCTTTCACTGTGTAGGTGCACTTCGTCATTTACTGTGTTTATATTGTTGAATCCACCAGTGGGGTGGCTTGTATCAGAAGGGAGCTGTGTTTGAAATAATAAGGTTATGGTTTTGCTTTTAACTGAAGTAAAAGGTGATGTTGTGTCTTCAAAACATCAAAAGCATGGTACCCCTATCACAAAACACATAAAAGGTCACTTGGACTGTGTTTCCTTACTGACTGTGTTTTTGACTAATTTTTATTGTTGAGGGACATACAAGGGGAAAGAGTAGTATCTACAAAGGAGCAGAGGCCTAATACCAAAGAAAACTTATTGCACAGTTTGGGACAAATTTACATCGATCAAACAATGTTTTAAAAGGAACAGTATGGCTGCCAAAACAGAAGAACAACATAAAAATGATTAACAAAGCCATGACAGTGATGAGAAAGGGAAGTATTTTGAAAAAGAACACAGTGAGGGAGCACAGTGAGACAAAGGAGAACGCATTAATGATATACAACACAAGGATAAAGAGCGGCGCCATGAAGAAACTCAAAACAGTGGTAAAAAAGGAGGCTAAGGGGAAGCGCCTAGCACGGAAGGAAGGGAAAAGCATATCAGCCCTTGATATTTTGGCCTCAGCTTCGGAGCATGTTGCTATGGACCCTTGAGGGTCAGGCATGCCAATTTTGGGCCTTGTTCGACAATTTTTTGTTTTTTGACATTTTTTGGGTTTTTGGCCAAAAACTCATAATTTCGCCATTTTAGTTTGAGGAATTGTCAAGGGAGGAGGATGACACCAATAGATGCTATATTTTTATGAGCAGGTCTCCAGCGATTTTCAGGACATTTAGAGATCATTCGCCCCCTCAAATTGGCGAAAAACACCCTCATTTTGCACGTTCTGCCCGCCATATCAGCAGTCTGCTATTTTCTGGGTTTTTTCACACAGGTACAGTTTTGGATGACTTCTGGACCTCAGATTGAGTTGGTTCTAGTTGCGCCGGAAAGTAGACACAAAGAGATTTCCAGCAAGCCCTCATGAGCCTCATTTCGACATCGGGAAGGCTGCCTATTGCATCCAGCAAGTCAGGGGACATTTTTCAGGCATAAATATGAAGTATTTTTGTAATTTTTGAACTTCAAAAATCTGCTTTTTCCAAATGTGCGTTAAGCTATTTTTATCATTGGGAAATGATGTAAAGTCAATATAATTTCCGTTTTTAGCAGTTTTTTAGATATTTTATGGGATATTTTGTGCCTTGGGCTTTGCAAAGCCTCAAGGACAAGTTTAGATATTTTGACTTGGCCAATGGGATAGCTAGTTGCTCCATGAGGTTTTCCTTCGTCAAGCCTATTTATTCCATGGTTTTCATTGTAAATCAGAGGCTGAACTTGAGAGAAGAATTAATACATTGGTCATATGAGCTTTGAAGAATACACTTGAGTTATGATTTTTGGACTGCCTCTTGGATGCTTTTGAGGAATGGTGAAGGCTTGTTGATGGATTCCTTGACATGGTAGAATGGCATAGTGCTTCTTAATGTGTTTTGTCTTCTAGTTTTCACTCATAATTCATTTTTCTTGCTGCTATAGATCAGTAAAGATTGATTTTGAGACATGCCCATGGAGGCACCTCAAAATCCCCGAATCTTCATAGCTTGATGTTTTCTTCTCCCTTAGTTATGCTAAAGAATTCTTAGCTGCTCTTTAGTAACCTAAGGTATTGTTGCTAAGTTTTATTTATAAGTTCTATGTATGTTGAGTAGGATGTATGGTTTGCCCTACCTACCTATAAGCTGCCCATAGTTCTTCCATAAAACTTTCTCTTAGACTGATTTGTTTATCATCTTGTTGAACGAAGGAGGCCTAGTCCCGATCTAGCCCTTTGCCTAAAACTATGAAAACTTGTTTGTCCAAGTGCCCAATGACTTAGAGACTATGTTTAGGCGTTCCGGCGTAGTTTATGATTTGTTAGTTTGTCTTATATGTTTTCCCCAAAGTCTGATAGCCATTTCCCGAAGTTAGAGGGTCTTATACCTCTATGTATGGCTGGAATGTTTGATTTCTATGTATTAATTAGCTTATAGTTATACTTAGCATGATTAATGGCTTGCTATTACATGTTTATGTTTGCTATTAACTAGTTACACTTGAAATCCCTTGTCTTTCACCAACTTATTGTCCATTTAATCCATTTTGCCCAGAGATCCCTTCTACCGTGAATCAAATCGGCCCTACAGCAGCTTTACATCATCACTTCATAGCTTCCTTGACCTGTTTGACCCCATAGCCCAATTTATCTGCAACTTGTTATCCAGTTTATGTATTTGATCGGTTTTATCCCTCACAAAATTAAAAACTAAAACCAAAAACACACTTCATAGCAGCCCTAATATCGAGAACATGTGATAAACACCGCAGCATCTTTTACGCCTAGGGAGCCCTCTCTGAGTCCAGGAAGGCTAGGTCCTTGGGCTCCAAAGCTTGGTTTGATGTTACATCGTCATTTGGCTAGCCAATCGGCCAAATCACGGGACCCTAACAGGCTTCAGGAGCTAGATCTGGAAACTATAGGTATTTTTTGAAATTAGACTCATCAGGCTTTCCAACGAGCCATCACAAATCCAAATCCAATGTCGGGAACGGGTCTACAACTCGGTTGGAAAGGACCATATTTTCTGTTGAAGGTGGCGCTGCACAAATGGAATTTTTAATGTGTTTTGGACCAAAAGTCAACACAACACACTCATTTATTGAAAAAACATTTTTAAGTGTTTTTTGAAGCGAATCACTCTAGAATTAGGTGTAAGAATTTATTTTGGCATTTTTTCATATGATATTACGTGCCTTGGGCCTTGCATGGTTTCTTGGACATTTATGACATTTATGAGGTTTTTAGGGTTTCTAGAAGCCTCTGATGGTTTCCACCTCCTCATTTGATAGATAATTTTAGCATGAGGACTTCATTGTAAATGTTGGAATTTGATGAACTTGGAGATAAATACATGGTTTTTATGAGCTTGGGGAAGAAATTGTTTTTGTGAAGTGAATGAATGGCTTGCTTGGATTGATGATGGAGAAGCTTGTTTGCAGGATTCATAAGCTTGGTTAATGGTGATGCCTTCTTAATTTGTTTATGTTTTATTGTTATCATTATGTTTCATTTTTCTTTTTTTCTATAGAATAGAAAAGTTTAGGTTGAGAAATTATCCTTGAAGCAACTTAGTCCTCCTATTTGTTATGGCCTTGATGTTTTCCTTTGTTGGGTGTGTTTGAAGAATTCTTAGCTGCTCTTCAAGCCTCCTTATGATTGTTTCTTTCATTTATGGATTAATATGATAGTTTAAAAATATTATTCATGGTAAGCCCCACTTGTTTGAAACTATCTAAACTTTGTCTTGAAACATCTCTTTGAAGTACTACTTGCTAGGTTAAGTCAAAGAGGTCTTCTTCTGATCTTGCCCTTTGCCCATGCCTATTAGTTTGCGTCAGAGTTCTTTGTAGCTTAATAAAAAAATTTCAAGAGTTCCCTCTTTGATTTATGAAAGTTATTGTGTCATATTATATGTTTTCTAATTATTAATGTGAATTTGCGAAAGCTAGAAGCTCTTATGATTTCTATGTTTCACTGGAATGTTTATCTTGGATATTTATTTGTTTAAGTACTATCATTGAGTAAATTTTTTTCCCTATATCAGGCTTAGTATCTTTTTCTTAGCATATTTAAGACCTTCTTGTTCATGGGTAAATGACAAAGGATACTTCACTGCCCTTTGCCCTACCTTCTTTTTCCCAAACTTGATGTCCACCCACCTCACACATTACCTTAAGGATCCATTAACCTTGCTAGATTGGCCCTGAAACACACTCTGATTCATCATTGAGACACTCATGACTTTCATTGACTCCATAGCCCAATGCTTTAAAGAACTCTCAATCCACCTATTCCACTTGACCATCTTACCCAACCAAAACAATCAACAAACCCTACACTTAACAACTAGCCTAAAATCAACCATCTAAAGCAACACAAGAACACATCCTTTGCATCTAAAAGAGAGATCCCTGTTTGACTCCAGGAAGGATAGATCCTAGGACTCCAAACACTAGTTCCATGTTACCCTGTCATTTGGTATACCAATCTGCCAAATCACGGGACCCTAACATCCCCGACAAGTACCCCAAGCGTGCTCGCCCAATCCCTCCATGAACCCCATGATGGCCAAAGAGGAGGCCCTCCTCTTAGCATCGATGTCATGGCTAGTGGCTTACATGAATCCATGAAAGCCGATGGTGCGCATGCCTAAGAATTTAGATGTGGTCCTCGAGTATCTCCAGACGTCACTTGTGCCACAAGAGGTCACTCATATTGGAGAAATGTTTGGCAACATACCCACCATTAAATTTGATGATCATGATCTGGCCAATGAAGTACCCTTTCCAGATATGGCCCCAGAGCTTTATTTAGAGTGGGTTCTATATGATGACATACCGAAGGTGGAGCCAATGTCGTGGGCATGCGGGCTACGGGCCTTCTAGATCTTGAATCTATTGCACATCCCCTACTTTGGGAGATAATATATCACAAGTTTGGTCATTCTACAACTGCTTGCATTAATCCATGATGGTTTTTTATGGATTCAAGGCCGCATCCCTCTTGACGCTGCGCTCATTCATAGTATCACCGACCTACCCATGAAGGGGTTTGGGAAGGATAATGAGCAGAAGGTGGTTGATGATGTTAAAGATAAGTACAAGGTGGACCATGACAAAATATGATTCTTGGTTGAGAGCCTCATTGACCCAGGGGTGTGCATACGCACTCTTTTGCTTGGTTGTAAGCTGATGTGAAAGTGTCGGCCATCAGCTATCCCTGCATATGTCTTTCAGCTGGCAGGGTAGTGTGACAAGGGAGTCTGCTACAATTGGTCATAACACCTACGTGAGGAATTTCTTGATAATGTGCGCAAGTCACAGGACTAGGGTAAACCCTTCTATTACTCTTAGCTATTACTATTGATTTCCCTGGTTGCATGGGAGATGCTTACGGATGCGGTGCTCCCTGAGCTAGATCCCAGCATATGTGAAGGAGGGCACTACACAAACTTTTGGGATTTCAAGGACCCACAGTGTGTAAAGAAAAACAAAGTATTCTGGGTGTTGTTTGAACATGTGCTCATAGAAACGATACACTCGAGGCCACGACTATCGCCTACATTATACGACAAGTATAAAAGCATTGTCGACTTCCATGTTACCATGCACAATGTACAAATCTGGGCATGCAAAGACCCATCATGGTAAAATCTGTCATACACGGTCACCGAGATGGAGGTGTACCAAGTCATAGCAACATGGTCACCTGCATGGAGGACAGGCCTCAAATCCATTGCTCCAGTCACAACAGGCACATCTAGAAAATATGCAACACCAAAAGATACCATTCCACAAAGTACAGCAAAGGAAACTGAGAAAGCGACCACCAAGGAGACCCCAAAAGATGTCACCAAGGGCACGGAGCAGGAACCGCAACATGATATTGAGACTAGAGGAGTTGGAGGGGAGGGTGTGGATCCCCCATGAGGAGAAAAGTGCACTGGCGAGCTCATCAAATTTCAGCGGAAGAAACGAAAGGGTGACAAGTCTGGTAGAGAAGCGGAGGTTACCTTGACTGAGGAGGACTTAGAGAAGATTGCAGATGCAATATCTACTGTGTAAGAAGATAGATGGAACACCCTAGAAGATCAACACAAGGTCAGAATGGAGGCCTTGCAGGTATTACAATTAAAATAAAATTCCCTATATGCGAGTGTGAACTACACGAGGTCGATTAAAGTGAGCATGCGAGCCACAACCATGATTGCAGAAACTGAAAGTAGGATTTTCCCCTTCCCAGTCGCAACATTGATCGTAGAGCCACCATCTTTGTGCGCACAAGTCTGAGCATGCACAGAGGTCGACCTCGACCTTGAAAGAATAATGAGTGGGAAGCTACACGCTTTCCACTTGTTCATATCTATTGATCTACAAAGCATAGAAGTGCGTGAGTAGAAATAGCTGAACGAGGCAGAGCAGAAAATTGCAACCATGCCTATCGAATTTTCCCAAGCACAAGTCGTACAACACGCAAAGTCACGCAATGAGAAAATCTGGAGCACCTAATCGACCGGTTATGTGGAGAAACACCTGAAGTCATTTCTGCCTCTATTGTACCCCAGGAAAAAAATAAGAGCTTTGTGGCTGCATTAAAAGTGTCCAGAGCTGTAGTGCACACTGTTAAAAAAAACATCAAGCAAAAAATTAATGTGCTGCAGGCCAATCTGCAGCCTGAAACCCCTCCAGAGGTGCGAGCACAGTGAGTCTTGCTGGTGAAGGAAGTGACTAGAAGTATTTCTGCAAATATATCCAAGGCCTTAGCATTGCTGGACACCTCTATGGAGCTATGGTCAACTGTGCAATGAGACCCCCTTCTCCGAAAATTCAATCAAGATCTATGGCAAAAAGAACACGAGTTTGATCAGCAATAATTCACCATGCCAACCCTTGTTGTTGACCAATGACTAGTGCGCCTTCGCACTAGACAGGCTCTAAGGGATGAAATTTAGGTGCTCCGCCATGAGAAGCAAGTTCTCAATGATCATCTAAAGCCCTGGACAGATGAAGCACATAAACATTTGTAGGACCTGGACATAGTGGTCAAGCAGTTGAATCAAACACTGCAGAGTGTCATTGTAGCTACCGAGGGGCCAAATTCCCAAAAAATGGCTGAGATCGCGCAAAATGCAGCTGTGCAGAGTGAGGGCATCCTACCAACATTTTTTTCCGCCCTAAAACATCTCCAGAACAAGATAAAAACCCCACTACTGCTATGAATTGGGACGAGTGACAAGATTGTGTTGGGGACCTATTGAAGCAGGGCCCCCTGAATGAATTTTTGATATATTTTTGTAATATTTTGTGATATTTTAGTCTAGCATAGAGGCTTTGGGGTGGGTAAAAGCCCATAAATAAATTTTAATGGGTAAAAGGGTAGAACAAGGGGCCGCAAACCACATTTTATGGGCCATAGAGTAGCATAGGCTAAAATAGTATAAATAGATGAATAAATCGAGTGTAGAAGTAAGTTTTGGGCTAAATCTTAATGGGAATATTGGATCGGTGATAGTTTTGTGTACATTTGTCTGGGTAAGGGCTCCTGATGGTTGTGTGCATGGAGACCCTAAGTCTTACTGTGTGCGGACCCGCTGGCTATGTCTGTGCGGGATGCTAAAAGAGTCTGTAACGATTTGAAGTGTTAATGTATAGAAGTATGTTTTGCTGATATAGATCATCTCTGTGATATGCTACATTGCATTTTATTTCCTCTGTTATTTCTTTAATTTTGAATACTAATAGCTAATTTATGGCGCACATGGATGCGATTTTTTAAAGAGTAATGAATGCATAGATCTGGTGATGTTTGGTCATATTTCTCCTGTTAATTAATTATCTTATGATTTATGGGTTGCATGCAAGTATTTATGTTAAATATATTGTTGATAGTTTCTGGTTAAGGATCCCTTGACACAGGCCTGCTCGAGATCTAAAAGTACCGACATCATTAAACTCTCTCTCTCTCTCTCTCTCTCTCTTAGGGTGTGGAAACCTGGTTCCAACACCCTCCCATACCTCTTCGGGTAAGACCTTGAATTTCGCAAGAAGGAAATTTCCGAAAGGGCTAGTAGTACAGGGGTTTTTTGGTTAAATAAAATTTGAACTTGGGTCAAGACCCCTCAAAAAAAAAAATAGGAAGAACAATAACCAACAATGGCCTCATTATAAGAAATCAAGTTTGGTTAATCTAAGGAAGTGATCAACAAAAACAAAAACAAATTTGTTACCATGATTAGTTGAGGGAAAAAATCACATAAAATCCATGGTAACTAGCTCCCAATGATTATCTAGAGAAGGAAAAGCTCTACATCTAGTGAGGATGGACATTTCCTTTGGAAAAATATAATTCTTCCACTACTTAGAAACTTTGGAAATAGAATGCAACCCGCTATCATAAGTTGGGTATCTATGAAACCCATCATAGAGTGTCTGTCTATGATAGACCATTGAATGTGTGTCTCATGTGGGAACTACATCGAAAGCATGAATAATTGGCTCATAGGGCCCATTTTGTGTAGTCCTTCATCAATGAAAGTTAATTCCCTAGTGGGATAAAAGTGATAACCAATAGTTTCAATGGTAGTGTGTCAACATTAACTTTGTATATAAGTCTATAATCAATAGAATTAACAGTTTTATACAATATGAATAATTCAATTGAAAAGATTCCATAATTCACCTATGCCTTAATAATTGAGTTGAACAAGGCTCTAACCAATGTAGCCAGCTCACCCTTAACCAATGTAGGCTTGATGGGTCCTAACCTAGGCTCAGAGTTTATGGATAAACCAAAAACCCTCCAAGTGTTGGCCCTTTTGGCAATGATCTGCTTGGGTACACCAAAGTCTCACCCGAAGCAGTATGGGGGGGTGTTGAAACTAGGTTTCCACACCGTGAGGGAGAAAATAATGAAGTGGTACTCAAAAAAACCCAATGTGAATTTATACACATATGCGCAACAATGTGTAATATAATTATAGAGAATGCACATTCATTAACATATTAACACAAAATCACTTTTCTCCTTAGTGCAAATAAATAAAACAGAACCAAATCCAGATCTCAACCAATATAAACACGATCAATAACCATTCATATATCAAGTATCTTTGCACAATAAACAATGAGCAAGACAAAATAGTGCAATCTTAACAGAGCATAAATAGTGCGTTGAGTCTGTTGGATGATCTTAAAGGTGTTTTCTAGCATTTGTGATAGTTGTAGTGCTTCATCCGCCCATGATTCCATATGCTCCTTCAATACGTGTTCCTTTCGGCATAAGTCTACAATCTATTTCTAAATTTTTCTGGCTGCTTATATATGAGTGAGGCGTTGTGTAAGGACCAATGTAGGCACCACTATTCATTTTTCTTCAAACTATTGTTCTTTATGGCTGAGGGCGTTGCACAGTTGTTGTACTACCAGGTCATTTTTTAGAGTGGCTAAAATATCCATGGCTTCGTTGAATAAACTATAACACTAGGTGAATCCGGAAGCAATACTATCCTGCGCCTGCTTGACTTCTACAGCTCTCTATGCACAAAACCTCTAGTGGTGTCTTCGACTACAATTTTTTCTGGAGGTCCACGATCTGCTACTCATACTCTGTTCAGATGGTTTTCACCTCTACACGCGCTACTTTCACTACAATAGCGAACCCTTCCAATTTTTCAATGGACATAGCTGTTGCCAGGATAGCTGGAATGGCTCAGCAAACTTGGTTTATCTTGGCCTCCGATGTAGTGCATTAGGACTCAGCTTATTTGTAAGCTACTTTTGCTTGTTGCTACTGTTGGTGGGCTTGCATGGCCTGCTGTTGTGCATCCCTTGTCTTTGTCTGCACGACCACTTCTCTATATTGAAGCTGATCTACGATCATTGAATGTAGAAGATGTAATTTACCTGCAGGAAATACCATAATATTAACATGCACATCACCTATACCACTGAATTGAACATGAAGGTTAGCATCCATTTTTATTTTTGTTAGGGGGATGTGGAAAAATCGTGCATCCCCTAATACTGGTAGAGAAAAATCCAATGGTTGCATGCTTTTCTGGCTCGCCTCAATAATTATCTCTTTAATTTGGTTCACCTAAAATTTTAGCTACTGGAACCCTTGTAAAATTTCCAATGCAGACTTGTATTGAACCTCCATGCTGGTCCAGTGATCCTCAGTTGTGGACGTGACAGTGTTCACGATTTAATTGAGGTCGTGCTCTGTCAGTGTCAAGACCTCCTGCCGTCCTTTCTTAGATCCTTTCTACTTCTTATGTGTTCCACCAATGGCCTTAGAGCCACACTTAGTGCCTTTGGATGTCTCAACTTATACAATTTCCTTAATTGTAGAGCCATTTTTCTTGGGCATAGTTGTGGTGTCAACAATTTCTCCAGTTTTAGTATGGGTTGGTTCCTTCTCTGTGGGTTTCTTTATAATCGTAGTTGTCACTGTCTTTGCAACTTTCTCAATGTATTTCTTCGTATATTTTCTTGTTGGGGTGCCCCAGTTCATTGGGTTTAGTGGGGTCAACTAGGCCGTCGGCCATTCTACTGTCACTCTAACTAGTTCATCCTCGGTCACCGAATTGGGCAACTCGTACCACACTCCCTCTACAACGCCTTTCACACGAATATGAATATTGTGAAATGTAGCCTTAAATTATGCTACAATTTTTTATTGATCATATAGGTTGGGTGACATTCATGGCTTGAACTGCACCGCTTGGTTCAATGTTGCATCATACAAAACCCAAAATATTTTGTTTTCATTCGCACGCATTGGGTCTAACGAATTCCACAGTGTTGCGTAGCATGCAACTTCGCACATATTAGGATCAATGTATGGTAACTATGCTTTTTCTAGGGTTTTCCATCTAGTTAGTGAAATTAATTATAGGATCCAAACATATTGGAAAGACTTTCCTTCCTCCAATGCCTCACCCACATTCTCCAAGAATTCTTTGAATAGATATTGTAATGTTCCAAATCTGGAACTCATCATTGAATAAGCTATATAACAGTCCTGTTATGATGAATAAGATTCAAATATACATAATAAACACATAGAAAACATTTTTACCTACAGCAACAACTTGTACTTCATTTTGTGATCCGGAAAGTGGGGGAAAAGCGTATTTTATGCCTAAAAAGGTTGTTTTCAAAAATGAGTGTGAAAATAAGAAAGGAAAATGGTTGGATATGATATCTCAGGTCATGAGGGACCTACACTCCAAATTTCAGCTCAAACTAATGCTTCTAGCTATGTTAAACAACTCCTCCTTTCCCGACTAGGCTAGATTACCTTGATTTCCCATGACTTTGCTAAACATAAATTTTTGAATATTGTAAGAGCGTAATTTTCATGGGGGTTTTTGTAGAAAATTATAATAGAAGACTGATATGAGACTTTTATTGATCAAAAAATATATAAATGGAGGTTTACACTCTTATACAACAAAAACAAGATACCTGACAAAGGTTTCCGACAAAATACATGTACAAAGCAACACTGCAGAAAATAACGTAGTTTATTGCAACACTCTATTAAACATGACTGAATATAACATATAAATTTTGAATAATACATATAATGGCCTTAGGCCTTCTTATTGGAGCTCCCGAAGGGAAATAAGCACCTGCTCCAAAAAGATTAGCATACAATCAAAGGATGTAGCTCTACTGTTGTTGCTCCTACATAAAAGACGTATTTCACTGAAGGACATTGAATTGTGGCTGAATGTAGATGAATGGAATCAATAAAAATACTGAAATGAAGCTCAAATCCCTCCCCTTTTATCCCTTAAGTAAGATGATCTAAAGAGAGGATGGAATTCCCGCACAGGAATTCCTTGCACTAAGGAGTGTAGCAACTCTGGCTAAACAGCTCAAGCATGCAATTGGTCTCAAGACAAAAATAGCTGAATACATGAATGAATTTCCTTTGATGCTATGCCTTCCTTTTATCTTTTATGAGCCTCCTCACCCTGGACCCCACACAATGTTGAGGTGACTTATTCATGAAGCTTCCTCTTTCAAAAGTGTGTTGCCCTAGCTAGCTTCCCTCCTCTTTGTGACAGTGTTGTTGACTTGGTAAACTATAACCAATCCACCTATAATGCCTCTATTCACACCAAGGGATCTTCAATCTGGTTCTCATATGTGTGTCTATTCTGATCCTTTTTCACATTGAACTAGTCTCTTTGAGTGATTTCTTCCTCCTCAAGAATGCATGTTCACTTAGTCAAACTTGACTATGTCCCCATCCAATTTTTCCTTGTTCACACTTGGAAGTGTAAAAAAAACTCCTAAGGTGATATCCTTCCTTAATAAGGTGGAATTTATTCATAATTTTATTTTTCATGGGCCTCCTAACCCATTTATTCCTCTCCTAGGTGCAAGTAGAAAAATCTAATATTCCAAATTGCTATGTACAAATTTTGGAATATTATAGTCCTCCCCTCCCAAATGTTGCTTGTCCTCAAGCAACTGCAAGGATAAGATTGAAGAGTATCCTCTTCCCCCTTGTAGCAACCTCATATGATGGAATCCTCCAAGGATCAAGGTGTTGTATCTTCAATATATCTCCAAGTTTCTCCTCCCAAGTGTGCAAGCCATCTATTGGGGAACATCCCAAATAGCTAACATGATGTGACAATGAAACGCCCATGGGGGAAAAAATGGGTTGTTTGAAGGTCCTCTTGAAGCATGAGGGATGATATAGATTGGGATTCATTATCCCCATTTGAATCTCTCCTCCCCAAGCTATCAACCAAAAAAAATGAGTCACCCTCCAGTATGGCAACTCATGAAGGATCTCTTCCACGTTGAGCTCCTGCAAAGAAGGTGGGATGCATAGATAACTATGTGGAGTCAAAATGTACATATCTTGTTGCTTCTCTCTCCACTTATGATATATATGGGGCTGCTACTGATATATGGCTGAAATAGAATGGTCTTCAAGAGAGACCCAAGCCACCCCATCAAATCCAACACCCATGAGGTGTTTCCTCAAAGAAATCAAACCTCCCAAATGAGTCCTGTCACTTGAAGGCAAGATTTATAGCATGGAAATCAAGGTCTTCCCACTGTTCTTCCTAAAATATGCAGCTTGTATAATGTGAAGAATCATATTTTCATTGCGCCTCTTCACCTCTTGTGCTACTCCTCCAATGGTTCTTCCTACAATCAATGTTTTAGCAGCATAATATGGAAGCATAAACTTATGAAAACAAGGAGGTAGAACATAGTCCCAAACATGGAACCAATGTAGGGAATTCTTTTCCTACCTCAATACATAGTGCAACAAGTGTTTTTACAGCCACTTGTTTGCTGCAACATTCATTTTACAAAAGGGAACCATGAAAGCATAATTTGGTGCCAATGATGCACACCGAAAACCATGTGGCATTCTCCCACAATCCACAAATAGAATGGCCATCATAAACACTACAAGTAGCCTCAAGTAAATAACAATATAATATTCAAGAAGTAAAGACCCTTCTTGGTATGATATGCTGCTCATATAGATAAGGAAGTGTAAAATACAAAACAAAATTTTACCTCCTCCATCATGTACTTTGTTCATTGAGCTGAAATGGCTCAAGTGCAAATTCTCCCTTACTGCAGGTGAGTAGGGAAGTGGTTGTGCCGACCTTTTCTTTATATTCCAGGCTATGCATCTCTCCATATGCTGATATACATTTGATGGAATTCCCTCCCAAGTGAAAACCTCCATTGAGGGATGGTATGCATAAAAATGCATGGAAGGAAAGTCCACAAATGCTGCATGTATATCTTTCTCTTTGTGCTTGTGAATCCAAGCCAAGAAGGTCAAAACATAGTAAGGGATACTCTCATCCATTACTTCCTCGTGCCCATATTTTACATGCTTCCATGGTGCATTAATTGTGAAGTGGAATTGGGAACACTTCAGCAAGCAATCCAAGCTCCTAAGTGACAGCGCTACTAGCCTTTGGAGTAGGGCTACTTTCATCTCAAAGCTCAATTCTTTGACATAGATTGTGTCAAAGACTCTTCCCAAAATGTTGTTGTACATGTAGAGTTCCTCCCAAGATGGAGGTGTTGCTCTTTGCACTATGCTAGTGCCATCCTTTACTCCTGAAACATCATGCCAAGTGTGAGAGAAAATCTTCCCTTGCTCTCTCCCAATCCTCCAAAGCAACAAATGACTTTGCTGCCTCACCATACCTCCATCATACAACCTATGTGGTGAAAACATGATGATCACATCACCATAATGCATCCACACTTCTTGCTGCCCCATGATGAAGGTATCCTGCCAATCTTCCTTCCTCTTCTCACCCCATGAAAAAGGACATGTCACAGGTTGACCAAACTCTCTCAAGAGTAGCCAACACAACATTGCCTCTTGTTGCCCAGTGTCATAGAATTGCAAGAGGCTTACCAATCTCTTGCCTCCGATCCACATCCACTTAAATCCATGTGGATGCCTCCTATATTTCTCCATCTTGGCATTCCTCCAATGAGATCTACCATCTTCCCTTATCTGATTCTTCTTCTTGCATTTCATGGGATGCTGAAATGAAACTCCTTGGAGATCTCCTAGAGAAAATATCTCATCAATGATCATCTCAAATCCATAGGTACCCAAGGTAACTAAAGGCAAAGCCTCCTTGTTTCTACCTCTTAATAGCATTGTAACCCTCCTCTAGGGTGTTTTGGCTATCTCATGTGTGAAATCCCGGATGAACATGTGGCTCTGCATGAATTTGCTTGGAGCAAGGTTCACTCCATCCTCCAATAATTCACACTCCAACCTCAAGAGTTGTGTAACTCATCAGTGATACATGAGGTTGAGGGTTCAAATATCCCTTGAACCCTTCAAGCTTGCACAACGTGGTGCAATCTTGCTGCTCTATCTCAACAATACCATTTAAACCTAGGCCATATGCAAAGAAATCTCCAACCCTTTCCATAAAATTTTCTGAAATTTTAAGACATGGAAACTTATGCATACCATTGTGAGCCTTTGGGACATCTTCTATGGTTGCAAGAGGTCCTCTCCTAAATGTTTTTGTTGATCCAACTGCTGGTGTAGAAGGTTTCTCTCTCAAGGCCATGGTAGCGCTAGTACTTGCCTCCTCCCATGGTGGTGTGGGCATACTCTCCTCTAATCTCCCTCCATCAAAGGTTCTGATCAGCTCTTTAGTAAGTTGAGAAAAATAAGTCACTCTTTTGTAGCTTAAGTGACTGCACCACCAAGCATTGGCTTCACCCTCCAGGTGCAGCGCTGCAACTTCTACTGCCTCCTTCTCTTCCACTGGATGAAGTATGAAGAATGCCTCAAGCTTTCTTGCCCAAGATATTGTTGTAGTTGACCCACTAAATTTAGACAATAGGAATCTATTGCCTCTAATCTCTCCTTTGCTACAAGGTATTTTCTCTTCTCTCAGTTGAATAAATTGAGGAAAACCTAGGGTCTTTCTAAAAGCCCAAGGTTGGCACTTGTATTCTTCCAAATACCCACTTATGATTTCATGCTCTAAGTGGTCTCCTTTCTCTTCACTTCCTCTATGACAATAGGAAGTGCATGCACCTTCTTCTGCTTCTTGAAACCTTCTAGAGGCCTCACTGTAACTCTTTCCTCCTCAATGCATTTGGCTAAAGGAACACCATGCCTCCTTTATCATTAACTTGATCCAAATATAGCTCTTGCGCGAGCTCAGAGAACTTTTCGACATCTACAATGTGCCAGTCATCAAACCACAGTTGTGGAATCTTTTCAAGCATATCCCCTTCCATTGAGACATTCTCCGGGATCAGGGGTACTTGGATTCTTAAGCACACCTTATCCAATTCTGTAGTTGCCTTTACATTGGGTTTCTGTTGTGCAATGTAGCTTGGTAGCCATGAGAATGGAGCTACTTCAACTACCTCTTCGTCTTCTTCCTCAATTGTCTCTAGAACTTCTGCCATGGCCTTTTAATTTTCTCTCTCGCTAAATGGCGCGGTCTTGGGGTCTTTTCTCTGGGATATATGTGTGTTCTAGAGGATTTCCCCTTCCTTGTTTTGGATGGCGCAAGTGTTTCTACAATAGGCACCTCAAGTGTAGTAGGGTAATCTATTGGTCTTGTGGCTCTAATTTCACTTGGAATTATGTACCCTAGCCCTACTTGGCCCAATGCATCCTCAAACCCTGGATCCAAACCAGACATAAACACAAAAAGTGCAATGGAAAACATAGAGCCCAAAGCATAAAAATCACTCATAACGCAAAGGAAACTATTCCGACCCGATAGTTCATATTTATACTTGTGGTGCATCTTCAACGACTCCTTGTGCATTAATGAGGCTCCATTAATGACAAAATAGTCCCAAATCTAGACAAATCCCTACAATAAATGGATCTTAGACACTCACAAAAATGGTAGTAAATCTATCTTATCAAGTTGTATTGTTCCAACAGCTAGTTTTTGACACCTCTGTGCACCAGTCAATCTCCTCCCGCAGATACCATGCATGTCACACCTTACTGCGCATTCTCCATCTCATCTATGCAAGTTTGATACTCCACCATATAGTCATTTGGTAGGCACAGGGTGATCCTTGTACGGCTTCAGACGACTTCCATTGAGATACCCAGGAAGGTATTCATCAGTCAACATGGCCAGGCGCACTTCTCCACCATCAGTGATTTTCTTAAAAACATAGGGCCCTGGCCAATGCATCCTCAATTTCCCTAGGTGGTGTGCAAAATTTCTATCATATAGTAAGGCCAAATCATCCTCGAACACCTTTTGCTTGATATGCCTACCATGTCAGGCTTTTTCTCATGCCTTTTGAACCTGCTGGTGATAATTTGCAATAAACCAATCTTCTTCCATAGCAACCAACTGTAGAATCCAGTCTTCTAGAGCATCTTCTTCATCCATATTGGTAAATGGTGCCATGTGCAGACTAGGAATAATGAACTTCATGGGAAATGCAACCTCTTGTCCATATACCATCCTTAAAGACATCCTTCCAGTAAACTTCTTGCAAGTATTCCTATATGCCCAGAGAACTGTTGGCACCTGCTCATCCCAATCATTTTTTTTAGCATTGCATACCTTAGTGAGCATGGTCTCCAAAGTCTTATTTAAATCTTCAACTGCGCCACTCACCTGAGGAAGATAGGGGGAGCTCTTCTTATTGCGCATCTTGAATTTGTCAGCCAAGGATTTGATAGTGTCATTTACAAAATGCGTACCCTGATCACTTATAAGAATCTTCTGACAAACAAACCAAGTCATTATATTCTAAAAAATAAACTGCACAGCAGTATCAACAATACAATCCTTTATCGGTTTGGCTTCAACACATCTGGTTACATAATCTATCGCAGTGATGATGTAGCACACACCACTCTTTCTTCTTGGAGGATTAATAGGTCCCACAAAATCTATAGCCCATTTCTTAAATGCTTGCAGCACCATCTGTGGATTCAAGGGAATCTCATCTCAACACAAAGGCTTTCCTGTCCTTTGATAGACATCACATGTGTGATAGTGCGCATAGGAATCATTGTGCAGTGTGGGCCACCACAAAACAACTCACAATATCTCTGTGCAGTGGTCTTTCTATATAATGACCACAGACAAGTCCTCCATGAGCTTCATTTATAATTTCATGCCTTTCATACTTCATGACATACCTTCATAGGACCTCATCCGCAGCTAATTTGTATAACTAGCCATCAATAATGGTGAAGTCTATTACACACGCTTCAATTTATTTCCACTACTGAACTATATACTCCACAAGCGTGCAAATCGTAGTAAAAAACTAAATGATATAAGGGAAATTCTCATAAACCACTTTTATCACAAAAAAGTATGCGTATGGAAATCCATCATCTATATTTTTGTGTTCCTCTCCTGTTTCAATGAACGATAGATGGTTTGGCCCAACTTTCAATCGTCCTCATTTTGACATAATTTCGAAATCATATTCCTGGAATAACAGGAGCCACCTGTAGATATTCCCCCCCAACATAGGCTTGTTGACCAGGTACTTCAAAGCAGAATGATCAGTGAAAATTTTAAAGTGGCCTCCTAACAAATAGTGGCGGAATTTTTTGATCAGCGGTTGTCATTGATGTTAACCCAAGCAGCACCAGGGGCTAACCAAATATTTCATGGGAATTTTGACGTACCAAATTAATATATTATAGGTCAATAATTATTTTGATGGTTTCTACTTGTCGAGATGTTTCCATTGATACATGGCACGTCATGTAATTCTTCACGGTTTGAGAGATATTCATGTTTGAAGTTTGTACCCCTAGTTAGTGGGATAAAACCCCATGGGGTTGGGGCATGGGTCATTGAAAAGTCATAATTAATATTTTTCAAGCTCCTAAAATTCCTCCCACGTTCACTTATTGAAGCCCCTCTCAACTTAAGAATTCATATAAATTGTGATCTTCATTTCCTCCTTATGCAAGGGATTCGGCCATATGAAAGAGGTCATCTTGGAATTTTTGCTCTAAACTTTTTTCTACGAAGGTTCAGAATCTGAATTTTTTATGAGATGAAGCAGAAATCCTAAGGAAGTTTTATAAAAAAATTTAGATCAAGGTGCGCAACATTTTTGGAGATATGATCTATGGAAGTTAGGGTTTTTGCAGACTCCTGAAATTCATCTCAAAGAAGTGACCTTGGTAAAATCTTCATAACTCTCTCTTTGAGTATCATATTGGAATTCTATAAAAAGTAGAAAATAGTGCACAGTCTTTAGTTTTCGCTCTATAAATTTTAGAGCCAAATGAAGAAACAATGACACATGGCACGTTGTACAAGTGCGCTCTTCTGAAACAATACATAAATAGGTCATTGTGAGATATTGGGTATAACTCTCTCTTGAAAAATCCAAATTGGGTCAGAATTGTGGAATTTGAAAGATGACTCAGAGGACTACTACAAGACCAAAAATTGGATATTGAGGATTTGAAATGACAGAGATACACCAGATTCAATATCGAGCTCCTAAAAGGCAAGAAAAAGCTATATCATGTGTTGTCAAGGATTGCAATGGACCAGAATTTCTACGGTAGAAAAGAAAAAAAAGGTGCAACAGAGGGTAGCATGAAAAGAGCAGAAACCAAGGGGCATAATAGCATCAAGAAGTTCATCATATGAAGTCTTCAAGTGGGCAGCACTGCATACAATCATTGTAAAGGTATCATTGTACTTAGTCATTGTAAATACATTATTGTAAAAATTGTACTAGTATCTATCTGCCAAGGGTTGAAGAGGCAGTGTTGGGAGGTCTAGGATCATCATTAGGTGGTTGTGTCAAATTTGGGGTTCTGTTCTAGTGTATCTTCTTCTTCTACATCATTCTATATCATTGTAAAAGTGGACCATTTTCCCTGGTACAGGATTCCATTCTTATTTTATTCTTCTATAAGGTGGTAGGGTGGTGCTAGGGTGAGTTGTAGCTCATTGGGTGTTGGGGTATCCATTCAGTTGACTACTGAAGAATCTCAGGCATTGGAGCGTCCATCCAGTGGGAGCTGGAGAAGAATGCTTTTCTAGATTCTAGGAAGTTGGAGCTTTATTTTCAATTGGAGTTGAATATTAAAGAATTATTAGAAAAGCATTAGGTGGTTTTTGTCTCGGAGTGGGTTTCCACCTTAAAAACTGTGTGCATTTGTGTTCCTCTTTTTTGCTGCTATCATTGTACAAACACTGATAATAATTGAAGATTAACTAATGCTCTAATTGAAAGAAATACTGATTCACCCCCCCTCTCAGTATTTCCAACAATTGGTATCAGAGCTTGGTTCCTTCAATAGCAGTTTAACAGCTAGAAGGAGGTCATGGAGCATACCAAGAATGGTGTACCTCTATTCAATGAAAATAATTATGCACTTTGGAAAGGAAGAATGGAGGTCTATCTCTTGGCGCAAGGTTACGAAGTATGGGACACTGTTCAAAATGGATTTAAATCAACCGTAGATGAACAAGGTAAGAAGAATTTGGTAAATGATGCAAAAGCAAAGAATATTATTATCAGTGGACTTATTGAATCTGCTTATCATAAGGTGTTGGGTTGTAAAACCGCCAAAAATTTATGGGACAAGCTTGAGAATATATATGCAGGTGACTCAAATGTCAAAGAAGAAAAGCTTCAAATCTATAGAGAAAAATTTGAGCAACTCAGAATGAAAGAAGATTGCAACATTGCTGCATACTTCCAATACGTTGATGAAATAACCAATACTTTGGAAGGATTGGGAGAGCCAGTTGACGAGAAGACTATTATACGGAAGATTCTTAGAGCGTTACCAGGGAGATTCAACCCAAAGGTATCTGTCTTAGAATACAGTGCAAATCTGGACAAACTCAGCAAGGAAGAATTACATGGAGTTCTCATAGCATATGAAATGAGACTTGATGAAGAAAAGGGTACTTCAAATCTAGAAACTACATTCGTTGCATCTAAGCAAACCAATAAGGACAAACAACCTTCAATCGAAATGACATGCACCTGCAAGTGTGAAGAAAAGGGAGATGATGGAGAAGGTCTTTTAGATGAAGAATATGCTTACTTTACAAGAAAACTAAAACTTGGTAAGGGAAAATTCAAAGGTAAACTTCCATTGATATGTTTCGGTTGTGGTGAGGTTGGGAATTTCGTAGCAAAATGTCTGAACAAAAGTGATGGAAACTCAAAAGGAAAGAAAGGATTTAAGAAATCCAACAAGCAAGGCAAAAAGAAAGGATCCAAAAGGAACTTTCTCTCTAAAGAAGATAGCTCATCATCCGATGAAGAAAGTGACAGCAAAGAAGAAGCCGATGAGAAAGTATTGTTTATGGCCAAGCACAATAAACAAGAAGTATCAAACAATGAAGAAGAAGGGTTGACCATAGAAGAATTTTATGAGGATGCAATCAAGCTTATAAAAGAGCTCAATGCTAAGAAGATTTGTTCCAACACTCTTGAAGAACAAGTTCAAGGTCTCAAAATTGAGGTTGAAGAACACAAATGTATTGAAGAGTCACTTCAAAATAAGTTGGAAGAAAGCAACCAAGAAAGGGAAGCATTAGAAACCGAAGTAGTCTCGCTGCGTAAGGAAGTGAAGAAGGAAAAAACTGTCCAAAACTATGCCAACAACTTAAGTGCATTGGAAGAACTCATCAACAATCAATGATCTTACAACGACAGAACTGGCCTCAGTTACAAAGAAGAAGAAGCAGGACCTTCTACAACAAAATACAATGAACCTATGAGATTTTACATACATGTAGACTTCATTGGACAAGATTCACAAGCACATCCTTGGAAGAAGATTCCTCGACGAATATTTTCATCCAGGTACCAACATATTTTTCATGGCTATTGTTATTCATGTGGAAAATTTGGTCATAAAGCTGTAGAATGTCACACGTACCCTATGAACCAATACAATTCCAAGAGATTCTTCAATTATGAACCTCCCAGGGCTCAACGAAACATCAATAGATTTGAAAATTTAAGAAATAATATGGAATGTTACAAATGTCAGAACTTTGGACACATAGCCAGGGACTGCAGACTTGAAAATCCTCGAGAAGAATCTTCGAAGCCAAAAAATGAACGAACATGGAAGAAGAAGAAGACTGATAATTGTGCTCTCACTCTCAAGGCTAAAAGAAAGAAAGATGTGTGGTATATTGACAGCGGTTTCTCAACGCATATGACTGGAGATAGAAGGAAATTTGTACCTTTGAAAGAGAGGAAGGATGGAACCATATCCTTTGGAAATGATGGATCTTCAAATGTTATAGGATCATGTACCATCACTCTCGAAAGAAAAGATTTTATAGCCAAGAATGTTCTATTGGTCGAAAACATGAATCACAATCTGCTCAGTGTTGGAAAAATGTGTGATCAAGGACACACAATGCTATTCAACTCCACAAAATGTGAAATCAGGAAAGGCAGGTATGGTAAAATTGTGGCTACAACAAGTCAAGCTCCAAACGACATATATTTTCTGGATGAAGCAACTAAAGCATGTCTACTAGCTAAAGAAGATGAAAGCTGGTTATGGCACAAACGAATGGGTCACATAAAATTTGAAAATCTTGTCAGGATAAGCAAAAAGGAAGCAGTACGAGAAATGCTGAAAATCTAAAAACCTTCCAACACACTGTGTGAGGCATGTCGGCTTGGCAAGAAGACAAAAGTCCAATTTAAAACAAAAGAACACTTTGCATCACATCCACTGGAGTTGATACATACAAATCTATGTGGTCCTGTGAGAACAAAAGGCTTAGACGAAGAATTATATTTCATGTTAATGATATATGACTATACCAGGATGACAGTCATCAGTTTCATAAAGAAAAAATCTGAAGCATTTGAGTGCTTTAAGATCTATCAAGGAGTTGGTTGAAAATGAAACTGATTTGAAAATAAAGTGTTTAAGATCAGATAATGGTGGAGAATTCACTTCCAAATTATTTTAGCAATACTATGACGAAAATGGAATAAAAAGGAAATTTTCAACAGCACAAACACCTCAGCAAAATGGAGTTGCTGAAATAAATAATAGGACCATACAGGAAATGGGTAGAACAATGTTGAAGGACTCAAAATTGGATGAAAAATTCTGGGTTCAAGAAATTGATACGGTAGTCTTCATTATCAACCGAAGTCTTCTCAGAAATAATTGCAATAAGACTCCATATGAATTATGGAAAGGAAAACCAGCTAATGTAAAGTATTTTAGAATCTTCGGAAGAGAATGTTATATCAAAAGAGAAGATCAAAATTTGGGTAAGTTTGAATCACGTGTTGATGAAGGTATCTTTTTTGTTTACTCACTCAAACGAAAGGCCTATAAATGCTATAATCTAAGATGAAAACAGATATTTGAGAGCATAAATGTTACATTTGATGAATATGGTGTTCTGGCAGGTAATGATGAGGATCTAGAATATTTGAAACTAGAGACAGAGGCTGAAAAAGACAGATAAAATTGTAGAACAACAAGAAACTATCAACGAGGAAGAAGTAAACAATGATAATCAAGATATACCATAACAACAACAAGAATCTCCTCCAAGGAGAACAAAAGAGTGGATTCAAAAGAACCATCCATCAAATCAAATCATTGGTGACATAAAGGAAGGTCGACAGCTTCATTCATCACAACAAGCTCATGTTGCTTTTCTAGCAAACTTTGAGCCTAGTAGTTTTGAGGAAGCCAGCCATAATGAACATTGGGTAGAAACTATGAATGAAGAATTGGATCAAATTGAGAAGAATAACACCTGGGAATTAGTTCCATGACCAAAAGATAAAAATGTCATTGGGACTAAATGGGTGTTCAGGAACAAATTGAATGAAGATGGGTAGGTTACGAGAAACAAAGCAAGATTGGTTCGAAAAGGCTATGCACAAGTGGAAGGAATTGATTTCGATGAAACATTTGCACCAGTTGCCAGAATGGAATCCCTCTGAATGTTTCTCGCCTATGCATGTTCAAGATAAATCAAAGTCTACCAAATGGATGTTAATTCAGCATTTCTGAATGGAGAATTAGAAGAAGAAGTTTACATCGAACAACCTGAAGGTTTTCTACTATCACAAAAAGACAACTATGTCTGCAGGTTAAAGAAGGCTCTATATGGTCTCAAGCAGGATCCCAGAGCATGGTATGCTTGTCTTGATGGATATCTACGTCAACAAGGGTTCAGAAAGGTACTGTTAATAGCAATATTTATGTACAAATAGATAAGGATAATTTAACAATCGTTGAGGTATATGTGGATGATATAATATTTGGTAGCAATGATGATCGACTAAGTAAGAACTTTTCTACAAATATGCAAAGTGAGTTTGAGATGTCTTTACTTGGTGAGTTGACATACTTCTTAGGGATTCAAATATCTCAGCAAGAGAAAGGAATATTTATATGTCAAGACAAGTACATCAAGGAAATGCTCAAGAAATTCAAAATGGAAGATTGCAAACCCGTCCTTACTCCGATGGTAACAGGATGAAAATTGAGCATAGATGACTCATATAAGGATGTGGAGGTTGTACAGATCTATGATTGGTAGTCTTCTATATGTAACAAAATCTCTTCCAGATGTTATGCAAGAAGTTGGACAAGTAGCAAGATTCCAAGCAACACCAAAAGAATCACATATTATTTCCTTCAAAAGAATTCTTCAATATCTAAAGGGCATAGAAGAATATGGCTTGTGGTATCCCAAGGGTAACAATCTCATTATTCAAGCCTTTACAGATGCAAATTGCACAAGAAGCTTTGATGATCACAAGAGTACTAGTGGAGCAACATTCTATCTAGGTGGTTGTCTCGTATCATGGTTGAGAAAAAAGAAAACTTCAACCTCGTTATCTACAACAGAATAAGAATACATTGCAACAGCATCATGTTGTACTCAAGTCCTTTGGATGAAAAAAAATTTGCAAGATCTTCAAGTACAATTCAGTGAGCCTATTCCCATATTCTGTGACAACACTAGTGCCATCAGCATCTCCAAGAATCCTGTCATGCATTCAAAAACAAAACACATTCCGATCAAATATCATTTTGTTAGAGAAAAAGTTTTTGAAAAGAATATCAAACTTGAGTATGTTTGTACAAAAGAACAAATTGCTGATATCTTCACTAAACCTTTACCTCGTGAACCATTTGAATATCTTCGTCAAAATCTTGGGATTCTCCCAAGTTCTAATTAGATTACAGGTCTACAGGACGGTTGTGTGTCAGGGGGAGTGGAAATGTGTAAAGGGCAGCAAGATGGTTGTGTTTCAGGGGGAGTTACCCTTTGCCATTGATTTCAAAGGGGGAGAGAATGTTGTAGGAAGATGTGTCATGATCGCAGGGGGAGTACTTGTGTTTCCATCAATGCCAAAGGGGGAGATTGTTGATCAGTGGTTGTCATTGATGTCAACCCAAGCATCACCAGGGGCTAACCCAATATTGCATGGGAATTTTTTCCTACCAAATTAATATATTCTGGGTCAATAATTCTTTTTATGGTTTCTACTTTTCCAGATGTTCCGTTGATATATGGCACGTCATGTAATTCTTCACGGTTTGAGAGATATTCATGTTTAAAGCTTGTACCCCCAGTTAGTGGGCTAAAACCCCATGGGGTTGGGGCATGGGTCATTGAAAAGTTATAATTAATATTTTTTAAGGTCCTAAAATTCTTCCCACGTTCACTTATTGAAGCCCCTCTCAACTTAAGCGTTCATATAAATTGTGATCTTCATTTCCTCCTTATGCAAGGGATTCAGCCATTTGAATCAGGTCATCTTGGCATGTTCACTCTAAAAAATTTTCTACAAAGGTTCAGAAGCTGAAATGTTTATGAGGTGAAGCCAAAATCCCGAGGAAGTTGCAGTAAAAATTTCAGATCAAGGTGTGCAATATTTTTGGAGATATGATCTGTGGAAGTCAGGGTTTTTGCAGGTTCCTGAAATTCATCGCAAAGAAGTGACCTTGGTAAAATTGTCATAACTCTCTATGTGAGTATTGGATTGGAATTATGTAATAAGATGAATATAGTGCACAATATTTAGTTTTATCTCTATCAATTTCAAAGCCAAATGAAGAAACAGTGACACGTGGCATGTTGTACAAGTGTGCTCTTATGAAACAGTCCATAATTAGGGAATTGTGAGAGATTGGGTATAAATCTCTCTTGAAGAATCCAAATTGGGTCAGACCTATGGCATTAGAAATATGACTCAGAGGAATACTACAAGACCAAAAATCAAATATTGAGGATCTGAAATGACAGATATACACCAGATTCAATATCGAGCTCCTAAAAGGCAAGAAAAAGCTAGATCATGTGTTGTCAACGATTGCAAAGGACCGGAATTTCTATGGTAGAAAAGCAAAGAAAGCTGCAGCAGAGGGTAGCATAACAAGAGCAGCAACCAAGGTGCATAACAACAGCAAGAAGTTCATCATATGAAGTCTTCAAGTGGGAAACACTGCATACAATCATTGTAAAGGTATCATTGTACTTAGTCATTGTAAATACATTATTGTACAAATTGTACTAGTATTTATCTACCAAGGGTTGAAGAGGTAGTGTTGGGAGGTCTAGAATCATCATTAGGTGGTTTCAAATTTGGGGTTCCGGTCTAGTATATCTTCTTCTTCTACATCATTCTATATCATTGTAAAAGTGGACCATTTTCCCTGGTACGGGAGTCCATTCTTCTTTTATTCCTTTATAGGTTGGTAGGGTGGTGCTAGGGTGAGTTGTAGCTCATTGGGTGTTGGGGCATCTGTTTCGTTGACTACTGAAGAATCTCAAGCATTGGAGCATCCATCCAGTGGGAGATGGAGAAGAATGCTTTTCGAGATTCTAGGAAGTTGGAGCTTTATTTTCAATTGGAGTTTAATATTAAAGAATTGTTAGAAAAGAATTGGGTCGTTTTTGTCCTAGAGTGGGTTTCCACCTTAAAAACTGTGTGCATTTGTGTTCCTCTTGTTTGCTGCTATCATTGTACAAGAACTGATAATAATTGAATATTAACTATTGCTCTAATTGAAAGGAATACTGATTCACCCCCCCCTCTCAGTATCTCCAACAGAATTTAGGCAACACATACACCATTGCTAACCGTTCCCTCTTTGTGGTTGAGTAATTCTTGTCTACGCTTAACATCTTTCGGCTTGCATAAGTAATAGGATGATAAATTTACCCTGCTTCTGGTGGTTCTAAAACATATATGAGTGCAATACAAGAGGCATCCACATGTACATGAAATTCCTTGAACCAATTTATCCTTAAGTAGCTCAAAACTATTTTGAGAGTCCTCATCCCTGTAGAATGTTGCATCCTTCTTGAGAAACATTTCCATGGGCGCAGTTATCAGTTCATATCCCTGAATAAACTTTATATAGTACCCAGTATGCCCCAATATTGTGTGCAACTACTTAATATTCTCAGGTAATTCGAAATTAACTATGACAACAATCTTGGCAAGCTCCACCATCAATCCCTGCTGGTAAACAATGTTTCCCAGCAATATTCCAAATCGTACATAGAAAACACACTTCTTAAAATTCAAGGAGATCTGATACTTCCTACAAGTATCCAGCATTAAGCACAGATTTCACACATGCTTCTTTAACAACCTAAAGAAAATATGATCATCAAAATGTACCTCCAAAAACTTATGTATAAATCATTTGAAAGAAGAAACTACCACGCGCGAGAACATGGTAGGAGTATTCTTCAATTTAAAGGTCATACCTATATATTGGAAGGCTCCCCATTCAGTAGCAAAAGTGGCCTTGCTCCTGTCTTCTGGCTCAATATGGATCTGATGATATCCTGAAAATCCATCTATAAATAATATTCTTCTTGACCTCCAACATTATCCAAAATTTCATTTGATAATGGAGTGAGGAATGGATCATGCACACAAGCATCATTCAGTTTGCGTAGATCAAAATAGATTTTGATTTCTCCCTCGATATTCTTATCCTACACAACCATGGGACTTACCAAGCCAAATTCTTCCATAGGTTCAATGATGCATGCGACCACCATTTTTCCCAACTCTTATTTCACCTTTTGTTCATATCTAGGGTTCAGCATGGATGGACGTTGCTTTATTGGGCGCGCATCAGGCTTCAATGTTATTTTCATCACTCCAAGTTCTCCTATGATTCCTTTCAAATATGAGAACTTTGTAAGGAACAAATCCTGATATTGTGTCACCAACTCAACAACCTTACCTACTGTATCATCATCCCAGTAGTCTCCAATAGTTGCTAGTTTAGGTTGTTCTTTAGTTATTCACGTGCTTTAGCTTTAAATGATTTGTTACATCCAGCGAGGTGAAAGAGGTCAAAACTACTACGCGATTTCCCTCAGATTTAGGAATCATCATATTCCTTGGATCCTCATCATTTTCTTCTATTGTAAAGTTTCTCCAATTCACAATGGCTTTCATTTGCGCATCCCATGCTAGTGAAATGCACTCAATTACAGGCTTTGATGGATCAAGGATTAATTCTTGAATATTACGCAAAGCTTCACCAACTGTATCAAATACACTTTCAAAGATAAATGTAAGAATAAATAATTTTTGTGAGCGTAGACCATTCATTGGTGCCTCTGTGCAGATTTGTCTCCAAGTACCATTCAGTAGGCACCTTTCCAAATGTGTGAGTAAACATATCGAACAATTCAAGTCTTGGTTCCAAACCCCATACCTGATTCCATTTTGCCAAATTTTTGTGCGGATCCTCCTCACCAGAGTATATATCCTCCATTTTAATTATAGATGTTCAAACCACAACCTCATCATCACTAGCACATTTGTCCCAATTTCCAATGGCTAATTCATCGCTATTCCAATACATAGGTGTCGCAAGAGCTACAGTTTGAGGCCGGGAAAAACGTTGTTAGCCATTACGTCACAATTCTGACACTTCAATAAAGTGTTGGAAGAGTGACAATTTTTCTGATGTTTCCAAACAACTGTTGCTCTTCCAACGTTTTCCAAACTGTCGCTCTTTCGACTTTCCAAACCATCACTCTTCCGACATTTTCCAAATCGTCGCTCTTCCGACGTTTTACAAGTCGTCGCTCTTCTGACATTTTCCAAACCGTCGCTCTTCCAACATTTTTAAACTGTCACAATTCCGACGATATGTCATCCGACGTTTGGAAATTATCTCTTTCGATGCGTATGTAATGTCGCTTTACCGACGAAAAAGTAAAAATATTTAAAAAAACAAAATGTTGCTTTTCCGACGCTTATGTAACGTCGCTTGTCTGACGAAAAATTAAAAATATTTAAAAAAGGAACATCACTCTTCTGACGTGTAAGGCGTCGGTCTTCGGACGAAAAAGTAAAAATATTTAAAAAAGGAACATCACTCTTTCGACGTGTAAGGCATCGGTCTTCTGACGAAAAAGTAAAAATATTAAAAAAAGAAACGTCGCTCTTCCAATGTGTAAGGCGTCGGTCTTCCAAAGCTTGGATAAAAATATTTAAAAAAAAATCCACCAAATGTACTAGTTTGAATTGAGCTTGAGCTTTACCTTCAAATGAATAGTAGCATTATGTTAAAATGGTTCTCGTTGAGTCTTTTTTGTTAACGATTTGCTAAGTTGATCAAATTTAGGTCAGTAAACATGAATCATCACTCTTCTAGATAATGCGAGAACTTTTGTGTGTCATGTCACATGTTGAAGTGCAGAACTGAGTAGGTCATTGACAGGTTTACTTTTGCAATTGCTGATTCTGCACGGTTTGAACTTGTGACAATGGCTGGCATGTGACAATGGCTAATTTTTTGACTCGCTGGCCTAAATTGAGTGAAAATTTACAGCTCAAAACACTTCAAGTGAATGAGAAGACATATGCTCTGGAGGAATTAAATTTCCTGTGAAATTTAAATGCAGAAATTTTCAGTCTTAATTATCTTAATGTTGCTTAGGTTCCATTCCCAGAAAATGGTTGCCAATAACAAGTTTGAATCTCTTTTCAATCAACAGTGCTATTTAGATAGTATCTCAGCATAGTCATCTTTAATGTAGTTTCATGTTGTATGCTTTGATTTTGTGGGTAATTAAAAAATTATTAAAATACATCTTGTAACAAAATGAGGATAACAATGGTTAGTATGTGCTATATTTTTTATTTCTTTACATCTTTCAAAGTAAGAGAGGACCTTAAAATTTCCTTACTTGAAAATTCCTGGTTCAAACCCTTATATGTTCATATTGAATATTTTGTTGCACATGATGTTAATAAAGAATAAGTTTTATTTAGTTATCAGTAAATTATGCAGCTCAAAGTACAACAAACATAAACTTATAAAAGTTTCATTCTAACACTTTTCCATCCAACTTTTAATTTACTATTAACAACCACTGAAAGTTGTCCCCAATCTACTAATTAGGTTAATTTATCTTATCATAATTAATTAAGTGTAAATTGTATCTAGTTCCAAGAAAAATGTTGCAGTTCAAAGTACAACAAATATACTAATAAAAATTAGATTCTAACCATTTTCTATGTAACATATTATATTAAAGTTTATATCTATGAATAACCTGTGGTAGTCATTCTTAATCTAGTAATTACTATGCAGCTAGAGTTAGCTTATCTAAATATTAAACTAATACATCATGGCATAGTCACATTTTCCATTTTAAATACAAAGACAAATCCCTTCTCGTTTTTTAGAGTGTTTATGCTAAAGACAATAAGGGTGGCTCTTAAGGTTTTTCTTGCAGCACAGACTGCTCACATTTAATTGCGGTATCGGAATTTTTTTATATCCTCTGCCTTGAGTCAATTTTGAATTTAGAGCAGAATTGTAAGTTCCATCTAACATATTTATTATTGCAAGTCTTAGATAATTCTCATTTATTTTGGAAGAAGTATGCACTTTATGAAGATGATAACTCTTCACACTATCTCCTTTTTTTTTTTTTAAATATAAATGTAAAAAATGCAATGCCATTATCAGGAAAAGTGAAATAGTAGGTTCCTATTACATATCTAGAACACATCAACATAAAAGCCACAGCCATCTACTCAACCTTTGCACAGTGATTATTTTGCACCGACTATAAAAATGGAAATGGCAGTATCAGGACTAGTGAAAAAGAAGGTTCCTAATACATGTTTAGAATAGTTCATACATATACATAACAAAAACTAGATGCATATAATCAAATTTTGCATGGAAAAATAATGACAAAAATTAAATTCTCTTGAGCATGGTAATAGAACTAAATTTGTTTACAACATTCCACAAGATATCCATTCATTTATAGAAATTTTGCAAGAAGAAAATATAATTCATGTGTAACAAAGTATTATGAAAAGACTTCAAATTACTGTCATATTGGAACAACTAGCCTCTGACAGAAAATATAAAAAGAAAAATGAAGACACAGAGTGTGCCCAAAGGATTGTCCTTGGAGTGGAAATTTCTATCTGGATCCCTACTTTTGCAAAAATATTTCTTATATATAAAGAATTATTTACTCACCAGTAAAAATAAAAATGAAAATGGAAGGGCATACATAATGAAATTTATATCCTTTTCCTTAAGGAAAATAAAATCACCATAAGATGCATGGTCTAAAAATTTGGCATCCTCAATAAAAAATGATCATTTTGCCAGCATTTCCATATGTACCTCGTCAAAAAAAAGCAACCAAAGAAATGACCTCATTTTTTAACTCATTTGCAGTGGAGTCCCCAGAGAACACACGATGCAGAAACTCAGAAACAGTGCAAAACACCAATCAGTAAATCCCAAATCACACATCAGGAATCTCCCAACAAGAATGCACTCCAATGCAAATTCCCTTGAAGAATTTTTTCCAACTGAGATTGCACCTCTGCCCAGCAAGACCCTGAAAATGACAGTCCTCAAAAATATTCTTCGTTATTTCTGCCGTTGGAAAGGAGAGGCAAAGACCCACGAAAAGGTTACTCTTGGTCAAACAAGCTTTGTAGGGGAGAGCCTGAAATTATTTAGAAGTCAAGAATACTAGTTTCCTTTTTCCATTCTTATTGAAGTCCCTAAAAGATCCATCCTCATCATTCTTCTGTAGTGAAACATGCACAAAAGAAAATATTTTTTATAACATAAATGCATACAAGTTTTTAGATAACAAGCAATAAGCCCAAGATACACCTTGTCACTATCCACCTATCAAAAAATCATGTTGAATACGTCACCTTTGAAAAATGATACCATTTGGAGACAATGCCACATACATTTTTTCTTCCGCTGGGATTTCCTAAATATTAAACTCATAATAGATTATAACCAAAACAGATTAATATTGCAGAAATAGATTAATAAATCATTAGGGTCATTATCTGTGTAATTTATTGTAGACTGTCAAATAACCTTTGGGAAATTTATAAAATTCATATGAAAAGATATTAATTTACATATCAATAATTACATCATATAGATTTTAACTTGTATAGGTCCCGTGAGGCAATTTTGGCCTTATTAAGCCTTACATAATCATGTCAATTCATGAAATAGGCCAAAATAATAACAAGGAAGCTATAGACTTACATATGAAACCTATGTAAACATAATACAATGAGCCATTATGTCATAGTGATATCTCTATAATTAGTTCATTACAGATCAAGGCTATGACTGTTGAAATGAAACACTGCTCTGTTTCTCGAGTTTCTCAAGTTTCTTAAGTTGTATGACATGCATTCCTTTGCTACACTTGTCTCTAAACTTTAGGGACCACATACAAAAACACCAATGTCAAAATTCTCCCACTCATTTAAAAATTTCCCAAATATATCTGCATTCAAAACCATGTAAAAGATCGTCAGTTCTTGAGACCATCTTGATCAATGTAGCAATTGTGAGTTTCCATGGGGATAGCCACAAGCAATTGGTTTAAATGTTACAAACCATATATGAAATAATCTCAAATTAATCAAATCAATCCAATTGCAATTAACAAAATTATTATTTCAAAATAATCTTAATTATTTAGTTTAACATTACTGGCGTGCCAAGATTGGCCAATTTTTACCTATTATTTCCTGATTATTACAGATTGAATCTTTTAAAGGCCCTCACTGATTAATTGTTGATTACAAATTATTTCATCTATGTTCCTAACAGTTGTTTCCCAATGTTATTTATATTATTTATAGATATATAGATATTGATAAATATTCCTTCAAAATTGATCTACTCAAATTTCTTATATGTTCATTTTGCCTTCTAAAGGATGGCATTTGACAACGATATGCCTCTTTGGCAGTGCATAATCATAATTTTCTTGATACTCAAAGTAGACAAAGTAGGGGCTCTCAGCTATGACATATCTTTAGTCAATAAAAATATAAGTTATTTTCACTAACAAATAATCCCACATATGATACATTGAAAGATGGAAAGGTTGAAACACCATTTCGAAATGTGATTAGAACTCAGGAACTAGGATTCAATAAGACATTTTAAATGCAAAAGACAAGAAGGTCCAAAAAGGCTCATGTTATGCAGATAAAAAATGGATGGCTGTAACATGAATCGACTTGATAGCCCATGCCAATTTAAAATTCATATAAGAAGGCAGGCTTGGAATTTGACAATCACCCCTAGATATCTAGCTTAACTTTTATGACAGTTGCAGTTATCAAATTGTCATTCATAATATTACGATGTTATAAAAAGTCAGTCTACAAAGAGGCCCATTTTTCAGGACAACACTTAACCTATCTTCAAATCTAGGGTAAAAAGTATGGTCGATGCCACAATTTAGTAGAGATGACCAGATATGAAAAATTCCCCCTGACTATGATTTATGGAACCTAACCTATCAAAACAACCACATCGTAAATGACCACTTCTTTTGGGAAATTCATGGTGGGGCCTCAACATCCTTTTGGGAAGACTCATGGTAGTAGTCACCCAAACTGAAAAGGAAGCCTCAACTACACATGTTTAGAGCATTATTGGGATCTCAAAGAGACAGAAAGGTAGAAGACTATTGGAATGATATGATCCCTCAAGCTGAATGGAGAATATGGAAAATGAAAATTAATTGGAAACAGTCAGAGAACATTCAAAACTAGGCACCCTTCACAAGTACATTAAAGGAATCTCACATCCCTCTATTGCAGTGGCTAGATATGATTTGGTGGGGCTATAATATGCAGGGTATGTTCTCAATAAAATAATTTTACTCAATCATAGTAGATCATGTGAATCTCCCTAGTGACCCGATCTGGATAAAGATACATCCCTAAAACTTATGGCCAAAGGTGTTTAATTTTCTTTCACTGGTAGGAAGGAGATTCCTTTTAACATGGGATTAGGTGCTCAAAAAAGGATATATTGGCCTTTCGATATGCCTTTTATGTCAAAAACAAAAGGAAAACATGGAGAATATTTTAAAAACTTCCCTATTTGTTGATACCCAGTGAGGATTGGTAAAAAGCACTTTCATCCATCTAGATCACTTGAGAAAATTTTTTATAGAAACCATAGAACAATGGAGAATGTCATTGTTTAAAAATCCAGTTATCAATTGAGCATGGGTTATAGTTATATCATTCCTTCTATGGAACATATGGAAGGGCCATAATAGAGCCATTTCTAAATATTAAGGACATAAAACCCAGCTGATTTGGAAATCCACAAAGCCAGACATCCAAGATACTATTTTGTATGAAATGTTGGTTGAAGAGGAATAGAAATTTGATAGGTAGGAAGCCCCGATTATTTCACTCTTGTAACTTTCCCCATACATGGTGGCATCGAAGCTCCATACATATCCCATGGGAAGGTGGAATTGACATTGATGTTCATACCTCCGCCCGAGAGTTTTTTAAAACTCAATTTTGAGGGAGATTCTGAGGGAAACCTAGGTCCATGTGGATATGAAGGTATCCTATCGTACTCACTAGGATGCCTAGTTGGCCACTTTGAAAGCTCATGTGGAACTTCAAACAACAATTCTTCTAATACCACAACTCTTGTGAAAGTCCTCTAGATAGATAGAAGGATAGTGTTACCTAAGATAAAACTCACTGGACACTTGGTGTTGGTGATTAACGTTGCTCAAAGGATACATAATGGAATTTTCACTTTTAAGGTGGTCAAGAGTTAGCACATAGAGATGTAGATAATTATAATCTGGTAGTCACTACTCCCCTTTCCATATGTGATAGTTACTCACACCATGAGGACGGGTGCCAAAGTGGCGGATTGGTTAGAAAATTGGGGAATATCAAAGCATAATCAAGATTTTTATTCAGGATGACCTCTAGATATAATCCCATATGACTTGGTCCCCCTAGAAGAGTTTATCAATAATGACACTTCATCACTACTGAGGGTGAGAAATAAGGAGGGTACAAGAGAGGATAGACACAATAACTCCTCATGCAGCAAGGGTAATGATAAAACATGATAGCGAGAGGGTATCACGAAACTTCCTGATGTAAATTCTCGAGGAAAAATTTCGTATAACAAAAATGAAAGGAAACATGGTGCAATTGTGGGTCACTAATGGCTCCATATCTTCCCATGGACCTATCGAAGCTCCGAGTTGTTCCTCTATTGTATGGGAGGAGCCCTTAGCATGGCAAAGGATTAGGGAAACTAGTGGGCCAATTCTTGTTGTTGTCAGGGGTATAGTCTAGGATCCCAGTTTGTGTAGCTCTTGAATCCATTGAAAATAGGAATCCCAAGTGAAAGTGAAGCACATTATATTACCAGGCCTCCACTGGGTGAAATACTTTTTACCCTAGATTTGCAGATTTGTGTTGAACCCTTAGTTAAACTGAGAGGGAGGGGGGGGGGTGAATCAGTTTAACACATACATGGACTTTTAAAACTTTTCCATTAAAACTTATTTACACCTTCATTTCATGTTCAGCTTAATATGTGCGTAATCTTAGAATGTGAGCAGCAAGTATTAAGATAATCTAACAACAGACTTAATATGAGAGCAGAAAGTATTAAGCAGATTAGATAAACCATATCAACACATAAAAATCATGCACAAAGACACCAGATATAAATGGAAACCCATAAAGGGAGAAAACCACAACATATTATTGTTGTGATGTAAAGGCAAGCTCCAATTCCCTCTCACCACTGATTTTCTATAGGCACCAACCTACAGGAGGCTCCTACCTAAATTTTTCAAGCTACAACTTGCAAGGAAGCTCCAACTCCCATTAATTTTCTGCAGGCACCAACCTACAGGAGGCTCCAACATCAATTCTGCAAGCTACAACTTGCAAGGAAGCTCCAACTCCCATCAATTTTCTGTAGGCACCAACCTACAGGAGGCTCCAACATTAGTCAGCTACAACTGACATCTATCAAGAAACAAATGGATAGGGAAGCTCCAACTTCCTTACTCTTTCAAAAGAAAAGTACTTGCCGATTTACCTTGGATATCAGCTCTGTTTTGTACCATCTTCACTGTTGTTCATAAATTCTCATATATGCCCTATATCATCTCTGCATCTTCTCATATTCTCTATCAGTGTCTCCTTCTTCTCTACTCAGCTCCTCCTTCTTCTCTGCTCAGTTCCTCTTTCTTCACTGCCTCACTGCTTCATTTCTACATTCTCTTCACTCACTCTCTAACCTCTTTGTGCATATCAATGTGATATTATATATAGAATACATCACATGACTCTTTACATTCCTCAGGGAATTTGAAGTGAATAGTCCTGACTTTTTTCCTTTTGCCTTCTCATGTCTTTTACCCGCTCATTCAGAAAAATATAACAATATGCATTAATTTCAATATTATAGTGGGAGTTTTGTTTTCCTACAAGATACTTGCAAATGCATCACAAACAATAAAAAATTAATTACAACATTAACATTCACATTTTTAGTTACACACTTCAATTTCACTCAACTCCTTTTCTGGATTTTGGCTTTACTAGATTTTTCTTTTCTGCTACTGTTGAGTGATTGTTCTGTATACTTTGGTTCACCTCTGTGTCTATTCATCTGTTCACTGTACTTGTGTGCACTAGCTACATAAATAACTACTTTTCAGGTTTTATTCTCAAATACATATGAATCTGGGCGATGTCTATTCATTACCAATCTCTGTTCTCAGGCCACCTGCTTACATTCTCTGTTCATATATGAGCTTAAACTTAATGGTTGAAACTCACATTACAATTTCAATTCATATTTTTCCTTGTACAATTTTTCTGCCATTGTCTCTCTCTATTTCGTTCTTGCAGGCTCTCTTCTTCATTGCATTTGTATAACTATTGTACATATAACTATCTTTTAATATAATTGCTGGGCAATTTCAATACTGGAAACCTTTACATGCTGAATCCCCCCCCCTTTTTTTTTTGAACTGGGAAATTAACTTTAATTAGAAATTCTTAAGTTGGCAATCTTAGTTTCAGACACCCACTTTTAACATACTTTGAAGTGAAAGCACAATATCCCAGCCATAGTTTACTTGGCTCATTCACTGTTTCAATGGCCCTTCATTCAATGTTTAGGACTCAATTAAATATCCTATCTATTTCAGCCATACCTTAATTGAGAACCAAATAGTCAACATAAATTAAGGTTTGGGCCCCACTTTCTCAAATTTCATTTATATGCATGTACAGTTAAATCCAAACTTTGAATCTTTGTCAATACACTTATAAGCATTTGGGTCAACCTTCAACCTTTATAGTAAAATGTATTATATAGTGGCCACTTTGTAGAATGTGATAGCCCGCTTTATAATAAATTGAATAAAGGAAATTCCATCGCACATAAGTATCTGCGTTAATCCACCATATTAAACCTTCATATCAATTGGATCAATGTTTCATTTATCAAGCTTTGGATAGCCCATATATTCCCTTTTTACCTCCTAATGAAACCTTATTATCAAATATATTAATATCTGAATTAACCCTCTACTTTGTTTTTAAACCCTATGAATTTCAAAATGTATCCATATGCATTAAACATATAATCATCTCTAGGCCATTCTTATGCATGCATTCCACTTTAATATATCAAATATTACAATATATATCAACCCAGATGCATATTATAATACATACACATTCTGTGGAGCCCACTTGTTAAGGCATTTATTCAATCGGCGGTTAATAACATATCACGCAGCCAACACTGATCCGACAGTAATCAACAAGTGTCGCATAGATTAAATGCACGAGTTTTAAACTTCAGACTCTGTGCAATGAACTAGGGCCCAACCACTTATCGTGATGTCTCTTGAGTTAACTTCCGTGCTAATTGACGTGCGACTACCATTTGATGGACCCGCCTCCAGATCAGACAGCGCATGCCCATATCACGTTCATTCCATTTTCAATGGTTAACGTGCGATGGCATGCGATAAGGGTGGTATCTCAAAACTTCTTAAGGCCACGTGTCAGCTCCTAGCATATATCACGTTGATTTGGAGAACACAGCTTATCATACAAAAGTGGTCCGATGTGAGTGGGGTTGGTTTCGCAAACCCACTGTCACTGTTCCCTCCTTTGTGGTTCCGCTCCCCTTGCTCAAGGTTCCATCCCTTGGTTCTGCCTTCTTCAACACAGTTTCCTTAACAACCCTTAATTTGATTCTAACATTCGAGGACCAAGTATTAGTTTAATATGTGCCCAGCATATAGCTCAACTCATGCAAGGTTCACCATAGCATAAAATACAAATACCAACATATATACCAATCGTTAAGAACATAAATAGACCTCGAGTGTTTGGTTAAAACCATCACTAATAGGTATTCATATAACCTTTTGGGGTTACAACCAGAAACCCTCACGACATCCCCTGGGGTTCCAAAACAATATAGTCATACACCAAATTCCTGAGATTGAATTCAGAACTCCTCCCAGGTCATCAATCCTTGCAGGGATCAATGTCTACAAGTCCTCATTCCCTCAAAGTATATGTCAAACCTCCTATGCTGTAATGTATCCCAATTATGTACAGAATTGCAAACCTGAATACTAACTCACGCTTCCACAATTTATCCAAGCAGTCTATGCAGGAAAAATTCATATCTGCCACAGGAATTCAATTTTTCTTCATATAGAATTTAACTCAGCCAACACACACATAATTTCTTCTCTCTTTGCCTTGTTGCTATTTCAGGTGCTCCTCTTTTTTCATCTCCTTTTCCATCAATGAAAAAATTTCCAACAGTCTCCCCCTTTGGCATTGATGGCAACACCTTCACCAATAATCCAATGCTTCCTGCAAGTCTTCCTCTGCTTGCCTTTTAGAAGACCCTTTCTTCTGTTACTTGCTTTTCCTCCCCCTTTGACATCAATGGAAAAGGGTTGCAAATCTCTCAATGTAGATTATATCTTTGCATTTCCTCTTTCTGAGTTGTGTTTAGGCCCTCTTCTTCTGACTTTGTACCATGTTTCTCCAGACTGGTGTATAAGAGTTGTTGAAAGAACACTTTGAGGATTATTGATCTTGAATGTACACTGCAAGTTGATACAATCTCAAAGCACTGACTCATTTCACTTGTATAAATTTGAAAGTGAGGATAGTGACACTTCATAGAACACATTGTACTAGCTTTATATAATCAGAGATGCATCATTGGATTAAACCTAAAATATTGAGAAGGCTTCAAATATACTTCTGTCTCTTACTAATGTAGTGAGCTAATATATTTCTGTTGAGGAATATTATAGATGGAATATGTCTTCTTCTACAATACTCATCAGCAGTATAGCATCTATTCAATTGTGATGAAGTCAATATATCTTTTATTGTTGTGGTACATATTTCTTGCCTGTTGGTGATGATATGAGCTAGGATGTTGATAATGATATTACCCTTAATAGCTGAAGGTTCTTGTTACAGATGTGATCAATGAATCAAACCAGAGTTTACAACTTTTTGTGATATTAGGAAATATGTTTCAATATACGAGGCCAAATGACTTTTATTGCTTGCACATTGTACTTTCAAAACAAACCCTTCAATGTATTGGTCAGTCTCACTTATCAATCATGCAATTTTATTTATGACATGAGGATGTATGTATGTCAATGATCAATCTCTCTTTAAAGGTGAATTACCTACAAATCCCTTGTGCTGAAGAAGGATTTAAATGAATTAAAAAAAGACTTTTGAGTTTCAAATGGTAATCACAACTAGTCCGTTATGCTTCAAATACTTTAACTGTTCTATCAGGATGATCTTCCATAGAAGCATATTCAAGATGTTTAATTGAAAACTCAGCAAACAGACTTCACACAGTGTTATGAATGATCTTAAGAGAAGAGGATTGATATGTATATGTACTGACTTTAGGAAGGCATCCAAAAAAAATTGTTTCAATGCTCAATATCATGTTTCCAGAGTAAACAAAATGCTGATCATTTAGCCTTTTCATCGACCCTTTTATGCTGGATATACTCTTGCCATAACCTTTGATCCTGAGGACCTGTACCTTATTGTTTCTCCATGATAACACTTGAAATTCTATTGATAGACATGTTGCCTGCTCCAAGTACAAAATGATATTACCTTGATAAAATATGCAAATATTTCACTTTAGCTTGCACATTTACCCATAATTTAAGACATCCTTCATAAATTCTTCTATTGAGCTTTCCACTGTTCACATTAACAGTCATCAATATCCTTAATCTGATCTTGTCATTATTTAACCTTTTTCTTAGTCTATCATTCTGATTTAAAATAATGTCACTGCATTTTTATTTTCTATGACAGTTCCAGAATCATTGCTGCTTTATATTGCTTTATATACCAATTCAACTATTTTGACATGATGATCTTCAGAAGGACATCTTCAATTTCTATACCATGAATCTTCATGGGCAGATCACTCAGAAATTTATCACTTACTTAATTGCACTCCTCCAATAGGACTTTCCATAGATGAATGATGTAATGATATAATGATGATATGCTCTTCTCTTACTCCTCCTTCTTAATGTGGTTCACTATTCATTCTAGAAGAATGATACACAATGTGATCATCACTTAATGTGTTGATGTCTTGCTAGCTTACATGTTCATAGCTGATGTTCTCTCTACCACCAATGCTTCTTGATGTCTTCTCTTATTCCATCAATCTGTCAACTACTTAATACTTTAGATGATCTTCTTCCTCTATAGTATTCTTTTAGAGAAATTTCATTTCCCTTCCTGATCTCATAGTTGTTTATATTCCAAGGAGCTCTTCTCAGACTGCTTTCATGGGGACTATTTATGAACTGCTCTCCCCCTGGGATGTTGCTTTATACTTATTACTGGATGGATTTTTGATTTGCTTCCTAGAGCAGCTCCCCCTGAGACTATGATGGATTTATTATTTTATTGATGTAACAGCTCCCCTTTTCTCTTTTCCTTCCATAATTTATTGAGGTTCTTCATAATGTTTGCATTTATTTTTTATTCATAGTTTTGTTTGATTTGATTTGATTCCTTCATCTGTCTGGAGTTCTTTAATATATATGGCAGTTTATAGTCCTTTTCTTTGTGGCCAAGCTTGAGGCATACATAACATCTTATTTTTTTTAAGTACATTTGAGTTGATGTATAATACTTTGTTCCCCTTCTTGAATAAATTTTACAATCAAAAATTTTATGTCCAAAATTATTTCATGCATAACAGTAGCCATGAAAATGATTTGTGTACCTGGTGAGTGATTGTCTTTTCCCTTTGCTTGCTTGAGGTGTTCTTATTATTTGCTGCATATTTTGCTGGTAATCATTGATTCTCTTTGTCTTACAATGTGCTGCACCATGTCCTGGTTTGTGGCAGGAAAAAAAAGTGATACTTCTCATAGGTGGAAAGAATATTCTTTGAATTTTTCCAAATTTATTCAATTCACCCTCATAAGTGTATGGGCCTTTTTCAGCTAACTGTTTCATCCTCTCATTCTCTATCTTTTCATGTTGCTGCTTGATTCGATTTGTATATCTAAAACTCATGTTCCTATCGGTTCTTGTAGGAATTTGCTGAGCTGCTTCACCGTTCTTTACAACTTTTACAAAAATGATTTTCCTATTATCTTCTATCTGGGACTTACTAGTTTCTCCTTCATATCCTATACCAGTCTTTATGAGAGGTGACCTTTGAGCATTTAGCATTTTGTTAAATTTTTCAGTGCTTCTCATTAGAGGTGTATTCATTAATAGTTCTCTTTGGGCTTTTTCTAAATTCTTTCTCAGGCTCACTACTTCTTCTTCCAATCTTTCACATTCTTGAATTTTCTCTCTCATTTGTTGCAGCAGAGTGTCTTCTACTTTCTTTGCTTCTTCAAGCTGTGTCTTCAGGCCAATAATTTCTTTCTTATCTTCATATTCTCTCTCATCACATATTTTCACCACTGTCTTAAGGTCTTTGTTTTCATTCTTAAATCTTTCTATTTCAGTCAAAGCAGTCTCAAGTTTGGCCTTTTCTTCAGCTGCAATTTCTTCATGGTTTTTACTTCCATTCACACTAGCAAGTGCCTCATTTTATTGAAATTTTTCTTGTTGACATGAATTTTTATTCTTCTTAATTCTCTTCTCCTTCTTGAAAATGCAGTCCTCTGTGTCTACTCCATGCATGAAATGAAATCTATCCCAGATTTATTTTGCAGAGGTTAAATCTATTATTAACCCAAGATCCTTGTTATGAAGACTGTTGAATATCACACATTTTTCCTTGGCATTCCTATGTTGTTCTTGCACCGAGGGAGAGTTTGTGTAGTAACCATCACATAAAAGTTTCCATACCTCGGGTTCATAAGCCAATAATCATGTTTTAACCTTATCTCTCCATTCAGGAAAGTTTGTTGCACTTAACACAGATACATTTTGATAGTCCATGACTCAACCAGATCTCCTTTAAGCTATTAAGCTTACACCAAAGGAATCGGGATCTGATACCAATTGTTGAACCCTTAGTTAAACTAAGAGGGGGAAGGGGCGGTGAATCAGTTTAACACATACATGGACTTTTAAAAATTTTCCATTAAAACTTATTTACATCTTCATTTCATGTTCAACTTAATATGTGAGTAATCTTAGAATGTGAGTAGCAAGTATTAAGATAATCTAACAGCAGACTTAATATGAGAGCAGCAAGTATTAAGTAGATTAGATAAACCATATCAACACATAAACATCATGCAAAGAGACACCAGATATAAGTGGAAACCCATAAAGGGAGAAAACCACATCTTATTATTGTTGTGATGCAACGACAAGCTCCAAGTCCCTCTCACCACTGATTTTCTGTAGACACCAACCTACAAGAGGCTCCTACCTCAATTCTGCAAGCTAAAACTTGCAAGGAAGCTCCAACTCCCATCAATTTTCTGCAGGCACCAACCTACAAGAGGCTCCAACCTCAATTCTGCAAGCTACAACTTGCAAGGAAGCTCCAACTCCCATAAATTTTCTGCAGGCACCAACCTACAGGAGGCTCCAACCTCAGTCAGCTACAACTAACATCTATCAAGAAACAACTTGATAGGGAAGCTCCAACGTCATTACTCTTTCAAAAGAAAAATACTTGCTAATTTACCTTGGATATCAGCTCTATTCTGTACCATCTTCACTGCTTTTCATCAATTCTCATAGATTCCCTGTATCATCTCTGCATCTTCTCAGATTCTCTATTAGCTTCTCCTTCTTCTCTGCTCAGCTCCTCCTTCTTCTCTGCTCAGCTCCTCTTTCTTCACTACCTCACTGCTTCATTTTTGCATTCTCTTTACTCACTCTCTAACCTCTTTGTGCATATCAATGTGATATTATATATAGAGTTCATCACACGACTCTTTACATTCCTCAGGGAATTTGAAGTGAATAGTCCTGACTTTTTACCTTCCGCCTTCTCATTTCTTTTACCCGCTCATTCAGAAAAATACAACAATATGCATTAATTTCAATATTGCAGTGGGAGTTTTGTTTTCCTACCAGAGACTTGCCAATGCATCACAAACAATAAAAAATTAATTACAACATTTACATTCACATTTTCAGTTACACACTTCAATTTCACTCAGCTCCTTTTCTAGATTTTGGCTTTACTGGATTTGTCTTTTCTACTGCTGTTGAGTGACTGTTCTATATACTTTGGTTGACCTCTATGTCTATTCATCTGTTCACTATACTTGTGTGCACCAGCTACATATATAACTGCTTTTCAGGTTTTATTCTCAAATACATATGAATCTGGGCGATGTTTGTTCATTACCAATCTCTGTTCTCAGGCTACCTGCTTACATTCTCTATTCATATATGAGCTTAAACTTAATGGTTGAAACTCACATTACAATTTCAATTCATCGTTTTCCCTATACAATTTTTCTGTCGCTGTCTCTCTCTCTTTCATTCTTGTAGGCTCTCTTCTTCATTGCATTTGTATAACTGTTGTACACATAGTTGTCTTTTAATATAACTACTGGGAAATTTCCATACTTTTTAATTTCTGTACTGGAAACCTTTACATGCTGAATCCCATTTTTTTTTCTTTCTTTTTTTGAGCTGGGAAATTAATTTTAATTAGAAATTCTTAAGTTGGAAATCTCAGTTTTGGACGCCCACTTTTAACATACTTTGAAGTGAAAGCACAATATCCCAGTCACAGTTTACTTGGCTCATTCACTGTTTCAATGGCCCTTCATTCAATTTTTAGGACTCAATTAAATAGCCTATATGTTTCGGCCATACCTTAATTGAGAACCAAATAGTCAACATAAATTAAGGTTTGGGCCCCACTTTCTCAGATTTCATTTATATGCATGTACAGTTAAATCCAAACTCTAAATCTTTGTCAACACACTTATAAGCATTCGGGTCAACCTTTGACCTTTATAATAAAATGTATTATATAATGGCCACTTTGTAAAATTTGATAGCCCGCTTTATAATAAATTGAATAAATGAAATGCCATCGCACATAATTATCTGCGTTAATCCACCATATTAAACCTTCATATCAATTGGGTAAATGTTTCATTTATCAAGCTTTGTATAGCCCATATATTCCCTTTTTACCTCCTAATGAAACCTTATTATCAAATATATTAATATCTGAATTAACCCTCGACTTTGTTTTTAAACCTTAGGCATTTCAAAATGTATCCATATGCATTAAACATATAATCAGCTCCAGACCATTCTTATGTGCGCATTCCACTTTAATATATCAAATATTGCAATATATATCAACCCTGATGCATATTATAATACACACATGTTCCGTGGAGCCCACTTGTTAATGCATTTCTTCAATCGATGATTAATAACATATCGCGCAACCAACACTGATCTGACGGTAATCAATGAGTGTCACATAGATTAAAAGCATGAGTTTTAAAATTCAGACTCTGTGCGATGAACTGCGGCCCAACCGCTTATCGCGCTGTCTCTTGACTTAACTTCTGTGCTAATTGACATGCGACTACCGTTCGATGGACCCGCCTCCAGATCGGAAAACGCATGCCCATATCACGTTCATTCCATTTTCGATGGTTAACATGCGATGGCACGTGATAAGGGCGGTATCTCAAAACCGCTCAAGGCCATGTGTCAGCTCCTAGCATATATCGCGTTGATTTGGAGAATACAACTTATCGTACAAAAGTAGTGTGATGTGAGTGGGGTTGGTTTCGCAAACCCACTGTCACTGTTCACTCCTCCGTGTTTCCGCTCCCCTTGCTCAAGGCTCCATCCCTTGGTTCTGCCTTCTCCAACATAGTTTCCTTAACCACCCTTAATTTGATTCCAACATTCGAGGACTAAGTATTAGTTTAATATGTGCCCAGCATATAACTCAACTCATGCAAGGTTCTCCATATCATAAAATACAAATACCAACATATATACCAGGTGTTAAGAATATAGATAGACCTCGGGTGTTTGGTTAAAACCAACACTAATAGGTATTCATATAACCTTCCGGGGTTACAACCAGAAACCCTCACAACATCCCCTGGGTTCCAAAACAATATAGTCATACACCAAATTCCTGAGATTGAATTCAGAACTCCTCCTAAGTCATCAATATTTGCAGGGATCGATGTCTGCAAGTCCTCATTCCCTCAAAGTATATGTAAAAACTCCTATGCTGGAATGTATCCCAATTATGTACATAATCGCAAACCTGAATACTAACTCATGCTTCCACAATTTATCCAAGTAGTCTGTTTCGTCTCAATCTAGTCTCCTAAACTGAGCTCATTTAATTGTCAACCAGGGTTGGTAAACTGCTGAAGTGAAGTGTACTGTATGTACCTAGGTGTTTGTTTCTTAATACGTTATGTGTAGTGTTTTGTGATGTTTTTGGTCTTTTGTGATGATTTATGATGTTTTTGGTCTTTTGGTGGTTTTATGTTAACAAGAAGAAAGCTAATGGAAAGGAGCTGGTGATTAAAAATGGAGTGAAGCCTAATTGGTTGATGACAAATGACAAATGCAAGTGCAAACACTGAAACAGAATCAAATCTAAACTATGATTAAGCAAAAAAAAAGCTTGATAATTACTTTTAAACAAATGATTCAAAACATAAACTCAACTTGAGAAATGATCAACTAAATATGCAAATCCTCCTAACTAAACAGTTTAAACAACTAACTTATAATGATGCAACATTTCATCCTTGATTAGAGATTTGTTGAAGCAAATTTGGAATAAAACATTTATACCATCATAAGATCTTCTATCCTAGGACTAGTTCCTAACTCTATTTTGCAATTTAATTGAATATCACAAAACCTTACTCAAGAGTTATTGATTTCTTTTCAAAGTAGTCTTTTGAGGGAGGGCTCTGTTTATGAAGTGATAAGGAAATTGCAAAGGTACTTCAGGCCTTAAAATGATGTTGTCTTCTGTTCATGTAGTTATGAAGCAATTATAGATTTTAGAACAAGAAGAGGTTTGTGAATAATGAAGGCTATTTTGTTAAGTTTAACAACTGAAGTAATCTAATGTGCAGTGAATGACAGTCTGAATGTGAAGTGCAAATGCAATGAATTGAACTAAAACTGAACTTAAAATGTCACTAATCTAAAACAATGCTGAACTACAAGTCATTATCAAACTCAAAATATAACAACTGAGCATGAGTTAAGTGCAATTAAACTCCGGAGTATCCTAACTATGCTATCATGCATTATTCTATGGAATTATACAGTCTGTTTGTCCACCATGATTGGTATTTTGGAAGAGTTCCTTCTTTTGGAAGAGTTTTTAGAACAGTCCTGACTGTGTAATTGAGTGCAAATGCAAGCATAAAGACTAAAAGCAATGAAAAACTAAGATATCATAGCCATCTCCCACTCGTCATTATGATATTTTGGACAAGCGTTTAAGAGCAAGAACAGCGATGGTACTTAGTGAAAACACACAACTAAAACGTTGAATATCACAATCATGCTTAAGACAGTATAAAGATTTATTGGAAGAGTTTCTTCTTGTGGAATAGTATTGAGCATAAGTATAACTGTGATGGTGAATAAAAGAGATTACAATTAAATCCTACAATACTATAGCCATTTCCCATTCATCATTATAATCTTTTGGAAGAGCTTATTCTTGTGGAAGAGTTAGAATGAGTATAACAATAGTAGCTAATGAAAACAACTACAAATTCAACTTCAAAAATGTAAAGGCAGCTAGAATACTTATCTAAATTACGCAAATAAATCCGTGCAAGAGGCAGGGGCCCTCTACCACCTGACGGAATCTAACTCCAAATCAAATCAACGCTTTCAAAACAACACTGTCTGCTTTATTAAAAGTGAAATAACTTGAACAAAGCACTCTGCGTTTTCAGAAATGTAGCACAAAATCCAAGCAAAATCTAGAACAAAAATCTAGCCTAGCTCTCGGTTTCCCAAGTGTTTATATAACAAATGCACATAACAAGACTTGCAACAATTTTAGGAGCATTGTCTTTCCTTATCGGAATCACATTAGGACTCTTGAAGTGGCTGCGTAACAAGAAAATGGACATCTGGACTAAGACAGTCCTATTAGAAGTCTGTCTTCTTAAATGTGTTCCCACGTACCAAAACCATACACAGAATTCGTTTCTTCCTTCATGGTGAGCAACGAACAATGTAGACATGACGTGGAATATGCCCATATGCGGTTTTTCTTGAGAGGCCACCTGGAACATACCCAAACGTGAAGACAACTGCAGAATCGCCGGTTAGCTACGGAATGTCTGCATTCTGCAGCTAGTTCCGGTCAAAATGCTTTACAATGGCAAAAATCACAAAACTTAGCAAGTCAGTCATGTAAATCATTCTAAAAGTAATTTTAACTAAATTCATTGATCAATTGGATCTAGGATAGCAATGGACAAAGGAAAATGAGGTAAAGTAAGATGAAAGAAAGCACAATTTTGAGGCTCAACATACCCCCACTGCTGTCTCCTTGCATGTCCTCATGTAAATTATCCTATGAACTCAGAGGCTTCTGCAAGAACATCTAATCCTCTCCTTCTCCTTTGTCTAGAAGCTAAAGATCTTCTGGGTTTTCTGATAACAAGTTTGAACCTTAGGTTGGTAAGTGCCCTAATTAGCTTTTTGTTCCTCTTCTTCAACTTTTCATTGGTCTTTTCCACTTTGTCTATATGTAGGGATAAGGTTGAGTTCATATCAGTTTTGAGCTTGACTTGATCCTTGAGAATTTCATTCTCATTTTTGATGTGTCTATTAAGTATTTACAACTCATACCTATCCCTTCTTAATACATCTATTTCAGACAGTGGAGGACTAGGGGTTCTCTCCTTGCTTTCTGAAGCTCTCCTTTCCAAAGTTTCCACATAGTCATAAATTTCTTGTTGAGCAGGGTCAATTTCAGGGGTTCCTTCATTAAAATACTCTTCAACATCTTCTTCAATGGATGTTTCCTCATCTTCTATATTAATTACTCCTATTTTTTTGCTTTGAGTTTTCCTTAGTTTCCCCTTTAGTCTGTGGCTTCTTCTTGGCTGAGAAGATCCCTCTCCTTTCTCCATGGTAGATTTCCTGATTACCTTTTCTTTCTTAAGTTGTCTCTTGATTTGAGTCAACTTCTCTGAGATGATTTCCTCACTACTTTCCTAGACTGTTCTGTCAATTTCAACTTTTGAGGCCCTCCATTTTCTACTTCTCTTTGTAGGCTGTTGTTCAGTTGAGGGTTCTTTTGGCTCTTCAAAATGATTTCTTATCAAGAAATTTTCCCATGTATCATTTGTTTTGGCCAAATGGTGTTCAATCAAAATTTTAACCAAGCCATGATGATATAAAGTTGTCTCTAAAAATTGAACCCTTCTTTGAACACAGGAAGCCATCTTTTTCAAGCTTTGAAGCAAGAAATAGGGTAGGTTTAAGTCTTCCCCCAGAAAATGCATTATCAGTCTAATGTGGTAGACATAAAATGTGCCATATCTACCCTCACATGTAATAAATTTTTGGAGAATAAGTAGTATGTTTCTCCATTTATTTTTCAATGCAGAACTTGGAATTCCTTTCTTAAATACAGTGACATCCATACCTGGTGATTTTATAATTTGCTTCCAGGATTTATTGTGGAATTCTCTGTTTTTGAACCATCTCTCTCTAGTTCTAAGCAACCCTGTAGCTTCTGCAATGAAAACTTCAGTGACAGTAAATTTGACATCTCCCACTTCAACTTCAGTTCCTTGAAATGATCTTGCAAATGTTTTAGTGACTTCTTTATGGAAGCCATTAAATTTCTCCAAAAATTGAAGCCATTCTATCTGTTGCAACATTTCTTTACATTGAGGGTAGCCTTCTAAGTATTTTGAACCCACTGGTTCAGTTCTTACAATGAAACCCATAATTGCTTCTTCAATGTTCAGATTAACACTCTTCTACCCACAGAAATAATAACTTTCACCTTCGAATTGAAATGGCTTCAAGTTTTTAATGACAATGGCTTCAAATTTTTAATGACAATGGCTTCAAACTTCGGAATGATATACCTCTGATTGATAGTGATAACAACTTCAAACTTTGGGCTGATATGCCTCTGTTTGACAATGAAAACAAATTCACACTTAGAACTGATATGCCTTTGTTGACAATTGAACTTTGGACTGATATGCCTCTGTTTGACAGTGACAAATGGCTTCAAATTTCCCACACTACTATACCTCTGTCTCTCGGTGGCAAATAGCTTCAAATTCCCATACTGCTATATCTCTGTCTCTTGGTAACAAATGGCTTCAAATTCTTCACTGTTATACCTCTGTCTCCTGGTGACAAATGACTTCAAATTCTTCACTGCTATACCTCTGCGTTTACAGTGATAATGCTCAATGCTATACCTCTGCGTTTACCCTTTTGCTCTGCTCTCAGTGGTAAGGATATCTCTGTTTGCGGAATGAAGTGCCGGCTACAGAATGGAGTGATGGAAGTAGTCACGGAATGGGGTAATGGAGTGAGGTGGAGGAAACGAATTAATGATTGAAAAGACAGCGAAGATTTTTACAACGGAAAAGAGAATCATCATTGAATGATTTGGTTAAGTGACGTGAAGAATTCAAACACCTCGGCCATTTTAACCGCTTAAATGATGTCGGATATGGAATTTGAAATGAGATATTTTAATCCAAAGTCTGTGGAGGGTTTATTGGTCTTGATCAATAAAAATAATTAAAACAACCTTTTCGAACAATTCATAACTAAAACTATGCTAAAATTTATGAAATGCCATTATAATCTAAACTTGTTACCTCTGCTTTTCATTTGATTTTTGTAGTCTTTGTCTTCTTTGTTCTCCTTTGGAAGAGTCTTCATAATCCTTCTTGATGCTTCTTATTCATGGATACACAAAATCATTTTGTTGCAATTCTAATGTCTGTTGGTTGGTGTCTTCAGGATTTGTAGTTGTAGAATGGCTGTTTGGCTGCAGAAAGGCTGATCAGCTGCAGAATGTCTGTTAAGCTGCAGAATGTTCCCGTAGAGCATTTTAATCATGGAATGGAGTGGTTTGGGGATATAAGTGAAATGTTACATGGTATGACTGAAGATGGATGATGTGTTATGATATGTATGAAGTGGATGATGAAATGAAATGGATTCAGTTTATGAAATGGAGTGAAAGAACATAAGAACTGCCCTGCAATCCATGACATGTTTTATTCATTTACAGCAAGACATCAATCTTCAAATTTTGACATGAAAATGAGATGGATGGAGTATGGAATGAGATGAATGAAACATGGAATGAAGTAGAATATGAGTGAATGAATGAAATGGAGTATGGATGGATAAGTGAATGGAGTGAAATGAAATGAGATGGATCATAAGCACTATGGATCTGAACTTATGATTTTGGTACAGCTGCTTGTGAAAACAAAATGGAAAAGTTAGAGTGTCAGAGAGACTCTTATTTTCACCCTATATTTTCTGCATAAACATGCTAATCAATGATTGGTTTTCATGTTTATACCTTTATTTTTTATTTTTTATTTTTTATTTTTTTTTCAAAAGAGAAATACTTCAGAAAATTTAATCAAGTTGATGAAGAAGAAAAATTCTTCTTCATTAACTTCACATCACTGCATTCTTGGAACTTCTTGACAAATTCTTCTCTTGAGAGTGGTTTGTGATATAGCTTCAATCGATGACCATTCACAAGAAAAGTGACCTCTTCTTCATCTATAGTTCTGATTTTTACTGCCCCATTATCAAAAATTTCAACAATTTCATATGGCCCAAGCCAATGTGTCTGAAATTTACCTTGAAAATCCTTGAATTTTGAATCAAACAAGACAGCCCAATCTCCTTCTTTGAATTTCTTCTCTTTGATGTACTTGTCATGCCATTTAGCCCTTTGCTGTTGGACTAGACTTGTTTTCTGAACTGCATCTTGTCTGATCTCATCCAATTCATTAATTTTCTCCAGTCTATGCTTTTGTGCCTCCGTTAAATCAAGTCCTAGCTGAACTGCCATTTTGAAAGTTTGAATTTGGAACTCTATGGGAAACAAAACTTGCTTTCCATAAACAAGCTCATAAGGAGTGTGGCCTGTTGTGTTTCTCCATGTAGTTCTATAGGCCCACAAGGCTTCAGGAAGCCTATCTACCCAATCTCTTCTATGTAGATGAACAGTCTTTGTTAGAATTCCTTCAATGACTTTATTAGTGGATTCCACCTGACCATTTGCTTGTGGATGATAAGGAGTAGATGTTCTATGTCTGATTTTGTGCTTCTCCATCATTTGCTCCACTAGCCTTGATGTAAATTGAGCTCCTTGATCTGTAAAAATTTCCCTTGGGACACCAAAACGAGTGAAAATATCCTCAAAAAGAAAAGTAACTACAGATGATTCATTAGCAACAAGTAATGGTTTAGCTTCTACCCACTTAGTAACATAATCAGTGCAAACTAATATATATTTCTTTTGTCTTGATGGAGGACTAATGGGTCCTACAAAATCCAAAGCCCATTTTTCAAAAGGTTCAATGTGTACTTGAGGTTGTAATGGCATCTCACCTGAAGGAGAAGGTTTCCCTACCCTTTGGCAATTGTCACACCTTTTGACATACTCTTTAGCATCTTTAAACAAGGATGGCCAATAATATCCTAAATTAAGGATCTTATAGGCTGTCCTCTTATCTGCAAAGTGTCCGCCACAAGGTTCATCGTGACATGCCTTGAGAATCTCAGGCATCTCATCTTCACGAACACACCTTCTAATGATCAAATCTGGACCTGTCTTGTACAACTAATTAGCAACCCATGAATATTTTGCACTATCATTAATGATTTTTCTTTTATCCCTTGCATTCATAGTTGAAGGAAATTTTCCTGAAACTAAATAATTAGCAATATCAGCAAACCATGGAGTTTGAGTAGAGATTGAAAAAAGATATTCATCAGGAAATTGATCTTCAACCGGAGTGTCATCTTTGATATTTTGGAGTCTAGATAGGAAATCAGCTACTGTGTTTTGTTTTCCAGGCCTATCTAGAATAGTAATGTTGAATTCTTGTAAGAGCAACAACCATCTTATAACTTTGCCATTAGTGATTGATTTGTTCATTAAATATCTAATTGCAGAATGATCAGTGTGAACAAAAGTTTCATAGCCTGTTATATAGTGTCTAAATTTGTTTATGGCATGAACAACGGCTAAAAACTCTTTTTCAGTTACAGTATAGTTTAACTCTGCAGGAGTCAAATTTTTACTGGTATAATAGATGGCATAGGGAATCAAGTCTTTCTGTCCCAATACTGCTTCTAGAGCTGTATCGGAAGCATCTGTCGAGATATGAAAAGGTAACTTCCAGTTAGGTCCCCTTAATGTAGGTGCTTCAGAAATTTTGGTTTTCAGGGTTTCAAAAGCTAACTGGCAATCAGAAGTCCACTTAAATTCACAATCTTTGGTGAGTAATTTGAAGAGAGGAGATGCTATTTTGGTGAAGTTTTCTATAAATATCCGATAATACCCTGTAAATCCTAGAAAACTTCTAACATCTCTTTGACAACTTGGAATGGATAGGTTAGAAATGACTTCAACTTTTGCCTCATCGACTCTAATCCCATCCCCTGAAATGTGGTGCCCTAAAACAATACCTTCAGTAAACATCATAAAACATTTTTCATGACTAAGTGAAAGGTTTGCTTCTTGACATCTTTTTAAGACTTTTTCCAAGTTTTCTAAAGCCTCTTCAAATGTGTCCCCATAAACTGTGAAATCATCCATGTACACCTCTACACAGTCATGTGTTAGATCCGAAAAAATTCCTAATACTGCCCTTTGGAATGTTGCAGGTGCATTGCATAATCCAAATGGCAATACTCGGTAGGCATAGGTACCCCAAGGACAAGTAAATGTGGTTTTATCTTGGTCTTCAAGTGCTACTTGAATTTGATTGTAACCACTAAACCCATCTAGGAATGAAAAGTACTTTTTACCTACTAATGTATCTAATACTTGATCTATGAAAGGTAAGGGAAAATGGTCTTTAAGAGTAGCTTTATTCAGTTCTCGGTAGTCAACACACACCCTCCATTTTCCATTTTTCTTTGCCACAATTACCAAAGGAGAAACCCACTGACTATCTGAAATAGGATAGATGAAATTAACATTTAACAATTTTTGCAATTCCTCTTTAACAATTTCCCTAAGATTTGGATTCATCCGTCTTTGAGGTTGTCTGATTGGTTTGCAATTTGCCTTTATATAGATGTGATGAGTACAAGTCTTGGGGCTTATCCCTTTCATGTCAGTGTATTCCCATGCATATGCAGAAGAATGTCTCTGTAATACTTTGACTAACTCTTCTTGTTGAGATTTTCTAGGTTCTTGTTTATGTTCAAAGTTTTGCCTGGAAAAATTTCACTTGTAGAGCTACCAAATTTGTCCATAGAATGAAGAGACATCTGCCTAGATGACAAAAACTCAATATTGGATCCCTCTTGAAATGATTCATGTTTGTGTTCTAGAGAGGATTCAAAGTTTTCTAGAGTATTCAGAATTTGATTATCTTCACTAATTTCTAAAATTGTGAAGAGTGGTTGTAAATCTTCTTCATCCTCTATCCATTGAGTGTCATCTAGATCTGTAATTGTCCTAGCTGGAGGATATAAAGTGAATCTCTTAGTTGAACTACCATCAGAAATATACATATCACCGGACCTACAACTAATAAAAGCATCAGCTGTAGCCAACCAAGGTCTTCCTAGGATAACTGGATGGCCTCCTAGATTATTCTTGGGAGTTAGGATCATGAAATCCACAGGGTACTCCCAAGAATCTAGGGACACTGGAATGTCTTCTATTACCCCATCTGGTTTGATCACAGATCTATCTGCTAATTGTAATAGTGTGGGTGTAAAGAGAAGATTAGGAAGTTTCAGTTTTTCCATGATTTGTCTACTCATGATGTTTATTGCTGCTCCTAAATCAATGAGTGTGTTTTGAATTTCAATTCCATTGATGTGAATTTTGACAACTGGATTTCCTGGGTCAAGATACTTTGGAATAGCAATATTGCCCATCATAATGTCTGCTATTTGTCCTACCAGTTGAATTTTCTTTGTTTCTCTTATTCCTTTTCTTGTTGTCTTCATACTCAACTCCTTTATTGTTTTGGCTAAAATTGGGATTTCTTTGATGGCTTGCAATAATGGAATTTTAATGCAAACATTTCTCAGCTCATCTAAGAAATCATAATTAGGCACCATGATTTGTTTTTCTACACCTCTATCAATTTGTAATATTTCCGGAAAGGGAGGTATAGAAGTAGATGTGGATGGTTGCTCTAATACAGGAGTTGGATTTATTGGATCTTTTTGTTTTAGTTTTTCAATGTGTGGGTCTTGAAAGGATGTGTCTTCTTCAAGACTTTTATTCACCCGTAGGGAGTCTTCCTCAGAATTATCTTGTTCTTGTATGATCACAGAAGGTTTCCTCTTTTCAAGTATCCTTCCAGACCTAAGTTGAACATCACTAAGGTCTAGAGGAGTAATTAAATAAGTTGGAAACTATTGGCCTTCTATCATGTATGTATTCTGAGGGTTCTTATTATTGGGGTTTGGTATGGGTTGAGCCAGCAATTGATTTGATTTTTGAGGGAATGGTAATGGAAGTGGTTGATTTTGATGTGGTTGGTTCTGATGATGTTGTTGAGGATTTTGTTGAAAATTTTGTTGAAGATTTTGAGGAAAATTTTGTTGAGGATTTTGAAGATAAAAATGTGGATATGGTGGATAGGATGGTGGATACTGATAGTATGGAGAGTATCTTCCATAGGGACTTTGTGTTCCTTGTGCCCAAGATTGAGATTGATTTTGAAATTGGGGCCAAGGTTGCTGCCAAGAATTCCAAGGTGGAGGTTGATTATACATTTGATCATGGAATCCTTGTATTTGAGGTCCCTGCCAAGGCCTTCTAGATACAAAATTGAGAGACTCTGTGGAATCTGTAGGAGTTTCCTCCTGAAAGACAGCTTTGAGACCCGGAAGAGAAGGACAATTCTTGGTCTCATGTTTTTCAGAACAAATGACACAGGTTTCTACAAATTTTACATCCAAAGGACACTCTCTCAAGGCATGTTTCTTTCTACATTTGGGACAAAAGATTGCCAAGGCATCAGATTCAACCTTTTGCTTGTTTTGTATCTTGAGGGTGTCTATTTGTTCACTAAGACTCCCTAAGATGTTAGATTTAAAATCATCAAGCATATGTCCTATTTCTGATCTACTTACTATCCCAGAAGCAGATTTACTTGCCCTTGCAAGAGCAGGATCTCTTGGACCTTTGACAGTTTTGGATTTCCCTCTGGAAAGGTTGATACATAACTCAGATATTTCAGGTAATGTGAGTTGTGATATATCCCCTTTTCCCATCATGTTAAGGATATCCAACCATACATCCCTAATGGTTTTCAACAAAAGAGCTTTTAAAGTGTCTTGATCTAGGTTTTCCATTTGTGCCCTTTTTATGTTGTATTTAAATCTTTCCAACAAATCTTCTAAGTTTTCATATTCTTTTTGTAACATCTTGAACACTTCTTCCTTATGATTAACCGGCATACAATAATCCAAGTATCTCTCTAGAAATGCTTGTTTCATGTCTTCCCATGTTCTAATAGAACTACTGATTAGACTCATAAACCACTTCAATGCTGCTCCCTTCAAAGTTGAAAGAAATAATTTCAGTTTTTGAGCATCTTGTAAGTAGTCATAAGTTCTACACAACACTTCAAATTTGAATAAGAAAGTTTCAGGATCTTCAGTTTTAAGTCCATAGAAGTTTGGAAGGACAGAGGGTGAAATGTTTTTCATGGTTGTATTGGTTTCTTCATCAATTATAGGGAACCCAAAAGAGCTTCCTATTCTACCTCTTCCTCCATCTGCACCTCTACCTCTACCTCCAAATAGTGTGTTTTCTCCATTAAAAACTCCTCCTCCTCCTCCTTCTACCATGGTTGACTCTCCTGTGGAAGTGGAAAAGTTTGTGTCCCTAACAGGAGTTTTTAAATCTTCTTCTATGGCAGGTTCAGTGGATGAAGTGGAAGGTTTCTCTAATGGGATATCTGATTTCAGGTCTTCTAGAAGTCCAGGATCAGTAAAGGATGGAAGATGGGTTTGAGTTGAAGGTGTACTAACTCTGGATCTAGATGAAACAAGTGGTGTTCTAGATATCAAACTTCTGCCTCTGCTGCTTATAAATCTTCCCCTTGAATCTCTCTCCCTACGCATAAAATTGTTTTTGGATGCTAAGAAACAAAGGTTACCTAATTTTCACTTCCCCGGCAACGGCGCCAAAATGTTTGGTCTCAATCTAGTCTCCTAAACCGAGCTCATTTAATTGTCAACCAGGATTTGTAAACTGCTGAAGTGAAGTGTACTGTATGTACCTAGGTGCTTGTTTCTTAATGCGTTGTGTGTAGTGTTTTGTGATGTTTTTGGTCTTTTGTGATGATTTATGATGTTTTTGGTCTTTTGGTGGTTTTATGTTCACAAGAAAGATGACTAGAAAGCTAATGGAAAGGAGCTGGTGATTAAAAACGGAGTGAAGCCTAATTGGTTGATGAAAAATGACAAATGCAAGTGCAAACACTGAAACAGAATCAAATCTAAACTATGATTAAGCAAAAACAAAGCTTGATAATGACTTTTAAACAAATGATTCAAAAGATAAACTCAACTTGAGAAATGATCAACTAAATATGCAAATCCTCCTAACTAAATAGTTTAAACAACTAAATTATAATGATGCAACATTTCATCCTTGATTAGAGATTTGTTGAAGAAAATTTGGAATAAAACATTTATACCATCATAAGATCTTCTATCCTAGGACTAGTTCCTAACTCTATTCTGCAATTTAATTGAATATCACAAAACCTTACTCAAGAGTTATTGATTTCTTTTCAAAGTAGTCTTTTGAGGGAGGACTCTGTTTATGAAGTGATAATGAAATTTCAGAGGTACTTCAGGCCTTAAAATGATATTGTCTTCTGTTCATGTAGTTATGAAGCAATTATAGATTTTAGAACAAGAAGAGGTTTGTGAATAATGAAGGCTGTTTTGTTAAGTTTAACAAGCGGAAGCAATCTAATGTGGGTGAATGATAGTCGAATGTGGAGAGGTAAAGTACAATGAGTTGAACTAAAACTGAACTTAAAATGTCACTAATCTAAAACAATGTTGAACTACAAGTCATTATCAAACTCAAAATAGAACAACTGAGCATGAGTTACGTGCAATTAAACTCCGGAGTATCCTAACTATGCTATCATGCATTATTCTATGGAATTATACAATCTGTTTGTCTATCATGATTGATATTTTGGAAGAGTTCCTTATTTTGGAAGGGTTTTTAGAACAATCCTGACTGTGTAATTGAGTGCAAATACAAGCATAAAGACTGAAAGCAATGAAAAACTAAGATATCATAGCCATCTCCCACTCGTAATTATGATATTTTGGACAAGCGTTTAAGAGCAAGAACAGCAATGGTACTTAGTGAAAACACACAACTAAAACGTTCAAGATCACAATCATGCTTAAGACAGTATAAAGATTTTTTGGAAGAGTTTCTTCTTTTGGAAGAGTGCTTAGCATAAGTATAACTGTGATGGTGAATAAAAGAGATTACAATTAAATCCTACAATGCTATAGCCATTTCTCATTCATCATTATAATCTTTTGGAAGAGCTTCTTCTTTTGGAAGAGTTTTTAGAATGAGTATAACTACAGTAGCTAATGAAAGCAACTACAAATTCAACTTCAAAAACGTTAAAGGTAGCTAGAATACTTATCTAAATTACGCAAATAAATCCGTGCAAGAGGCAGGGGCCCTCTACCACCTGACGGAATCTAACTCCAAATCAAATCAACGCTTTCAAAACAACACTGTCTGCTTTATTAAAAGTGAAATAACTTGAACAAAGCACTCTGCGTTTTCAGAAATGTAGCACAAAATCCAAGCAAAATCTAGAACAAAATCTAGCCTAGCTCTCGGTTTCCCAAGTGTTTATATAACAAATGTAAATAACAAGACTTGCAACAATTTCAGGAACATTGTCTTTCCTTATCGGAATCACATTAGGACTCTTGAAGTGGTTGCGTAACAAGGAAATGGACATCTGGACTAAGACAGTCCTATTAGAAGTCTGTCTTCTTAAATGTGTTCCCACGTATCAAAACCATACCCAAAATTCGTTTCTTCCTTCATGGTGAGCAACGAACCATGTAGACATGACGTGGAATATTCCCATATGTGGTTTTTCTTGAGAGGCCACCTGGAACATACTCAAACGTGAAGACAGTTGCAGAATCGCCGGTTAGCTACGGAATGTCTGCATTCTGCAGCTAGTTCCGGTCAAAATGCTTTACAATGGCAAAAATCACAAAACTTAGCAAGTCAATCATGTAAATCATTCTAAAAGTAATTTTAACTAAATTCATTGATCAATTGGGTCTAGGATAGCAATGGACAAAGGAAAATGAGGTAAAGTAAGATGAAAGAAAGCACAATTTTGAGGCTCAACACAGTCTATGCAAGAAAAATCCATATCTGACATAGGAATTCAATTTTTCTTCATATAGAATTTAACTCAACCAACAAAAACATAATTTCTTCTCTCTTTTCCTTGTTGTTGTTTCAGGTGCTCCTCTTTTGCCATCTCCTTTGCCATCAATGACAACATTTCCAACAATTTTCAGACTGACACTTAAGATAGCGTAGAAGAAAAAATAGCGAATTTGAATGGGGTAAAACAAAGGAAATACCAATCTGATTCTTCCAGAATAGGAGAGAATTCTTCCACGATCGATTTCTCTTTAAATCTTCCACAAATTTCTAAACATCAGAAAAGCTCGAAATATCTCCACCAACTACTATGGCTTTCGAGCCGTTAATGGATTGTGGCCACTTTAGGGTTTCAAAGCGTCCATGCTTCTACAATAATTTGGAAAAAATCAAGCATCATAGGGAAGAATGGAATCATGGGAAAGAAGGAATAAAGGTCAAACAAGTGGAGCAGGAAAAAAATAATTTGAATAGTTCGATTAAGAAAATTTGAATAGGTGGAACAAGCGGAGCAGGAATTTTTTTTTGAATAGGTATAAAATCTAAAATTTGGTTTCACATAGTCTTAATTATAAAATCAATCTACTTTTTAAATTATACCTTTAAGAAAAAAAATCATATCCTAGTTTCTCGATTAGCAACAATGCTCAAATCAAACACCCTTGTGAAGAAGAATGCTAAGGGGTTTTAATTTTCTCCATTGTATTTTATTTATAAGATTATATCTAATCAATTCTAAATTGTACACAAAAATGAAAAGTTAAGGAAGTAGAAATTTATTTTCTAAAGTATGTAGGTTATGTGTATGTTTCCATACATAAATGGGAACTTTCATTGGGGAGAAAATCCACTCATTTCCTATGGTCATTCAACCATGTCAACGATTTTGGCTCTAGGAGGGTTGTATTGTATGAATGATAATAATAATATACATAATGATATGTCACACAAATTTTTTAGTGCATATTCTAATCCTATGCAAACTTTTGAAAATACAAATATTCATATTTAAAGTTCTAATGTTCCATATATTGAACCATTATATGTTATTCCTAATGAATAAGTAAATAATTCATGTCAACATACCTAGACATATGCCCAAGAAATAAATAAGTTGTGAATTAATCCATTACTTTTATTTTGTTAGGTAATGTGAGTTTTGAGATGAGTTTCATGCCTAACATGTGATTTGAGGAGCCATGAACCAAGGGAATTTAAGCTGTCAAAATCACCTAGGGATCGCATCCAACCTAGGCCACACCATCACTTAGCTTGACTGGAATTTTTCCCACATAGTTTCAAACCAATGATTTTCTGACCAGTGATTGTATCTTACCCATTATTTTAGATTCCCCAAGGCAGAAATTAGATATTTGGATGTATCTTGGATGACTTGTCACATTCCATGACTAGCTTCACTCATAGTGAATAGATATTCCCATCATTTAAGAATTTTTTGGAGGGTTTTCATGGAATAGTTTTTAGGGGCTTAGGGGTTCGATGAATAGGAGATTAGGGGTTAGAGGTTTAGGGTTTATCGATTAGGGGTTAGGACTATAATAACGAGTTAGTGTAGGTTAAGGGGTTAGGGATTGGGGGCTTAGGGGTTATGGGAGTAATGATTTAGTAGTGGTTAAGGGATTAGGTATTGGGGTTAGGGAGATCATAATGATTTAGTGGTTAAGGGCTTAGGGATTTGGGGTTAGGGGATTTAGGTGCCAGGTCACAAGTATTGCCTGCTAGGAAGGCTTTCCAAAGAAGTTGGCTAGAATCACTATGACACTATTACAGAATTAGAAGGGAAGAGAAAGGAAAAGGCTCAGGTATCATATGAGAGAAGGAACCAATTGGAAAAATTGAGATCAAAATTAGTGGATTTATCCGAAAAGCAGCTTACCCCGGAGATGGATAAGATAAAACTTGACAACATATTGGTCAATTTCCTTGACCCTTTATTGGTTATTCAGAAGGAGTATGAATACACCACCGTTAATATCAACGTAACCAGCCTCTAGCATCTAGATCAAGAGCTAAAAATTGTATTTTTCGTCTGAACATCAACATACGACAACCATGCTTACAACCAAGATATGTTTTTTGAGGAGGAGAAATCTCGTCGAGATCAACATCAAGAATCCATTGCAAAAAAAAAGTACAACTTGTGGTGATTCCAGATGAGAATAGATGAATAGCCATAATAGATGTTGAATGTGGAAATTATGGAGGAAAAATATGGAATTCATCTTCCTTTTGCATTCGAGCGAGAGGAAAATCAATCATCAATGAAAATTCAAAATTTTCAAGCTCAGCAAGATCAACCAAATTGGGGGCAGAGTTTGGGGAACCTTCATAAGTGAATGGGGCCTATGTGATATGGCTACGAGTTATCCACCCCAACACAATCCAATATGCAAACAGTAAACATTGTAAGCATAGGGTTAATTGACCCCACACATAGTGGAGTTAGCACCCGAAAATCATCTTGCCCCAAAGATGGAGCTCTTAGCTTCAATAAAGTATTAGATAAGCTGCATGTTGTGCTCAATGAAGCAGTCAATTTTGAAAATGACAAGAAATTATTTCTAAAGATGAGGTTTTTGACTAGAAATATATAACTACACATAAATAATTACACTGTTGATACAATAATAATATAATCTCCAAACAGCCTTCAACTCACATTCATGATGTGAGTATATAGTGAATTAGACAGAAGTAAGAAAATAATTAATTCTTCAAAGCTAATTCGAATTTGGAGGGCTTAGGGGATTGGGGGTTATGGGTTAGGGGATTTAGGTGCATTTAGGGGTTAGGGGTTGAATAATGAGTTAGTAGTTAAGGGATTAGGTATTGGGGGCTTAGGGGGCCCGACCCAAACATGTTTGGGCAGGCGCACTCAACTGAAACGACCCGACCCGAACGTGTTTGGACGGGTGCCCTCAAACTAAACGACACGACATGCCCGAAAAAATGAAGAGAGAGATGGAGATGAATTGAAGGAGAGGGGAGAGAAGGAATGGAGAGAGAGAGAGAGAGAGGGAGAGAAGTGAGAGAGGTAGAGAAGGGTAAGAGAGGGAGATAGTGATACAAATATGGAAGGGGGGCAGAAAGAAGCATAGAGTGAGGGATATAGTGAGAGGATTTGAGGGTAGAGAGAGAGAGAGAGAGAGAGGGAGATTGGGGAAGAGATAGGGAGGTATAAGGAGAGAAAGGGAGAGAGAAGAAGGACAAGATATAGGACTTAAGAGAGAGGAACCATTATCAAGATGAAAGAATATGTGACCAAATTAATCTATATGGAGATGGGAGATAGGGGAACCCTACTAGCTACCTACTAAATGTCTAAACCAAATGTCATGTAAACGTCTGTAATGGTGGTTGATTATATGAGGAGAGGATTTTATGAGGAGGCACTGGATTTTCAGGTGATCACAATTTAGCATTTTTATATGACCACCCTCACACGACCCAACCCAACCCGATCCGACCCGCACGAATGTGTTTCCTTGGGCGGCCTCATGCCACAACATGACCTGACCAGATCGGACCTAGCCTGACCCACCCGAACGTGTTTCCTTGGGTGCCCTCACAATATGGAACAACCTGACCTAACCTGAACCGAACGCATTTCCATAGGCAGCATCACGCGACTCGACCCGACCTGCTCAAATGCATAATTTCCCTAGGCACCCTCATAACATGACCCGACCCAGTCAGAAATGTTCCTTGGGAACCCTCACATGACCCAAACTGACCTGATGCTCTCGAACATGATTCCTTGGGTGCCCTCACGGTACAACACGACCCGACCCGACCCAACCCGAACGCATTTCCTTGGGCGACATAACACGACCCAACCCGACCGGACCCACCTGAACGTCGAAGGCATGAGGGAGAAAATGACAAATGGGTCACATGAACATGCACAAGGACATACATGGGTGGTCACAACTTATAATTTTTTATACGACCTGCCTCACACAATTTGACCTGAAGGACCCGACCCGACCCAACTCGCCTGAACCGTGTGTTTCCTTGGTCACCCTTACAATATGGCACAAACCAACCTGACCTTACCCAAACTTGTTTCCAACTAATTGGGTGCCATCACAGGACTCGACCCAACCCATACAAATGTTTTTCATTGGGCGGCCTCACATGAAAAGACCAGACCAGACCCAACCCGACCCGCCCGAACGTGTTTCCTTGAGTGCCATCAGTACATGACTCGACCTGACCTGTATGAACGTGTTTCCTTGGGTGGCCTTCGAGACATGACTCAACCCACCCGAAGGTGTAATTTCCCTGGGTGCCCTCATGACACGGCCCAACATGACCTGACCCGGTCGGACATGTTCCTTGGGCGCCCTCACATGACCCAACCTGACCCGACCCTCTCGAACATGTTTCCTTGGGCGCCCTCACAGTACAACATGACCCAACCTGACCTAACCCGAACGCATTTACTTGGGCAACATCAAACAACCTATATGAATTTTTTTCCTTCGGCGGCCTCACATGACAAGACTCAGCAGACCCAACCCGACCCGCCTGAACATGTTTCCTTGTGCGCCATCAGTACACGACTTGAACCGACCTGTACGAACGTGTTTCCTTCAGCGGCCTCACACGACACGACTCGACCAGACCCAACTCGACTCGACCCATATGAACATGTTTCCTTAGGAAACCTCACATGGCACAACATGAAGCGCCTGAACGAACGATGCCACAAGGGAGAAAATAGAAAACAGGCCACCTGAACGTGCACAAGGTACTCGGGCAATCACAACTTAGAAAAACTGATACGGGTGCCCTCGAACGAAATGACCCAACTCGAACGCGCTTGGTCGGGCAACCTCACGCGGCATGACACGACGAGCTTAACCGAATGATGCCACAAGGGAGAAAATGGAAAATGGGCCACCCGAATGTGCACAAGGCACCTGGGTGGTCACAACTTAGCAAAACAGATACGGGTGCCCTTGAAGGAAACGACCCGACATGAACGTGCCCGGTCGGGCGACCTCACATGGCGCAACACGGCACACCCGAAAGAATTACAATGCCACAAGGGAGAAAACAACAAATAGTCCACTCGAATGTGCACAAGGCATCCGGATGATCACAACTTAGCAAAACAGATATGGGCGCCCTCGAACGAAATGGCCTGACCTGGACGCACCCGATCGGGCAACCTCACACGATGCAACATGAAGCGCCTGACCAAACGATGCCACAAGGGAGTAAATGGAAAACGGGCCACCCGAATGTGCACAAGGCACCCGGGTGGTCACAACTTAGCAAAAATGATACGGGCACCCTCGAATGAAACGACCTGACCCACACGTGCCCGGTCGGGTTACCTCACACGGCGCAACATGACACACTTGACTGAACGATGCCACAAGGGAGAAAATGGAAAATGGGCTCGCCGAATGTGCACAAGGCACCCGGGTAGTCACAACTTAGCAAACCGACACGGCAGCCCCCGAACAACGGCTCGACTCGAACATGCCCAAGAGGCGACCTCACACAGAGCGACACAACGCGCTCGACCGAATGAAGCCACAAGGGAGGAAATGGAAAATGGGCCACTTGAACATGCACAAGACACTCGGGCGGTTACAACTTAGCAAAAATGATACAGGCACCCTCGAACAAAATGGCCCGACCCGACCCAAACATGCCTGCTTCAAGCGACTCCTCACACGTCAGACACAGGCGGCCCGACCGAATGATGCCGTAAGAGAGAAAATGGAAAACGGGCCACCTAAACATGCACAAGGTACCTGTGCGGTCACAACTTAGCAAAAATTATATGGGCGCTCCAAACAAACACCCGACCCGAACGTGCCCAAATTCTGGGAGACCTCACATGGCGCGCCGGGACCGAATGATGCCAAGGGAGCAAATAGAAAATGGAGGTTGTCTGAACGTGCACAAGCCACCCGGGTGGTCAAAACCTAGAAAAACTGATATGGGTGCCCTCGAACAAAATAGCTCGACGCGAACGTGCCTAGTCGGGTGACATCACACGGCGCGACACGACGTGCCCGACAAAACGATGCCACAAGGGAGAAAATGACAAATGAGCTGCCCGAACATGCATAAGGGAGCAAACAACAAATAGGCTGCCCGAACATGCACAAGGCACTCGAGTGGTTAGAACTTACGAAAAATCATACGGGTGCCCTCGAATGAAATGGCCTGACCCGAACACGCTTGGTCAGGCACCCTCACATGGTGCGACATGGTGCACCCGACCGAATGATGCCATAAGGAAACAAACGGCAAACGGGCTGCCCGAATGTGCACAAGTGTTAAGTCCCTATATTAATAGTGTAGTCCCTTATTATGTTAGTGTAGCCCCACTTATTGCTATTGTTGTACCCCTGTAACCCCCATATTGTTATTATTGTGCCCTTACATTATTATTGTTAGGTCGGCTAGGATTGCATTGTGGCCCCACTAGGATTATATTGTTGCCCCATGGACTCCTATATATAGAAGGAGGTATTGTTCATTTGTATCATCCAAGAATTGTTCATTTATGTAATGTATTGGAGGTTTCCCCCTCAAAGTGGCTTATTTCTAAGGCATTGATATCTCTTTTCTTCTCTTTTTGGAGCTGGTTACAAAACATTTGGTATCAGAGCTTGGGATTCTAGGGTTTCGCTGCTCCAAACAGGTCATCGTGGCATTTGCGCTATAACTTCTTTTCTACAAAGTTTCAGAAGCTGAAATTTTTAGGGTGCGAAGCAGAAATCCTGAGGAATATTTTCTAAAACTTTCAGAGCTTGGTTTGCAATATTTTCAGAGATATCATCTATGGAAGTTAGGTCTTTTTTCAAGCTCCTAAACAGGTCATCATGGAATTTTCACTATAAATTTGTTTCTACAAAGGTTCAAAATCTGAAATTCGTATGGTGCGAAGCTGAAATCCTGAGGAAATTCTTAAAAAAATTTCAGAGCTTGGTTCGCAATATTTTTGGAGATATGATCTGTGGAAGGTAATGCTTTTTCAGGCTCCTGAATTTCATCTCAAAGAGGTGATCGTGGGAAAAGTTCAATAACTCTCTCTCTGAGCATTGGATTGGAGTGCCATAAAAATTGGTCGCAAGTACACAGATTTTAGTTTTTGGGCTATCAATTTCAGAGACAAAGGACGAAACAGTGACACGTGGCAAGCCCTACAAGTTCGCTCTACTGAACCAGTCCAGAATTAGGTCATTGTGGGAGATTGGACAAAACTTTGTCTTGGAGAATCAAAATTAGATCAGAACTGTGGCATTTGAAGGAAGCTTTAGAGGCTACTACAGGGCTGAATTTCAGATATTGAATATTTTCAATTACAGATATAATTCAATTTCAATATCGAGCTCCTCAAAGCAAGTAAAAGGTGTGTATTGTTTTTCCCGAATTGTATAAATCTTGTTTGAAAAATTAGTTTGAAGTGATTCCAAGGGCCTATTGAGCATATATTTCAGCATTTCATTCTGAAATGCCTCCTAAAAATAATTCAACACCCATTAATCCCTCAGAAATCTATACTATGATGCATGAAGTGGAAGAATTGCAATATGAGATATCAAAATTACGGTATAAAGTGCAACAAATTTCGATCTTACGAAGAGCAACCGAAGCTGACATAGATGGTTTAAAAGAAGAAATGAAGGCTAATTTGGATGGTTTGAAGGATAAAATAATAGCTAATATGGATGATAAATTAGTGGAAAATGACATCGAGCATCAACAACAAGTTCTCCAACTCTCAAAGGATAACCTAAATTTGGTGCAGAATCTAATGAAACAACATGAATATCAACATCACATCAAAAGAAGTTCTGAAGCAGTCACAAAAACAAGAAGTCGAAAAGTACGATCAATTTCAGAGTATCTCAACAAGTGGAAGAACTTTCCTGTAGAATATTCCACATGGGAGGATGAGAATTTTATATAGAAGCATCAAGAAATAATCAAGCGTTGAGGACAACACTTGTTTGAAGGAGAGGGGCATGTCAAGTCCCTATATTAATAGTGTAGTCCCTTATTATGTTAGTGTAGCCCCACTTATTGTTATTGTTGTACCCCTGTAACCCCCATATTGTTATTATTGTGCCCTTACATTATTATTGTTAGGTCGGCTAGGATTACATTGTGGCCCCACTAGGATTATATTGTGGCCCCATGGACTCCTATATATAGAAGGAGGTTTTTTTCATTTGTATCATCCAAGAATTTTTCATTTATGTAATTTATTAGAGGTTTCCCCCTCGAAGTATCTTATTTCTAAGGCTTTGATATCTCTTTTCTTCTCTTTTTGGAGCCCGAACATGCACAAGGCACTCGAGTGGTTAGAACTTACGAAAACTCATACGGGCGCCCTCGAATGAAATGGCCTGACCCGAACACGCTTGGTCAGGCGCCCTCACATGGCGCGACATGGTGCACCCGACCGAACGATGCCATAAGGGAAAAAACGGCAAACGGGCTGCCCGAACGTGCACAAGGCACCTGAGCAGTCACAACTTAAAAAAACTGATACGGGCGCCCTCAAACGAAATAGCTCGACCCGAACGCGCTCGGTCGAGCAACCTCACACGGCACAACACAACGAATGATACCACAGTGGAGAAAATGAAAAACAGGCCGCTCGAACATGAACAAGGCACCCGGGCGGTCACAACATAGCAAAACTGATACGCGCGCCCTCGAACGAAATGACCCGACCCAACCCGAAGGTGCCCGGTTGGGTGACCTCACACGACGTGCCCGACTAAACGATGCCACAAGGGAGAAAATGACAAATGGGCTGCCCGAACTAGCACAAGGCACCCGGGCAGTCACAACTTAGCAAAACTGATACGGGTGCCCTCGAACAAAACGGCCTGACCCAAACATTCCCGGTCAGGTGACCTCACATGGCACGACACGATGCACTCGACTGAATGATTCCATAAGTGAGAAAATGGTGAACGGGCTGCCTAAACATGCGCAAGGAACCTGGGTGATCACAACTTAGAAAAACTAATACAGGCGCCCTCGAACAAAATGGCATGACCAGACCCAAATGCGCCTAGCTGGGTGACTTCACACAGTGTGAGATGGCATGCCCAACTGAATGATGCCACAATGGAGAAAACTGAAATTGGGCCACTTGAATTTGCACAAAGCACCCGGGTGGTCACAGCTTAGCAAAACTGATACGGGCCCCCTCCAACGAAACGGCCTGACCCAAACATGCCTGGTCAGGTGACCTCGCATGACATGCCCGACTGGATGATGCCATAAAGGAGAAAATGGAAAATGGGCCACCCAAACTTGCACAAGGGAGCAAACGGAAAACAGGCTACCCGAACATACACAAGGCACCGGGGCGGTCATAACTTAGAAAAATTAATACCAGCACCCTCTAACGAAATGACCCCACCCGAATTCACTTGGTTGGGTGCCCTCACACGACGCAACATGGCCCGCTGGACCAAATGATGCCACAAGGGAACAAACAGAAAATGGGCTGCCTGAACATGCACAAGGCACCCGGGCGGTCACATCTTAACAAAACTGATACGGGCACCCTCGAACGAAACGACCTAGCCCGAACATGCCCGTTCAGGTGACCTCACACAACGCAACACAACAAACGATACCACAAGGGAGAAAATGGAAAACAGGCTACCCGAACGTGCACAAGGCACTCGGGCAGTCACAACTTAGCAAAACTGATCGCGCGCCCTCAAACGAAACGGCCTGACCAAACCCAAACTCGCCCTGTCGGGCGACCTCACATGGCACAACACAGCGCGCCCGACCGAACGATGCCACAAGGGACCAAACGGAAAACGGCTTTCCTAAACGTGCATAAGGCACCCGGGCTATCACAACTTAGCAAAACTGATACGGGCACCCTCGAATGAAATGGCCCGACCCGAACATGCCCGATCGGGCGACCTCACATGGCGCGACACGATGTGCATGACTGAATGATGCCACAAGGGAGAAAATGTAAAATGGGCCACCCGAACGTGCAAAAGGCACCCAGGTGGTCACAACTTAGAAAAACTGATACAGGCGACCTCAAACGAAACGGCTTGACCTAACCCGAACGCGCCCGGTCAGGCGACCTCACACGGCGCGCCCGACCGAATGATGCCACAAGGGAGAAAAAGGTAAACGGGGCACTCGAATGTGCACAAGGCACCCAGGCAGTCACAACTTAGCAAAACTGATATGGGCGTTGTCCAATGAAACAACCCCACCCGAATGCGCCCAGTTGGGCGACCTCACACGGCGCAACACGACGCGCCCGACCAAATGATGCCACAAGGGATAAAATGGCAAACAGGCCGCCTGAACGTGCATAAGGCACCCGAGTGGTCACAACTTAGAAAAACTGATACGGGTGCCCTTGAATGAAACGACCTGACCTGAACGTGCCCGGTTGGGCGGCTTCACATGGCACGACACAAAGTGCCCGAACGAATGATGCCACAAGGGAGAAAATGGCCAACGGGCCGTCTGAATGTGCACAAGGGAGAAAACGGCAAATGGGCTGCCCGAATGTGCAGAAGGCACCCAGGCAGTCATAACTTAGTGAAACTGATACAGGCGCCCTCGAACGAAATGACCCGACCTGAACACGCTTGGTTTGGTGCCCTCACACAGCGCGACATAGCGTGCCCGACCGAACGATGCCACAAGGGAACAAATGGAAAATGTGCTATCGGAATGTGCACAAGGCACCTGGGCAGTCACAACTTAACAAAAATGATAGGGGCGCCCTTGAACAAAACAACCCAGCCTGAATGTGCCCGTTCGGGAGACCTCACATGGCGCGACATGATGAATCATACCACAGGCGAGCAAATGACAAATGGGCCGCCTGAACGTGCACAAGGCACCCAGGCCGTCACAACTTAGCAAAACTAATATAGGCACCCTTGAACGACATGGTGTGACCTGACCCGAATGCACCCAGTAAGGCGACCTCACACGGTGTGACACGGTGTGCCCGACTGAACGATGCCACAAGGAAGAAAATGGAAAATGGGCCGCCCGAACATGCACAAGGCACCCAGGTGGTCACAACTTAGCAAAAATTATACGGGCACCCTCGAACGAAATGGCTCGACCCGACCCGAACACGCCTGGTCGGGCGACCTCACACGGCGTGACACGACGTGCCCGACCGAATGATGCCACAAGGGAGAAAATGGAAAAAGTGCTGCTCAAACATGCACAAGGCACCCAGGTGGTCATAACTTAGCAAAACTGATATGAGCGCCCTCGAACGAAACGGCCCGACCTGAACGCGCCGTGTCGAGCGACCTCACACGACATGACACGGTGCGCTCGACCGAATGATGCCCCAAGGGATCAAACATCAAATGGGCAACTCGAACATGCACAAGGCACCCACGTGGTCACAAATTATCAAAACTTATATGGGCACCCTCGAACAAAATGACCCGACCCGAATGTGCTCGGTCGGGTGACCTCACACGATGCGACACGAGGCACCCGTCCGAACAATGCCACAAGGGAGCAAATGGAAAATGGGCCACCCAAACATGCACAACACACCCAGGTAGTCACAACTTAGCAAAATTGATACGGGCACCGTCGAACGAAACGGCTTGACCCAAACACGCCCGGTCGGGCGACCTCACATGGTGCGACACGGCGCGCCCGACCGAATGATGCCACAAGGGAGAAAATGACAAACGGGCCACCAGAATGTGCGTAAGGCACCCAGGTGGTCACAACTTAGCAAAACTGATACGAGCGCCCTCGAATGAAACAACCCATATGAATGTGTTTCATTGGGAAGCCTCACACGACAAGACCCGATCACCAAAAATAACTCCCAAACCCTAAACCGTAATATTGTTCCTAAAAACTAACAACACTTGCCTCCTAAACATCACAATACCGACACTTGACACAACTATCGCATTACCGACACTTTTTCTAACTGTCGTAATACCGACAATTGTTCTTGTTATCTAAAAACGCATCTATGTTATAAAAAAATATTTTCTTTTGTTCATGTTTCACTATAGAAGAATGATGAGGATGGATATTTAAGGGACTTCAACAAGAATAGAAAAAGGAAACTAGCCTTCTTGAATTCTAAATAATAAAAACACTAAAATAAGTAAAGAAGAGGAGGCAATGTGAAGAGTTATCATCTGCATAAAGTGCATACTTCTTCCAAAATGAATGAGAATTATTTAAGACTTTCAAGAATAAATATGGTAGATGGAACTTACAATTCTACTCTAAATGCAAAATTGACTCAAGGCAGAGGATATACATTCAAACTAGTACATTTGGCAGAATTTTTTTTTTAAATATTTTTATCCAAGCGTCGGAAGGCCGACGCCTTACCAAATGCCTTATCCAAACATCGCAATAGCGACACTTAGCTCTAAGTGTCGCAAGACCGACGCCTTATCGAAACGTTGCAATAGTGACACTTTCCACCAATCCGTCGCAAGACTGACACTTCCCACCAATCCATCGCAATTTTGATGCTTTGCTCCAAATGTGTCAATAGCGACACTTAGCGCTAAGTGTCACAAGACTGACACTTTCCTCCAATCCGTCGCAATTCTGACGCTTTTCTCCAAACGTCGCAAGACCGGCATTTACCTATAAGTGTCGCAATACTGACACTTGTCTCCAAACGTCGGTATAGCGATAGTTGTGGGCGGGATTTGAAAAATTGATAAAATTTGGGGAAAATTTCCGACATTTGGTCCAAATTGTTGGAACTAAAGTGTCAGAATTTCCACCAAATGTACTAGTGCATGCATGCACATTCCTCCAAGTTTCCCATATTATCCTTATGCATTTCCCACCATATTGCTGGAGTAGCACACAAACCAAGCTCCAAGGAATGGAATATTTTTTCTTCAAGCACAATCATTTCCATCTCTCCTATAAACATGTTTACATCAGTTGAGCCATCATAGTGTGGTAAAGCACATACCTTAGATGTTATATAACGTAGATATTGCGTCACATAATTATAGTGTGCACTATTTCAGTATATCTTTGGCCATCTACAGGATCTATAGGAATGATTACCCTAACTCCATTGCTTTCAAATTCCATTCTCCTTCTCTTCAAATTGATAACACCATCTATTTCAATGGCCCAATCCAATCCTAGCAGCACAGGATAGGGATTAGTGTCATATACAATTTGTATGACTTCAAAGTCTGCCATCACCTTAACACCCTCTATATTGACCACAACCTGTGACAACATTCCTAAAGGAACGATCTTCTGCTAATTATACATGCACAGTTGGATAGTAGACCATTCCAGCTTTGGCTCTCCCATATGCTGCCATGTTTTCTTAGGTAAAAAATTAGTATCTGATCCCAACTATAAAATAACTTGGTCCATTTCATAAGCACGAATCTTCGCAGTCATACACATCTCCCTACCCGTTCTCTTCTTATTTTTATAAATTTTGTTGACTGCTCATTGTTCTATCCAGGGTTGTCCTTTCTCTATGCAATTATCTATTAATGCCTCCAAATTTTCGACAACCTTCTTATTGCGCAAAAAATTTATACATTATTGTAGAAATGGTTTGATCTCCTCATCTTCTCTTGCTTCTTTCAATGCTCTACAAGATGTTGATGTACTTCCTCCTACAAATTTTTTCGTGCTTCAATAAATTTTTCTTTTGCACATTGAAGCTTCAAGCCTTATTTTTTTTCAGATGCTTTACAGATCCATCCATCAATGGCACGATGCTTTCCTTTATCATCATTATTAGCTACACCACTCCTGGTAACTATATTCACAGGGGAATCTTCTTCATGATTTTCTGTGTGAATCATCTGAACATTTTGTTTTGGGGTATTTTTTCTTGCATTCTAGCAATCAAGATAGGACAATCTTCTATAACATGATCAGCTTGTCTACAGTACTTGCATGATTGTCTTGCTGGATTTGGATAGTCATGCACATAATGGCCAACATCTCCATAGTTATAGTAAATTAATTTTCCTCTTCCTCGGCCAGCTAATCCACCTCCTCGGCCTCTTCCTCTACCCTGGAGTCATCCATGCCCAGAAGGGAATACTGGTTATGTAGGCTCAACATGCATTCGATATATCTATACTTTATCCAACATCATGTCATAGGTATGAAAATTATTCTCATCATTCCCTAATGATGAAAATAACTTGAAAAATAATTTCTTCAAGTCAAGTTGATATTTTATGATCCCTGGGCAAGAATCTGTGTCATGTAGTCCAACAATTTGATAAATAATACACCATACATTACTCTTCAAAGGGCTAGGTCCTCCAGCATTCATATAGTTGTTGAAGATAGGACACTGGTCTTTATGGTGCCCAGAAGCATTTCATTTTATACACCATACCTCTGCGCAAACCTCCTTTCCTTTGTCTTTGCGTAAACTATAAATTTATAAATGCATGGCTTTTCACTGACTCTCAATCTATTGAGTTCCCAATGCAATAGGTGTTGAGGTAGCCTCCAGTTTCATTGCAACTTCTACAACCTCAGCTTGTGTGGAAAAATTTTGCTAACCTAATGGTTGGTGCAGATGTGCAAGAAACATTGCAATGAACCATTATTTATGTTGAGTATCATCGATAACAAATCCACCATCTCTAATGGTGTGCTTCAACCTTTGATTAGCCTCCCATACAGAGTCATTAGGTTCCTGACGAATATCCTTCTTTTCTGTCACCAACTGCACGTATGACTTAGGTTTCTTAAACTTCTCTCTTAGGGCCACTTTAATTTCTTCTATGGTAGCATTAGGGTTTTCTTGAGCGTACCTAATTTACCAGTCTAATGCACAATCTTAAAATGCAGTATCCAATTGCGCTCTTCTAATATCAATATTGTTAACTTGCTGAGCTTGCCATACAACCTCATTCACAAACCAGAAGTGATCAATGTCCTTATTTCCAATGCCTCTGAAATTAGGTAACTTCATGGATGTAGCCATATCGACTTTAGGGGGAGGTGGAGGTGGTGGTGGAGATGGAATGCGCAGTGGATTAGGTAACCTGTGATGTGAGTTCATAAGTGGAGTGGGAAACAAATTCAAGGGTTTTTTATGCGATGAGCTTTCTTCTTTAGAATCTCTTGAACTATAAGTTTTTGGTTCAGGTTCATTATGAGATATAAGATTCATAGGGCTATAAATTAGTTTTTCAGAGTCTTCACAGTAGATTCTTCCACTACACATAATTGAACCTCTTTCATGCATTCAAGCAATATGTTCACACAGAAAAACCCATTCACACAATAGCATTTTCATTAATAATTTCCATGAGCGCAGGAACTTACCTCTAGGGCCTTTGAAAAGCCTTATTTATGCTTTAGAATAGGACACAAATTGGTCAATGGAAAATTCAGTTACGAATCCTCCCAAGAGGCAATTGATCAAATGATCTACCACACAGGTGATCTTATGATCAAACTTCTCTAATTGCTAGATCAGTTGAGGAGACCACTCAGTGACTAATTCATATTTTATGCAGTGAAGTAATTCAATTAAACACGACAACTACTCGTGTAGTTTATACGCAAAAGAACAAAATAAAATTTCATGCACTTCTGCATAAATATACTTCTACACCCATTGTTTGTGAGGAAATTTAGCACTTCTATTATATTGAAGTTCAAATTGAAGGATCTTTCTATCCAACCAATCTTGTAATTTTTTCGTGAGGGATGTCACAACATAAAATATCCCTCAAAATGATGATCCTGGTCCCAGAAACAGAATAATTTGTTGGCTTGAGGGGTCCTAAACCAAGTTCAAAGTTTATGGATAAACCAAAAAACCCTCCAACTACTGGCCCTTTCAGTAATCATCTTCTTGTGCAAACCAAAGTCTCACTTGAAGAAGTATGGGGGGTGTTGAAACCATGTTTCTGCACCCTGAGGGATAAAATAATGAAGTGGTCCTCAACAAAACCCAATGTGAACTTATACAGATGCGTGCAACAATGTGTAATATAATTATAGATAATGCACAATGATTAACAGAATAACACATAATCATTCTTCTCTTTAGCATAGATAAACAATACAAAACCAAATCCAGATATCAACCAATGTAAACACGATCAATACCCATTCATATATCATATATCTTCGCCCAATAAACAATAAGTAAGACAAAGACAATGTGATCTTCACAAAGCATAAACAATAAACAATTCATATGCATAACACAATATGCTTTGCCAAAAATTTCCTTTCTATTTTATTTTAGATCTGTGAATCAATACATCAGCTATCCTTACAAAACCCTTCCAAGCACACAGCCAGCAGAGTCCGCACACAGCTAGGACTAGGTTTCCGTGCACACAGCCAGCAAGAGCCTCTTAACCTTACCCAACAACCATTACAGAGGCATAAACTTATCATAACATCAATATCATGAACTTAGACTTACTACTTAGCTAAGACACATTCTATCTATTTATAATACACCTAACGCACAAATACTATGGTCTCAAACCATCGTTTGAGGCTCATAGTTTACATTTAAGCCTATTTACATCAAAATTTAGGACGTTGACCCACCCCAAATCCCCTTGACTTCATTTGTGTCGCACGCACAGACAAAAAATATAAAAAAATGACTTTGGAACTTGTGCCTCAGGGGACCCTACTCCAACAACCAAACAAACTTGAAAATTTTGAAAGAACTCGATTTTGTTGCTTGGTTTGGTTTTTATGCCCTCCGTTAAAAAAATTTGTGTGTCCCTGAATGGCATTGGGAAATGAGTTGGAACTCACCATAAATGGAAATTCAAGGCCTGGTTGGACACCGTTATTTTTGTTGGAATCGTGGCACTGAATTATCACAAGAATTTTTTTGTGTTGTTCATAAATAGTTAACACTTTTGGGGGGACACCATGAACTATGATTGTTGCAACTCTTTAATTTACATTAACTTCGACTTTTAGATCACTAAATTAGAAAATTTTATTTTATTTATGAATAAAATAATACTCTCTAATTTAAATCATTCAATTTGGCCTTGAAATGAAGGTTGGGTGTCCATTTTTGTGAAGCAGGACAAACTGCCTTACTTCACTAAAATTCACATGTCAGGCTTCATTTATTGGCCAATATGATTGATTCAAACTGTAGATTGTTTTTTAATGATTTTACACATTTTTACATGGTTATATCTTTAATTCGAGCTTAAATATTTATACTTCATATTTCATACAACATTCTAAGTTTTACTTTGACTTGCCTTAAGTGAAATTTGTGTATAAGTGGGAAACATAGTTCTATAGGAAATTTTCCATACATGATGCAAGATTATATCCTAGTGTTAGGTATTTTCCAATCATTTCCCATTTCAAATTTCATTACCAAGGGTGTAATTGGTTTGGTCTGAGAGTTCATATTTGTTCCAACTTGAACATTTCTAGATATGATGAGTTGCTACATTAGCTGACTTGGATATTAGTGATTAATAATTATTTTATGATAATGAGTATTATATGTTGTAGAAATTTTTTTTATATTTAGGATGGAATGATCATTATTGCACTGCCAATTAATTATGGGTCTTGGTGTGCGTTTATTTGAGGCACACAATCCATCTCTTTCACCCTACAAAATCAATCCAATTTGGAGTATTCATGCAAAACATAAATTTAATGAGGATGAGTTATTTTCCACCCAAATTTAATGAGGATTTACTTCATGCTATGTGGGGAGGAATTTTCCCCACACATTTCAAAGGTCTCTTAGGTCATTTATAAATAGGAACATACTTCTAATTTGTAAATAGAAACACATTTATGAAAAGAGGAAGGAGTTCATTATCTTTTATGTTTTTCTTTTTCTTGTTTGGAATTCTACTAATATTGAGGAAGAGCAGAAATGTTGTGGAATTGATGCTTATGTTGATGAAATTTGTTGTTTTATGAGGTACTATGTGTTTTTTTAGATTGATTTACATTTTCATCTTTTAATATTATTTAAATGCTATGTATTTTCTTCAGGTATTATCATGGTATGTTAGCACTCGAGTGGATCTTAAATATTGAATTCTAGTAAAAATTCTGTAGCTGATAGTGAATCCCATATGTTCCTTCATTCTCTTAAACCTAATAATTCTTGTCACCATTTTCATGTGTGTTGGGAATTCCTTTTCAGGGCTTTTCCAATCGATGAATGACATTGAAACCCTATATCTACTAACACTTCATTGCTAAAAAATAAATAAGAACTAGTCCTATTTTTCTCCATTCTCCTTAAATATTTATATTCAAACCCTAACTAGGCTACTTGACCTAATCTTAAACTTAAAAACCTAAAAAATGTGTATAATATAGAAAACCCCTAAAAGAGACCATGTTATCCCTAGGTGCTAATATCTCTTTATCTATTCCTTGGAAACATTTAAACCTACTTACTACTAGAATACATTCATCTAACCTTACCTTTGGGGTTTTAACCAATAAACTACAAGTTTCAACTATTAAAATTGAAGTTGCATTTATCTTATTCCATCCTCTTGTTCCAAAAAATTCTTGTTGTGCATTTATTTGAGGCATACAAACCCTGTCTTTTACCCTATGAAATCTATGAAATTTTGATTATTCTTGAACAAAATAATATATATGTGAAAAAATAAAAATATTTAATTTTATTAATGTTACCTATGAGTAAAAAAATACTATACAAGTTTAATCTTCCAAATTGGATTTGAAATGAAGGTTGGGCATGCATTTTTTTGAGGTAGGACAAAATGCACTCCCATGCTTCATTTATTGACCAATATAATTTATTCAAATTTTAGATTGTTTATTTAATTATTTTGCACACTTTTACATTTTTATATATTGAATTTGAGATTAAATAATTACACTTAAAATTTCGTACAATATTCTAAGTTTTTCTTCAACTTTCCATATGTGAAAGTTGTGTATAAGTGGGAAACATAGTTATGTAAGATATTTTTCAGACATGATGCAAGGTTATATCCTAAGGTTATTAATTGTACAATTATGTCCCATTTCAAATTTCATTACCAAGAGTGTAATTGGTTTTTCTTGGGAGTGCATATTTGTTTTGAATGTGATCATTGGCATATATGACAAATTGTTATTCTGTTAGACTCGTATTGCAGTGTGTAACATTTCCTTTATGAAAATGACTATGATATGTTGCATAAAATAGTTTTATAGTCAATTAAGTATAGGTCATGGTGTAAATTTATTTGAGGCACACAAACCTTGACTTTAACCCTACGAAATCAATCCAATTTGGTGCATTCTTGCACAACATAAATTTCTATGTGAAAAATTAATGTTAATTATGACTAAAAATGTACTCTCCAATATGAATCATTCAATTCAGAATTGTAATGAAGGTTAGGTGTGCATTTTTTTGAAGCAGGAAAAATTTCCTTCCTTCACTAAAATGCACACCAAGGATTAATTTATTGGCCAATTTGATTGATTCAAATTGTAAATTGTTTATTTAATTAGTTTTCTCACTTTTTAATTATTGTATGTTTACTTTGATCCTTAAATAATAATTCTTTAGATTTCATACAACATTCCAAGTTAAGCTTGAACTTGAATTATGTGAAATTTGTGTATAGGTTTTGCTTTAGCTTGTTGTTGGGCAAAACAATTGTAATTTTAATTCAAAGAAATAGTTAGAACTCTGCACATTAATTGTCAATATGGTAAGTTTTGTTATTGCAAGGATATTACACAAAATATATGCAAGAGAAAATGATGACTAGTGCTAATGAATATCAAATTCAATCGTTATAATCAAACCCCTAGAAATTCAACACTTTTTGTTACACTCTCAATAAATAAACACACAATGCAGCATAAAACTACTATTGTTGTCAAGATAAATCCCCTCTATGGACAGAGGCGATCTCTCTAGCCCTAGAGTGGGTCTAGCAACATGATATTCTTTCTAACATAATATTTCTTAACTAATTCTTAAAATGCAAAGAGGAAAGAGATATAAATAAGTTTTTCCAATCGCTATCCTTGGATCCGTTGATGGGACCACGATCCACGATCCTTGTAGGCCCTCTTCTTTCTACTCATGGCACATGAATACCTATGGATGATCGAGAGACAAAAAAAAAATGATATGATATATAATAAATGTAAACACTAGCTATCTAGCATATCAAGTACCAAAATATTTTCATAATAATGTATACAAATATAGACAGAAAACATCAGATGTTATTATTGATAAATTACAAAAGGAGAGCTTACAACTAGGCCTTGATTTTGGAGGCATCCTTAGGTGAAAATCTAAGTCCACCCAGCTCAAAATAATTCCTCCTCCCATGCACTTAAGCTTAATAATGATGCTAGCATGAAAAGGGATGAGAGTTCATTGTTCAGACGAGTCTGACAATGATCAACCAAGATCTAAAATTGGGGGAATGAGGGATGTGAGTTTATAGCAAGGAGAAGGAGGTTCAAAACCCATGAAAGGAGGAGGAAGGCCCACTTTCTAATGGATGATCCCCCATGTATGAAATGAAGGCTCTAAAATGAGAGAGCTCGAACTTATCATGTCTGTTCAACAACCAACTCATCACCCTTGAGCTTCTAGAGGTCGAAGCTTCTCCTCCATTTGAGGAATCATTGCCAGAAATGGGGTCAGCGCAGTTTTACAAGAAATTAGGGCCTTGAAAAAGTTGGGCTAGTCTAGGAAAAGGATATAAATATGGTCATGGGACCAGGAAGAGCGTTGACCCAGGAAACTAGGAATTTTACCAAGTTTCTCCAATAGTCTTTCAAGGAAGTCTTCTTTGGATCTTCAAGGGGATATGTTAGCATATTTCTTGATGATGGAAACATTCCACAAGATTCCTCACAGGGAATTTGAATATTAGGGATGGGAAAATGAGCATGGTGACAAATTATTATGTAAAAGATGCCCGCTAAAGCATGAAGGAAGACCAGGAAGTGATGGCTAAAATGATTTATGAACCAAGGGCAAGAATGTAGACCACATTCAGAGAACCTGCCAAATCAAACATTTACAATATATGAAATCTCTGGTATAAATATTTCTAACCCCATAATGTTCCACTAGGCATCAAATGACACATGAGCCCATGGTGTGGTCGCAGCCATCTATCTAAAATATATCATAGAGATGGATCCGCAGTATGGACACAACCATCCATATATATAGGATCATGTATAAAATCATGAATACTCAATAACTCCTCGCAGCTTGGACCAAAAATTAGATGTGACCTAGGGTCTTCACCACGATCTCAATCAACCCAATGTATGAAATTAGCCATGTCAATAAATGTGTTGGTGTCGAACATGTTAGAAACCACCTGATTACTGACCAATGATGAGGACCATTAACAGGAATGAGAGAGACCACCAATAATAAATATGGACCTCAACGTACAACAACAAAATCTACAAGTGTGAATAGATGTGTTGAATTCAAACACTTTTAGAATCATTGGATCTTAGGCCAATAATGTGAACCTTTCATCAAATACAAAGAACTTTCCATTAACGCAAGCAAGCTCCAGGGTACTGAAAGAATTTTAATGAGCTAAAGTCGACAAGAAGTGATTCGTGAAGGAGGGCCATAAGGATTCTCACATCATCAACACAAACCAATAGATATCGTAAGATGATAGGAGTGATTCAAGATTTTAAGAGAGGAGGTAAGATATGCATAAGGTGTTTGACAAAAATGACTTCTCTTGAACATATTGGTGACACGACTTTGGAGTGAGGCAGAATTTGACTCAAATAGGATCAGAGGTCATGCTAACAAACTTGGTAATCAAATAAGAGGCAAACGGATTTCCCAAACCCATGGAGGAAAAGTGACGAATGTAGGATGTCCCCAACCTAGCATGAACAACAAATGAGTGTCATGTTCAAGACTGATAAGCTCCCCATAATACACATAGGATGTTCACTTTCAATTTTCCCCCGTTATTGCTAACAAGTACCTCTTTATTTTTTATAGTTAGTGTGAAGAGGATAACATATGCTGAGCACATAAGTTTATTCTTTGAATGAATCCATCCTAGTAAGTTTAACAAGCCCTAGGAAGGAGGAACTCAGTTTTATCATGGTGACAATTCTCTCGCCATTTAATCTTTAACGAGTCCAACAAAAGGTAAACTTGGAAAATTTTCATTTTTAGGGAGTTTGAAAAGAAACAAAAATAAAACTCCATCACCTCCCTTTTTGTAAGTTGTCTCTTGAATCTGAAAAGATAAAAAAACTATGTCCGAGAGAACCTATTGACCATGTTCGATCGAGGTATTCCTTTTTCATAAATAGTAAACCTCAGTCTGAAAAAGGGGTAAAATTATACTGAGATCATGTCAATTCATTCACTTTAACGAGTTTGAAATGACAAGTACTCAAAAATATTTTCAGTTTTCGAGAGTCAGAAAAGTGCTGAAAGTTGACTCCAGGGGGTTCATTTTTCGTAAACATTTACGAGCCCAAAAAAGAGATAAAATTCAACTTGTTTACATTAGAAGTGATCATCAGTATCGTGAAAGTCTTGTACTACACATAAAATAAAAACATCACGGATATCGAGGAAAAATAATAAAATATTGGTGAAATTTTTTCAAAATTATATAAATAGACCAAACAAAAATCATTTTCAGCTTTCCATTTTGAGAAGAGAATTTTGTCCATTTTCCCTCTAAATTTAAAAATAGTGGTGTGATCGATCTAGGACACCATTCTTCGATCCATCAATGCCAGGTAAGAGCTCTAAACCTCCTCTTCAATTTAATTCTATTCATTTGGAATTTAGTTTTTATAATTAGGGAGTTTAAGGGATAGGTTTCAATATTTAAAATTTACTGCGACCAACGCGATTTCGAGCTATCTGGGTCATGCTCAGCTCGTTAGGGTAGCGTGCCACCAGTGTCGAATAATTTTAGATAGACACACTAGCCGCGGGAAAGATTTTAAAAAGAGAAAACCACCCATCTCCACCGTTATTTTCTAAAAATTCTTCCATGAATGCTCCTAAAAGACCAATTGGACATGTTTTGTAGGTTATTTCAGTGAAGATGTCGGTCGAATGGAAAGAACAAGGCCACGAGGTGGAAGACCACCAAGCCTTTTGAGACCAATATTGTGGGATATGGATCGACAATTGTTAATCATCGCGGGCTAGGAGTTAGAGTTAGATGTGATGGAAATCTATTTTATCACTGGGCTATCCAAGCGAGGGGACATAATCCAACTCTCCAGAGCTTGTGCAGGGGGTGAGAGAATGAGCATACTCATACAGGGATACTATCCCAGGGTACGGAATATAGAGAGTGAGAAGGTAGACATATCTTCCACAAGTGTGCTTCCCTTGTGCATGAAACTGCATTGTATCACTAGAGTAGCAAGAGCCCAGGCACTACAAGAGGCAAGGAAAACCTAGTTCTAGTATGTGGTGGACTTCTTGGCCCCAACGATGTTCAACTGGTGTGGGAGGTTTCTGGCTAATATGAAGAGCTAGCTAACCAAGTGCAAGATATGGATACTAAAAAATTTTAGGTACGGGTCATTTCTGGTGACCTTCTTTTTGGAGCGTGTACCCCTCTTCAAGTATCAGTGGTTAGAGATCCATGATCCATCCCCAAGGGACTTGAGGTTGATGAGATGGTGCAACATAATGGCCCAACAAGGAGGGGGGAAATAGATATATTTCCCCACAACCTTCTTCAGTTGGTTGTGGCATTAGTTGATCATAGTTGAGGACTACGCTTATTCCAGAATCGACTTTAGAGGAGATCCATATCTTCCAATCCCTCTAGGCACGCAGTGGAAAAATGCAGGTAAAAATTGTTTTTAAACATTTTTTTTATTTTTAGATGTTTATGTTATGTGTTCTGACACATAAATTTATGATTTTTTTATAGATATGGGTCCTCAGAGACCATTTTTCATGTCACTTATCGCACGAAGGGTAGCATGTCTAGAAGAGGATGATCCTTTTGAGGAGGGATAATATACATTATTTGAGATGGAGCGGAACATTTTCAGGCTCATGTGAGGCATTCTAAAGTATTCCACATTTGATGAGATCCCACTGAACTTTTAGAGACACATTGTTGGAGTTCCAGGCAGACTATGTCGATTAATCTAGCAAGTAATTCGAGGAGTCACATGCTACCATTAGCACCATGTGGGTGGGTAGTAACTGTATTTATACTTTTTGTACTGATGTAGTCTTGAAGATCCATTTTTGTAACAAAACACATATTTTTTGAGCTTTTGGATGTAACACACTTATGGATTGATATGTGTGTGTGTGTGTGTGTGTGTGTGTATGCATGTTTCTATGGCTACTTTTATATCATAATGATACATTTATTTACATATTGCGCAAATGTATATCTAATATATGGTTTTATAATGAATTCGTTAATGTATTTAAATGCCTTGGAATGTGTTGATATGGGATAAAATTAAAACTACTTTCCCATAATATAACACTTAAATACATACACAAAATTTGAGGATTGTGCACTGAATAATGCCCATTCAATTGTAACACAACGATTTGTGAGTCCAACTTAACAACGAAATCTCTAATCCCAAAATCAATGGCATCTAATAATAGTTTTATATCCACACTATACTCGAAAATATTGTTGGTTGTTTGACCCAAACAAATTCCTTGTAAATTAATCAACTTTCCATCAGGAGAAATCAGTGCCCATGTTGTGGAAGACAGGTCTTGTGTGCTACGACAAGCGCCATAAAAAAAACAACATAGTGATTGAAAGACATCTGCAAACCAAGTGGAACACAAGGTAAGCAGAGGAAGCATTCTTGCAAGGCGAAGAATCACACCAAAAATAAACTCAAAGAACACTAATGAATAAGACACTAATGTAAAAATTATCACTTAATATCAAGTGTAATATTTCTTTAGGTAGAGCCTTTTTCGGGGCTCAGCCAAAGGATTGCCTTCATAATCAGCTAGCTCATAGCCTCCACATTCCAAAACATTTGGAATGATATAGGGCCCATGCCACATTGGCTCTAGCTTTCCTACTCCCAATTTATCATGGGCTTGGTCATAAAGCAGGACCAAGTCACCTTCATAGAAAACACAAGGTGTGATAGATTTGTCATATTACACTTTAACTCTTCATTTCTGTGCCTCAAGAACTAAATAAACAAGCCTTCTAGTCTCATCGAGACACTCAAGGTACAATAGATGTTATTCTTCTGACGAAGTACCAGGAAGGAGTTCGATAGCTAGCTTTAGGGAAGTAAACTCACATTCGATTAGTAGTGTGACATCTAGATTGTACACCAATTGAAATGGTGTGAATCTAGTGGAAGTCTTAGCGGAGGTTTGGTATTCCCATAGAGCAGAGAAAAGAATTAGGTGCTAATATGTCTTGTGCTTCCCAATGGTTTGTTGAAGCATGGTCACGAAGACTTTGTTAACAACTTCAACTTGGCTGTTGGCCTGTGGATAGTATGGGTTGGAGTTATCATGATGTAACCCCAACTGAGAAGATAGCTTTGTCATCATATGATTATGAAAATTAGTGCCATGATCAGTGAAAATCACTTTCAGGACATCAAATTGGACTATGAAATTATTGAATACAAATTGTGCCTCAGTGAGACCTTCATTATCATGTGTAGGCATTGCCTCAGCCCATTTAGTGAAATAGTAAATGGAAATGATGATATAGCCATGACCCCCAGCAGAGAAAGGGTTACAGGTCATAAAATCAATGCTCCATTTCCTAAAAGGTCTAACAATCACAAATGGGTACAAGGGTAACGGTGTGGCATGCTCTTTTTGAGAGTAAATTTGGAAATAATGACATTTTCATACTACGATAATGCAGTATTTAAAAATATACAACCATAAATAACCTGCATGAAGGATATTTTGAGCGGTGGTGTAACCAAAAATGTGACCACCAGAATTCCTGGAGTGGTATTCATTTAGAGCTTTCTCAGCTTCCTCAAGAGTCAAACAATGGTGGAGGATAAAAACAATACAAGTGTGATAAAGGGTGTTCCAAATGATGCGATAAGGTTGGGACTGGTAGTGAATCCATCTTGGCTGAGAGTGAAATAGATCTGGCTGATAATTTTGGGTCTGGAGATATACAATGATGTGTCCATGCCATGGATCAAGAGTACTAATGAGAAATAGAGTCCCATCGGGGATGGACTCTTCGAGAGGAGTGGGATCATCTTTGGTTGGAAGATCACAGATCGACTCAGCAAAGAGAAAGGATTTCTTCGACTTAGCAAGAGTGAATTCTAAGTTGAACTCTTGAAGGATAATGATTCATTTTGAGTACTTTCCCCCAAGTAACTGACATGTGAGAATGTAAGTCATGGGGTTGCAATCAGAAATCACTAAGGTTTTGTAAAGGAGAATGTAATGATGGAAACGTTGAATGGTGTGAACATTAACCAATGCAAGTTTCTCTACAAGAGCATAATGGGTCTTAGTATAGAAGAGATTACGGCTCAATCAGTACACTACATGTTCCTAAACATCATCATCATCCTGAATGAGCACCATAAAAATAGTGATGTCAGCAGCAACCAAATATAGGTGGCAGTCGTGGTGATAATTGGGAGGATGCAACAACAGAGCCATGGTAAGGGCTCCTTTCACTACATCGAAACATCTCTGAGCAATTTCATCCCATAAGAATTGGATTCCATTTTTCAATAAGCACATAAAGCCATTTGCAAGCTCAATCTAATTCAGTATGAAACGACGGAGGAAATTAGCTTTCCCCTACAAAATTTGTAGTTGATGGATATAAGAAGGAGGAGGAAAATTTATTATTGCCTCGAATTTCATAGGATCGATGCGAATGCATTCTTTGAGCACCATGAAACCTAGGAGTCAGCCAAATTTGACACAGAAGACACACTTATGAGGATTCAACCTAATATTATAGTGTTGACAGTGTAGGAAGATAGCTCTAAGGTGTTTCTGGTGATCTCAACATTTCTCGGAATGAGTAGGAAGTTCATTGAGATATTTCTAAACTATGTTCTTGATGTCATGAAATGAATAAGACATAGCTCATTGGAAGGTTACTCCAACATTATTTAGGTTGAAAGGGAGCTTCTTATAGGCGAAATTCCCCCATGTATAGATAAAAGTGGTTTTGTGTTGATTAGCTGGAGCGATGTTGATATAGTTATATCCAGGGAAATAATTCATAAAGGAAAATATCTCACTCCCAGCACATTCAAGAATGATCTGACCAATAAAAGGAGCGGGGTAATTGTCCTTAAGAAAATCTTGATTTATATCACAGTAATAAACACAAACCCGAATGGTCCCTTGCTTCCTATTGACAGGGACAATATTGGAGACCCAATCTGTCAATTGTATGGAGTAGATAAAAGCGGCTTTAAGAAGTTTTTCAACTTCACCCATTATAGTCGCAGCCTTTCTCGGGTGCACAAGAAGAAGCCATTAGCATATGGGCTTCGACTCCAAATAGGTGGGAATTTCGTGCACCACGATACTTGGATCAATGCCACGAATTTCTTCATATGACCATGTGAAGACATCACAGAGCTTCTGAAAAATTTCCTTATATATATTGATCTCATCGGGAGAACAAGATGCACCAATATGCACATTCTTGACAATCTTTGCTTTAACAAATATGTCGATCGAAATGGTTCGAGTGATATTTCCCATGTTTCCTTCGAACAACACTTCATGAATCAAAGATGGATTCTAATGTGGTTTAGTCGGTACTGGAAAAGCATGGGATCCTAGATAGGCACAGATGTCACTTGGGATTGGGAGAAATGAGGAACGATGATATCCATCATCCCATGGAGTTTCTTCAAGCTACATAACCTCCATGATACTCTTGATCTGGTCGGGATTGGGAACAATCCATGGATCGTAACCTAACGAAATCATATTGATGGAGGAAACATTCATAGGTGGAAGCTTAAAAACTCCCATAAGGGATGATTATTTGAATAAACCTGGCCCAATGTTCTCATAAGGAGTCGCAGTCTTCCTAACATACAGAATGTTGCCTGCTGAAGACTCAAAGGGGAAGAAATCCAACTAATATAGAGTCACTATCTGCCCTTGATGAGGGAAATGGAGGAGGAAAAATAGGGTGGAAAATGCACAAACCATAGTGTTTTTCCAACTATGTCCAAGAAGGAGATTATAGTTAACGTCAACGTCTACCACCTCAACTTCCATGGTAACAGTTTTCCCTTCGAACAAGATGGGAAATGCCTTGAGAATTTCGTATGATCGAGAACCTTGACCATCGAAAGTTTCTAAGGTATTCGGGGACTAACATGGGAAAAATGGCTTTCCAACATGGGAAAAACATGATGTAGGTCGAAGTGACTTCATCAATGAAAGTTCAATGAATAGTATTTCCCATAATGGTAACATGAATCAGAAAAGCCAATTTTTATGGGAGGCGAGGAACAAAATTCTCGATATAGAAAATAATTAGATTAGAATATGAAGGATATATCCCACAAATGGTAGGGAGTAGCACCTTCGATTGTGATGGGCATGATTGAAGGACCTCAAAAGCCAACATCATTGAAGTCGCTTGAGCCAGATCTTATACAATATTGTAGTGTTGTGTTGCTCTTGCATTTGGATTGTAAGACCATTTCAAAAGAAGACCTTTTGGGGGTGGTCAGATGATGGATTCACTACTTGGTCTCCTGATATGGATACGACCAGAGATAGGAGGTGTGGAAGAGAAAGGGCGATATCTAACTTTCAGTTCCATAGGAGCCTTAGACAGATTGGGATAATCTTCCATTCTCATGGTGATGGCAACGGATTGTGTTCCAACCATGAACACCTAAGAGCTACTAGATGATTGAGCATGATATACCATTTTTGTCTGCTGGGAAGGGAACGATTCTTTCAAAATAACCGAAGTCTCATGTGCACCTTTTAGAAGACAGGAAACATCGGTACACTGAGGAAAATCCTTGGTGTAATGATAATAATCACATATTAGACAAGGATATATTGGCTTACATGTTGAAGAATCACCAGCAGATGACTTCTTAGAATCTTGTTTAGGGTTTTTGGATTTAGACTTGCCTTTACCCTTTTTCTTACCCTTCAAGGATTTATCTATTACAGTAGAATGAATAGCATCTACCTCTGAGGTTTTACTAGGATTCCTCTGGTTATTGGAAGGAGTAGGGGGCGCTATGGAAGTAGTGGATTTAGACTTCGAAGAATTCTTAGGCTCACTACTATCAGTATGGGCCACTGCCCCAATAATACCATCCACCGGAGGAGTAGCATAAGACTGAGATAATGTTGTATTGGTCTAAGGATGCAGTGCATCAGGTAATAACTCATATAGAGTCCCACAATTGGAATAAACCAAGTCAAGGTATTGAGCTCTAGTGATGACCTCCTCCTCTGTGACACACTCTCCCATTGCAAGATATTTTTCAATTTTGGGAATGAATAATTTTTCGAACCATTCAGTCAAAATTTGATCAGGTATCTCAAATTTGATGAGGCAACTATGATGTTGCCATTCATGGATGTGATTCGAGATATGTGTAGAATTCAACTACTTCAATGAGGTGAGAAGATGGGTGTTGTTCTCATACTAGACAAAAAAATCGAAGTGAGTGATGAAGGACATAGCCAAGGAATTGAAATTGAATAAAATTCCTGGAGGGAGCTCGATGTACCATTTGGCCACAACACCAGTCAAAGTGCGTTGGAAAAGATGAAGAAAAATGGAATCTTCTACCCAAGAATTAAAGGAATTCCACAAGTGCTATGTCATAACATGGGTTTGGGGGTCTTCCCCAGATTTCCCTTCAAACTTAGGACAATCTCTTGTAATTTTAGTTGGAATCGGTGGCCAATGAAACTAATGTTAGATGGGGTAATTTGTGAGATTTTACACATTCGACAATTCCAACGTAGCCAAGAATGACAAAGGTGGATGATGAGGCAAGAAAGGTTAGGGGTTCCAACTTGATTGATAAATATTCTACCCCCAAAATGGTGGATTCTAACCTGGATATGCATATTTCCCGCATGGCTAGTAAGGACCTTTCTGCAAATATTGTTGATAGGGAATTGGTTGGGGTTGTAGATATAACCCCTTTGGGAACTGAGGATGTGGACCTTGCTGGACATGGGGTCCAGGATAATATCCCTACTAAACATGAGGTCCATTTTGTGGTCCCTGTTGATTGTAGAGTACAGCCTATGGTCCCTGCTAAACATAAGGTCTAGCCTGTGGTCCCTGTTGAACATGAGGTCCAGCCTAAGGTCCTAGTTGAACCTATTGGTACTGAGGAATTTATTGATATGAAGCACCAGGTTAAGGCCTAGTCTGGTGTTGCTGGTACTGACCTTGAGGAGATGGTTGGTATTGAGTACTAGGCTGATGAGGGAAAGGAACATATCAACCCAGAAGGAGACTCAAACTAGCTTGGTTATAAGAACAAAACTGAGGATTAGTCATAACAACACTAGCCGAAGGCTGGGGTTGTTGGACATTTTGCTGATATTGTACATTCAGCCTTTGAACATAAGGAATCTTAGGTTGTTGCACATAAGAATATGTTGAGTTCAGTTATGGAAAGGGCTGCTAAACGTGAGAATATTGAACATGAGGTTGACTCACACGAGGAATAGACCTAGAACTTAGCTTCCCCCACCCAAAAGGGGAGGTATATAGAAAGGGTTAGACTACCCCCCAGGCATAGATGAAACTATGTATTTCCCACTCAATGGTGCGATTGTGGTAATTGTAGATGGAGAATAGGGGACAGAGGATCTGAATGACACAGTCATTTGACCAATTGTGACCATCGGTCAAACAATAGGTTGAGACACTGTGACCACATTCGAAAGGAATGGGACAGAAGACAGGAATACTCATTGACCAAATGGGATCCAGAAATAAAGGTGTGCCACTAGAAGCTCTAGAAATAAGGTTTCCCAAAGAGGTGTAACCGTGTGTGAGTGTAGATGCAACATAATTGGATAGTATTTTGGTCCCACTACCCAAATCGTGAGGTGTGGATCCAAACAATACTCCCTCGAAGGGAAAAACCGACGAAGAGGATTTCGGGTTATATGAGCCAGAGGTCTCCTGAAGAGTGCTTTGAGGAGCGCTCATGAATGTAACATCATTAGCATTAGATGCCATTTTTTCAAAAAACAACCGATGGAAAGTAGATCGAGATGCTACTAGAGAAGCACGAAAAGGGATTTCAGGTCAATCAAAAGCGTTGTAAGGTTGTTGAGGCGAGACTACAATTGAATCAAAGAGCAGATTCAGAAGAAAGGTCGATAATTGTGTAGCTAGTTCAGGGAATTTTGGCTTAGATTCTTCCGATGTTGTCCAAGGAGAATATTCAAGAGATGCTCAAGATGATATGGGTTGAACAATGATCAAAATTCCAATCTCTTCACCTTACCCTTCGAAGGGTCCAACTAGAAAACGAGGGACCTAGCGAAGAGGCTCTTGAGATCTGTTAGAGGAGGGAGTGGTTGAATTCGAAGATTAAACCATGATGAACTTATAGAATAATATCAAAAAGGAGAGAGGTGAATAAAATCACAACTTACTAAGCAATAAAATTTGGAGAACTGCACCGGTGAGATGTTTTCATAGGAAGTTACTTTTAGAATTAAGAAAATATAAATAAAAAATGGGGTGCTATGCATAAAGGTTTACCAAGTATCCATGAATTAAAATATACACCTTGGTGATAAAATGAAAGAGAAATGACCAAGGACTTAACGTATGCCAGCCAATGTCCCTGTAATGTTCCCAAAATGTATTTATCAGCAAGACATGCCTGAAAAACTAATTTTTCAGGGATGTGTGCTTTATATATCATAAAACATGTTTAGAAACACTTAGAAATCAATTCCAAATCCTTCGGAAACCTTTACTCAACTTTTATTCTAAAAAAGGTGAGGAAAAGTGGCTTTTCATGCCCTAAAATGATTTTATTCGGAAATATGCGTAAAAATAAGGGTCATGGCTCTGGTATATGTTATATTAGGTAAATAGGGGTTCACATACCGAATTTCAGCTCAAGAAAATAAGTCTAGCTAAGTTAAACAACTCCTCCTCCCCAAACTAGGTTTAAAAACCCTGATTTCCCATGACTTGGAAGATGCAGAAATTTACTGAAGCAAGGGAAGCATATTTTCTGAAGGTGTAAGATTTAAAACAGTATTTAAAATCATAAAATTAGTTTAATAACATGGCATAGGCATTAATCAAGGTTAAACAACAGTTTTACATCGAAAATCCCTCAAGATTGAGGTGCTACAAGACAAGAGAATGACCCAGAAACTCTTCAGTGTTAGTTACAGGAGGCTGAAGCTAATTTATATTATATTAAAGATCTGAATCTGATAAACAGATGAAAATAGAGATATATAATGGATCAAATTCCCAAAGGGATCTTTATTACATTCCCCTTGGGGATTTCAGCAATACATGAAAATGTCGAGAAGTTCTGAATTTTACTGCAGCATGATTCATAAATTCTGAAGAAAAAAATTTAGTGAGTGTTTTAGATCTGAAATAGACATGGATTGGTTGGCCAATCCATGGATCACCATTTATACAAGGAGGCTTCCTTCACATCAGAGATCTAGCTCCAAAATGATGCCAAAAACCATGCAACACTGCTCCCTTGGCAGTAACACAGTTCTGGGGAAGGAACTGCATATTATACCATGAAGAAAACATTGGCCTGATGCCAAGATATGAAATGAAGCTCCAATCTTCCAATACAACCTTTCAATGGATTAGAACCACCCTCCACTGAAAAGAAGTACTGAAATGCTCTAGATCTGAAAAGATCTAGGCTCCACTTGCTGCAGCTTACAAAAGAAATCAAACCCTCAATAGGATCTGCATTGCAGTTGGAAGTATAAGCTTGGCCAAATTTCATATAGTGGATCAATGCAGCACATCCTCCTCCAAAGAGCTACTCCATGGAAGGAGAGAGGATTCCTAAACAGAAAACCCTCTTCCCTTTGGCTAACCAGCCAAGAGAACTCGAGTTTCTCAAGCAACCACAAATCATCAACAACCCTTTCTTGAGTCCTCTCCCTCCCTTTTATAAAATGAGGAAGTGAAAAAGCCTAAACCACTTCACTTGAATTAGCCCCTTTCACATTTAGAAGCACCTTCTAGAACTGTGCAGATCACTTAGGAGGTTCAATGCACTTGGACTGTCTTGTGATTTGGTCCTATTGACCCAGTCAAATAGCTCAGCCCTATTCACACACAAGTGGTTTTTATGCAACCAGCTCATATTTAACCCTGTTCACATTGAACATGTATTTATTTTTAGATCTAAGGAGTGTTGCATGTCCTACATTAGTCTATTATTCATAAACATGAAAAATAACACAAAATTATAATGTTCCAATTAGCTCAGCTGATTTAGGAACATTACAGTCCTCCCCTCCCAAATGTTGCTTGTCCTCAAGCAACTACAAGGATAGAACTGAAAGATGTCTCCTCCTCCTACAGTAGCATCCCAATATGATAAACTCCTCCAAATAATGAGATGTTGTGTCAACAATGAATCTCCATATTACCCCTCCCAAGCATGCAAGTTAGTTGAATAGCTATCAACATGAAATAGTAAAATACTCAAGAAGGAAATAAGGTGTTTCCTAGAGGCTCCCTTGAGGCATGGAATCTAAAGTGTATTGGGAAATATCATCCCCCATGTGAGTTCTCCACCCTCAAGCAATCATCCACCAAAAATGAGTCACCCCATGACATGGAAACTCTATGAAAATGTTCCTCCACCTTGAGCTCCTGCAAAATAGGTGGGCTAAAATTCTGCACATGGTAGACAAGATAGCCTACCCCACGTTGTTCTCCTCTCCACTTAAGATAAGTGTAGAGTGAAAAATGGTCTTGGGCTGCAAGGAAATTTCCCTCAAGTGGCATCGTGAGGATTAGATCTGCAAAGTTCCTCCCTCCAATGTTGTAAAACCAATCAGCCCAAAATGCCTCATATGTGATGGATAGAAGAGTATCACCATGAGGTACTCCATCACACACATGGCCCACCTCCAAAAGAAACAAGTGTTTGGCTATGTTGGCCACAATTTTTCCCATTTTCCCATTAGAACATGTGTTGTAGAAAATGTGGGAATCTCCTTCCCAACGGACACATCCAGCCATGTGCCTTACTCAACATCATGTATCCCATCAAGATAGAAACAACATCAACAATTGAAAACATGATCATCACTATAATGAAGGAAATACTGAAGGTTCTATGTAAAACAAGAGAGTACTAACAGTCTTCCAAGTCCTCACAGCACAGTTTTTCAAACTGCTGCTTCAGAAAATTGTATGGAAAAATGCTTCCTATGACATGGTTAATCATATAAATAAAGAGAACTCATATGTACGGAAAACATCTTTTCCCAAGACCACATAATAGATGGCTTTCTCCATCATGCAATTTAGCCCAATGAAGTTCATGGAGCTCAATAAATATCTTTCCCTCTTGTGGAGAAATGCACTGCCAAGAGATGGTAAGAGAATGCAAGCAACAGCTCTCACCATATGCTAGAAGAAAGAAGATACATGGATTCGTGAGTGAACCCTCAAGTGTAGTTTGACACACTTCCGTGAAGAGAAATGAACCAAGCTCTGCATGAAAATCCTATTCTCCATGCTTGGAAACCAAGAGAATAAGAATACATCATCTTCCTCACCTCTTCTTTGCTCACCAAGTGCATTGAATGAGAAGTGATCCTGGGAATACTCCATCAATAAATCCCAACTCCAAAGTGACAACGTTGTTGGCCTATGCAAATAGGCTCTCATCAACACATAGCTCCAATATTTGAAATGCATAATGTCAAAGGCATATTCCATAATGCTACTACATATGATAAGTCCTTCCCATGAAGAAATTCCTTCTTGAACATCTAAGGTCAAGGAGTAACCCCTTTTCACTATGATAGTGCCATCTTCTACTCCTGCAACATCATGAAAACTGTGAGAGAAATTCTACCCTTGCTCTCTCAAGAACATCCCAAGTAACAAAATCTCTTGCTGCCTGGTGTCATATATCTACAAGTAGCTCTCCAACTTCTTGCTCTCCATCCACATCCACTCAACCAATTGTGGATGTTTCCTTCCATCATCCATCTTGGTACTCCTCCCATGAGGGCTACCATCATCCCAAATCAGATTTCTCCATTTCATGGGATCTTGAAATGCAATCTTCTTGAGGATCAATTTGACCCCATGAGGATCCAAATAGGTGGTAGGAAAAAACCTCCCATCATGATGTGCATGGCTCAAGAAATGTCCAACACAGTCATGAGAGATGTTATCCATCCGAAGATGTCCCCCATCTATTATTTTCTCCTATGAGAAGGGAAGATCCTCCTCAAACTATTGAAGAACTTTTCACTCCATGATGTGTTGAAATGCACCTCCAATGAATTCTTCTCATGAGGTTTCTGCCTCATGCATGACCTTCCGAAACCAAAGGGCCTTGGATTTTCTGCAAGTAGAAGTTTCTCTTTGAGCAAGGGTGTGCTAATTGAGAAAGAGTCATCTGGAAGGGAGAAAGGGTTTCTCACTCGAAGATGTCTACCATCCATCATTCCATCCTTCATTGCTTCATGAATGAAGCTTCCATGTAATCCTCTCTTCTTCCTCACTGCTTTGGCACAACGCAGTGCAACTTGTTGCTCTAAATCAGCAACATGCGAAGATGTAGATCTCTTCATACAATGTGTTGAAATGACAATAGATGAATCTTTAATCATACCTCGGTGAGATGTAGAAGCAAGAGATTCTTCTGCAACTATATAGTCTTCCTTCATTACTAAACATGAAGGCTGCTCTTCCAAGGTTCTGCCAGTGCTAGTACAAGTCTCCACCTTCTCAATCTCCTTGAGATCTTCCTCAATACCCTTGAGGGCCTAGAAAAGGAGCAAGGAGATCTCCTCTTTTGTAATTATTCCAAGTGGTGGAGCCATGCTCTGGTTTTTCTCTGCATAGATCTCCTTCTTTCTGAGGATAGGAAGTGCATGGATCTTCCTCTCCTTCTTGAAACCTTCTGCAGGTCTCACTGCAAATTTCCGCTTCTTGAAACCCCCAAGGAGTTTCATTTTCTTCCTCCTTATTTCTTCTGTCTAACCTCTGTGAAGAGGCTCTTCCTAGATCTGAAATATGATGAGCTAAAACTCATCTCCTTAAGCTTTCTGATCTCTATCTCTTCTCTTCTCTGATACTGCTATAAATTTCCCTCTTCAGGAGTATCAATATTCTATTCCAGAGATTGACTGCAGGGGCATTTACTGGATATGTCACCTTTGAGAAAAGGATGAGATATAGAGGCTACCTTTCCATCTTCAGACTCTTTCTATAGAGCTTGAAATATTCCTTCTTCAAGGATTCAACACTTTGGCTTGAAGCCATAGGCTGAGCCAAATATCATGCTCTCATACCACTATAATGTTCCCAAAATGGATTTCTCAGCAAGACATGTTTGAAAAACGAATTTTTCAGGGATGTGTGCTTCATATATCATAATAATTGTTTATAAACACTTATCAATCAATTCCAAATGCTGTAGAAAACTTTACTCAACTTTTATTCTCAAAATGGTGAGGAAATGTGGCTTTTCATGCCCTAAAATGAATTTATTCAGAAATATGAATAAAAATAAGGGTCATGGATTTGAGATATGTTATATCAGGCAAATGGGGTTTCACATACCTAATTTCAGCTCAAAAAAATAATTATAGCTAGGTTAAACATCTCCTCCTCCCCAAACTAGGCTTAAAAACCCTGATTTCCCATGACTTGGAAGATGCAGAAATTTACTGAAGCAAGGGAAGCGTATTTTATGAAGGTGTAAGATTTAAAATAGTATGTAAAATCATAAAATTATTTTAATAACATGGCATAGGCATTAAGAAAGGTTAAACAACAATTTTACATGGAAAATCCCTCAAGATTGAGGTGCTACAAGACAAGAGAATGGCCCAGAAAATATTCAACGTTAGTTACAGGAGGCTAAAGATTTTTTTATTATATTACAGATCTTCATCTGATAAATAAATGAAAACATAGATCTATAATGAATCAAATGCCCAAAAGGCTCTTTATTCCATTCCCCTTGGGGATTTCAGCAATACATGAAAATGCCGGAGCAGATCTGAATTTTACTGCAGCATGATTCAGAAATTCTGAAGAAAAAACTTTAGTGAGTGTTTTAGATCTGAAATAGACATGGATTGGTTGGCCAATCCATGGATCACCCTTGACGCAAGGAGGCTTCCTTCACATCAGAGATCTAGCTCCAAAATGATGCCAAAAACCCTGCAACACTTCTCCCTCAGCAATAACATAGATCTGGGGAAGGAACTGCGTAGTATACCACGAAGAACACATTGGCCTGATGCCAAGATCTGAAATTAAGCTCCAATATTCCTATACAGCCTTTCAATGGATTAGAACCCTCCTCCACTAAAAAGAAGTACTGAAATGCTCTAGATCTAAAAAGATCTAGATTCCACTTGTTGCAGCTTACAAAAGAAATCAAACCCTCAACAGCATTTTCATTGCAGTTGGAAGTAGAAGCTTGGCCAAATGCCGGATAGTGGATCAATGCACCACATCCTCCTCGAAAGAGCTACTCCATGGAAGGAGAGAGGATTCCTAAACAGGAAACCCTCTTCCCTTTGGCTAACCAGCCAAGAGAGATCGAGTTTCTCGAGCAACCAAAAATCATCAAAAACCATTTCTTGAGTCCTCTCCCTCCCTTTTATAAAATGAGGAAGTGCAAAACCCTAAACCACTTCACTTGAATTAGCCCCTTTCACATTTAGAATCACTTTCTAGAACTTCGTAGATCACTTAGGAGGTTCAATGCACCTGGACTGTCTTGTGATTCGGTCCTATTGACCCAGTCAAATAGCTCAGCCCTATTCACACAAAAGTGGTTTTTATGCAACCAGCTCATATTTAACCCTGTTCACATTGAGCATGTATTTATTTTTAGATCTAAGGAGTATTGCATGTCCTCCAATAGTCTATTATTCATAAACATGAAAAATAATACAAAATTCTAATGTTCTAATTAGCTCAGCTAATTTAGGAACATTACACTCCACAAATTTTGTGTTCGGTGTATCACATCTACAAGGCAGCTGACTCGGCTACCTATGGCAGGCTTGCAACCTAGTGGTGTCTCCCCAAATATATGTGACAGTACGTGGGAGTCCAATCCATAGTAGTGTTTTCTAATGTGCAAATGTTCAATGAGAGCACCCCATATATACTTATCATACATCAATATACTTCCATAAGTGGGATGGGATATCACCCTCAGGTTGTAACGCAAACCATTAGTGACAGATCCTAAGTTTAACGATGCCAAAACATGTCTCTAGCCTAGACCACTAAATATTCTCGTTAATTCCAATGCTCCTTAAGGTAAATTGGGTTCATTTTAATTTGATCTTGATTAAAGTTTCAGTTTCAAGGATCAAAATGAATGTTAGACAAATCCTTATGGTGCAGACTAAATGCAAGAAATAAGCTCTCAATTTCGATGAAGCATAAACTATTTAGGGAAGATATACAAGCAAGAATGCACATAATGCAACAACAACAATGACCCCCAAACTAGTTCAGAGTTACGAAAATGCAATGTTTTTCCAATTGAATTCAATTTCCCAACAAATGCAACCTGTTGAAAATGAAAATTCATTTCCTTTCACTAGTTTTTTATATTCAAATGTAATCAAAATCAAAACAAATGAACGAAAGAAGAAATTCATGATCCCTTTACTTTTCTTTTAGCCAAATCAAACAAAAATATCTTTAAGGAATGCACGAATGAAATACTTTTTTCTCTTCTTAAAACGACAAAGATAATCTAAATCAAAACGAAAAAGAAAATTACTTCCAATTTCTTTTGAATTTAGATGAAACACACTCTTCTAGATTTGTGCGCCAAACAAACTGTAATATTTTACTTGACACTAAACCGAAGGGAAACAATAAGAAGCGGAGAGATGACCAAAGCATACACCAACTCTTTTTGAAACAAGACAAGAAAAATGTGACAAAGGGTGTTTGAAATGGAAAAAAATTCCCAAACTTACAACAACTCAAAGAGACGAAAAAAACTCACTCAGAGAAGATAGGTAAGTCAAAGACACAACGAGGAGATCACTGAGATCTCACAAACTCCTTCAAGGGCCAGGACACATTGGAAAATTAGAAGGGAAACCCAAATTCTCCAAAGGTTGAGATCAGTGCTTCTGTGCTAAGAATAAGGGTGTTGAAAGGAAAATCAACGCGATGATACTATATAGAAAAGTGTCGCTAATGCTACTGTGAGGATAGAAAGGGCATTGGTCACTAAAAACAATGAAAAAATAAAAAGAGTCTCAGACAAACACCATAACTGACACAGTGAAGTGACTAACAAACCTTACACAAGCTGAAAGAGGCCTAAGCAAATTTAAATTTCAAAATCGGTGAAACTAATCCAAGATCATTTTAGGGAAGGTGGAATTAAAAGGCTAAAGCTCCAAACTAGAGTTTCTACTTTTGTTGTCAAGATAAAACCCCTCTGCGGACAGAGGCGATCTCTCTAGCCCTAGTGTGGGTCTAGCAACACAAGATTCTTTCTAACATAAGCTTTATTAACTAATTCTTACAATGCAAATAGTAAAGAGACAATACCTATTTCCAATCGCTATCCTTGGATCTGTTAATGGTGACCTAAATCCACAATCCTTGTAGGCCCGCTTCCTGCTACTTATGGTACGTGAATACCCATGGATGATTAAGAGACAACAACAAATGTGATACGATATATAATAAATGTAAACACTAGCTATCTAGCAGATCAAGGAGTACCAAAATATTTTGATAATCATGTAGACAAATAAAGAAAGAAAATATCAGATGTTATTATTGATAAATTAAAAAGGGAGAGCTTACAACTAGGCCTTGATGTTGGAGGCATTCTTAGGTGAAAATAGGATTCCTTCACCCAACTCAAAATAATTCCTTCTCCCGTGCACTTAGGCTTAATCACGATGCTAGCATGCAAAGAGATGAGAGTTTAGACGAGTCTGACAATGATAAACCAAGCTATAAACTTAGGGGAATGAGGGATGTGAATTTATAGAAAAGAGAAGGAGGTTGGGAGCCCATGAAAGGAGGAAGGCCCACTTTCTAAGGGATTATCCCCCATGGATGAGATTAAGGCTCTAAAATGAGAGAACTTGACCTTATCATCTTTGTTCAAAAACCAACTCGCCACCCTTAAGATTCTAGAGGTCGAAGCTTCTCCTCCATTTGAGGAATCACTGCCAGAAAGGGGAACAACATATTTTTCCAAGAAATTATGGTGCTCACAACACTGGGCTAGAACTAGGAAAAGGACATCAGCGTGGTCATGGGACTAGGAAGAGTGTTGATTTAGGAAACTAGGAATTTGACCAAGTTTCTTCAGTAATATTTCAAGGAAGTCTTCTTTGGATCTTCAAGGGGATATGTTAGCATATTTCTTGATGATGGAAAAATTGCACATGATTCGTGATGGGGCATTTCAGGATTAGGGATGGGAAAATGAGCATGGTCACAAATTACTGTGTAACAACTGTCACATTTTCACTCTTATTCTAAAAATAAAAGCACTTGCAGAAACCATTCTCTCAAAAAATGTTGAAACGTGCATTCAAATTAAATGAACACATTATCAAACTGTAACAAGAATTAAATAATTGTCACACTAACAAAGGGAAATGTCCAAGACCTATGTTGTTACAAAATACAAAGGTTAAAATTTTGCAATCATTAAAGCGTGAAAAAAACTAAAAAAAAAATAACAACAATAATACATCAATTATAACTTAGATGAAATCCATCAAACAACTACAACACCTTCCTAACCAGTTATCCATGCTAAGAAGGAGGTCCCTTTCTTCCTAGCAAGGGTTGGTACACTACACAACACATAAGGTAGTCAACAGAAAGGTATGGAATCATTAATGATTGGGATTGCATTAATGAAACATAGAGGATTATAATGTTGGTGCTCCCCTCTATCACCATCTATTTGTTTCTATCTGCCTATATCGTGTGAGGAAAGATCACACCTATTTATAATTTCATATTATAATGATAATATCATCATGAGAATATCTTGATTCTCATGTGATCTAATTTGATAAAAAATTCCAAGGTTAGGATAGATTAGTAACAACTTTTCCAAATCACAATACTTATCAATAGAAAATCATAACTATTTTAGTTGTGTTGTCCATAAAATTCTCCTTTGACATTCGAACTATATTTTGACCATATGCTTTCCAAATTTATCTTCATAACTAATTGGAGTTCAGCACGTCCAAAATAGATCTTCATGTGTAACAACAATTCTTAGTGATTCCTTATTATGTCTTCGACGAGGCAAAACTAGAAATTGTAAGCTTGTAACAATGTATCAACAGACCACAAACCCTATAATAACTTAGTTGTCAGTTTTATGACAAAAATAACCTAAAAAAATAGTTCCCATGCCAAATTACAATTATAATTGATCACAATGATGGAATATAAAAAGAGACATACTTATGTTAATAATGTTTATTACAATGGAAGAGTATGGTCTCGAGAATAAAAAATACTAAAGAAAAATTAGTAAAATCGGTGCAAAAATATGCCAAATTCATGTTTCAACATCTCCCCTAGCCATAAGTATATGCATGTCCTCATGTAGGCCTTTGTATCTAGATCTTGATGTGCTGAGAGTGAAACTATGAAAAATTGTAGGCTCATGTAGTATCTTTTGTAGCCTCGTGAAAGTATCAATTCAATTTCCCATAATTTATCAATTAGATTATATAGATGTTGACATTGATAGGTAGGGATCCAAATAAGATGAAATTTTAACTTGAGTCCAATACAACTAGTCCCACATATCCTATTTCACTCAACATACTAAAAAAACCATAAGGACTGCCTAGATAAAATAAGAAAAAGATAAGGGTCTTCATCTCTTAACTACTTCTTGCAATCATCCCATCTAAGTTTTCTCCCATTCAATGCATCATTTCTTATCCCTCCGATGCTTCTAAGACAACATTCCAAAACCTTGTTTTTGAACTCCATTAGAATCTTCTTGGTTTCTAGATACCACCATATCTAGATATACAGCCTCAAGACTCTTTTAGTAGACCCCGGTTCATTCCAAATAAGCAATTTCATTATTTCTTCATTAGATGTTACAATATCATGGGCAACCTTCCAATTAAGATGATTTTTCACAAAAGACACAAGGGCTCTTAACTAAACATCTCCAATGTATGGTATTATATTAAGATATATTTCACCAAAAAAAACATATTCATGCAGATGTATTTCACATAATAGATGTCATTCTAGAAAAGTGTCTTATTAGAGAGTTTAGAGAAAGTGTTAAGCCTCCTTTACCTCATATTTTCATTTCCCTTTGAGGGTAATCAATCAAAAAAGGAAGCACTTTTATTGCAAAAATAGGGGATGGGATATAGAAGGAGGTTTGTAACTTAAGATATTGTGAATAAGTTCATAAATGGACTCCTTTTCCTATTGTAATAGTTGTACGCCCATTTTCAGTTCTTCCACATGCATTTATGAATACTTCCTTTCTTTTTGAATCTTGACCAAATCCTAAACATTCAATTTTTTAGCCCATGTTTTATTCATATCAACAAAATCCTTATGTTGTTTCGAAGGAATAGCTTAAGCTTTCATTGAGATTGCTAATTTCCTCCACTTCTCCAATTCCTCAATAAAAAATGTTGAATTCAATGGATCCCCATGTTTTTATTGAGTTGTTTATGTTACTGTTACAATGACAATTTAAGAAATTTTCTTAAGAATCAATTGATTCCCTTTCTCCATCGGTTGCACTATCTTGCTTGTTGGTTCTTGAGTGACAAAAACATTGGTGATAAGTTCTTGTGGAGCAACAACAAGTTTTATTTCAAATTTCTCTATTTCAACTACTGGTTCTTATGTAATAGTAGCATCATAGATAGGTTCTTATGGAATAACACACTTTTTTTCCTTCGTCTCGCTCTGCTTCAACTGATGGTTCTTGTGTAACAGCATATTTGATAGGTTTTTTTGGAACAATGGTTTGGAATTCTTCATCTTGATCTCCAACTTGAGTTCTAGGGGAAATAGTGTTTGGCCTTTCAAATCTATTTCCTCCAGCACTTTCTTACTTCGATCATATAATATAAGTTACATTAATTTTGCCACTTATTGTAGGGTTTCTAATCCATTTTGTTTCTACATTGAAGTTTCCCTTCAACCACGGTAAGTTGTTTCCTTATATTCTTCTTTTACTCCAATTTATTAATTTGCTGAATAAGGAGGTCAGTTTCAGACTTAACTGGTAAAGAAACATATTTTTTATTCCTTTTAAGATCCTCCTATTTCTATTGTTCATCAGGTTCCTTTGATTTAGGTGGAACAACATGAACTTTAGGTGTTGGGGTATGTTATTTTACAAATTATTATTATTTCCCTTCATTCTACTATCCCTCGAACTCTAGTTATGTTGTATCAATACCTTCCTCATAAGTTGGGATAGATGAGGGTGTAACAATTACCCACACTCTCTTTTTGGGATTCTTTCCACCCAATGTCTTATTCAATTTCCTCTTTTTCACCATAGTTTATATAGGAGTATATTTTTCATATACTTCCTTAGATTCCAAAGGCATTTATGTTTTTGTAACCCTTGCTTCAACCAACACAGTTCTAAGTGCCCCTATTTCAACAGTCTCTTCATTAGAACCTTCTTCCTCAATAGGGTATCCATAATAACTATCCTCCAATTTTCTACTCGATATATCTTATGGTGTTGTTTTAGAACTTATCTATTGTACTTCTCCCTCACTTTCTTCTATTTATGTGGTTGGTGCATGTGACCTTTCTAATAAACAATTCCATTTTCTTCCATGTTGTTGCAGTGAATGAATTATGATTAAATTGATGAGTGCATGGTTTGTTAGAAATTCTTTGGATGTTTTTCCACAAACAATGCCTTTTCCATGTGTTGTAAATATTTTAGCAAATAACAGGGAAAATTTATAAGTTTTCCATTACAAATATGTGCTAATAACTGAAAGCAATAATTTAATATTTTCCCAAAATTTACCTCACAAGCAATGAAATTTTGAATAAATAAAGCCACATCATCCCAAGGTTGAAGAAGGGATGTTCTATCAGTACCTATCCCCTTTCTCCTTACTTCTTCTCTTAGCTGTAAAAATGTTTCCCTAGTTGTTGGAAATTATATTTTCCTAGAAAACTAGCGACCCCTATTTGAGGTAAACCTAATCTTAGCCTCCACAATGTCCCAAGGCTAAAAGAATATCGATGGAGGTAACCTCAAACCAATATTTTATTTTGGTAGCTAGCCCTACGAAACTAGAGAAGGATTTATCTATAAAAAAAAATTCAAGGATATGATTGGTGAAAGATTGGATTTAAGGCTAGATAGCTCAGCTCTAGGGTTTTGAAAGTTTTAGGATTTTCTATTGGATCAAGGATGAAAATCAGGTAACTAGGTCAAAGTATCAAAAGTAACAATTGTAAGATATATGGAGGAGCAAGATAGTTATGCTTTTGTGATGGGATTAGGATATTTTCAGTGTAGTGTAGGGTTTGAAAGTGAAAGATGATTTTAGTGAGTATGTGTAGCATGAATTCATTAAACAAGAAGGAATATTACATAAAATGACATTCCCAAACAAAACAGAGCTTCCATGAAATAATTATGATTATAAAACTTTTAGTAAAATCACTGAAGAAGGAAGATATGGAAAGGAGACATGTATATCATCTATATAAAACTATAACAAAGAAAATACAATATCACAACTTGAAAACACACGAATTTTTGAATAATAGCTACAACTGGTCCTTTTATTTCCTGAATAAAAAAATTAAGTACAAGCAACAAGAGTTCCACCCTCTAACGTCCAACCATCAAAATGACTAAGAAATTCATACATATAAACCAAACAACCATTTCCCCTCTCTCAGGGGTCAAATACTAGAGTTCTGGAATATTTCACATGAATTCCTCACCTAAAACCTAATGAATAGGGAGGTTAACAAGCTCTCCTCACAATATAAAAACCGATATATTTGACCATGAAAAGAATTTACAACCATGAATCTACCTAATTTTCTTTAACTAGTAGATTTACTATTGATTACTTCATGAAAACACCATAAATGAGTAATTACTATTGATTACTTCATGAAGTGGACTAAGAAAAATGATAAAAATGAGTTCTAGGCAAAAGTGGAGTGAATTGATAGGAAAGCACAACTTGACAGGAGAAAGTGCAACATGATAGGTGTAAGTGACTTTTGGAGGGGTTCCCAAGGTCTAAATCAAGATCTAAAAGATGCTGGAGAAATATCTGCCTATATAATACATCATAATATCTTCAAACACTGAAAAATACTGCTTCTAACCCTCCAAAAATCATCTCCTACAAATACTCCAATAGCGCAACATGCTTCTAAAACAATAGGCAGAAGGGATATTTTTGGGTAGTTTTTTGACATTTTCACCCATCAGAATGTGCTGACATGGATCTCCCAATAGCTGAATTTGATGTACAATTCAAAATAAATATATAAATGCAAAACATTTGTCATTTTGATACCCCCATCAAAAGTGCAGCAATAGGTTCTCTACCCTTTTGAACCAAAAACTATTCAAAATTTCCAAATGCCCCAAAACTTTGAAATTTGTCAAAAAAATTCCAAATTTTCTCAAAGTTGTTCCAGAATTGATCCATGGAGACCTATGATGCTATTTTATGCTATGATGGAATCATTAGTAAGCAAATCCAACTTACCCTTCTTTTTTTTCTTCATTAGGGTTCCCTTAGGTTTTTTCTTCAGCTGCTTCATTCTTACATGAGAAACCTAATTTCTTGTGTAGTAATATGGCCATATGTATATCTATGTTGGTGTTATTATTTCCCTTTTCAGGAGTTTCTCCAAGTGACAATTGACTCTATGAAACAAATATTCATTATCCTTCTCAAATTTTACCAATATTAGCTCATCAACTATCATTTGGGTCCTTGGTGGAGTTGTGCTTCTTTGTTGCTCAAGTACCCTTTTGAGGCCTTTATTCCTTGGTCTCTTTCTTCTTACCCATTATTATTAATCATTTGAATAATCTATCTCAACCATAGCCTTACCTTTTACATCTTTTTTGCTCAAATCAACTTTAGGCTTATTCAAGAGTAGTTGATTTACCTTTAATTTCACATTCTCTTGTTGCAAGAATGAAACCAAAAATTTGGCATTTGATAATATCTCCTTAAGTTCTCTAATCTCAAAATCATTCTCCATTATTATCTTCTCTATTGTTCTATTCTCTTCTTTCACCTCCAATTCTTCCATGTCAGTGTCAAGATGGAATGGCTCTTAATCTTGCAAAGGTGCTTCATGGTGTGATTATGATCCATGTTCAGCTGATGTAGGCTTGGCCCTTTAAACAATGTTTGGAGAAAACACAATCCTCCTTCCTCCTTGATGTTTCTGAGTCTCTTCAGCCCTAGGTGTCCTCTTGACTGAAATTATGCTGGATGAGCCAACCTCCTTTTGCTTGGGTGGTGTTGAAGGTGTACTTTGGCTAGTAGGATGACTAACAGGGAGCAAAAAGACAGTGGACTAAATGAATGTCTCCCAACAAATTTTCATCTGTGTAAGCTGATGTAAGACAATGATTTTGACGAGTTCATGGTGGAAAATACTAGCTTAGTGATCACTCTCTTTATGTTGTACTTTCACTTCCATTTTAGCCAAGCTTTTTTTGAGAAAGTACAGTAGGTTGAGAGTTTATACACTTGTGAAGTGCATCAAAAATCTAACATGATATTTGTACAACCTCGAGATTCTAACCTCACGTGTGAAATACCTCATTATGGCCTTAATAAATGGAGAAAACTTGTCTAGAAACTATCTAAAAGGAAAAAAATTCTTGATGGAATATTTATAATGACTTTTAATGAAATCTTTGTATTTTTGAACATCCAAGTATGAGTCATTGAACCACTTTTATCCAACATTTTGTATCCATTTATTTGTAGCTAAGGCCTTATTTGAAATTGTAAAACTCACTTCTACAATGATGACCTTATCTCTCCTAAGATGTGTGGCAAACAAGCTTGTTAACTTGGCATGATATCCCACTTGTTGGATTTTCTCATTAAACCCTAAACATGATACATTTTGAAAACAATGTTTGGCCAATGATGAAGACATCGACTCCTTAGTGTTAAGTGGCTCAAAACTTGATACTTGTCCTCTTTTTTTGTATGGTTTCTTTCTTCCCTCCATTGAATACAGTTTGAAAAGATAAACCCTAGTGAAATAAAGGGGAAGTAGGTGAGGGGAGGGTATGAAGGGATTAGGGAGACGATATGAGGATATGAAAATTTGGGGAGGTATATACATGTATTAGGAAGCTTGGGGATGTGTATAATGACAAAAATATTGTAGGGATTACTGTAGGGAATTAAAACACAGTTCTAACCCTAAAACTGCCCAAAAACATAGTGTACTAGGAGCTAGGGTTAGGTGTATGGGTTATGAAAATGAGGGTGAGAGGGTGTGAGGTCAATGGGAAATGTATTTGGGTGTGGGGAAGGGTAGATTATGTAATGAATTAGGTATTTTTTCTTGCAACTCAACTATGGAGCACACCCACCAAAAACACAACGTGTGGATTGTGGGAGGGTTTCACCACTGAAATTATGAAATAAATGTTGATAGGAGGTGGAAAGAGCTTCAAAATACTTGTTAAAAAGTCGATGAAAACTTCAATTTACACTGAAAACCCTTTAAGATGAATTTTCTTCCTTTAGAAGCGAAAACGAAGTGAAGGGTCAAAAGTGCAACATAGGTGGCTGAAAATGTAGCGTGGTTTCCTAGAGAGGTCACATTTTGAGAGTGTCCTTCGATGCTTGATGTACTAAGATGGTATTTTATGGTGATTCTTGCTTCAATGCCAATGGAATGAGTGAAATAAATGCCTATATGGTATTTTGTAGCTTGTGGAAATCAAATTCTTTTCATAGTGGTGTAGTGGCTCCACCATGTGTTTTTCACCTTTGAATTGAAAATTTGCAGATTTGGAACATTGAGAAACATATTACATCATATTTGAAATTAAATTACACTTTAAAAAAAATTATTGAGAATTTTCCACATTACTACTCCTTCAATTCTGGATTTACTGGTGAAATGGCAGATTTTTTATTATTTGACCCTAATACCTAATGGTGACATTTCATGAAATGAGAAAAATAATGACCATGGTGGTGTGACTGAGATGATAATGGAGACATTTCAGTGGTGACTCATACAAGTGAATGATGGCAATGACCAAAACATGAAATTTTTGAAAGGAGTAGTAACATAGACACACTAGCCAGTGACCAAATTTTTATTTGAAGACCTACTGAAACCATAAAAAATGACTTCAGACCCTAAAAAAAACCTTGCAAGAGCACATTTGACCACTAGTGATAAACAAAACTGACTGGCACTAACACCTACCACCATAGAAATTATTTCCTCTGTAAAAAAAATTATGAATCCTCTAATTTTTTATTATTGCTCGTACAGATCCTATGTGAATTCCATAGAAATTTGTTCATTGAAACTCTGCAACTTATCAAAGTATGCTAACCACATTACATTCCTAAATATTTTTAGGGCTTATGGATAGTGTAGTAGCACATTAATGGAGTATGGTTCATGATGTATTTCCATTGCTCCCATGGTTTCTTTAGAGACTTTTACTGCACAGATATTGTTATAAGGCCACACTTGTTACATACAAACAATTTTTATTGTAGAGAATATCTGTCAAATAAAAATTGGAAATGGGTAGGGAATAATAATTATTTCCAAGTAGTCACATTTATTTTTCAAAAATTACAGGAGGATTAATGACGATAGTGGGTAATTACTTAATTAGGATGATTTTATTGTGCATTGTCAAAATTGTAATTACCGAATTGGGGTATAGTCACAGTGTATCGTACGATAGATACGGTACACTCATCCCCCAACTTAATTGAATAATTCATCCTCGGCATGTGTAACATAATAAGTGATATCAACCCTTAAATCCAAATTCTACAAGAAAATGGAAATCAAACGTATATGTATTGGCTTATCATTATGATGAAATAGGATTGTAGAAAGAAAGTGACTGGATAAAATTTGTATAATATTTCATGTATGGCTAGAAAGGAAGCTAAAGCAGAGGCTAAAAACAATGCCATAATGAGGGGAAAAATAGGACGTTAAATAGGAAGCTCAAACGCAAGCTAAAAAGGAACCTTTGAATTCATAACATAAGTATAACAAAAAAATATCTAATCACTTATTTTAAATAATAAATTTAATGATTAGACCTTACAAATCTCTGACCATTTCACATAGAATAGCATATAAGTAATGTATGTGTTTTTGAATTACATCACAAGCAGAGAAAATTAACCTCTCTATATAGCCATCATGTGATCTGAATTAGAGAGTTTGAATGAAATGAGGAAGAAAAATAGGACATTAAATAGGAAGATAAAATGAAAGCTAGAAAGGAAGCTAAAGTGGACACTAAAAACAATGCCATAATGAGGAGAAAAAAGGGAAATTAAACATAAATCTAAAACAAAAGGTAAAAATAAAGCTAAAAAGGAAACTAAAGTGGATGCTAAAAACAATTTCATAACGAAGAGAAACATAGGTGTTATGCAGACTAATCCCTCTTGTGGACAAGAGCGATCTCCCTAGTATTCTTTGAATATCTAGAAACAAACATCCATTTGTAAATCGTTTTCTCTAGATTATTTTCAATTCAGAATTATTATAAACAAATAAAGAGGAAATTCCCCTACCTTGAAATCCAACATTCAGTGCATTATTTTATCTAGTCTCTCCAAAGCAGCTTCTTCAGTAAGTAGAGCCTGCAATCAAAGACAGACAAAAGAATTAAAAGAACCTGCAACATATAATAATTAAGAACAACTAATATAACTTAGTGATCAAGGAGTCTAAGTATTTAATTATTCAAATAATCATAATAATAGCTCAATGAGAAAAGGAGATCCATATGTATTATCTTGAATGAAAAGAGTAATTGATGCCTTAATGTCATACAAGTTTCTCCCAGGGTCCTGAACAATCGTTCCTCCTTCAATTTGACAAGCCTTACTCTCTTTTAACTAGCATGGAGTTATGGAAATAAGGGTGTGATCGTTCTCATGCCAACAACAACTAGTGTAGAGAGTATGCTCTCTTTATAATTTCTTCAGCAATTACCTTATACAAGCTACCCTTGAGACTGAAACATGAGCTCAATTTATAGGGAAAAGGAGGTAGTTTCAATTCCATGAAGAGGGGGATGGATTCCTCTCATGAAGGGATTTGAGCTCCATAGACCAAGGGATAAGTTCCATGAGTGTAGGGATAAAGCTCCATGAGTGGAGGGATAAAGTTCGAACTGATCGTGCCTCTAGAAGCTTCTAGTTGGGAGAATATTCGACCAGCTGGGCTTCTAGTACTTACTTTTTCCTTTATTCGACTTTTTATGGGAGTCCACAGGTTTTATTAGCAGAACGTGTGGGAGCTTCCATAGGATATAGAAAAATTATCCGTGAACGTGCAGGAAAAGGCTAGGAAAAGTGTGGAGTTAGACTTTTAAGGGTTTTAATGAGCTTTTCTACAATCCCAAGACTTGTTTTAGGAACATTATGGTTTTTGACTTCTAAGGGAGCATAATATAGGTAGTGATGGACCTATATGGATAGTCAAATGTCATAGTGACAAAATAACGTGTAACATATGGCCCCTAAAGTGCGAAGTATGAGGTTGTTCTGAAGAGTGAAGTGCTTTATTATTTCGAGGATTGGATGCGAACACATCAGTAAAAAACTTGTAAAAACATTCATTGCAATCATATATATATATATATATATCATCGCTGAGGTAAGCATTCCCATACTCAGATCAAAACTAACTAAATGTTTTGGTACATATATGATTTTAATATTACATCAATAGTAGACACAACATGGGTGCAATCATATGTCGTAAGTAGTCTATTGTATCATGAATAATAAAACTCCTTGTAGCCTGGATGGTGGAAACTAGATCCAGCGTCTTGATTTCCGCTTCCTGAACTAGTACGATTCTATCCATGTGATTGATTGTGTCAAAGTTAAACATGGTAGAAACCACTTGATTACTAGTCAATGATGTGAATTGTTAACAAATGTGAGAGGAACCACCAATAATGACAATGGCTCTGAAAGTACTGAGTACAATATATGAAGTGTGAATGAATGATTTTTTATCAAACACTTCACAAAATCCTTCGATCGTAGGTCAATGATGCAACCCGTTGTCGAAGATGAGAAACCTTCCATTAGGGCATGAAGATCCCAAGGTACTAATAGGATTCTAGATCAAATTTCTAGATGATGATTTATCATCGATATAAAGTGACCCGTCGCAGGAAAACCCATGACACGAAACCTTTAGATCAAGTTTTGAAGAAATATTTGCAAGGACTGACTCAGGTATGGTCAACGCGAATGAAGACAAATGTTTGCAATGAATGGTTTATTTGAACTGTCTCTTGAACACATAACGACACTCCAGATGGTTTGGTAACAATTTGTTGAACCCTTAGTTAAACTGAGAGGGGGGCGGGTGAATCAGTTTAACACATACATGGACTTTTAAAACTTTTCTTTTAAATCTTATTTACACCTTCATTTCATGGTCAACTTAATATGTGAGCAACAAGTATTACTATCAAACAGATTTGTTAATGTAATAGTAGATTGAATATGAGAGCAGCAAGTATTAAGCAGATGAGATAAATCACATCAACACATAAACATCATGCACAGAGACACCAGATATAAGTGGAAACCCATAAAAGGAGAAAACCACATCTTATTATTGTTGTGATGCAAAGGCAAGCTCCAACTCCCTCTCACCACTGTTTTCTGCAGGCACCAACCTACAGGAGGCTCTATCCTCAATTCTGCAAGCTACAACTTGCAAGGAAGCTCCAACTCCCATCAATTTTCTGCGGGCACCAACCTACAGGAGGCTCCAACCTCAGTCAGCTACAACTGACATTTTATCAAGCTACAACTTGATGTGGAAGCACCAACTCCCATCTATTTTCTACAGGGACCAACCTACAGGAGGCTCCTACCTCAGTCAGCTACAACTGACATCTATCAAGCTACAACTTGATAGGGAAGCTCCAACTTCCTTATTCTTTCAAAAGAAAAAAACTTGCTGATTTACCTTGGATATCAGCTCTGTTCTGTACTTTCTCTTCTGCTGTTCATCAACTCTTATATCAGACCTGCATCATATCTGCTCAGCCCTTCCTTCTTCTCTTCTTTTCTCCTCAATTCTTCATACTCAACATCCTCTATATTCACACTCTCTGACCTCTTGCAGCTTTCTTATTTTCTTCAACTATCTTCAATTCTGCTGCACACTCTCTCCTCTTCTCATTCTGTTTTCATCAATCTCTCCTCTTGGATATTACCCCCTTTTATAAAAGATAGCTTCATGACTATTTGTATTCTACTGGGAATTCGAAATGGACAGTCATGTCTCTTTGCCTTCTGCCTTCTCATCTCTTTTCAGCTTACTCAGAAAATAGTAACTGTAGGTGCTTATTTTAATATTACAGTGGGATATTTTCTCTCTTCCGGAGACTTACCAATGCATCACAAACAATAAAAACAATTAAAACATTTACATTCGAATTACAATGTGAACTCCAGCTCACTCATTTTGTCTCTTGGCTTGCTGTGCATTTGTCTTTTCTCTAACTGTCTCTTTGTCCCTTTCTCTTCTCTGTATGCCTTTCTGTTTATGGCTGCTGCGTAACTCCTGAATTTATGAACTGCATTTTTATTTTATTTTTATACCAGCGCTTTATATATAAATGAATCTGCTAACTGTAATTCAATCCTTTACACGCAGCAAGTGTCTTGTTGATGTGGCGAGTTCCGCAGGCCGGAACATACATATATTACAATTGTATTACATTAATAATCACCCTCCCGTTAAGCTGAGGCCCGTGGGTCTACAGACCACGCGGCATGTTTTAATACAATCGCAACCATGTTTTATATATCTCACAACAATTATTTTATATAAACAATCGCCCTCCACCTTAAGCCTTTGGTCTTATATTACAATCCAATAAATCAAATCACAGCCTCTAATATATGAAGGGGTCCGGCCCCACATCTCCGTCGGTGGATCGCTGGTGTCAAACAAAACTTGCAATTGCGATTGATCAAATGGACGCGATGACCACATAAAACATGGCTCATAGCGCAATCGGGTCCGAACTTTGAACAAATGCAATCGGGGCACACAGTATAAAAGTTCCGATTGCGATCAGAACACGAATGCGATTTTCACATATTAACTCCCGCATATAACAGGATCGGGTCCGCCACTTCAATCGCAACATATTACACAAGTCGTGCGATCAATCGGAAAGTTCTGATTGCGATTAAGATCCCGGATGCGATTGAACCTATTAAATCCATTGTATAATGCCATCGGGTCCGCCACTTCAATCGCAACATATTACACAAGTCATGCGATCAATCGGAAAGTTCCGATTGCGATTAAGATCCCGAATGCGATTGACCCTATTAAATCCATTGTATAATGCCATCAAGTCCGCCACTTCAATCGCAATCGCAAGTCTTTTAATATGTGTTGCGATTGGGCACTGTTCATTGTATTTTGCCGATGCGATTGGGAAAGGACTTCAAACAAGTTTGAATTACAATTCATACCTCCATCGGGTCTGGACTTCCAATCACAATCGCAACTCATATGTTCTCCGATGTGATTGACCAATGCCGATGCGATTTGACCATAACTCAAATATGTATTATCCCCCGTTTATACACCCATCGGGTCCGGGCTTCAATCGCAATCGCAACTCTCAGTTGGTTGCATGTTCTGCTGCCCTTGTGATCTCCGATTGCGATTGGGGAGGGGTCCCACCTTATCAAACTTTGTTTTATGCGCTCCATAATATAAATGCCTTGGACATTTGTTTATGTGATGCACTGCACATATATGTTTATATATATTTTTTCCGCTGGAGTGAAGCGATTCCCAGAATAAGTTTGTGTTATATTATATGTATAACGCCGGTTGGAGTGTGCAATTCCCGGAATATGGTTCTGTATTATATGCATTGTATTGCCACTGGAGTTAAGCGATTCCTGGAATAAGTTTGTGTTATATTATATGTATAACGCCGGTTGGAGTGTGCGATTCCCGGAATTATGCATATGAATGTATCTGCCGGCTTGGGTGATTCTCGGAATTTTATAACGGCTCTGCCTCTGCCTCTGCTGCTCTTGTCGCTCTGCCTCTGCCTCTGCTTCTTTTTGCTGCCCTGCCTCTGTTCTTCGCTGTGCCTCTGCCTGTTTCTGCTTCAACACTGCCTCCTTTGCTGCCTTTGTTACTTCTTTGTCTCTTCCTTTCTGCTATATCTGTTGTCATAGTTTCTTTGTGCTCCTTTCTCTATTGCGTATATAGAATCCACTCCACCTGTTATACTTGTAGCACATCCTATGAGGCTCCGATCTTCTACGCCTTCAATTCAACAGTTCTTTTCCTCAACTTCGAACTCCGCTATGTTACCAGAGTTCTATTCCTCATCTTGATTTAATTCTGCAGAATGAATTGAAGTATTCTCCCCAACAGTGCTTCACAGTCTTCCCACTAGAATAATTGTTCCTCATCACTCTGTCTCATTCCTCAGCTACTTGTCTTATGATCTCTTTGTTTCATCTGCTCCTTGACTGATGCTACTCCTTAATTCTCCTTTTGCTGCCTCAGGTGTTCTTCCTTTGCCATCTCCTTTGCCTTGTTGCTACCTCAGGTGTTCTTCCTTTGCCATCTCCTTTGCCATCAATGACAACATTTCCAACAGTCTCCCCCTTTGGCATTGATGGCAACACATCCACCAATAATCCAATGCTTCCTCCAAGTCTTCCTCTGTCTAGCTTCTTTTAGAAGACCCTTTCTTCTATTACCTGATTTTCCTCCCCCTTTGACATCAATGGAAAAGGGTTGCACATTTCATAGTGTAGATTCTATCTTTTCATTTTCTCTCTCTAAGATGTGTTTAGGCATTCTTCTTCTGACTTTGTACCATGCTGCTCTATACTGGTGTACAATATTTGTTGAGAGAACACTTTTGAGAATATTTTAACTTGTATATACACATTAAGTCGATATCATTCCAAAGTAATGACATCTATAATTAGACTTGTATAATAAGAGATGCATCATTGGATCAAGACTTAAAGATTGTGAATGCTCCGAGTGACATATCAGGCTTGCTTCAACTATACTTTGGTCTATATTTGATGTAGTGTGCCAATATATTTCTATTGAGGAAGATTGCAGATGGAATATGTCTTCTTCTGCAATAGACATCTGTAGTCAAAATCTATTCCGTTGTGATGATGCCAATATATCTTCTATTGCTGTGGTTCACCTGTACTGCCTATTGTTGGTAATCTGTGCTAAACTGTTGACAGGGATAATACAGTTAAAGACTGAAAGTTCCTTGTTGTTATTGTAAATAAATGAATCACACCAGAGCTTACAGCTTATTGTGAGGATAGGCAATATCTTTCAATATAAGAGACTAATGACTTTCACTGCTTACACACTCTTCCAAAACAACCCCTGCAAATCCTTTGTGCTTAAGGTTCTTTTGCCATAGTTCTTTGATATTGAGGACCTGTATCATATTGCTGTTCCATGATAACTCTTGATATTCTATTGATAGATATGCGACCTGTACCTAGTACCAATTGATATTACCTTGATAAACCATGCAGAGATTTCATTTTAGCTTGCACATGAACCCATATTTTCCACTATTGATCTTCCCACTGTTCACACCAACAATCATCAATATACTAAATCTGATCTTGGCATCATTAAGCTGCTACTTATTTTGTCATCCTGATTTGAAATAATGTCACTACATTTTATTTTCTATGACAGTTCCAGAATCACTGCTGCTTTATACACTGCTTTATATACCAATTCAACTGTTACCATGGCTTTTTGATGCCTTTTTAATAATCGCAACCAGACTTCATAACAAACCTTTGAAGATTTGAATATACCACTCGCTTTATAGTTCACCGCCCGACCTTGTATTAATACTCCATGCTTTGAAAAATGTGCATAATCTGCCTTATGTTATTTAATTTTTTGGCAGGAACTTATGTTAAAAAATGTGCTCTCGGGGGTCTGCAGGTCATGTGTGCACTACCTGCGGACCCTGATAATTTTTCAAAAGGAAAATTATCGAGCTACCAGGGTTTTTGTGTGGAGCTCGTGCAAACATCTGCACTATCTCTACATAAAAACTGTGGAGGCACCGTGACTATTTTAAATTTTACAAATTCTCTTAAAAAAGATTAACATTTTACACTCCAATGGTTTCTAAGTTTCAAATGTGTTTATTTGTAGGCTATTCCAATATGCTAGAGTGGAGAGAACATGAGCATGAGGCTATAGAAAATGAGGTCATAAATGATGCTACCAGAATATGTGCATTGCAAACTTGTGGGTTATATAAGTTCTAGGTGATCCAAGGTATGAAAGCACAAGCATAGCTGATGACATGGTTAGTAAACGCATGAGAAGTTGAAGATCAGTGCTTTATCATTGGTGACCATTGACTCGAATTCAAGCTTGAGGATATCTATTTCCTTACAAGATTATCCTGAAGAGGAGAAAACATATCCTTGTTCAGGGTTAGACAGGGTGGCCTACCCTTTGCTAGCTACAAACAACAATTTTGCAGTGATGAGACAGATCCAAAGGATAATCGTATAGACATAAAAACTATCTTGCAATTAGATCTAAAAGTGATTGCATTCATGGTAACCAGGTTGTGTGGAAGTGCGGCCCCACATGTAGCCACTAAATCTCAAATGCAGACCACAGTAGAGTTTTTCAGAGGCACCATATTCAACTGGTGCAAAGGGGTATTAGCCAACATGAAAGGCCAACTAACCAGAGGAAATAATGCAAAGTTAAAAAAATTTGGTTATGGCACCATTTTTATTTCTTTTGCTTTGAAGAAAATCCTGCTTCTTGCACCTCAGCTTATTCCAGTAGATCGTGGGGAACTTCAGGAACCTCAGATGGTACATTGGGTTGCATTAATGGCCCAACATGTTGGCGATGGTAGTTCAGTGGTTCGGCTCACTTCAGTGTACTTTATGTGGCGAAGGAACCAAGTCTTCACAATTGAAGACTGCTCTTATGCAGGTATATATTTCATAGGTGATCCTGAGATGTTCTTTCCTCCAGGGGCAGAGTGGGACATGTTATGCTCCTATACCAATAGGTGTCATATATCATGATTGAATTGATGGGCTATGTAATATGTTCATACCTTTCCTTGTTGCAAAGGTTTTCTATATTATCAAAAAAAATAAAAAAAATTACAAAATGTAAAGAGGGTATACCCTAAAAGAAAAATCAAAGGGTGAAAAGAATAAAAAATGGCCAAAAAAGTAAAAGAAAATGAACCCCACCAAAAGAAAGGCCAAGGAAAGTGTGCAAGTCTAAATGCCACTAATTTTTGCTCTGATGTAATAAAAAAATTGTGTGCAACTTGTAACTTATTGCACAATTGGTGAACAGTCAAACAACTTAAGCTTAGCTAGTTCATGTTTAGATTTTATGTTTTAGAGATAGAGAATAAAATCTAACCAAACTATTTAATCTTGGCAAATAAGTAGATAGGTAGAGTAAATAAAGGAGCTCAACAGCTTAATCTGAGCCCTTGGATGTAATAAGGTTAGACTTAGATAGATTTATACATGTAAAATAAAACAAAGTGTGATAAGGGTTTGCCAGTATAAGTGCACCCTAATAAAGAAGAAAAAATGCTAGGTTAAAGTAGGTAGGGTAGGTAGATGATGTTGCAGAATTACATGTGATGGATAATGACTCTAAATGTGTTAATTCTTACTTTCATCACAAATGAAATGCAGACATTACATTGGAAGAATTTCAAGCAAAACAAGGTCAAATGATTAACTCCCCTTCTCATTTTTCCCTAAAAATTTTGCTAATTTCCCCTAAGTACTAAGGCATTTGAAAATTAGAGGGGCTCAAGGCATTTCCTTGAATTTTGGAGGGACCGGACCCTCGGCCAAATAATTTAAAAGCCTAAGTACTTAAAACCATCCATAATTCATTCATTTACTTCCATAAGTCTTTTCATACGTAAAATCCTATTTTAATTAGGAAAATTGCACAATATCCCATCAAAAAACCCATTTTCATTCAAGCCTAATTTAAATACACAATCTTAATGTTTTTTATACTTAGCGCTTTTTCATTCATTTTGACATATTAACTTTTAACTTATATTATTTAATTCCCCTATAACATCTACCCATTCCCGTATTATTATGAATATGCAAAATCCCCAGATTTTAAATATCTCGCCCCTTGGTTGAAATATAACCATAATACGAAAGTAACATTAAATAAGGATTAATTAACCCCCACGGTTAATTAATAACTTACCCGACCAATCATATTGCTCCTAATATAATTAAAAATTATTTAATTATATTGGGCCCGCCCTCATTAAACTCCCCTCATCTTGCCTCCCTGATAGCCATTTGATCAACCCCTCCACATCCAATGGTTGTCGTCCATATCGCATTGCCCTCCACGAACGAATGATAACGGGCGATCATGCAGTGGTTTTGCGAACAGTGTCTCACCACATGTCACAAGATATATGGAATCGATAGCTCCCAGCTGAATACCACCCATCCCCAAAAGTGGTGCGATATGTACCATTTACCGCCCTCTGCATACAAAAAACTGTCATTTCCTGCCTACGTCATCCATCCGAAATAAAAAAACCCCTGCCAAACTTGACTTTGTGAATAAAAAAAACAAATTCACGTTATTTTCATCATTTTATCCTGCGACCAGTGTTTCCCATGAAAAACGTCGAAATTAGCTATTGAAGATTTCCAACCGCCACTTTGCCAAACGATTTTTAGCTGAACCAGTCAGCTATTTCCTGCACCTGTTTCCTCACTATTCACTTCCCGAAACCGGTATTTATCCAATTTCCATCAAACCCTGCAAGTATTGGTTTTTATTTTAAATTCCACAAAAAAATACTAAAAAACTGTACAATTCGGTCTTTGTTTCACCCCATAAGTTCCCAGACTTATAATTTTGCCCATTTTTCCACTGAAAACCCAAATTCCTTTCTGAATCCACAATAACCAGAATACTAGAAGCACAATGATGTGAAGACATGTTGGAATTTTTATAAAAAATATCCTTGGATGAATTTTGATTATTTACTACAGTAAGTAATGGTAAAAAGGATAAACAGAAAATAAACAGAGAGCATAATAGTTAAAGAGTATCAGTGGTTAAAGTGTATCAGGTAAAAGTGAAAGTGAAAGTTAAAATGAAGTTATAGAGCAGTCAAAGGTAAACAGTAAAATTAAATACAAAAGCAGTAAAATGGTAAAAAGAAATGAAAATACTTTCACCAACATTGAATTTTGTCTAAAGTGAAAGCAAAACAGTCAAAAGAACAAAAAAGTGAAAAGATGAAAAACACAACAAGAAGGAACATTTTTGTAGAAATTTCATGTTTTAGTCATTGTTTTGAAGAAACTATTGTGATCAATACAAGATTAATTTTGAAAAACTGAAGGAGGTTTATGTTCTTAAGAGAACCATCTACAAACACCTCTCTCTCTTTTCTAATAGCTATTATGGTTTTGGAAATATTAAACAATGTTGGAAAGAACTTTTTGCAGAAAATGCCAGTTAAGTCATCATTTTGCAGAGAATATTGTGGCCAATCCGAAATACATCATACAAAACCGAAGGATTTTTTTGTTCCTAAGAGACCCATATACAAAAACCTATCTCACGTTTTGCAAAGTGATTTCAGAATCAGAGATACATGCACATCTCTACAGGCTATTTTTCAGACTCTATAAAACTCTGTTTTACACATATTTTTACAGATCCTATTTTGCACAGCTGGAGAGGAATTTTAGGTAACTGAAAGAGGTTTATATCACCAACATATTAATACAAAATAACCTCTTTCACTTTTTACATATCCATTATGGATTGATAAATAAAAAGATATCATTGTACCCCAAGTTTGCAGAATTGTTTGTGCAGAATGCACAAAGAAAGGAAGCAGTTAGTGACTTAGATGCCTCATCATTAACTCAGAGTTGGATCAAATTCGAATTCTCCTCTTTTTCATCACCTATCCATAAAAAATAGTGCCAAATCGATGCATTAGTTTGAGTGTACTTTACTTAAGTTCTATTTATGTAAAACAGTTGGAGAGATTTGTGAACCAATCTTGATATTTTTTCAAGATATTTTAGTTTAGAATTTGTATAAATACTTCACTCTTGGAAGTATTTTGGTGGTGGAATTCATATATTTTTATGTAATACTGATTAATTTGGAATAAAGTGCTGTTGGAAAAATTTTTCATGGCTAGCTGGATAAGGAATTGATGCAAAGGACTTTTCACAGGATTCTTGAATCAAACAACGAATCAATAAGTCATCTATCTCTTATGTTTTAAAGTTTTATATTTGTTTATTATACGATATATGTTTTATATATGAATGATAAATGAAAAGGAATAATTCAGAAAGTGCTTAAGTGCAATATGTTTTCAATCGTTATTATTCTTAATGTTTTCCTCTGAACTAGTATGAACAGTGAATTCTTAATTGCTCTTGTTTCCTAGTTTATTCATTTTGATTATTTGGTAAAGAATTCTTAATTTCTCTTTATTAATAATCATTCAAGTTCCCTCTTTCGAATATGATGAAGGATTATTAAATTCCCTTCACCCATTTTGAGTCCATTCCATTCATTTTAGATCTTTAATTGTTCCCTATTTGATTGCATTGCCCTGTGAAACCATCCCTTGTTAAGAAACTAAATCCAGTTAAGCCATCTTATTTGACTCCATTGGCCCAATGGGATAAAATACTTAGTCTTACCCCTTTGTTATTGAATTCCATCACCCAAACACAATCAAAATCCCTAAACTTTCATAACTAGCCTAATATCTTTCAAAAACAAAGCTAAAACTTAAAGAGAGAGCCTCTCTAGGTACAGATTGGCTACATTTTGTACCTAAAAGTTGGTTTGTGGTTACCTCGGACTATTTCTCTCGAACCTGGAGAAATTTCTGAGTGATAACATAGTGGCGAATCCACTGGGGAATACTAACCTTTTTCTTCAGAAATATTTTACAGGTTTAGATCTGATCTATGATGGCAGATAGTGATCAGACACACAAAGGTTAACATCATCCACCTGGTGACTCCAAATCAATTTCAAAATCAAGACTCCACTGGAGGAATGAAACTCAAAGAAAAATATGGAAATATTAGGCTTTCAACTTGGATCTTAATCCAAGACATTATGTTCTTTCTCATTAAGAAAGTTTTTCAATGTATATTGTATTTTATAGAAGATCTTAGATTAGTTTTTAATTATTTTCCTTTCAAGATTGTAAGTAATAATTCTCCTAATCTCTTTGAGCATCTTTCTTATGAATCTAATGATGATAATTTTCCAATTAAGAAGCCTCAAATAATCAAGATTGATCTTAAAATTCCTGTAAATATCCATGTGCCATATAAAGTTCCAGATAGATATAAGCCCCTTATTTTACCTCCTATACTCCATGATTTTCCTAAAAAATACTACAAGTATCTTCCTAGATTTGATGGAGAGAATGGTATCACTACTCAAAAACATATTCAAGGTTTTGAGAATTATTTGGATTTATTTGAGATTGATGAAGATGATGTTAAAATCAGAATTTTTTCTCTTTCTTTGCAAAATAGAATAAAGAATTGGTTCAAAAATCTGCCTAATGCTACCATCTCAAATTTCCAGTAGTTTATCAAAATTTTCCTTCATAGATGGATAATCAAAGTTAATCCTTTTGTGATCATGGATGAATGTAATCAATTAAAAAGACATCCAAATGAAACAATACAACAATTTTCTGACAGATTTAATCAAGTTTATTATTCAATGCCAGAAAATATTAGACCTCCTCATGATTCAGCTCTCTTGCATTATCCAAGTGCCTTTGATCTAGAAATAGAATTTCAGTTAAGAGAAAGAGATCCAAAAACACTTGTACAGATGCAGAACATTGCAATTGATGTAGAAGTTAATCTACAAATCAGACAGGAAAAGTTGAAAGTAGAAGAAGAGGAAAAGAAACATATTGTAGAGGTAAAACGCAGCATTTTGGTAAGAAAACTAGATGAAAGAACACACGAGATCACTATGAAAGATGATTTTTTTATTCAAAATCACCATGAAGAAATAGAAGAGTTTGATAGCCATGAACAAATTCCTCTTAATTCAAATTATCATAGATCAGAAAATGAATTTACAGATCAATATGAGGAAGAGGAATCTACTGATCTAATGTGTATGTTTGATGGCATTCCTTATTTCGATGATTTTCCTAAGTATGATCATTATGATGATAGTTATGTTCTCCAAAATCAAGCTAAATTTACAGAGCAATCAGAAGCTAGTTTGTGGGATGAAGAAACTCAGTTTCAGCAGATTGAAGATAGTGATCAACCAATACAGATCAACCATGAGAGTGAGGAAGAAAGGGTAGAAAATGTGGAAATAAGTGAAGGTTCTTTACCTCTTTTTTTTTCTTCATTTCAGTTCATTAGAGACAACTATCAGGCCATCAATAATCAACAATCTTTAGAAATTGTGATTGACAACAAAGAAGATAATGAAACTATTGATCAAGATTTTTTAGTTTCACAATTTCAATTATCAGTTCCCATTGAAATAAATGATCAAATGACACAAAAAAGTTCCATACCACTATGTTTTGAACCATTTTAGCTTTTAAAGGAAATGTGGTATAACATATTTAATGAAAAGGATGAGAAACTTGTTGAAGTTTATGAAGTCTCATGGAAACCTATATGCTATAGGTTGCAGCCATTTTCCCAAGTTTTTTAGGATCCAATAGCAGATATGTTGAATATTGAAGGCATTCAAAGAATTCGTCTATTAACTAACTATGATTTTCAGAATCAATATGATAAAGGATTCAACAGTCAAACATTACAATCAGTAGGAATATCATCACAAATCTTATCTGAAAGTTTGCAGAGAGATAAAGACGAAAATAAAATTTTTAGTTTCATAGCATGGAGGCCATCCAAAACAGATGTAAAGTTGTTTATATCAGTTAAACATCAGTGTATATATTTTGGAAGATCCTTTTGTACAGTTTCTAGAGTCAACAAAGGAAATCAAGTGTTTCCTTATCCTCTCATTTGTTGACAAGTTTATAATAGGTTGTAGAAGTACAATTTTGATAATCAACAAGAAAATGCAACAAAATATATCAAAGTACATAATTCTTGAATGATTGCATTGGCTATTTCATTTTACCTAACTATCAGTTGAACAGTAGATTGAGTAGGTAGATGAGTGCTAATAAGCTCAGAATTTTGAACATTTTTTTTAGTTTTCAATTTTCAACTAGTTTTTCATTAAGTTGGTTTGAAATTTTTTGTGTTGTTTTAGTTTCAGATCAGATTTTAGTTTACAGAAGACAGAAGATACTTACTAAGATCATAAAAGGTAAAAGATGAAGACAACTGACCTATTGTTCTTGACTTTTCACCGAGAAAATCCATCCCCAAGTGGAGCCAGTGTTATGCTCCTATACCAATAGGTGTCATATATCATGATTGACTTGATGGGCTATGTAATATGTTCATACCTTTCCTTGTTGCAAATTTTTTCCATATTGTCAAAAAAAATCGAAAAATTTACAAAATGTAAAGATGGTATACCCTAAAAGAGAAATCAAAGGGTGAAAAGAATAAAAAAATGGCCAAAAAAGTAAAATAAAATGAACCCCACCAAAAGAAAGGCCAGGGAAAGTGTGCAAGTCTAAATGCCACTACTTTTTTCTCTGATGTAATAAAAAAATTATGTGCAACTTGTAACATATGCCACAATTGGTGAACAGTCAAACAGCTTAAGCTTGGCTAGTTCATGTTTCAATTTTATGTTTTAGAGATAGAGAATAAAATCTGACCAAACTGTTTAATCTTGGCAGATAAGTAGATAGGTAGAGTAAATAAAAGGAGCTCAACAGCGTAATTTGAGCCCTTGGATGTAATAAGGTTAGACTTGGATAGATTTATACATGTAAAAGAAAAGAAAGTGTGATAAAGGTTTGCCAGTCTAAGTGCACCCTAATAAAGAAGAAAAAATGTTAGGTTAAAGTAGGTAGGGTAGGTAGATGATGTTGCAGAATTACATGTGATGGATAATGAATCTAAATGTGTTAATTCTTACTTTCATCACAAATGCAATGCAGACATTACACTGGAATAATTTCAAGAAAAACAAGGTCAAATGATTAACTCCCCTTCTCATTTTTCCCTAAAAATTTCACTAATTTCCCCTAAGTACTAAGGCATTTTAAAATTAGAGGGGCTCAAGGAATTTCCTTGACTTTTGGAGGGACCGGACCCTCGGCCCAATAATTTAAAAGCCTAAGTACTTAAAACCATCCATAAGTCATTCATTTTCTTCCATAAGTCTTTTCCTAAGTAAAATCCTATTTTACTTAGGAAAATTGCACAATATCCCATCAAAAAACCCATTTTCATTCAAGCCTAAGTTAAATACATAGTCTTAATGTTTTTTATACTTAGTGCTTTTTCATTCATTTTGACATATTAACTTTTAACTTATATTATTTAATTCCCCTATAACATCTACCCATTCCCATATTATTATGAATATGCAAAATCCCCAGATTTTAAATATTCCGCCCCTTGGTTGAAATATAACCATAATATGGTAGTAACATTAAATAAGGATTAATTAACCCCCACGGTTAATTAATAACTTACCCAACCAATCATATTGCTCCCGATATAATTAAAAAATATTTAATTATATTGGGCCCACCCTCATTAAACTCCCCTCATCTTGCCTCCTCGATAGCCGTCTGATTAACCCCTCCACATCCAATGGTTGTTGTCCATATCGTATTTCCCTCCACGACCGAAAGATAGTGCGTGATCATAGAGTGGTTTTGCAAACAGTGCCTCGCCACGCGTCACAAGATGTATGGTATCACTGGCTCCCGGCTGAATACCACCCATCCCCAAAAGTAGTGCGATATATACCGTTTACTGCCCTCCACATATGACAAACTGTCATTTCCCGCCTACGTCATCCATCTGAAATAACGAAACCCCTGCAAACCTTGAATTTGTGAATAAAACAAAAAAATGCATGTTATTTTCATCATTTTATCCTACGACCAATGTTTCCCATGCAAAATGTCGAAATCAGCTGCTGAAGATTTCCAACTACCACTTTGCGAAATGATTTTCAGCTGAACCAATCAGCTATTGCCTGCATCTGTTTCTTCACTATTCACTTCACGAAACAGGTATTTATCCAATTTCCGTCAAACCATGCAAGTCTTGGTTTTTATTTTAAATTCCAATAAAAAGACTAAAAAACAGTACAATTCGGTCTTTGTTTCACCCCATAAGTTCCCAGACTTATAATTTTTCCCATTTTTCCACTGAAAACCCAAATTCCTTTCTGAATCCACAAGAACCAAAATACCAGAAGCATAATGATGTGAAGACATGTTTAAAAAATATCCTTGGATGAATTTTGGTTATTTACTACAGTAAGTAATGGTAAAAAGCATAAACAGAAAATAAATAGAGAGCATAACAGTTAAAGAGTATCAACGGTTAAAGTGTATCAGGTAAAAGTCAGAGTGAAAGTCAAAATGAAGTTACAGAGCAGTCAAAGGTAAATAGTGAAAGTAAATACAGAGGCAGTAAAATGGTAAAAATAAACGAAAATACTTTCACCAACATTGAATTTTGTCTAAAGTGAAAATAAAACAGTCAAAAGAACAAAAAAGTGAAAAGATGAAAAACACAACAAGAAGGAACATTTTTGCAGAAATTTCATGTTTTAGTCATTTTTTTGAAGAAACTATTGTGATCAATCTAAGATTAATTTTTAAAAACTAAAGGAGGTTTATGTTCTTAAGAGAACCATCTACAAAAAACTCTCTCACTTTTCTAACAACTATTATGGTTTTGGAAATATTAAAGAATGTTGGAAAGAACTTTTTGCAAAAAATTCCAGTTAAGTCATCAGTTTGCAGAGCATATTGTGGCCAATCCGAAATACATAATAAAAAATGGAAGGAGGTTTTTGTTCCTCAGAGACCCGTATACAGAAACCAATCTCACTTTTTTCACAGTCATTTCAGAATCAGAGATACATGCACATCTTTATAGGCTATTTTTCAGACTTTGTAAAATGGTGTTTTACACATATTTGTATAGAGCCTATTGTGCATAGCTGGAGAGGAATTTTAGGAAACTGAAAGAGGTTTATCTCACCAACAAATTAATACAAAATAAAATCTTTCACTTTTTACATATATATTATGGATTGATAAATACAAAGATATAATTGGACCCCAAGTTTGCAGAATTATTGGAGCAGAATGCACAAAGAAAGGAAGCAGTTAGTGACTTGGATGCCTCATCATCAACTAGGAGTTGGATCAAATTCAAATTATCCTCTTTTTCATCACCTATCCATAAAAAATAGTGCCAAATAGAGGCATTAGTTTGAGTGTCCTTTACTTAAGTTCTATTTATGTAAAACAATTGGAGAGATTTGTGAACTAAACTTGATATTTTTTCAAGATATTTTAGTTTAGAATTTGTATAAATAATTCACTCTTGGAAGTATTTTGGGGGTGGAATTCATATATTTTTCTGTAATATTGATTACTTTGGAATAAATTTTTGTTGGACAATTTTTTCATGGCTAGCTGGATAAGGAATTGATGCAAAGGACATTTCACAGGATTCTTGAATCAAACAACGGATCAATAAGTCATCTATCTCTTATGTTTTAAAGTTTTATATTTGTTTATTATACCATCTGTGTTTAATATTTGAATGATAAACAAAAAGGAATAATTCAGAAAGTGCTTAAGTGCAATCTGTTTTCAATCGTCATTATTCTTAATGTTTTCCTCTGAACTAGTATGAACAGTGAATTCTTAATTGCTCTTGTTTCCTAGTTTATTCATTTTTATTATTTGGTAAAGAATTCTTAATTTCTCTTTATTAATAATCATTCAAGTTCCCTATTTCGAATATGATGAAGGATTCTTAAATTCCCTTCACCCATTTTGAGTCCATTCCATTCATTTTAGATCTTTAATTTTTCCCTATTTGATTACCTTACCCTGTGAAACCATCCCTTGTTAAGAAAATAAATCCAGTTAATCCATCTTCTTTGACTCCATTGGCCCAATGGCATAAACTACTCAGTCCTACCCCTCTGTTATTGAATTCCATCACCCAAACAAAATCAAAATCCCTAAACTTTCATAACTAGCCTAATATCTTTAAAAAAAAAAGCTAAAACTTAAAGAGAGAGCCCTCTCTCGGTACAGATTCGGTAGATTCTGTACTTAAAAGTTGGTTTGTGGTTACCTCAGACTATTTCTCTCGAACCTGGAGAAATTACTGAGTGATAATCGGATGAATCAGGTAAGTAAACTATTTTGATGTTTTTAATATAATTTTAATTTCTTTTTTATCGTCCGATGTTGATGACAATATTTAAATGCATATGTTGGTCCACAATGACCAGCTACACTCCATCGCTTTGATAAGCAGAAAGCAGAGCCTATAGCACCACCACAAGATCATGAAGAAGAGATCATAACTGATATGGAACACAACCTAGAGAGTTTAACCATAGATATTCCTTGGAAAGGGACATATGACATTCCTCTCTGGATTTAGAGACATGTTACAGGTGTTCCAGGACAGTTTAGGAGATTCTTGCGCAAGATGGCGCATGCCATAGTCTAGTGCCATGATCATCATCACGGATAGTGAATTATCATTATGGATTGACATGTTTTTTTTTTGTATTAGTATATATTAGATCATAACATATTTGAACCTATGATCATAGATGATGTAATATTTTGAAAACAAACCTATCTATGTTATTACTACTTTCTCTGAGTATCTTGTTCAACATGTATCGAATGTTGTTTTGGTTTACTATTTTAATGTTGCAAATGTATATTTAGAACACTATTAGCTAATGCATTGGAAAATGTGTTTAAATTTATTGAAATGTGTTGATATTCAATGTAATCAAACTGTTGTTCCAAGAGACTAACCTTCAAAAATAATCTCAATAACACTGGATTTTTAATTGCGTATACTCTGTTTAAATGTAATACAATGAGTTTTGAATCCAACCTAATGTTCAAACACTGAATACCAAATGAAATGGCATCATATAATAACTCAATGACTGTGCTATATTCTTCAATATTATTCATTGTTTGACCAAGGCTTACCCCATGCATATAAACTAACTCATTGGTGGGTGAATAGATAACCCAGGCCATGGAAGAAATATTTTGTGTACTACAATAGGCACCATCAACAAAACCAATGTATGCTTGAAGGTATGTCGACATCTGCAATATCAAGACTAATCAAGATAAGAAGTATAGTAGTAACAACAAATTTAATATAGGAACACTTATCTAATCTAAGGCACACTGTCTAAAAAGTAACTAATATACAAGTGAGATATTTACACAAAATTCAAGCATAATATCTCTTAAGATAAAGACCATTTTTGGGCTTATCTAAAGAGACCCCATCATAATCAGTCAATTCATATGCCCCTTTTGCAAGCACATCTTGACAATGTAGGGACCATGCCACATCGGTTCGAATTTCCCAGTACCTAGCTTATCGTTAGCTTGATCATATACTAAGACTAGGTAACCTTCTAAAAAAACTTGACGAGTAACACTTTGATCATACTGAACTTTCACACATTTTTTATGAGCTTCGATAGCTAATGTAGCGGTGCGTCGAGTCTCACCTAATTGTGCTAAGTACAAAAATTGTTTTTCTTCTTTAGAGGTAGCTGGTAGTAACTCTTTGGCTAATTGGAGTGACGATATTTCACATTCAATGGATAACACAGCTTCTAAACCATAGACCAGTTCAAAAGGAGTGAACCCTATAGCAATTTTTGTTGAGGTTCGGTATGCCCATAGGGCCAAAAAAATCATGGTATGCCAATTCCATTTGTGAGTTCCGATAATCTGTTTAATCATGGCGGTTAAAAATTTATTGATGGCTTCAACCTGAACATTAGCTTGTGGGTAATATGGAGTAGAGTTATCATGGTGCAGGCAAAATTAATCGGAAATTTCGGTCATCATTATATTTCGAAAATGACTCCCATGGTTTATGATAATAGCTTGGTACACCAAAACAAGCAATCACATAATCGAATACGAATGTAGCTGCAACTTTTCCATTTACCGCAAATGTAGGCATTGCCTCAGCCCATTTGGTAAAGTAATCTACAACGAGAATAATATACCCATGCCCCCCGGTCGAGTGAGGGTTACATGTAATGAAATAAATTCCCCATTTCACAAAAGGACTGACAACAATGATTGGGTGAAGAGGAGTTGGAGGTGCATGCATCTTTCGATAAAAAATTTGGCAGTTGTCGTATTTTTGGACTGCAATAATACAATCTTTGAACAATGACGACCAAAAATAACCAGCACGTAATATCTTTTGGGTTGTGGCAAACCCAGACATATGACCACGACATGCTCCAGAGTGGTAGTCATTGAAAACCCTTTCTGCCTCTTTTTGAATTATACAACATCGAAAAATAGAATCTGCACCAAGACGATAAAGTGTGTCCCCAACAATATTGTATTGCTGGGATTGATATCGGATTCTCTGTCAATTTGAACATGAAATATCTGGGCGAAAGGTTTGGTTTTGAAGATATATGATGATATCTCCATATACCATGGATATAACGTACTGATAAGAAACAAAGATTCATCTCCGATGGGATTCTCTACCATGGTTTCCATGTCAGTATTGGGAAAGTCACACATAAGTTCTCTAAACACCAGTGATTTATTTGATTTAGATTTCTCCAATTCCAAATCAAACTCCTATAGGATGAAAATCCATTTAGAGTATTTTCCCCTGAGTAATTGTTTTGTCAAAATATAAATCATCGATTTGCAATTAGATATCACAGTTGTCTTATGTAACAGAATGTAGTGATGGAATGGTTGGAAAACTTGAACTGCTGCCAATGCCAATTTCTCCTCATGTGAATATTTAATTTTCATCGGGTTCAAATTTTGACTTAGATAATAGATCACATGCTCATTGTGAGATTCATCCTCTTGAACTACAACCATTCCAATGGTGGATTCAAAGGCTACTAAGTATAAAAAGTAATCCTAGTGGTAATTGGGTGGATGCAATAATAGTGCATGGGTTAACGCATGTTTTAGAGCATTAAAATATCAATCAAAAATCTCATCCCAAATAAAAGGAACATTTTGTTTCGAAAAATGGGTAAAACCTTTTGTTAACTCATCATAGTTCGGGATAAACCTACGTAAAATGTTTGCTTTCCCTTGCAAACATTGGATTTGGCGTAGTGTGGAAGGAGGAGGTGAATTGATGATGGCCTCAACCTTCGAGGGGTTGACATGAATACTGGCTTTAGAAACAATGAATCCTAGTAATCATCTTGATTGCACACAAAAAACACATTTGTGCGGGTTCAAACGAATCTTGTAATGCCTACACCTCATGAAAACAGCTTGTAACTGTGTAGGATGATCGTCCCTATGTAATGAGTGACCAAGTAAATCATCTAGATAAGGTTGTACAATATGTTTGATATCATGAAAAGCATAAGACATTTCCCTTTGAAAAGTTGCACCAGCATTCTTTAATTCGAAAGGTAACTTGCAATAACCAAATGTTCCCCAAGGACATATAAACATTGTTTTTAGTTGATCAGTAGGGAGTATGTTGATTTGACTATCTTCGGAAAATCCATCCATAAATGAGAAAATTTCATTTTTGGCAGAATCATCGATAATTTTCTCGATATAGGGGGTACGATAATTGTATTTTGGACATGCTTTATTAATATCCCTATAATCAATGCATACTCGTATAGTCCCTTGATTTTTTTTTAACGAGAAATATATTAGATACCCAATCTGTCAATGGAATTGGATAGATAAATCCTGCTCGCAGTAGATTTTCAACTTCATCTTTAATAGTACCAGCTTTTCACAGATGTATTGGACGTAATATTTCTCTAATAGGATTGGCATTCGAGATGTCTTTATTTCATGAATGACAATCTTTGAATCAATTCCTAGCATCTCTTCGTAAGACCAGGAAAATATGTCTCAGAATTCTTGAAATAGGGCTTTATATGTATTAATCTCTTTAATCGTACAAGAAGAACCTATATGAATATTTTCAACAATTTCAAGTTTAACTAATATGTCAATAGGAACAGTTGTATAAATGTTTCCCAAATTATTCTCATAATCCTAATTTGTAATCGATATGGGATTATGTGGTTCCTTGAAATAATCAATTGTAAAAATAGATTAAAAAACATTTTCAAACCTATCAAGTTAAGGGAAAAATGACGATCTATGATGTGGATCATCCCAGGGTAATCCATCCACATACAAAAATTCTCGAATACTTTCATCAGTGTGAAACACTTGTTGAAAAGGATCAGAAAGTGATGTTAAGGTTGGGCTTGATGGTGAAGAAGATTATTCGGTGATCACATTCATTTGATCAATTTTAGTTGAAAGTGTGTCAGAAAATGACTATACTGCCACATATGCCATCTCAAAAGGACTCAAATGCATCTCGCCATTGAAAAAATCCAATTTTGATTATAAAGGCACTACCCAAGTGTCATCGAATGGTATAGTGTTTGCTGAAATAATATTGATGTTTGAAATGGTACGTGGTACATTGGATGGAGGAATAGAGAAAGTTCCCAACAAAGCGAAGTCCTTTACTAAACCTACACCAACATCTTCATATGGGATATTTGATTTTCCAACATGTTGGATACTGTCTTTAGAAGCAGGGTCGGATGAATAATATGAAAAATGATCGATTTTCACAATATTTCCTTTATGAGCAAACATGATTAACCAAAATATGGATGAAATGATAATATTCATGGAATAAGACCAACTACGACCCAAAAAAGGTTATAATCCAGAGAGGCATCAACAACTTCCACATCTAGATTAACAATTTTGCCTTCTACTTCTATAGGTAGATCCTGGAGTATTCCATATGGATGAAATCCTCTTCCATCAAAGGCTTTAAGGATTTTTGGTGATTGGTTGAGAATTGGAGAATGTAGCTTTTTCCAAAAATTTAATGACATTATGCACGTGGATGCCCCCTCATGAATTAAAGTATGAAAAACTCATATGTTTTTAACTAATACTGGACTCTGAAAAGCCATCTAATGAGGGAGTCTCGGTGTAAAATTTTCTAGATCAAAGACCATGAGGTTATAATACTAAGGCTTTATAGCTCTGATAGATGATAAAAGTAATTTCCTTACATGATTTTAGCACTTATAAGGCCGACATTGCTGAAGGGGATATCGCCAAGTCTTTTACAATGTTGTAATTTTGAGCAGCTCTCGCATGTGGATTGAAAGATGATTTTTGAAGTACACCTTTAGTAGACGGTTTAATCACTAGATCATGATTAGGTTTCTCATTGTAAAGTGGATATCGAAAATCGAAGGAGATATAGATGTTGTTTGACTAGAATTTTCTGTCTCTTTACTAGTTACATGATTTTTACTTCCATAGTCTTGTGATCACATCAGAACCATAACCTTAGACATCATTAAAATATCTTCCAATGAATTTGAATAAGATCCTATCATTTTTCTATCTTGAGTAGGAAAATGATCCTTCAAGACAATAGGTGTGGGTGAACCTTTGACAAATTTAGAGACCTCAAACTGATGTGGGCACTCTTTGGTAAAGTGATCCTCATCACAGATAAGACAAGGATAACGAGGTTTCCGCTTATCATCAGATGGTTCATTCTTTTCAGTTTTCTCTTTGGGAGATGAATTTTGTTTGTTTTTATTATTTCCTTTATTCTCTTACGGATTTTAGATTTAGCTGTAGATGAGTCTACAGCATGAATGTCTGCAGAAGTTTCAAGGGAATAATTTCCTTTTCGTGAATCTGGTAAAGTTATGATAGGATACGTAGTTTTTGAGGACTTCTATTACTCTTATTGGTGCTAACTAAACCAATTACACCGCCTGCTGCATAATAACCTGAAAGAGTTGCAGTTATTTGACCAAGATGTGGTAAGTCAAGATTTTTTTCGTATAACGTCCCAGACTGTGTACATACAAGGTCTAAGTACTGAGATTGAGCAATGACCTCTTCTTGCGTAACAACCCCTCCCTTAGCCACATATGCAGTAATCTTTGGAAGGAATGATTTGATAAACCATTATTCCAAGATTTGATCCAGAATAAAAACTTTCACTAAATGTCTTCTATGTCTCCATTAATGTATGTGATTAAATATGTACGTATAAGTAGATTGTTTAATGAAGTCAGGAGTTCCGTGCCATTGTCATATTAGACAGGAAACTGAAAATTTATTAAAAATGTTGTTGCTAACGCGTTGAAATTGTTGAATGAGCCACGTGGTAGTTCAATATACCATTTTGCAGCTAATCCTATCAATTTTCTCTAAAACAATCTTAATCTAATGGAATCATCGATTAAAGAGTTAGATGTGCACTAGAGGTGGTAATTCATGACATGGGTTGAGGGGTCTTCTCCTGATTTACCTTCGAACTTAGGAATATCACTAGGAAACTTATTCGGCATTGGTGGCCAATACAAAAGATAATAAATCAGATCATTTGTTAGGAACAACAAATCAATTATATCCAAAGTTTCTATGAATGGTAACTGATGGTTAGGGTGCTACAGAGAAAATTGATAACCTTGTGGAACTCTACTAGTACTAGGAGGATGATATCCAGGATATCCTGGAATAGCCTGTGCATTTGGGATTGGAATGCCCCTAGATAAACAAGGTTGGTCAGACCATATTGAGGTTGAGCTGGTATCTGATACATGTAACCAGAGTACGGTTGATGTTGGTATACTGGATTCTGTGCTACAGTTCCATATTGATATTTCCCTTGATATGGTTGATAAAAAACCGGAGGTTGGCTTGTTACAATTGTACTTGTACCAGGTTGTGTCACAAGCATCTAAATAGTAGTTTAAAATGTGGGTCCAAATTGTTGTGTAATGACTGGAGGGATTTTTTGTGATAATTGAGGGAATGGAGAAATAGGGGTTGCAGAAATTCCAGGGATAGGTGTGTTAGGCTAAACAGAAGTTGGTGCAGTAGTTTGAGGTGGAGTTCTAGGTGTACTCGGACTAGGTTGTTGAACATTACTAGGTGCAGATACCTATGGTATAACTTGAAGCATAGGTTGGACAGGTTGCTGGATTTTAACTTAACCAATTGGTTGACCAGGTTGATTATAAGGTACTTGCACGTTAGGTTGCAAATTATGTTGATTTGGTGTCAGATTCCACACCGTGTTTACTCCAGGATATGGAGCTCCCATTGAAGGTTGTGTTGTATAAGAAGGACCATAACTGGGTTGATAATTTGGAACGTATGTTTGATAGTTGGATGGATAATTCCCACTAAAATATTGAACTCCCTGAAACAATTGTTGTTCCTGATAGAACTGTGGCCCTAAAGGAGGCTTCTGTCTTTGGAAAGACTGTTTCACTGGCATAGGGTATTATCCTTGAAGAGGTTATGGACCCTGAATAGAGAATTTCCCTTGAGGTTTCCCCCCCAGGCGGTAAATTACTACCTTGAGGATGCCCCCAAGGCAGTAAGTTACTACATTGAGGGTCAAGGTTAGGAGTGTTTCTAGACATCATGTAAACTTGTTTCGTGTTCAAATTTTTGGTATGTGATTCATTTGGAATAGGTGATTGTATAAGTTTTTTGGGAGAAGGAGCTACTTCTGAGAAAGCACCAAAAATTGACTGATGCCCTGGAGGAACATACAGACCACCATACAAATATGATTTCAGAGATGTAGAAAACATGGATGACAAACCATACATGTTGAATTAAGATCTATAATTACCTCTTGATATGGTGCAAAAGGGAATTCGGGGTGGTGAATAGTTTAGACCAGAGTTGTGTAGAAAGTCGGTTAACTGAGAATACCAAGGATCCGATTTGAAATGGCTATAATAGTAAATCAATTCACTTGGCTTAAGATCTAAATATTCCTGATGTGAAAAAATAACAACTTCTTCTTCTATGTCAGTAATTTCTTCAATGCTAATGAGGCCAAGAGGAAGGTTATCAGTGATGTTGAACTTCACTCTTGGTGAATGAGGATGAGTAGGGGTTCGAATGATGAACTCTAAAGCAGGCTCAAATGTAGCAGGTTCATTTTCTAGTTCAGAAATTTTAGCCTCGGTAGCTGATAATTCACTAGTTGTGGAAGTAAGTTCAACTAGTTCAGAAATTGATATTTTCCTTTGAGAATTTTCTGTTTTTTGAGGTTGATCTACCTCGTAATCAAGATGTATAATCACTGATTTTTCCTCGTTTTCAGTTTATCCAATCCATGATGGTTTTCCTTTCTTATATTTAAGGTTTTCTAACTAGCTTGGTGTGTACTCAGGCGGTTTCCCATTCATTCAACGTGATTGTCTAGGTAATTCAACCACGATTAAAAATTTAACACATGAAATCAAATAAAATTTCAACAAAATATCCTAAAGTATCTAAGGAAAAAATCAAATTTATGACACACCTACAAAATATAAGAGAGAAATCTAGAGACAAACAATATATTTCCACACTAAAAACACTAGTTGGTGATGAAATCCAACGTCGCAGAATTTTAATTTGGAAATGGCGGTTGGAATAGTTACCCTGAAAAACTACTTAATGAAAAATTCCAGTGCAATTATCTCCACTTATGCCATCTTGAAGTGAAGAGTACCCTCCAGAAATTTCAAGTGAGTATAGTCGATGTCTCCTCCAGGTATAGTGGGACCTTCTCTCCACTGTCACCTTGGGAAAAATCCTAAATTTTATAGTTAGTAAGGTCACCTATGGGAACAAGTGTACCTGGGGGAACAGTCTACGATCCGATTTACATGCAAGGGCAGAATAAAAAGCTCAATCCCCTTGAAGGCTCCTTGATATAATCCAAGTTTTACCAACAAGTGACCCTAGGCTCCTTGACAATGGTCTATCCGAGGTTTACCATTTTTAGTACATTCACATCTGTTATCTTTCCTAATGAGATAGGTAGGATTACCTCACTAGTTCCGACATAATCTCGTTCTTGACTCTTTTAGGAAGAGATTCTCAGAGCACAAATGCTACAATTGGAGTTTCCTAATGCAATATTTCTACTTTTTTGTTTGAACTGTCTTGGAATGTTAATTAAAACTTGTTCCAAGACACTAGCCTAACCTATGTTGGTTGAAAAGAGCCCTATAAAATGTAAAATATCTAGATTAATTTTATTAAATCGTTGTTTTTAATTTGTCTATTGCTTGAGATAGAAAGAATGGAAGTGAAAATTCAATGATGTTTATGAACCGACTCAAAAATATGCTAAATGCATCTAAATGAGTAGTTCAAGTCTTCTCTTTTCAATTAATCTTATTTAAGGGAAAGATTCAGGGATTTAATAATTTTAGAAAAACCAATTCTTTCATTCATAAAAAAAAACTTTGAAAAGAAGATGATTTATTTGAGAGCTCAAGTTCACAAAAATGATCTATTACTCGTTCAAAATGAAATTCCTTTATCAATCAGATTGGAAACTACAAATGAATAAACAAATTTTTTCCAAAAAGAAAACAATATCTAAAACTCCTAAAAACATAAATTTCAAAATCAAAATAAAAACTCTAATTTTGAATTCTATCTAGAAAGTTTGAGGAATTTTCTCCTATTTTTTGATCAAAATAAGAAAAAATTCTACATATCTCAGTTGAAATGAAAACATCCAAAAATGGTTTGGTGTGAAAATAAGACCTTAGTAAGCTAAAAATATCTTCCAAATTTGCAAATGAAAATGGAATCAATTTTCACAAAAGTAAGGTTTGCAATGTGTTTAACGGTTTAGAAAGAGAATTCCATAATACTTGTAAGTTGAGGTATATGAAGGTTTCTTGTATGGAGCAGCAAGAAAGTAGGGCAAAAAGTCACTTATAAAATCCAAATCGGATGAAAAATCACACAAACGCAAAAGTTGCTGAAAATAAATTCACACATAAGATTTGACAGCTAAGGTAGACTGGGGAAAACACAAAGAATCAAGTGATCTGGCTCCTAAAAAGAGAATTTTAACATTTTCAAAAAAAATCCAGAGGTCTGCAAGTTCTAATGGAGAACAGAGCAGTACCACACTATTCTGAACTAAAATCTATGGTTGCTACCACACTGTTTTCAAATAAAAATCATGGAGGCAAGGAAAAGTACAAAAAAAAGAAAAAAAAAATAGCTTTTCTTTTCAGGGATTCTTAAAATTTATCTACCCAACTCAATCTTAGACAAATCAAAATTAGAAAAATCTCAAAATTCAAATTGAAAATAAGAAAGGAAAACTAAGTTATATTCCCCAGTGGAATCGCCATTTTGTTATGTGGATTAATCCCTCTTGCAAAAAAGAGCGATCTCCCTAGTATTCTACAAATAGATAGAAACAAGCATCCACTTGTAAATCATTTTCTCTAGATTATTTGCAATTCAGAGTTATTATAAAAAAATAAAGAGGACATGCCCCTACCTTGAAATCGAACATTCGGTGCAGTATTTTATCTAGTCACTCCAAAAAGGCTTCTTCAGTAAGTAGATCCTGCAATCAAAGACAAACAAAAGAATTAAAAGCACCTGAAACTTATAATAATTAAGAACAACTAATATAACTTAGTGATAAATGAGTCTAAGTATTGAATTATTCAAATAAGCATAAGAACAACTCAATGATAAAAGGAGATCCATATGTATTACCTTGAATGAAAAGAGTAACTTTACAACTTGAAGCCTTGATGTCGTACAAGTTTCTCCTGGGGTCATGAACAATCGTTCCTCCTTCAATTTGATAAGCCTTCCTCTCTTTGAACCAGCATGGAGTTATGGATATAAGGGTGTGATCATTCTCATGCCAACAACAACTAGTGTAGAGAGTATGCTCTCTTTAGAATTTCTTCGGCAATTACCTTATACAAGCTACCCTTGAGACTGAAACATGAGCTCAATTTATAGCGAATTGGAGGTAGTTTTAGTTCCATGAAGAGAGGGATGGATTCTTCTCATGAAGGGATTTGAGCTCCATAAAGCAAGGGGTAAGCTCCATGAGTGGAGGGATAAAGCTCGAACTGAGGCCTACTCTAGAAGCTTCCATTTGGGAGAATATTTGACCAGCTAGGCTTCTAGAACTTACATTTTCCTTTATTTTAATTTTTACAGAAGTCTGGAGGCTTTATTGGTAGAATGTGCGGGAGCTGCCACAAGCTATAGAACAAGTATCTGCGAACCTGTAGGAAAAGGCTAGGAAAAGTGCGAAGTTAGAATTTTAAGGGTTTTAATGGGCTTTTCTCCAATCCCAAGACTTGGTTTAAGAACATTAGGGTTTTTGACTTCTAAGGGAGCACAATATAGGTAGTGATGGACCTATATGGACAATCAAATTTCATGGTGAAAAAATAACGTGTAACAATAGGATGTTAAACATGAAGCTAAAATGGAAGCTAAAAAGGAAGTTAAACTATATTTTTTTAGTGTCCTATGTCTAGGGATCTTGGTCATGTTAGTCTTAGTATGTATATAGAATAAAAATGTAAATATTAGTCATAATGAGCTCATTATTATTTGTTTCATGAAGCCTAGGTCTAGATTGTCTAGATTGGGTATCATGTAAAGATTTTCATTTTGTTAAGAGCCCAAAATCTAAAATAATGTTTTTCCTTACAAATGGAAATCATGAAAAGTCTTTGGTCACTTGAAAAGGGTACAAAAATCATGTTTCAATTCATTGGTTAATATGAGTTGGTTGGTCCCATTCTAATTCATAGCTAGTAGGCCACCTAATTCTAGGGATAATATCTACATCAAAGGGAATCATGAAATGGTCTAGACATATATTTGGATGCTCTTAGATATCAGTTGAGATGTCATTCCAAAAGGACAGTTTGTGAGGTCAGAAGAGGATTAAAAAAAAGGACAATCATGTATTTTCCAAATGCACCGCACAATCATTATGTTATTCCAAATCATGATCAACATGTTTCATTCCTGCTTCAGACCACGCGAGGCGATTATTTGAATTTTCCCCTTTATCCCTGATCACTCAACCCTTCATCATTTGCATCAGATAGTTCAGGTGGTTCGTTTCATTCACTGTGAAAGGGAGGCAGTCTCACTTCAAGTCCACACTATGTTCAATTTCTCACATGTCAACGATCAAAATTCCCTCAGAAGTGAAAATTCAGTTTATTCTTCATCCTTCAGTCTTGAAATAATTTTGAAATTGCATTTGGAAGCTAGCATAAACCATGTAGAGCCTTAAAATGAGATAAAAAAGTAATTCACTACATTTTATCCTAATTCGTAGTGTTTTTATTTCTCGGCACTACCTTTTCGTCTTGATCCACTGCAAATTGACACAATGAGATATTCCCCTCTTTTATCGTTTCTAATTTTCCTTTTTTCCATTGTGTAAGACCTTGCATGAAAATTTTTTCCTTGGTCAAAAGGCTGTAACAAATATTTTCCTCGAAATTTATGCCCAAAAGTGTTTTAAAAGTCAATTTTACTCTGCGCTATGTTTTTGGCCTTGTGCGTTGTGATTGTCCCTAGTTCAATTTCTTGCCAACATATTACAAAATTCTAAGTTATACAGGGTTTGCCTAAGAAATTCTGCAGTTGTGAGTCTTGATGTAATTGTTGGATTGTATCTTAAAAAGTTGTCACAAGGTTTCGAAACCAGAACACCTCCATTCTTGCTTAAATTAATTGTTCATAACATTATCCAATTCATTGCTGCAAAAGTGAAACTATGCCAATACCATAGGACAAAAACAAAAAATGCAGAGCCATTGTACATTTTGAGCCATGGGACATCACAGCCATTAATACAGATCCATCCATTAGGATGGATTTTGAACAAGTAGTGTTTATGATATTTTATGAAAGAATTCATGGATATCATATGCAGTTGACAAAGGAATTTACTAGGGGTTTTGATGGTCTGAAAAAAAAACGTTGGAAAGTCTAACTTTTCCAATATCATCGCAATCAATATCCGAGGCCACAAAGATTCCTTTTAGTGGAGAGGAATGGTTAAAAGAATGGATTTTGATTTGGTTGCTTTCAAGGAATTTCTTAAGCCAAAACAAAGGAAAGATTTTGTTTCATATTTTCCAAGGAGTTATTTACAAGATCATTGTATCAAATTGTTGGAGGTCATCCAAAGGTACTTTATATGTGAAGGGAGATTTAGTAGGGTGTATCATTATCATATTAGGCTCTTAATGCATTGTATCGGCAAGAAAATAATGAACATTCCATGCTATTTGTTTAGGAGTCTATGTAAGATGGTTCACCGAGTGAAAACAAAAGGAAGTCAAGTTGAGGCCAGTTTATATCATTTTTCATTAACTAAATTGTTGGTAATGAAGGAGCTTGAGAAGAAGGAGAAATAATCATAGGATTTATTTGTTTCTGCATGTTGGGAAGTACAATATTAAAATATTCAAAATACTAAGAAAGACACCCCTTTAGTTGTGGTTGAGGAGGCTTCACATGAAACAAAAATCTGAGTCAAGAAGCCTTTGATTAAAATAAAATTCATTCGTAATAAAAGTGCTAAGAAGCTACAATTTTCCCCTGAGTTTACTTGTGTTTCCTCCATCATTACCTATTCAAGTTATGGAATCAGAGAGCACACAATGAAAAGTGGAAATTGATGAAAGGGGCCAGAAAATTAGGGAGTTACAAGATTAGTTGCAAAAGGCCCATGTGATAATATCTTACTTGCAGCATGAGAATAGGGAGCTTAGGCATAGCTTTTCTCAAGAAATTATCCATCATAGAAGAGAAGAGACATCAAAGGAAACATTGGCACATGTTTCCAAAGGAAAATGTGAAATGGTAATTGACATCGAAAAGATGAAAGAACCAACTCAGTATTCAAGGAGACCTAAGCCTAGGTTTGTTGCCAAGGCGCAGATGCAAGAAAAGGAGTCTGTTTAGCCTATGGTTTTTTATGAGAAGAATGAATTCGAGAAGCTACTGGAACAACTCGAAGGAGTACAACATCATGTAGACAAACTTGTAGAGAAATATCATAGGGATAATATGGCCTTTTTTAAATAGGTAGAGGATTTTATGCCAATCCTTGAAAAAGTTGAGTATAAATTAAAGTGGAACTTGCCTCCGCATAGGAAAGTGAAATATTTATATGTAAAAAACTTGTTCCTAAAGAGAAGATTCAGATTGGTGAAGAAGAAGCTTACTAAAGTCAAAGAATATGGAGGGAAGAGGAAGAGATGCAAGTTCAAATTGCTTGTATAGGCTAGTACAAAGGTGAATCTCTAGTAGGAAACCTCAACCTAGATTTGAAACTTTGTTTCTGGCTCAAGAGATCATAAAAGGTAAATTTTGATGAAAATTGCAAACAAGCAGCAAGGAGCTTGATGCGATTTCCATATATAAATTTGGATAATTGTGGGATAGTGAAGTTGGAAGCTTTTTTTACTATGATAGAGTTTCATGAAGGTTCATGCATCCATTTTGATGTTTCCAATATTTCACATTTGAGGAAAAGTCACCATTTTCTCAATTTTTTGGAGGCGCTGCGAAAACAAACAATGTGTTGCGAAAGTATGGAACATGTCAAAGGGATGTTTGCAAGCCTTTTGAATATTGTTTAGGAGGTCTAGCACCATCACATGAGTATTTGAAGCATACCCATTTTATTCATTTTGAAAGACACAGGTCGCAACCATATACATCATGAAAGTCACTTTGTTTTGTTGTGAAACCGCCTAATGCACTACGAGTCTCAACAATCAGCTCTATTTTGTTTCAAAATTCGAATTTCTTGACTTGTAGTAGTTGTATTGATTATGTGAATAGGTCGAAAATTATCTTAGGGGCTATTTTTAATGTTCATTGGTCAATATTCTAACCTAGTGATGTTTTAAACTTGGATTGGTTTTAAGGAAAATTGTTCCTCTTTTCCAGTATATGCACTAGTTTTTGGATGTATCTAGTTAGATTTGTTTTTGGTAAATGAATTATAGCATATAGGTTAGACGATCGAATATTTGATGATGTATAAATATAGAAAAATAATTGTAAGTGGTTATGTTGGTTGAGATTAGAGAAGAAAGAATTTTGTGCACTATAATTTTCTGAAATCTTTTCCAGTGAATGAATGAAATAGAAGGTGATTCACAGGATTCTTGTGTCAAAATTTTGGTGGCTTGTGCTCCTTTCATATTGTAAATTATCTATGTGTTTACATCCCTATAATGTACATCTTTTGTGCTTGGAAAAAATTAGATGTTTGTTTCAGAATTCATCTTTAATGATGCTCTGTTTTGGTTTTCCAAGTTATTAATGTTTCCATCTTAAAGCAACACTTTAGGCTTCATACACGGTTTGATGCTCTAATGTGTTTATATTTAACCCTTTCTACATTCACCTCCTTCAGAATTTTGATCTAAATCCACCACCAAAGATGCCTACCTTGCCCCTATGGAGAAACCCTCTATTTTTTCAGCATCTCACTGGACAAAATATGATTTGACATGACACCATGCCCAATGGATATGGCTCTTTTCTTATCAATAGGCATCTAAAAATTAAAGAAAAATTGAGCTTATTGTCTACACTAAAACCATATTTTTTGTGTAACCTAAGTGAGATATCCCTCTCCAGGATAGGATGGATAGATTCTGACCTTGAATTGGTTTGTGTTTACATTTTCTATTTCTCCTTTTCAGCCTAGGGAAATCACAGAGTGCTAACATTATGGCGACCATACTAGGAACTCGAAAGCTAAATATTCCCTAATAAAACCTTGAATTGAAAATCTTAAACCTAGTTCCTGTGGGTGAAAATGAGTTAGGAATAATTAGGCTAAAATATTCACCTAAAAATTGCATTTAAGCCTAGTTATGATAAATTTTGTTGGAAATATGGCTTCTAGAAAGATCCATACAAGATTGCATCCAGATCCTGACCCCCCTGAAGTTGTGAGTGATCCTGAGAAATTGATTAGAAAGAAGAAACTTGAAGAAGTTCAAGCAATTAACAGTCCTTTGCAAAGATATCACACCCTTCCTGAAAGCATTATAAAAGTTGAGGACATCAAATTTGATTTTCCATTTGAGCATATCCTTTTTAGATCTAAATCTAATTTATTTTTTTTAAATAGTCGTTGATGAATATAAGCTAATACCCTATATCCCAGCATAGAAACTTAGCATTTAAAATTCTGATAAAGAAATTTTATAGTAGTTTCACGAATATGAGCTCTTGGTCAATCAGCTACACAAGGGTGCTGAAAAATCATCCATATTTCAGTAGGCTATCACAACTTCTTTTGTTCCCTCATTTACTTTTCCTTTGACCCCTTCACATTGTTCTTCTCCTATTACATATGTTTCCTATACTCCTCCCTTTACAACAACTCAACAACATACAATTTCACCACATTTCCCTCCCTCATCATCAAGCACTATAGTAAGTACATTTGCCTCTCAAACCAAAATCATGGCAGCTCATTATTCCCCATTGTTTTTTAGAGCACCTTTGAAGGTTATGCCACTAAATTATGGGAAGTGCATACCTGTATTTGATGGAAATGGGTCTACTACAACACAACAACACATATACAAACTGAATTATTTGCAGATATTGAAGAATTTGATGATGATGATGTTAAGGTAAGGTTATTTACTCAAGGCTTGGCAGGAGAAGTGAGGAAATGATACAGGGGGTTTTCAGCAGGAAGTATTGTTGATCTTCAATAAATTCATCAAATTTTCCTTTCTCGGTGGGTGGTAAAAAATAATCCACTTCAAATTCTTGCAGAGTATGAAAATTTGAAGAGGGCCAGGTGAATTAGTCCAAGATTATTAAAACATATTCAATAATGTTTAAAATTATATCCTTGTAGGAATAAAACCTCCACCAAATTTTCCTTACTTCACTATCTAGATGGATTCGCTGTTGGCATGGCATACCAACTAAGAGAAAGAATCCCAACTACCTCGGAAGATATGCATAAGACTGCAATAAATGTAGAAGAAAATTTTCTAGAAAAGAAAGCCAAAATGAAGGTAGAAAAGAGGGTGACCATCAAGGAGGAAACCTCTTCATGATCTGACATTACGTTGGAAACTTTCGTAAAAACTATGGAGAAGATGATGGAAAAATTGACTCTAACAGATAGAGTTGTTGCAAGAGAACCACATGGAGGCTCTCAAATCATAAATTTAAATTTTAGAAGACAACAAATCAAAATTATGCAAAGGGACCCAAGAAATTGAGGAGATCAACAACAAATTAGACCTCCGTTTTAGGAGAACTATGTAGAAGAAGATAAAGAGGCAGCAAAGGAACAAGAACAAGATCAAATTAATATTTTTGGTGAGGAAGAAGTAGATAATATTTTCTTGACAAAGGAAGAGCAATGTTTGTCTCTACAATCACAACAAGATGTCATGCCCATAAAATCCGAAGATTATAAAAACTATTATTAGAATGCTATTATGGGAGTCCACAAAAAACACAATTTGAGGAATAGGAATGTACCAACAAATCCTTCTAAAAGGTCCAGGATGATATACCCTCTACTAGTCAAACAAAGGTTGATCCTCCCAAAGAAATTCCTCAAAAGCACGTTATAATTGTTATCAAGGTAGAAAGAACTCAATCATATTTTATTCTTGAGAATGAGATATCAAAGTTTAAAATTTGTGTTCCATTAGTTGATTTTATTAAGAAGGATGCATATAAGAGTCAAATTTTTAAGGCATTAAAGGTGGGAGAAGCGTCAGAAAAATTCGATTTAAAATATGATCACCTAAAACTACTTTTTGGTTGAGAAGTTGAAGGTTGAGGTTTTTTTGTAACATTATTTGTTTTGGATAAGTTAGCATGGTATTTTAAAAAATAAAAAATAAAATTCTAAGGTAGAACATGGATGAAAAAAAAAATTATTAAAAAATGTTAGGAAAAGTATATTTTATTAAATCCATGTTAGAAAAAATGATAGGATAGTTTTTTCTAAATAAAGGAGGCAACAACAAAATTTTTAGAGAACCATAAAATAAAAATGTTAATGATTTAGTGATCAAAATGATAATGGCATCCTACTTAAATGCGCCAGATTTTCAAAAATATAAAGTTTAATTAATGTATGTTTGAACCTTTGAAAAAGGGGTTTTATATATTCATTGATTATATATATATATATATATATATATATATATATATATCTGTGTGTGTGTGTGTGTGTGTGTGTGCACATATTGATATTATTGTAAAGTCACTAAACAAGTGCACCCCCTCCACATGTTTCTTATTAACGCGAGGGGGGGGGGGGAGGGTCTGAATTCCATTTACAATGGCCACCCACTTCCACGACGTGGCAACATCACATGACTTCGCACCCCCTCCTCCTAAAACCAGAAATCGGGGGGTACCCCCCCGAAATCCACCATCAGTTTTCCACTCTTAGTACCGTTAGCCTGCGCCATAACCATTTATCCATCCATCACTCATATCCCTCCACCTCAGTTATCCATTATCCTTAAGGCTCCATTATATCCTTTAATACATTCGTTAGTCAATAAACGCACTTCATTTATCCGTTAATCGTACTGTTACACAGTAAATTCACTTGACTGTTAGCCACGACCATTAATCCCAAACGACAATATATAAAATTTCTCACAGTCTCTCGTTCATTACTTTACCTTCACCTGCAATTCACTTTCATCCTCCATCACTATTCCACAGTGAATTATCATCTTTAATTTCCCTTCATATTCCCAAAACCCTATCTTCTTTTTGTAATCCGAAGCTTTGAATTATTGTACCACTTTGTTACAATCAAGCATGGTACCTAAGGCCAAAATGAAAAAACAAACTACTTTGAAAGGTAAAGGTAAGAAATCAGTGACAGAAGAAATCCCGAATGTTGAAAATGTTGTAGAGGTTGTACCCAAGGTCGCTCATAAACTGCCGAGGTCATTCCTGAAGCTGCCAAAGTTGTTGCAGAAGACATTATTGTAGCTCCACAAATCAACCTCGACCTCACACCCCTAGTTGATACTAATTTTAATCTTACTGACTGCCACGGTGAATTTTAATTCTACGAGCTACATCTATGGCTAAAACAGAAGCACATAGATAAACAAGACCTTATCAAGTTTTGGGAGTCCATGTTACCTCTTTTTGCATTCCCTAAAACTCACCCATTCCCAGATTTAATTTCCTAGTGTCAGTAGCAGTATGACCCTATAACCAGGTCAGTGGTGGCTCATAACAAAAATGTTCTGATAACCATATCTCTAGAAACCATTAATCAGATGCTTCTCATCCCCCCTTTTGACTACTTTTCCTATTTCTCCCCTATTTCCCTCATGGATATTTATCACACATTATCCTTCCCACAGAGAGCTCAGATATTCGACGCATTTCTACTTGAGGATGCAGATTTACCAAAGAGAAATCTCCCATATGCATCCTCCATCTCCCCTATTTCTTCCAAACACTGCATCTCCCTCCTTTCGTATTTGTTAGGATAACCCAATGATGAAACCATTGATGAACCTATCATAGGTTTTTTATCTATCTTTAGCCTTGAAAAACTACCATTGTTTACGTACAATTACAACCATTTTCTGGAGGATATTATACATGAACAATTCATGAATTTTACCACTCAAGGAGCATTTACTTATTCTTCTTTGATCATTCATATGATTTTGTTTTAGCAGGTAGACACATTTCCCATTCATTTCAAAAGGAAAAATGCACATGGAATGAATCAGTTCGTGATTCATTTGACATAATTGGTTAGAGCTTCGTCAACAACTAATTCTTTATCAGAATTCATAGACTTATTCATTCATCCAGTCAGGCAGTTTCTAACCAATTCATCAGAGCCTAGAATCGGAGACGACATTAAGAGAATTCTACACCTCAGTAAACAAGCAAAGACAAGTGATTGGTATCTATATAAGAATTACACAGAGATCAAGGTGTATGGTTGCGAGCTTCCACCATACAAACTTCCAAAATATATGCCTATGAGAATTTTCTCTTTAGAATACATTAGACATGTGTTAAATGTGGATGAATTGCATTTTGTTTAAGGAAAGAAGAAATCCCAGTTTAAAATTAAGGCCAATTTTGGATTATTCATTTGTAATACCAGAGCAATTGGTATTTATGCAGATATGATATTAAATAATATGGGTTTTCAGTCAAGTCTTACATGGTCAAATGACCCTCATGGCATTATTTCTTCTCTAAGGGTTCACTTCAAGACAACCTCTTACACTCACACCTCTAGAGCAGAAATAGAGAAGTACATGAATTGGGATGAATTGGTAGAAGGTAGTTTACAAGAAGAAGATGAACAAGTCATTTCTACTTCAAATGTACAAACACCAGTGCTTGACAGTAAACAAGAAAAGAGGGTTAGAGAAGAGACACCAAATTCCAAGGAGTTTATTAAATAATTCATCTTACAACTTAAGAATCCAAGGCTTGATTAATCCTTGCTTTCAGAAGATAAACAACTAGACATCATAGATTTGGGAGAAACTAAATTCTCCACATCTACAAATATTCCTCAAACTTCTCCATCAGCATCACTGCAAGACAACCAATAGATATCATCCAACATGCAGATTCCAACTCTTCAAAAGAGAAAAATATTTTCTCCAAATTTCTATAAATCAAACAAAATAATGAAGCATTGAAGTCAGATGTTTACAACCAATTTTGGAAATAGACATCTTCATCACAACACAAGCTTCTCACTACCTTTGACATTAAGAAGGGCAGGATGTAGATGGCCTTCCTACAGGCAACATTTCCATTTCCTGAGACCCATGCAGACTATAAGAATACTATCTTATCATCTGATGCAAGACACATACATCCCATTGACCAGATGGATATGAACAGGCATTCAGGAGAAATGTTATTTTCAACCATGACTACAACAGTTATGTCTCTTTCAAAATAAAAGGTAGCACTATCAAATATGCAATCACCATTGAAGATTGAGAAACTATATTGTTTGGCTAAAGACAACAAGATAATGACATTGGAAGAGCTTGTAGTAAAAGTAGGATATGATCCTACTAACTACAAAGTAGCTGAATAAATCATCAAGAAGAAAATTGAAGACATTGTTGCTCTGTGAAAACATCTTAATCTTCCCTCGACTGAAGCCCCATAGACTAAATAGTTGGCACAAAATGAATCTTACAAGGAGAAAATGCTTAAGTTAACTATTGACCAAAACTACAAATCAGAAAAATGGAAGAATAGATGGAAGAAATGTTGAAAGAGAAATCAAAACTTCAAGTGAATGTTGATTCTACTTTAGCAACTCAAACATCTTCTACAGGTGCAGAAACCTCAACAGCCTTGAACATGACTGATCTAGCACAAATTTCTCAAGAATTATTCACTTAGAAGTAAGCACAGGAAAAGAAAAATTAGAATTTTCAACTTCTTGAGTCTCAAAAGATGAAAAATGATACTTTGTATCTAGAAGAAATGTAGAATACTCATTAGTTGGAACTTAGAATTAAAGAACTGGAAAGTGAAACTTTAATGGCATCAACTTTAGGAGAATCTAAGTATAGTATCTGGGAAAACATCAGTGATTCCATTACTAAAATATGACCATCCATTCAGATCATCTTTGAGTAGCGGGAACTCATCAACAAATTCAGAAAAAAATTCAAGAACACAAGGATCAACTCCAATAGAAACCAAGTGAAGCTTCAGATATGATTAAGGTTCTTAATTCAAAAAGCAAGGAGGATTTGGAAGAAATCAATATCTCAAATAGGACTGCAACTATTTTGGAGATAAATAAGGTTTTTCAGAATATGAACTTGATAAAACAGTTGCAGGCCGAGTGTGAAGCCTTAAATTTTATTGTCCAAAGGTTTCATATTAAATTTAATATTTTAAATCATAAAGGTTTTCCAGGTCTAGTTGGATTAGATGATAAGTTGGTCAAGTTAGAAGATTATTGGAAAAAGTTGTATACAATTGCAATAGACAAAACAAAGTTTGCAGCTATCAAAGGTCACATCACAGGAAAAGCTTTTCTTGAAGCTCTACAGTTTGACTTGATTATTCAACATCAAATAAAATAATTTTCATCCAAAAAAGTACTTTTGATAGATTCCCTGAAGTAGATGAAGTCTTCAGGAAAATGATGAATTATGAAATTCCAAGTAAATATCAGTGGCATAAGTTTTGTGAAACCATTGAGTGAAAAGATTAATTTTATAGCATGCCAACACACCCAAATTTTTATACCTAAGTTAGCAAAAAATTCCAGTGAAAAAAGGACAAGTCAGAAACAACTTTCATCAGAAGAGGTCGAATCATTAACAACCTCCAGAAAAATAGAGACACTGAACCTATCTGTCTCCTTTTATTCTTATTATCCTATTATTGTAAATCAATTAAGATATTTCTATAATTTTGTTATTTAGTATAAATAACTCTCAATATGAGTTATGAAGGGTTGCACCCTTAGATGAGCATATTTTGTAAAGAAAAAATTGTACTAAGTGATTTCTAGGTCGTTTTGATCATCAATAATACAAGCAGGATTCTGAAATCATCTTGTACAGCTATGTCTTCTCTGTGATTTTTCCAATTTTCTATCATTATGTTTCTTCATATGTTTAATTATCATCAAAATAACTAGGTGAGGTTGACTGTGTTTCAGCAACCTTATAATTCCTCCTGAAGTTATAATTATTATAAAGAATGATTTACTTAAAAATCTATTAATGTAAGTCCCCTTTATCAATAAATTCTTAGTATTTTGGTGATGTTAAAATATATTTTGTTGAAATTTTGAATACTGTTTAAAAATTTTCCAACTTATGGTTTATTGAATAGTTCAATTTGAATGTTTAATAATCATATCTTCTTATTCTACTTAATCAAAATTACGAAATCCTAATTATTGTATGAGATGAAGAAGAAACCCTTACTTTAAATTATTGATATTATAATCAAGATTTAAAAACCTTAACTATTTGAATCTATCTTATGCATTGGTCCTCCAAATATTTTAAAACACAAACAAACATATTAGATGCTTTGGCATGATTATTGACCAAAATCATCTCAAAGGACAACATCAAATTGGCGTCATTGCTGGGGAGACGAAGAGTAAAAACTAAATCTTCCTAGGACAATGATTTTTCCTCTTTTCCTTTAAGGTGAATAAATAATAAAGATATAGGTCAAAACCTTTCACCTGGCGATTCCATTGTTTCAAACTGGCTCCTTTTAAGCACACTAGATCTAGATCTAAATCTGAGATTGTTAACCCTTTACTAGATCTAGAAAAACTTGTTAGGGAAGCCTCTTTGAAAAGAAAACATAATATTCCTGCTTCTTCCTCTTCAAACTTACAGCAAGAAAGTTCATCCATAGATCCCTATTTAGTACTTTCATCCCAACCTGAGTTGACTTAATTACCTCCTAGAGTTGCTGAACTTTATTCACAAGGAATAAATCTTCAGTCAACTTTGTTGGAAGCCTCACCTACATCTCAGACAGAATTGGGCTTGCATTTGAATGAATTTAAGCCTATTGATTTTGTTACTCTAGTCTATCATCCTATTCCATTAGACTCTAATCAACCAGAAGAGATAGTTTTTGTCTATTCCAATCCATTATTCAAATATAAGGAAGAATATTTAACACCATCAGTTTAAAAACTAATTGTTAAAATCTCTTTGAGATCCCCACTTCCTCCTCCTCCTTCACATTCTCCTCCACCCTTTAATACTCATTCACCTACATCTTCATCTTCATCTTCATCAACATCAACTTCATCATCCATGGATTTTAAACCCATTATACAAGCTAGGTATGTTGCTCTTGTTCTTCCTAACATCGTGGGAAATTTTCCTGATGGATATCTTAAACATTTACCAATATTTAATGGAGGGACAACTCCCTCATCAGAAGATCACATAACTGCCTTCTTAGATTTCCTAGTCAATATGAATATCGAGCATGAATATGTTTATATGAGATTTTTTGTATATTCCTTTGAAGGTCATGCTAGGATCTGGTTTAGGAAACTTAAAGTAGATTATATTTGAACCTGGAATTAAATTATAACTATGTTTAAAAGCCAATGGGGGGTAAATAAATACGTTGTTTACCTCCTCACTGAATTTAAAGAGTTAAAAATAAATCCTAGTGAACCTGTAGCTGAATTTATCAAATGATTTAATAAATTCTACCACAAAATTCTTGTTGATTGCAAACCTCCAATAGCTGCTACAAAGGTCATATTTTCAAAAGCATTCGATGATGACTTTGCAGTCATGCTAAGGGAGAGAATTTCTAATACATTACATGGTATGCAGACTAATGCTATTGAGGTAGAAGTAAATAGGTTAGCTTCTAGTAAAATTAGAGCTAAAGAAGAGAAAGCCCAAAGGAAATTAAAAAATCAGGAAGCATCTTCCTCTAAGTCTAAAAGTGAAGATTTAAAGATTGATGAAATCACAACTCTTCTTATAAATCTATCCAATATAATTTCAAATATTGAAACTCAACCAAGAACTATCCAAAAAACTATTTCTAGACCATGAATAGAGGCCCAAGGTTAGTACAAGAAAGTTTCTCCATTACAAATTCTTCAGACTCCTCATAATGAACAACAAGTTCCTACCCCATTGTTGACTAATGATCAACAACCTAAGAAAAATACTTTTTCTATTACTTAAGACATAAATATTGTAGATCAAACATCTGTTCAGACTCACATTGTCCCTATTTCCCAAAACCAAAGCCCTCAAGAAAACTAAGATACTTCTCAGGTTTATAAGTATAAAGCCTTTTATGAGTTTCTAATTGTAGAACTCAATGAAAGATATGAGTTAAGACCTAGAGCTGGTCCTAGAAGGCCTCCCAAGAACCCTGTAATAATTGAACCTCAACTAAAATCGACCGAAACTCAAACTCCTCCTCCTCAACCTTAAAATCAGTCAAATGATTCTACTTAGATTGATAAAACAATATTGACTACCTTTAATGTTGATAAATAATTAGAAAGAGTCAAAATTCCAATTCCACTTTCTAAACTCTCTAAAAATCTAGGGTATAAAAGTCAAGTAGCCAAGTAGATCCAAAATTCTAGTATGGACGCTGAAGGAGATATTATTAGTCTACAAAATGAAAGACAAACTATAGATTTTGGTCCTAGTTCTAATATGATTGATGAATCTATACCACCCCTCTATCTAACTTTAAAGGTGCATGATTCTCCACTATACAACTGTATGCTTGATTCTGGTTCTTCGCACAATTTAATGCCTAAATTCATCATGGAACAACTAAATATGGATATCACTCGAACCTATCATGATTTGTATACTTTTGATTCAAATAGGGTCGAATGTTTAGGACTCATTAAAGATTTAGTGGTCACTTTACATTAGATACCAGTTAAAAGTCTAGCATTAGAAATAGTTGTTACTGACATTCCTCCAAAATTTAGAATGTTGTTATCAATATCATGTTGTGGAAAATTGGGAGGAAGTCTTCAAATGGACATGTCTTTTTCCACTATCCTTGTATATGGTGGAGAGAGCCTTAGGTTGTATAGAGAAGTGAGATTATTATACACTGTTTGTAATGCTAATCAAGCTAGGAATCATCCCATTTATACAGTAGATCAAGAATTTAGTTGTTTTCAACTATCATCAGACACTTCATAGGATTCTCAACTCAATATTGAGGATGTAGTTAACACCTCTAAACCAGTTCATACTAAAATTTGGAAATTATTTTTTTATGGATCCTACACCAAACATGGAGCTGGAGCAATATTTTTTTATTTCACCTGATAAAGAAAATATTAAACAATCATGCAAATTATATTTTGAGGTCACAAACAATGTCGCTAAATATAAAGCTTTTATCCTAGGATTACAACTTGCTAGAAGTATAAAGGTAAAAAAATTGAGTGTTTTCACTGAATCAGAACTAATAGTAAGACAAGTTAGGAGTCTTTGTCAAAAAAAGAACCATAGACTTAGGTCTTATAGAAATGAGATTTGGAACACTATTGAAAATTCATTTCATGCTTTTAACATCACTTTTATTCCTAGAGATGAAAACCTGCATGCAAATTCATTAGTTGTTTCAGCTAGTTCCTTCAAGATTCTAGATCATTTTAGACATAAATCAAATATAGGCCTTCAATCCCAGATAATCTTAAACATTGTAAAATGTTTGAGGATGATGAAAAATTAATATCCCTTTTGCAAGTTATTGACTAATTTTTTGTATTGCAAATTGAAGAGGATAATTCAGACAATAAAGAAGCTACCCAAAATAAGAAAAAATCGGATCTGGAATCAAAGGTAGCTGATCATGATATAATTTATAATATTGTCAAATGGGAAAAGTAGGAATATAGTAAAAAATGCTGGAATAGCAGCAAATGTTAACACATTACATATGAACCAAATGACAGATCCATGGTATTATGCATAATAGCAATAAATAAGTATAATATCTTGGGGATCAAGTCCCTCAAGATAGGCAAACGAAGCCTCCAATTCCCAAAAGCACCCAGTACACTGCTACACTGCTACACTGAAGCAAGTACAACATAGTTTTAATTACTAATACTATATCTAGGACATATATATAATTGCATCTGATAAGATCATGCTCATATAAGGCCAAAAATGGAGATCTATGCTCCCATACACTTTTCCTAGATAACCCAGGAAGGGCTTCTGGAAATACACAATATATAAATGGTGGATCTAAAGCCCTCAGGTTGAAGATTCATTGCAACTAAAGCACATAGAAGGAGGTTGTTGAATCTGATTTAGATATGAAAGTACTCCTCCAAAAGACTCTCTCAATGAAGGGTTGATCCCTTCAATGGAAAGCAAACACTCCCAATGGAGCACTAAACTTACCCTTGCAATAGCTCACAAAAATAATGAAGTCATGGACTAGAATTGCACTGTAGGGGATGATGTTGCCTTGGCCTAATGCCAAAATATGAAATGTATCATAGGGACCTTTACTGGTCTCCCAATGGTAAGGAAGTTTCCTCCAATTAAAACAAGCTCAGAAATGGCCCAAAGAAACCCTCCACTATTGCACCCTACAACTCGGCACATATCTAAATATAATCTACACTGTAGAATAAATATGAAGCTTGGCCCAATGCTAGAATGTGGAAATGATACTGCAATACTCTTCCTTTGAGGCTTCTCAAGGATATAGGTAGGACTCTCGCTCAGGAACACCCTTGTGCTAAACAACACTACAATCTTAGCTAAACAAGTGAAGAGAGATCAAAGTCTTAACATACCACATCAGATAATAACTAAAACATGATCAAAATGGCTGCCATCCTCTTCCTTATATTCTTGGTGAGCTTCCTCACCCTGGGCACCACTTATTAAAGGCACTACTTCCATGCAAAGGATCTCCCTCCAAAACTGCGTTTTCCCTCATTGAATGTCCACTACTTCCATACCAGCGTTGTTGATTTGGTCAAAGTTGACCTAATCCACATGCTTCTTCCCTTGTTCACACATAAGGGAGCTTTATCTTTCTCTTTCGATGCACTCCATTCAAATTTGGAGTGGTTTTATTCCTACTAAGGAGATTTATGGGTCTCCCTACCCTCTTATTCTTCTAACTAAGAAGAAAAAATATATTTTAATATTCAAATTAGTTGCATGCTAATTTAGGAATATTACAATCCTCCCCTCCCAAATGTTTCTTGTCCTCAAGCAACTGCAAGGATATATTTGAAAAATGTAGGGAGTTTTCATCCCCATGTGATGCTCCATCCTCCAAGCTATCATCCATATAAAATGAATCACCCTCTAGAATGGTAATTCATAGAAAAAATCCTCCCATATGAGAGGCTCCTCCCAAAGACATAAGTCAATCATATGGATCCCTTCATGGGGAAAAAAGTGATATAATGTAGCAGCCATATAATGTCCCATGCTCCCCTTGAAGCATGAAGAATTGTGGGAAGTTTCATTCCCAATGGAAACATCCAACCAATGTGTCATCCCTCCAATCATGTCCCAAACAATAGTAAGAACATCATCAACATATGGGATCACAATCAAAGTCATGCTAGCTGCCATGTGTAGTAATGGAGAAGGAAAATGGTCCCTCATGTGAAACCAACATATCTTTACTCCTAATTGCATCAGAATATGGCATGATGAGTGGTTTCCCAACCACTTTTTTTCTGTCCCAATCTCCTCACAATCTTGGAGAAGGTGTATGGTGTATGGTTCAAATTGAGCATACCTTGCATAAGATATCATCTCCTAGAGATATCCTAGGGAGTGGCCATCATAAATGCTGCGTATGGCCTCAAGTAGACCATGAAGTCTAGAAGAAATAGTGCCCCTTCTTGGAGCAATTCCCTGCACATGAATGGTAAGGAAATTAAAATACATGGTAAATGAATCATGATGTACATAAATACAATCTTTACCATGTACTTGGTTCAAGCTAGTAAGGTGGCTCATAGATAGACCTCCTCTCACTACTAATGAGAAAGGAAGTGGTTGTGATAACTCTACCAAATAGCTATGTCTCTCCTCAGTCTCCAAACAATCCATGCATCTCCTCATATGATGGTTCATCTCCTCTTTGAAGCCTTCCCAAATGAATCCCTCCAGGATAGTATGGTATGCTTTTATAGAACCAGTGGGTTTGGAGAACAAACCCTCATATGCTGCATCTAGTAGTTTCTCCTTGATTTTATAAGATTTAGTCAAGAATACCCTAATCTAAAAATAGATGACCCCATCTCTCACTACATATCTCCCATCAAATAACTGGCCATCAAGCACTCTGCATGAAAAGAGATCCTTGGAGTATTCCACTAACAGTTGGGATCTCCGATAAGGGTCAATACTCAATAATGACAGCACTGCTAATCTATCATGTGAAGAACATGTCATGTTGTTGCTCTCTTATTTGACATCTCCCATGCCAAAGTCATACATCAAGATGTTGCAATATTGCCCTTGTTTCTCCTCCTACAGCTGCTCATGCTTTAGTGAAGGTGGAAGTTTTTGGAGGCTAGCCTTCCATGGGAAGCTATCACCCATCAAAAAAATTCTGAGTTTGGCCAATGTAAGCATGAGTGGCCATGAACCCCTACCAAATATGGAATATTCATTCCAATGTGGAAGTATCTTTTGATTCTCCAAGGCCATGGAGTGGTCTCCTTGCACCATGATGGTGCCATCCATCCCTGAAACATCTTCTCTTAGCACAAGATGTTTGGTGAGAGTGGGTAATACTGATATTGGGAGAATGTCTCCCTCCTCCTTCAGCCTACCCTAGACTCTCTGCACTGTGTCAATTCCTCCAAAGGTTCTCACCCCTCCCAAATCTATGAGTGGTGCAACCAAATGTGAAGCATATATCATCATCTCTTGATCTTCCTATCTCCCAAGTGGAATGACTCCATGCAATGAGACATCAGTATCAAGAGTAGACTGCATATATGAGTGGACTTCTTTGTCCTTGCTCTCACCGCATAAATTAGTCTATCTCTTATGTTCATCAACTTTCTGAAATAGACAGGGGTGTGTGCTCCTAATCATGTTATGTTGGTCCTCCTCCCTATCCTATTCTATCATGTTCAAGGTCTCAAAATCTAGCAATGATGGCACATGTTGCTCGTGGACCATACCTTGATCTCCGCATGTGAGATTCTTTGGAATTCCTTGCAAGGGTACAAGAAGTCCTATCATTGGAGAAATTTCTCCATCTTCCTCTCCATGAGGTACTAGATCTGCTCCTAATGTGACAACATTGTTACCTCTTTGCTTCTCTTCTCCTTCATCATGAATGGAGGCTACCTCATCAACATTAAGATGCTCTTTGTTTTGATCCTCTAGCAAGGTATTCTGCAAGTTTCTAACCCGCTCAATAGAATTCTGTAATGGATTTGGGTTTATATATCCTTCCAACTCATGTAAAGGTTTTTTTTTTTTAGGCTTGGCTAGCTCAACCAAGGATGTTTCAGAATTTTTTACATCAAATATTCTCACTAATCTCCTAATGAAATTTGCATAAGTAGATAAATTTACATAATTCAAGGAGGAAGTTTCATAAAACCACTAGGAATAAGCCTTACCTTCAAGATGTAGTGATGCTACTCTAATGGCTTCATCTTATGAAAATTGGTGCTGTTGCAAATAGGTGTGTAGCTCCTTCACCCAAGCCCTAGCTATGCATCTAGGTGACCCATCAAAAGCTGATAGAAATAATCTACCCAAATCATGCTGCTTGCACCTATTGCTTCTATTGTGTTTGCTAGGTCTTTTATTCTCCTCGATCTTGCAAAACCCTTGGAAGTTTAGATGATCCTTAAATCTCTGAGATTGGGATTCATACTTTTGAAGATAGTCACCAAGAGTCCCCTCCTTTGGTACATATCCTTCCTCCATATCTCTTGCTATGAACATAGGCATGGTAGAGTGTTGTAGATCTAATTGTGTGGCTTAATTATCACACTCATAATATGAATAACTAGAGCTTTCTTCATGTGAAAATATTCTTGAGAAATCTTCCTGTATTTCCCTCCTCATTCCCTTGATTTCTATGTTAAGCTCATGCATAGATTCGAGAAGAAGTTCTGAAAACTTCTTTCCCTCCATTTCTCCAAATAATGGAGACCTTCCTTTGTCTCTTCTATGAGTCTTCTCCTTTCTATGAGAAGCTTCTTCTTCTTCTGATAACATAGATGATATGTCTTCACAGGCTGAGCCAATATTATGTTGTAATACAACTGTAATATTCCCAAATGGGAAAATTAGGAATATAGAAAAAAATTTGGAATAGCAGCAAGTGTTAACACATTACATATGATCCAAATAATATATCCATGGTATTATCTATAACAGTAATAAATAATTACAAGATCTTGGGGATCAAGTCACTCAAGATAGGAAAAAGAAGCCTCCAATGCCCAAAAGCACCCAGTACACTGCTACACAAAACATTTAAGAAAGTAAAACATATTTTTAGTGACTAATACTGTAGTTGGGACGTCTATATATAATTTGATCTAATAATATCATGCTCATAATAGGCCAAAAATGGATATCTATGCTCCCATACACTTTTCGTAGATAACCCAGGAAGGGCTTCTGGAAATACACAATATATAAATAGTGGATCTAAAGCCATAGGGATGAATATTCACTGAAAATGAAGCACATAGAAGGAGGTGGTTGAATCTGATGTAGATCTGAATGCACTCCTCCAAAATACTCTCTCAATGAAGGGCTGGTCCCTTCAATGGAAAGAAAACACTCCCAATGGAGCACTAAACTTACCCCTGCAACAACTCACTAAAATAACATAGTCATGGACTGGAACTACGCTGTAGGGGGTGATGCTGCCTTGGCCTAATGCCAAAACATGAAATATAGCACAGGGACCTTCTTTACTGGTCTCCCAATGGAAAGGAAGCTTCCTCCACTGAAGACAAGCTCAAAAATGGCCCAAAGAAACCCTCCATTTCTATACCCTGCAACTCAGCACATATCTAAACTAATTTGTGATATAGAAGAAAGCTGAAGCTTGGCCCGATGTCAGAATGTGGAAATGATAGTGAAATACTCTTCCTTTTAGGCTTCTCTAGGATAGAGGTGGGATTCTCGCTTGGAAACACCCTTTTGCTAAACAACATTGTAATCTTAGCTAAATAGCTAAAGAGAGCTCAAATTATTAACATACCACATCAAATAATAATCTAAAACATGATAAAAATGGCTGCCATCCTCTTCCTTATAATCTTGGTGAGCTTCCTCACCCTGGGCCCCACTCATTAAAGGCACTACTTCAATGCAAAGGATCTCCCTCCAAAATTGCGTTGTCCCTCATTAAATGTCCACTACTTCCATACCAACATTGTTGATTTGGTCAAAGTTGACCCAATCCACATGCTTCTTCCTTTCTTCACACATAGGGGAGCTTTATCCTTCTCTTTCGATGCCCTCCATTCACATTTGGAGTGGTTTTATTCCTACTAAGGAGATTTATGGGTCTCCCTACACTCTTATTCTTATAACTAAGAAGAAAAATTAGATTTTAATATTCAAATTAGTTTCATGATAATTTAGGAATATTACATAATTCAATTATCAAATAATTTTATCTGCAAGGGACTTGTTCCTTTAGAAAAATTGGTTGATCAAAATGATGTTCCCAAAAATCCATTCTCTATTTCACCAGAAGATGACATAGAAGACACAAATATTTGCACTGATGAGGAAATTAAAAACATCAAAATTTTTGCATCATTAACCCCAGAACTTAAATCTAAATATGTCAAACTTCTTAAGAATTATAAAGATGTATTTTCCTAGTCTTATGCTGATCTAAAAAATTATGATACATCTTTGATTGAGCATAAAATTCCACTAAAACCATATGTAAATCCTTATCAATAGAAGTTAAGAAGGATGAACCCAGTTCTTCTTCCTACAATAGAAAAATAATTGAAGAAATGTTTAGATGCCAAAATTATTGTCCCATTAGGATACTCTAGTTGGGTTGCAAATTTAGTCCCAGCGAGGAAAATAATGGTGAAATAAGACTCTATGTATATTTTAGAAACCTTAATAAAGCATCCTTCAAAGATAATTATCCACTTCCAAAGATGGATCAATTACTTCAAAAAGTGTCAGGTGCTAACATGCTCTCTATGTTGGATGGATTTTCTGGTTATAATCAAATATTGGTGAATTTAGAAGACAGGGAGAAAATAGCTTTTACCACACCTTGGGGTACATTCATGTATGCCCGAATGCCATTTGGTCTGTAAAACATAGGAGAAACATTTCAGAGAGCCATGGACTTGGCTTTTGTTGGGAAGGTACAAACAAATTCATTATTATTTATCTTGATGATTTAACTGTTTTATCTAAATTAGATCCTAAACATCTTAAGCATTTGAAGAAAATTTTTGAAAGGTGCAGGAAGTTTGGAATTTCTTTGAATCCAAAAAAATCATTATTTTCCATTAAAGAAGGTAAATTTTTGGGTCATATTATTTCAAAATATGGAGTAGTTATTGATCCCAAAAGGGTCTCTAATATTCAATCATTATCATTACCTAGAAATAAAAAAGAGATTCAAAACTTCTTAGGAAAAAATAACTTTTTGAGAAGTTTTATACCAAATTATGAAAAAATAGTGAAGGATATAACATACATGCTAAAAAAGAACCATGAATTCAAATGGACTGTTCCTATAAGATTTTCATTTGACCAGATAAAAAAATCCATCTTCGAAGCCCTAACCTTAGCCAATCCAAACTACTTAGAAAATTTTAGCATGTTCTCTTTTTCCTCTGAAACTACCCTTGTAGTTGTCCTTTTACAAAAGAATGAGGATTAGCATGATCAACCTATATCATTATTTAGTAAGGTCATGAGATATTCCGAATTGAGATATGATATTATTGAAAAAAAAATACTATGCCTTAGTTCAAGCCCTGAAGTCTTTAAGAATGTATATTCTTCATTCAACTATCATTGCTTATGTGCCCAATAACGTTGTCAAAATAGTCCTCACAAAGCTAGACACTGATGGTAGAATGGGAAGATGGATAACTCAGATCCTTGAGTTTGATATCACCATAAAAACTACCAATTTAGTAAAGGGGCAGGGCTTAGCCAAGTTCTTAGCTGAATCAAATTGTAAAGTCTTAGGAATAAATTCTATTTTTAAATTTTCATAGAAGCATCCACAAGAACTTTCTTCGAATTTGGAAAGGGATAATACACAAGAACCTTCCTTAAATATAGAAGGGGAGAATCCACAAGAACCTTCCCATGGAGTGCAAGTAAAATATACACAAGAAACTTCTCCTTCAACTTAGACAGTCCCAATTCATATTGATGAGAAGTTTTTTACATAAAATTAGTATGCAGACATTGTTCACTTTCTGATTCATTTTGAATGTCCAGCTCAGTTTTCAAAGAACTAATGCAAAACACTCAAGTTGAAATCCATAAAATACTGTATCATCATTTCCAACATATACTAGAAGGATCATTTTAATATTTTACTACTTTTCCTAACAAAATCAGAGACTGAAGGAATCATTGATTAGTTTCATGTAGGAATTTGTGGACGCCAATATTCTTGGAGAGAAATAGCATACAAGATATTGAGGGTAGGATTTTATTGGCCTACCTTGTTTTCACAAGTAGTATCAAAAGTCAAAGCCTGTGTTCCATGTCAAATGTTTGTTGGTAAGCAAAAATTAGCAACTCTTCCACTAGTTCCAGTAGTTGTTTCAGCACCATTTCTTCAGTGTGGATTAGATTTTATAGTTGAAATTCATCCAGCCTCCAATAATCAACACAGGTGGATCTTCACTGCTACTGACTATTTTACCAAGTGGGTGGAAGCCATTCATATAAGAAATGTTACAGATTCAATTGTAATAAAATTAATTGAAAAGAATATTTTATCTAGATTTGGCTGCCCACAGCAAATAGTCACTGATAACTCCACAACATTCAACAACATAAAAGTGATATAATTCTACCAGAAATATCAAATTCTTCTGCATCTCTCAACTCCTTATTATCCACAAGGAAATGATCTTGTTGAATCATCAAATAAGAGTTTAGTGAAAGTAATCAAGAAAACGTTAGAAGACCACAAGGAAAACTGGGACAGGAACTTGATTTATCCAGTCTGAGTAAACAAAATTTCTCCAAAAATATCAACAGATAAATCCCCATTCCAATTAGTTTATGGCAAAGATGTTATTTTTCCTAGAAATTTAGCTTTCCTTCTACTCAAGTTTCTACAGGAATATACTGATGAACCTAATGATTTCTCTATAAGGATTAATCAAATAATTGAGTTGAATGAAAATAAAGAGGAGATACAATACAAAATAAAGAAATATCAAAATAAAATGAAGATTCTCTTTAACAGAAAGGCAAGGGAAAGAGATTTTAGAGAAGGGGATTTAGTCCTAAGATGAGATGCTAGGAGAGAAGATAAATGCAAACATGTAAAGTTTGAAAATTTATGGTTTGGGCCACTCAGCATTGCAGAGGTAAAAGGAAACAACACATTTATTCTATAAAACCTTGAAGGAAAGTTTTCAACATTGCCTGTTAATGGCAGATTTTTGAAACATTATATCCAGTACTGAAAGAGATCCTACATCATCATTGTACAAACTCATTTTCTTTTATCATTCAAAGTCTGTTTTTTTTCTACAACAAACATTCCATAGCTTGGGGAGAAGGCACATGGAACTTCTTGTTCTCTGCATCCCATAGGGGGAAGCAGTCCCCAGCTGGAGCCGATGTTGTAACATTATTTTCTTTGGATAATTTAGCATGGTAGTTTTAAAAATAAAAAATAAAATCCTAAGGTAGAACATGGATGAAAAAAAAAATATTAAAAAATGTTAGAAAAAGTTTATTTTATTACATCCATGTTAGAAAAAATGATAGGATAGTTTTCTCTAAATAAAGGAGGTAATAGAAAAAATGTTAGGTAAGAATAAAATAAAAATTTTAATGCTTTAGTGATCAAAATGATAATGGTTGCCTATTTAAATGCGCCAGATTTTCATAGATATAAAGTTTAATTCATGTATGTTTGAACCTTTGAAAAAGGGGTTTTATATATTCATTTATTAAATAAATATATATGCGTGCATATTAATTTTATTGTAAAGTCGCTAAACAACAAGTGGTCAAATCAAAAGAGGATAAAGCGCTTGTGGATTCCAATAATAGATCTTGAGCTTCCTTCAGATATACAGTGGAGATTGACTTCACACCCCCTCCTCTTGTTTCTTGTTAACGCGAGGGGGGGGGGGGTTCTGAACTCCGGTTTCAATGGCCACCCATTTCTGCGACGTGGCAACATCAGGTGACTTTGCACCCCTTCTGCATAAAATCGAAAACCGGGGGTACCCCCCCAGAAGTCCATCTCCATTTTTCCACTCTCACTACCGTTAGCCCACGCCATAACCGTTTATCTATCCATCAATCATATCCCTCCACCTCAACTATATATTATCCCTAACTCCATTATACCCGTTAATCCTTGAATTAGCCAATAAATTCACTTCATTTATCCGTTAATCATACCATTACACAGTAAATTCACTTGACTGTTAGCCATGATCGTTAATCCCAAACCACAATCTATAAAATTTCCCACAGTCTCTCGTTCATTAATTTACATTCACCTGCAATTCACTTTCATCCTACATCGCTATTCCACAGTGAATTATCTTTTCTAATCTCCCTTCATATTCCTGAAATCATATCTTCTTTTTGTAACCCGAAGCTTTCAATTCCTGTACCACTTTGTTACAATCAAGCATGGAGCCTAAGGTAAAAACAAATAAACAAACTACTCTGAAAGGTAAAGGTAAGAAATAAGTGACATAAGAAATATCGAATGTTGATAGTGTTGCATAGGTCATACTTGAGGTCACTCATCTAGCTGCAGAGGTCATTCCTAAAGCTGCCAAAGTTGTTGCAGAAGACATTCCTGTAGCTCCACAAATCAACCTCGACCTCACACCCCTAGTTGATACCTATTTTAAAATTATTGATTGTCGCAGTGAATTTTGATTATATGAGGTACATCTATGGCTAAAACAGAAGCACCTAGATAAACAAGACCCTATCAAGTTTTGGGAGGCCATGTTACATATCTTTGCATTCCCTCAAACTCACCCATTCCCATATTTAATTTCCTACTGTGAGAGGCAGTATGACCCTATAACCAGGTTAGAGGTGGCTCAGAACCAAAACTTTTTGATAACCATATCTCTTGAAACCATTAATCATACGCTTCACATCCCTCATTCTGACTCCTTATCCTATTTCTCCCATGTTGCCCTCATGGATCTTTATCAACTATAATCCTTCTCAAAAAGAGCTCAGATATTCGACATCTTTCTACTTGAGGATCTATATTTACCAAAGAGAAATCCCCCATATGCATCCTCCATCTTCCCTATTTCTTCCAAACACTGCATATCCCTCCTTTATTATATGTTAGGATACCCCAATGATGAAATCGTTTCTAAACCCATCCTAGGTTTTTTATCTATCTTCAGCCTTGAAAAAGCACCAGTTTATGTACAATTAAAACCATTTTTTAGATGATATTATACATTAACAATTAATTAATTTCACCACTCAAGGAGCATTTACTTATTATTTTGTGATCATTCATATGATTTTGTTTTAGTAGACAGATATGTTGCCCATTGATTTCAACAAGTAGGATGCATGGGGAATGAATTAATCAGTGATTCATTGGACAAAATTGGTCATAGCTTCATCAACAACTACTTCTCTCTGAGAATTTATAGACTTATTAATTCATCCATTCAATAGTTTCTTACCATTTCAATAGAGCCTAGATTTGGAAAAGACATTAAGAGAATTCTACACCTCAGTGAACAAGAAAATACAGGTGATTGGTATATGTACAAGAATTATATAGCGATTAGGGTGTATGTCTACAAGCTTCCACCATACAAACTTCAAAAATATGTTCCTATGAGAATTGTATCTTTAGGATACATTAGATATATGTTAAATATGGATGAATTTCATTTTCTTTCAGGAAAGAGGAAAGCCTAGTTTAAAATTAAGGCCAATGTTGGATCATTCATTTGTAATACCAAAGAAGCTGGTATTGATGCAGATACACTATTAAAGAACATGGGTTTTTAGTGAAGTTCACTTGGTCATATGACCCTCATGGCATTATTTTTTCTCTGAGGGTTGAACCCAAGACAACCTCTTACACTCACACCTCTAGAGCAGAAATAGAGAAGTACATGAATCAAGATGAATGGGTAGAATGTAGTTTACAAGAACCCGATTAACAATTCATTTCTACTTCAAATGTATAAACACCAGTGCCTGAAAGTAAACAAAAAAAGAGGGTCAGAGAAGAGACACCACATTCCAAGGAGCTTATGAAATAATTCATCTTAAAGCATAAGAAACCAAGGCTTGATTCATCCTTGATTTCAGAAGATAAACAACTAGAGATCATAGATTTGGGAGAAACTGAAGTCTCCAAATCTACAAATATTCCTCAAACTTCTCCATTAGTATCACGTGAAAGACAACCACTAGAAATCATCCAACATGCAGATGCTAGCTCTTCAGAAGAGCATAATATTTTCTCCAAATTTCTAGAAATCAAACAAAATAACGAAGCATTGAATTAGATGTTTACATCCAATTTTGGAAACAAACATCTACATCACAACAAAGGCTTCTCACTACCTTTTACAGTGAGAAGGGTAGGATACAAATGGCCTTTCTATAGGAAACAATTCCATTTTCGAATACCCATGCAGACTATAAGAAGGCCATCTTCTCATTTGATGCAAGACACATACATCACATTGACCAAATGGATATGCATAGGCAGTCAAGAGAAATGCTATTTTCAACCATGACTACAACAATTATTTCTCTTTCAAAATCAAAATTAGCACTGTCAAATATGCAATCCCAGTTGAATATTGAGAAAATGTCTTGTTTGGCTAAAGACAACAAGGTAAAGGCATTGGAAGAAATTGTAGTAAAAGTAGGCTATGATCCTACTAACTACAAAGAAGCTGAAGAAATCATCAAGAAGAAAAATGCATGAATTTCTGCTCTACAAAAAAAACTTAAGCTACCCTCGATTGAAGACCCATAGACTAAAGAGATGGAAAAAAAAGAATCTGACAAGGAGGAAATTCTTAAGTTAGTTATTGATCAAAATTTGCAGATCAAAAAAATTGAAGAACAGATTGAAGAACTAATGAAAGAGAAATCAACACTCGAGGTGAATGCTAATCCTACTTTAGGAACTCAAACATCTTCTGCAAGTGCAGAAACCTCAACATCCTTGAACATGATTGATCCAGCACAACTTGCTCAAGAATTATTCACTGAGAAGCAAGCACATGAAAAGCTAAATCAGAAGTTTCAACTTCTTGTGTCTCAAAAGATTAAAAAATGATACTTTGTATCGAGAAGAAATTCAGAAGACTCATTAGTTGGAACTTAGAATTAAAGAACTGGAAAGTGAAACTCTAATGGAATCAACTTTAGGAGAAGCTAAGTAGTGTGTCTAGGAAAACGTCAATGATTCCATTACTCAAATATGGCCATCCATTCAGATCATCTTTGAGTAGCAGGAACTCATCAAAAAATGTAGAAAAATAATTCAAGAAGAGAAGGATCAACTTAGATAGAAACCAAGTGAAGCTTAAGATATGATTAAGGATCTTAATTCAAAGAACAAGGAGGATTTGTAAGAAATAAATATCTCAGACAGGACTGCAACTATTTTGGAGATAAATAAGGTTTTGCAGAAGAGGAACTTGATCAACGAGTTGCAGACCAAGTGTGAAGCCTTCAATTGTCCGAAGGTTTCATACTAAATTTAATATTTTAAATCATAAAGGTATGCCAGATCTAGTTGCATTAGTTGATAACTTGGTCAAGTTAGAAGATTATTGCAAAAAGTTATATAAAATTGCAATAAACAAAACAAAGTTTGCAGGTATCAAAGGTCACATCACAAACAGAGCTTTTCTTGAAGATCTACAAGTTGACTTGATTATTCAGCATCAAATCAAACAATTGTTCAACCCAAAACCTACTTTTGACAGATTCACTAAAGTAGATGAAATCTTCCAGAAAATGATGATTTGTTAAATTCTGAGTAAAGATTAGTGGGATGAATTTTTTGAAACCATCGAGTGAAAATGTTAATTTTACAGCATGCCACCACACCCAATTTTGTAGAGCCAGGACAACAACAGCTTCCAATGAATAAAGGACAAGTCAGTGACAACTTTCATCAAAAGAGGTCAAATCATTAACAACCTCCAGAAAAACAGAGACACTCCACCTATATGTCTCCTTATTTTATTCTTATTATCTTATTATTGTAAATCAGTTAAGATATTTCTAAAAAAAATTTAGTTAGTATAAATAACCCTCAGTACGAGTTATGAAGGGTTGCACCCTTGGATGAGCAGATTTTGTAAGGAAGGAATTGTACTAAGCCTTTTTTATCATGAATAATACAAGCAGGATTCTGAACTCATCTCGTACAGCTCCATATTCTCTGTGATTTTTCCAGTTTTTTGTCATTATGTTTCTTCATATGTTTAATTATCATCAAAATAACTAGGTTAGGTTGACTATGTTTCGACAGCCTTATAATTCCTCTTGAAGTTATAACTATTTTAAAGAATGATTGACTTGACAATATATTAATGTAAGTCCCTTTTATCAATAAATTTTCAGTATTTTGATGATGTTAAATATATTTTGTTGAACTTTTGAACATTATTTAAAATTTTTCCAGCTTATGGTTTATTGAATAGTTCAATTTGAATGTTTAATAATCATATCTTCTTATTCTACTTAATCGAAATCATGAAAGCCTAATTACTGTATGAGATGAAAAAGCAGCCATTACTTTAAATTATTGACATTATCAACAATATTTAAAACCTTAACTGTTTGATTAAAATATATCTTATGCATTGGTCCTCCAAATATTTTAAAACACAAAAAAAAATTTAGATGCTTTGGCATTATTATTGGCCAAAATCATCTCAAAGGACAATAGGTTCTCAGGAAGTTAATATACCATTCCATGTCAGCATCAATATTCATGATTTTATATTTCATAATGTCATGTTATATTCAGGAGGTTCACACAAATTAATGCCTAAATTAATCATGGACAAGCTTGGGTTGGATATAACTAGACCATATAGAGACCTATTTCTTTTTTACTCCAGCAAGGTAAAGTGTCTTGGTTTGATCAAAAATTTATGTGACACTCTCATAGAAATTCCAACCAAGAGTGTGGTTATGGATGTGGTTTTTTATGAAATCCCACCGAAGTATGGTATATTGTTATCAATATATTGGGGTGTAAAATTGAAGGGCTCATTGCGAATGGACATGCCATATGCCACTATCCTGGTGTTTGGAAAACCAAGGAAGTTATATAGGGAAACTCTCATGAAGTACCTGGTAAGCAGTCAAGATAAGTCCAATAATTATCATGTTTATTATGTACATTCATACATGGATTCATTCATACTATACAATGATATATGTTTGGAAGATGAACCTCAAAATAGGGACAACAAAACAGAAAAGAAAGAAGTCATAATGTTGGCGGCTAGAAAGAAAATGATGATGATGAAAAAGGAATGTGGAATGTGTATTTTGATGGGGAAGTTGGAAAGGAAGGAGCATGAGCTGGTGTGTGGATTATGAATCCAAAATTAGGAAAGTCAAAGAGATATTCTTACAAACTTGCTTTCAAATGTACCAACAATGTTGTTGAATACAAGGCACTAATTTTGGGGTTGCAGCTATTGAAAATATAGGGAGCCAAAAGGATTTGAATCCATGGAGATTTATAACTAATCATTAAGAAAATTAAAGGTGAGTATTCATCCAAACACCCTAGAATGAGGGCATATAGAAATGTTGTTTTATATTTTCTGTAATGTTTTCCATATTACAATTTGTTTGTGATTCCTAGAGATCAAAATGTAATTGCTGATGCATTGAACACATCGGAAAGTACATGTAAAATTAATTTTCATCCAAAAAAGAAGTATGAATTTGAGGTTAAACACAGGCCTGTTTCCCCAGAAAATATAAGATATTAGCAAGTTTTTTTTATAGTTACAGACAATTAGATAATTTTTTCCAATTGAAAGAAGAATTTGTAAATTTTCGTATTGATGGGGGAAGTAGTTTTGATAATGATGGAGAGGAAATTTAATTGAATGAGATGAGGGAGAGTTCTAATAATAATGAATCAGACCTTCAAATTTTGAAACTAAAAGATAATGTGATTCTAAGAGGTTTAGTTCCATTGGAGGAATTGTTTGATTTCAATGATGCAGCTCATAAGCCTAATATACAACCTACAGAGTCTAAGGTGGAGGACTATAATATAGGGACTGAAGACAAACCAAAAGTTGTAAAGCTTTATAAGTTTTTAGCCTTAGAATAAAATTAGAATTACATTGATCTAATGAGGGATTATTCTGATGTATTTGCATGGGGGTACAAGGATTTGAAGGCCTGTGACAAAATTATTATCCAGAACATTATTCCTATCAAGGAAGATCAAATACATTTCAGGAAAAAATAAGAAGAACTAACCTTGTTTTGTTGCCCTTAATTGAGAAATATGTAAGAATTTTTTTTGATGGAAATATTATTGTCCCTTTGAGGTTTTCTAAGTGGTTGTAAAATTTAGTTCCAGTGAGGAAAAATACCAGAGAGATAAGACTATGTGTGGAGTTTCGGAACCTCAATAAGGTCTCCCTTAAAGAAAATTATCGCTTGCCAAATAGCTTGATTTCATAGTGGTTAGTTGGTTCTAGCAGGATTTCATAGCTTGATGTATTCTCCGAGTACAACCAAATTGTGGTACATCCGGATGGTCAGGACAAAACAACATTCAAAACACTGTGGGGGAAATTCATGTATGTTAAAATTCCCTTAATACTTATGAATTGAGGGGCAACATTTCATAGGGATATGGACATCACTTTTGCATATGAAAATGATAGGTTCATTGTTGTTTATCTAAATGAAATTACTGTGTTTTCTAAATTTCATGAAGATCATTTGCAGCATTTGAAGATTGTCTTTGAGAAGTGCAGGAAGTATGGAATCTCTTTGAATCCAAAGAAATCCCTTTTTGGGATGGAAGAAGGTAATCTACTTGTACGCATAATCTACAGAGATGGCATCAGAATTGACCCAATCATAATTGAAGAAATCCAGAAAATTGATACCCCAAGAAATAAAAAGTAAGTGTAGTATTTTATTGGTTGTTAATTTTCTGAGAAATTTTATTCCAAATCTTGCTGAAATGTTAATGACCATCACCAACATGTTGAGGAAAGAAAGTGAGATCAAGTGTACTGCTGAAGTAAAGAAGTCATTCAAAGAGGTACACTTAGCCTTAAATCATGCTCTTGTTTTGACTATTCCTAACAATACAAAATATTTCATTATTTTCTCCTTTTCCTTGGAGCACACTATTGCATCAGTTTTAATGTAGAAAAATATAATATCCCAAAATGGGAACAGCTACACTATTGGGAATAATATGATTTATTACCAATGTGGAGCTTCAGAAAATCATGAGCTTGGAAATGTAGAGTAGCTCAATATATGTAAAATAACATCACACCAGCAGATGAAAGAACCTTAGCAAGATAATGGCCTCTATTCTCCTTCCCAGCTGGGGAAATGCAGCAATATAGGGCATAAAACAACTGTATTCAAAAAATTGTGCAATAACAATGGATAATGGGAATTGGATCCCTTATTTTAGATAATATATAACCCACTTGCAGAAATAGAGGTGAAAAAAATGAAACTAGCTACCTTAAACAAATCTCCTTGGCTCAATACTGCTTAAAAACACCCCGATCCCATGACTTCTCTACAACATAATTAATGAATACTGTGAGAGCATAAATCCCATGACGATTTCTATAGAAAATTATAAAATAATTCTGATATGGAGTCTATATTAATCATATAACATATAAATGTAGGTTTAACCTCTTTTACATAAAGAAAAAGACACTTGGCAAGGGTTTTTGGCAATATACATGTACAAAAAGCAGGACTGCAGAAAATAACGTATTCTACTGCAAATATGCATTAAAAATGGCTGAATATTACATATCATATCTGAATAATACATAAAATGGCCAAAGGCCTCTCTAATAGAACTCCCGGAGGGAAATAAGCACCTCCTCCTCAAAGACTAGCACAAAATCAAAGGGTGAAACCCTATTGTTGTTGCCCCTGCATGAAAGACGCAGTTTTCTAAAGGAGACTGTGTTGTGGCTGAGTATGGATGAATGGCCCCAAGAAAAATACTGAAATGAAGCTCAAATCACTCCCCTTTGATCCCTTAAGCAAGCTGATCTAAAGAGAGGATGGAATTCCCACACAGGAATTCCTTGCACTAAGCAGTGCAACAACTCCGACTAAACAACTGAAGCATGCAAGGGGTATCTAGACCAAAGTAGTTGAATACATGAATTACATCCCTTTGATGTTATGCCTTCCTTTTATCTTTGGTGAGCCTCGCCACCCCGGACCCCACACAATGTTGAGGTGACTTCTTCATGAAGCTTCCTTTTTCAAAACTACGCTACCCTAGCCAGCCTTCCTCCTCCTTGTAGCAGCGTTGTTGACTTGGTCAAATGGAACTTATCCACCTGCAATGCCTCTGTTCACACCAAGGGATCTTCAATCTAGTTCTCATATGTGTATCTAGGCTGATCCTTGTTCACATTAAGCTAGTTCTCTTGAGTGATTTCTTCCTCCTCAAGAATGGATGTTGACTTAGTCAAACTTGACTATGTCTCCATCTAATTTGTCCTTTTTCACACTTGAAAGTGTAAAACCAGCTCCTAAGGTGATATCCTTCCTTACTAAGGTGGAATTTATTCATATTTTATTTTTCATGGGTGTCCTTACCCATTTATTCCTCTCCTAGGTGAAAGCATCAAAATCTAATATTCCAATTTGCTTGTGTGCAAATTTTGGAATATTACAGTCCTCCCCTCCCAAATGTTGCTTGTCCTCAAGCAACTGCAAGGATAGGAATAAAGAGCATCCTCTCTTCCCCTGTAGAAAACTCATAAGATGAAATCCTCCAAAGATCAAGGTGTTTCATCATAAATATATCTCCAAGTTGCCTCTCCCAAGTATGTAAGCTATCCAAGTAGCTGGCATTATGTGACGATGGATCATCCATGGAGGAAACATTGGGATTTTTGAAGGTCCTATTGGGGTATGAAGGCTGATATTGATTTGGATTCATCATGCCCATTTGAATCTCTCCTCCCCAAGCTATCAACCAAGAGAAATGAGTCACCCTCCAAAATGGTAACTCATGCAAATCATCCTCCACCTGAAGCTCCAGCAAAGTAGGTGGGCTGAAATTCTGGTCATGGTAGACATAGTAGCCTACCCCACGCTTCCTTCCTCTCCACTTAAGATAAGTGTAGAGGATTTTTCAATCTTGGGCTACAACAATGTTTCCCTCCAATGGCAAGAAGGAAACTAGACCTCGAAAGGTCCCTTTCCCAGCGCTGTGAATCAAGCTAGCCCAAACCATCTCATACAAGATGGATAAGAAATCACCATCATATTGTACCCCATCCATCTCATGGTGCTCCTCATAAAGAAACAAATATTTTTTTGTAGAGACCATGTTTCTTCCCATGCTCCCCTTAGAGCATGTAATGCAGAAAGTGTGGGGATGCTCCTCCCCCAAGAACACACCCACTCCATGTGTTCCTCCTCCAATCATTCTCCTCATATAGGCAAGAATATCATCATCACATAGGATCGTGATAAACATCATAATGATAAAAAGAATGAAGGTTCTATGTGGTTTTGGAGAGTACCAACAGTCTCCCAAGTGGTCACAGTGCAGTCTTCCCCACTACAGCTTCAAAAAATAGCATGGCAAGTTGTCTCCTGACAAATGGATTGCTGTATAAGTCATCACACCCACTAGTAAATAGTAGATGGCTAAATATGTCAACTGAGCACACAAGTAGCAACCATATGCTTGCCCTAGATCATACATTAGATGGTCGGCTCCATCATAATAGTTGGCCAAAAATGGACCATGGAGCCTAAAGAAAAACTTGCCCCTTTGAGGAGCCATGCACTGCAAAGAAATGGTAAGAGAAAACTATTGTGTGGTATAATCAATAAATTGAATAATAGAATTCTTACCATCTAATGAAAACAATATGGTGACAAGATCCATAGATGAATCCTCCATAGTGGCATGACATACCCATATGAAGAGGAATGAACCACATGCTGTATGAAAATCCTCCTTCTCATGCTTGGAAATGCAAGTCAAGGAGAACATACCGCAATAACCAATGAGTCTATCCACCATTCTACCAATCTCACCTCCTCTATGCCCATCAAGTGCATCCAATATGAAGTGATCCTAGGAACACTCCATCAATAAGCGCATGATCAAAAGTGACAGCGCTGTTGGCCTAGGAAAATAGGCTCCTACCAACTCATAAATCTGTTCTCTGACATGCCCAATGTCAAAGACTCCTCCTATTGCAACATCTTGCAAAATGTGAGAACAGTTCTGCCTTTGCTCTCTCTCAATCCTCCAAAGAAACAAATTTCTTTGCTTCCCCATCATACCTCCATCATACAACTCATGTGGTGGAAACACAATGATCACATCATCATAATGCATCCACACTCCTTGTTGCCCCATGATGCAAGTACCCTGCTAATTTATCTCCTCCCACATACCCTTAGAAAAAGGATATGTCTCATGATGGCCAAACTCTCTCAAGAGTAGCCAATGCAGTTTTACCTCTTGCTTCCTAATATCATAGATTTTCAAGTAGCTCTCTAGCTCCTTGCTCTCTATCCCCATCCACTTATCCACCGATGGATGCCTCCTACCATCCTTCACCTTGGTACTGCTCCAAAGAAGATTACCATCCTCCCATATCAGATTTTTCTCCTTGCATTCCATGGGAAGCTGAAATGCAACTCCTTGGATATCTCTTAGAGAATATCTCCTCTTGAATCCATTAAGATCTAAGGGTGATAAAGACAAAGCCCCCTCACTACTTTTGTTTGAAAACGTTGATAGTCTCTTTAATGACATAGTTGTTGCCTCATACTCCATCTCAAATTTTATGTCATCCTCCAAAAGATCACACTCCAACCTCAAGGGTTGTGTGTAACTCATCAGTGATACATGAGGTTGATGGTTCAATTCTCCCTTGAACCCTTCAATCTAGCACAACGCAGTGCAATCTGGCTGCTCTATCTCAGCTGTAATATTGGGTCCTGAGCCAAATGAAGATATATTTCCACCATTTTTAGAAATATTTGCTACAATAAGCAAAAGTGGAAATCTTCCCATACCTTGGCGAGATGTGGGAACCTATTGTAGAGCTACAAAGGCTCCTCCCTCCGATGTAATGGCTGCCCTGACTGTTGATGTAGAAGGTTGCTCTTCCAAGGCCATGATAGCACTGGTACTTGACTCTCCCCATGGTGGTGTGGGCCTTCTCTCTTCTGATCTTCCTCCATCAAAGGTTCTAATTAGCTCTTGAGTGAACTCAGAAAAATAATTCACTCTTGTGTGGCTTAAGTGACTGCACCACCAAGCATTGGATTCACCCTCCAGGTGCAGCGCTACAACTTCTAATGCCTCCTTCTCTACCACTGGATGAATTAGGAAGAATGCCTCAAGCTTTATTTCCCAAGATATAACTGTATTTGACCCATAAAATGTAGACAATAGGAATCTATTGCCTTTGATTTCTTCTTTGCTGCAAGGTCTTCTTTCTTCTCTCAGTTGAATAAACTGAGGAAAATCTAGGGTCTCTTTGGAAGCCCTAGGTTGGCACTTGTATTCTGCCAAATACCCACTCAAGATTTTATGCTCTAAGTAGTCTCCTTTCTCTTCAATTCCTCTATAAGAACAGGAAGTGCATGCATCTTCTTCTACTTCTTGAAACCTTCTAGAGGTCTCACTACAACTCTCTCCTCCTTGAAATCCTCTTGGAGTCTCAATCCATTTATCTTCATCTTTCTTCTTGGATCTGAAAATGGATGAGAGTAAGCTCATCCTCTCCATAATTTTTTTCTCCTCTTATTCTTATATTTTGATTGGATCTGAAATCCATAGGCTAAGCCAAGATGGAAGTTCTGATACCACTGTAATATCCCAAAATGGGAACAGCTACACTATTGGGAATAATATGAGTTATTAACAATGTGTAGCTTCATAAAATCATGAGCTTGGAAATTTAGAGCATCTCAATAGATGTAAAATAACATCACACCAACATATTAAAGAACCTCAGTAAGAGAAAGGCCTATATTCTCCTTCTCGAGTAGGGAAATGCAGCAATATAGAGCATAAAAAAATTGTATTCATAAAATTTCACAATAAAAGTGGATACTGGGACTTGGATCCCTTATTTTAGATCATGTATAACCCACTTTCAAAATTAGAGGTGAAACAAATGAAACTAGGTACCTTAAACAGATCTCCCCGGCTCAATACTGCTTAAAAACAACCTGATCCCATGACTTCTCTACAACAGAATTACCGAATACTGTGAGAGAATAACTCCCATGAGGGTTTCTATAGAAAATGATAAAATAATTTTGATATGGAGTCTATATTAATCAAATAACAGAGAAATGGAGGTTTAACCTCTTTTACATAAAGAAAAAGACACTCGACAAGGGTTTCCGACAATATACATGTACAAAAAGAAAGACTGAAGAAAATAACGCAGTATACTACAACTCTGCATTAAAAATGGCTGAATATGACATATCAGAGCTGAATAATACATAAAAATTCCAAAGGCCTCTCTAATAGAACTCCCGGAGGGAAATAAGCACCTCCTCCTCAAAGACTAGCACAAAATCAAAGGGTTCAACCTTACTCCTAATGCCCCTGCATGAAAGATGTATTTTTCTGAAGGAGACTACGGTGTGGCTGAGTAAGGATGAATGGCCCCAACAAAAATATTGAAATTCAGCTCAAATAAATCCCCTTTGATCCCTTAAGCAAGCTAATCTAAAGAGAGGATGGAATTCCCGCACAGGAATTCCTTGCACTAAGTAGTGCAGCAACTCCGGCTAAACAACTGAAGCATGCAAGGGGTCTCTAGAAAAAAATAACTGAATACATGAATGAACTCCCTTTGATGCATGCCATCCTTTTAACTTTGGTGAGCCTCCTCACCCCAGACCCTACACAATGTTGAGGTGACTTCTTCATGAAGCTTCCTTTTTCAAAACTGTGTTGCCCTAGCTAGCCTTCCTCCTCCTTGTAGCAGTGTTGTTGACTTGGTAAATTGGAGCTAGTCCACATGTAATGCCTCTGTTCACACCAAGGGATCTTCAATCCGGTTCTCATCTGTGTGTCTAGGCTGATCCTTGTTCACATTGAGCTAGTTTTCTTGAGTGATTTCTCCTCCTCAAGAATGGATGTTGACTTAGTCAAACTTGAATATGTCTCCATCTAATTTGTCCTTGTTCACACTTGGAAGTGTAAAACCAGCTCCTAAGGTGATATCCTTCCTTACTAAGGTTTAATTTATTCATATTTTATTGTTCATGGGCCTCCTTACCCATTTATTCCTCTCCTAGGTGAAAGCATCAAATTCTAATATTCCAATTTGCTTGTGTGAAAATTTTGGAATATTACAAAAAATCAAGAGGATCATGAGCAACCTATAGAATTTTTTAGTATGGGTTTAAGAGATGCTTCACTGAAATATAACATCATGGAAAAGCAATATTTTTCCTTGTTGAATTCTTTGAAATATTTTAGAGTGCACATATTGCATTCTCACATAATTTCTTTTGTTCCTAGTGTTGTAGTGAAGGACATCCTTACACAAACTGATCCAGAAGGAAAGAGAGGTAAGTGGATGTTTTTCATTTTGGAGTATGATATTGAAATTAATCCCACTAAACTTATAAAGGGCCGGGGATTAGCTAAAATGACGTCTCAATCAAATTTGCATGCATTGGAAATCAATTTTATTGTTGCTCAAGACAATGATGAAGAAGTGGTCCAACAAGTATAAAAAAGGTGCATTCAAATCCCATTCAGAGAAGGATGTTGCAACTAATAGAAGCTCATAAAATCCAGATATTACTGATGGAAAAAACACAGAGGTATAAAGCCAAAGTAAAACTGTATTTGACAAAAGAGAAAAACAACAGTTTTTCCAAGAAGATGATTTGGTATTGCGTTGGGATGCAAGAAGAAAATACCATGGAAAGAATGGTAATTTTGATAACTTATGGTTTGGGCATTTTAAATTTTCTCAAGTTCTCGAAAATAATAAATTTCTGCTGAAACATTTAGATGATGATTAGTTAACTGAAGGTACAGTTAATGGTCATTATCTCAAAAAGTTCTTTGATTGTTGAGTTAGTTGGTTTCTTCACTGTAAATATACGAAGTGTTTTTTCAATAATACTCCATGCCCAATGGTAGTGGTGTTTTTAAATAGATTCAGTCTCAATTCAATCAATAAAATTCAGTTTCTGTCATTAGCTTCTAAAACTTAAAAGTATCAAGAATTTAAGGAACTGAATATATAGTCCTTGAAGACTCATAGGGAGGACTTCATCCCCAATAGGATCCACTATTAGCACTGGAATTTTTAAAAAAAAAATTATTTCAAGGTAAACTTATCATTGTAAGTTGTGTCTTTTCTCCTCTCTTTTCTCCTGACCAATGGTGGAGAGCCCTAGAGGGTTAAAATGTATTAGTTCATTATCACTTTTTAACAAAATCCAAAAGGAATTATGAGTCCAATAGTTTGATTATTTTATAGAGTCATTAGGGTAAATTGTATTTTAATAAGTCTTTTAACTGCTTTCAGTGGTTAAGGTCATGAGTTTAACTTGAAAAGTCTTATTAATTCACCATGATTTTCCTATCTGAGGTTAAAGACAGAATGTTAGAGTCACTAGCCATGTTAGGAATAATACATGAATAGATACTCTTTCCTTGAGAGACAACTATCTCCTTCAAAATTTCTGGTTTTACAAGTAACATAAGTAATAATTTTCTTTTTCAAAAAAGTATCTATTACCTGCAAAATTGGTACAAGGAGACAAAGGGAGCATTATTCGAATGAAACAAATACTATTATTTGAATATTGAAGACCTATTAAAATAAGAGGTGTTGCTCAGCTGAAAGGTGGTTATTTTCATTGGAGGATAAATTAAAAGGTTGGTTATTTGTTTGCTAAGGTTACTCAAATATATTGCTGCTCATTAAAGGATAAATGTATTAAAGTGTAGTACAAGTAGAAATTATTAAAAAACGTGATGGATTTTGGTGAAATGAGTTGGAAATAGGTTTAAATCATTTTTTTTCCGTGTCATTCCCTCTCACTAATTTTTAGGGTATGTAGAGCTCTGACTCTGTTAACTCTTGTGACATCTATTGCAAAACGTTCTTATCCTCTAGTTCAAAACAATATGTTAACAAGTGCTAGAAGTTAGGGCTTCGTGGAGGGTTGTTGTTCTTCATTTTATAGTTGTGCATTGGTAGTTAGGGTAACTGTTAGAAAGATGGGTAAAGGAGGTAACATGAACCATTCAGAGACAATTAACACTCATTTTGGTGACCATCATGGTAAGTTTGAGTTCAAATTTGCAGGGTCGTATCATTTTTTAAGGAATTTTTTAGGTGAAAATGTGGTAGTAGCTCAAGAATTGTATGAGACATTCGATGGAGAAAAGGTCAGGATTGGGTCCCAAACCTTCAAGATCACCAAAACCAACATTGCAATGGAAACTAAAACTTCAGCTATAGGTGAGTCCCGGCACAAGAAGAACAAAACTCTACTTAAATCTAATTCGAATATATATTTAAAGCCTGAGCATGAACACATTGGTTTGACTCCTACCATTCATATTTCATATTTTAAACTGTAGTGGCATCATGCCATTACCACTGTAAAAAATTACATAACCTGTGAGGGTAGGTTTTCAACTTTCCATAAATACCAAATGAGGTTTCTAGGTCATATATCTAACTCCAAACCTATGAATCTACCAATTTCCCTTCACAGATCTTTGTTATCAATGTATCAAAAGATACAGAAAACCATAGGCTATTCTCTCCATAATCTCTATCACAGAGGTTTGATTAAGATACTGGAGGTTTATCACCTGAGAAAGAAAAGAACCACATGGGAGAAGTTTTTGGCAGATGAGGGATTTAGTAGTATTCACTCAAGGAGAAAAGTATGAAGGCCTATAAAGTTAAAAAACCAAGAGAAGCAGTCAAGCCCTACCCCTACACACACTCCTTCACAAGCTGGTACATCTTCAATATCATCTAGTGGACATACTAGGAACTGAGCCAGAAAGGCTAGAGTTCAAAACAAAACTTCTACACCAATCATCACTCCTACACGAACAATGCAACCAGCCAAGGAGGTCTACACTAGCAGTTCATCTAAGGAGCCACAGACCTTGAGGTCTTTCATGCATGAGTATAGAAAAAAAATCAAACAAAAAGCTACCCTCCTTGACAAAAACACTATGCCCAAGAGAAAAGAAGATTCAACTTCCTCTTCAGTGGAATTCAGACCTGAAACCTTGACATCAAGCCCTCTTCTAGAGGCTAGAGAGGAGACTCAACAAAACAATTCCATTTCAGCACTAGAGGAGCTTACGTTTGCATAAGTATTTTACTCATTTAAAAAGGGGAAAAGAAAAGTTTCAGGGACTATCACAGTGGAAGAACCTACCATATCTTAGCTTTTCTCATCTATTGGTTCTTCAGCCAAGGGGAAGAATAATATTGTAATTAATTCATAATCACCTTTTCAGGAGGATAGCAGTGAGATATATTTCAGTGAGTCAGAGTTTGAAGAAGGGCAATTAAGCAGAGTCATACATGGTATAAAGAGGCCTTTATATATCCCAAACCCATACATTAAAAGGCCTCACAATAGTCTAAAGAACAAGCTTAGATTAACAAGTAAACTCATAGCCAAACCTGCTCTCAGGGATGAAATTATAAACATCAATGAAAGCCTAGAAAATGAACCAAGGGAGAAAAGGATTCAGCAGAAAAAGCAAGCACAAAAGAGAAGATCAAACAAAAGGGTAACCAAAATTGAAGCTATCAGAATCTTTTCCTTTATATTATATCTCTGATGACTAAATATAGAGAACCTTGAAAATATGAAGAGACATGTAATTTTTGGCTTATACACATCATTTTCAAATATAGCTACCCTTTTTGGAAAAAGTAGCTATTATTTTTCGTATTTTGTATAAGGAGAGGAAGAGGCTGTTTTTTGGTTGTGCCCTCGAAAGAATGACAATAAATTATAGTAAAGTGAATGTAGCTTCAATGATGATGATATTTTTCCATGTGACATCTTTTCAAGGTACCTTTTAGTTGGTTACACCATTCAGTTAGATACCCCTACAATTTTTCAAATAAAGGTTGAGGTGTTCTTTCTAGTTGGTAGTTTGCAATTTTTGTTGAGACATTTTTTTTCCAAGAAATAAGGAGCACTTAGCCACCTCAACTCAGCCATTTCAAGCTCCATGCTACCATGTTCTACCTTCATTTCTATTTCAGTTTTATTTTTATGATTATGATAAGATCTACTATACGTAGAGGATTGTAATAAAGTCTCAAAAAATAGAATTGCACTTTTTATGGAGGATTTTACAGAACTCATTTTTTGTATATATATTATGTAATGCAAGGAGAAAAGGGTTCATTGGTTGTACCTTTCATTACATACTATGTTATACCTTTTTGAATACATAATATATCCAAAAGCACTCTTGACGACTCACAATTTGTATGGTGTGTGTATTGTTCATCTTCTTGTGTATTTCCATATTTTACTATTTCATTCCAGATTATGATTTATATAGTTTTGCCTCACATTATTATCAGTATTGTGAACCTTCATAAAATATTGGTTTGTTTTTGTATGTCTTGTTACCAAGAATTCCAGATTTAGTATTAACTAAAGATAGTTCAGAACCATTCCTTGAGGTTGAATTGAATCATGTTTCATATTCTTGTAAGTCTTTTTAACTAGCATACATGAGCAATCTATTTTTGTTAGTCTTGATGTTCCAAGCATTCCTGATTGATTTATTCATGTTAGTTGGAATAATTCTATGTTATGGGATCCTTTAAATGTAAATTAATTCTTTTGTAAGTCTTTTTAAATCTTTCTTTCACTGTACATTTCAGGTCTAGAATTTTTGTCATCATTTCCTCTTAACAGTGGACTTTTTTTTTACATAGCTACTATTATCTTCCATTTTATAACCATTAAGCTAAAAACCTAATAGTTCTACCATATTATGCACCAGTGCCCTCGTATGTGTGAGATATTCTTATTTGTTCGAAACCTCTTTCAGTGTGTGTGATTTCCAACCACTTTCCAAAAACTCAATCAAGCCATAAGAAAAGCCCTTAAGATTAATATGTGTCTGGTCAGGCACTTGTCACAATCCAAGTGATTATTCCAGAGTTAACAAAGTGCATAGATTATGGATGCCATATGTTTCACTTCTAATTTCAAATCTTTGGGATGTAAATGGACCACTGAGAACCCTTATCATATTTACCATGATATACTATGGGAATCCAAATTCCAACCACATTTTCCTAAAATCTGCCATATATTCATGCTGCCAATATTCCAAGATGTATTTAATGAAAAATCACCCATAATTTCCACTAAAGAAGCAAACTATGACTTTACATCCATAATCAAATGGTTTATGGAAGATTATTTTACTTATGTTAGAGTTGTTAGAAGTATATCCAACCCACATGTCCTTCCACTCTATGTCCCCGATAAGATTCTAGCCTAGGAAATTGCTTACCAAACTATTGGGAATGGCCTAACCAAAGGCCTAAAGGAAGAAAATAAATATATTTGGCTATATTTCCCTATTAAATGTGGAGTTTATTCCTTGGAAAATTTCAAGAACATTGTGCTTGAAATTGAACAAATCCTATGCTTTAATTTCCTACTATCCCTAGCAGATAGTATGATCCCAATAATACAAAAAATAATTTCACAACGCATATCAAATTGAGGCACTTCACACATGAAAGTGATGTTTTCGATGGTCTATTTGAATCGTCCCAAACTTATTCAGAGGTGTAAAGGTTAGCAGCGGCCCAATTAAGTTCGTAAGTGTCAAATACATTCAGTCTCTATAGAAAAAAAATATTATAAAACCTCCATCTAGATTCATTAAATATTCCCCAACCACCTACTTAGCAAGATGAAGGTTTGATGATATCCTCAAAAGAAAGCGATACAATGTAGATAACATAAAATTTCTCATCGCCAAAGGATAAGGCTGAAGAGCCACAATTTGGTAGTAAGCTAGATGAAATATGAAATTAGTTTGATTAGGCCCTTAAGCATACAAGATCTCAGGAGGTAAATACTCCACTTAATAAATAAATAATTCACACTCATGAAACTACTTGGAAGACCTTGCTCACTACTGCGGCTTTCGAAAAAACAATCAATATAGATGATTTTGAAATCATCCCGACGCACCCAACATTTTAAGTTTTTTTAAATATTGAAGAAATACCCCCCCTTGATGTATTTTAAAATCCAAAAAATAGGGCCATAATGAGAAGATAAAGAAAAAGGAGAAGGGTAGATCAGTCACACGCCCTAGTTCTTGGAAATATATCACTTGATGTGGTGTGGAAATATCCACAAATAGACCCTTCCGAAGATCTCTCCAGGCTATCACAATTCATAGGGGTTTATGCTACAGATATAATTGATAAAGCCTCATAGGTGTTGTTAGCACTCTGTAATATCTTAAGGTTGTGAAAGAAATCCAAAGGTAACCACATAACTGCTTTTAAGTTTAGAAGCTAGCCCTTCTAAACTCAGAGAGGGATCTGTCTATCAGATTTAACTTTGTTTTCTTTGTAGGATTTTAGGCTATGTTGTAAAATTATTGGTTTTTTATAAGTTAGAATGGTAGTTAAGAAAGAAGAAGATAAAATGATAAGTTAGAACATGGATGAAAAAGAAAAATTTAAAATTTTTAGGAAAATTATATTTTATTATATCCATGCATGTTAGAAAAAATGATAGAGTATTTTTCTCTAAATAGAGGAAGAAGAAAAAATGTTAGGGAAGCATGAAATAAAAGTGTTAATGCTAGTGTTTAAAAAAGTAAATGGCTGCCTATTTAAATGCGCCATATTTTTAAAATGTAAAAATTTAATTCATGTATGTTTAAACCTTTGAAAGGGGGTTTAATATTGATTAATTAATTTGATATATATATATATATATATCTATATATATATATATATATATATATATATATATATATATATATATATATATATATATATATATAGATATATATATATATGCACATATGGATTTTATTACAAGGTTGCTAAACGACAAAGCAGTCAAATCACATAAAGATAAAGTGCTTGCAATTTTGTACGGTAGTTCTCGAGCTTCCCTGAGATCTATGATGGAGATCAACTTCGTACTACCACCCCCCCTCAACTGTTTCTTGTTAACGTGAGGGGGGAGGGTCCGAAATCCGATTTTAATGGCTGCCCTTTTCCACGACATGGAAGAACCATGTAACTTCGCACCCCCTCCATCTAAATTAGGAAACTGGGAGGTACCCCCCCCCCGAAATCCACCTCTGGTTTTCAATGCTCACGACCGTTTTCCCGCACCACAACTGTTGATCCACCAACCCATCTTATCCCTCCAGGTCACTTATCAGTTACTCCCTAACGCTCCAATTACACATGTTAAGCATCCGGTTGGCCCATAAATTTGTTCCTGGACCTTTAATCGCACCGTTATGCAATTAAAACTCTGTTGACTGCTAGCCACAATAGTTAAACCCAAATTTCAGTCTATAAAATTACCAACGGTTTCTCGTTCTTTACTTTACTTCCTCCTTCAAATTTCTTTCATCCTCCATTTCATTTCACGACAAGTTGTCATTTTTGTAATCGCCCTTCATATTCCCGAAACCCTGTCACCACTTTTGTAAACCAAGTTTAAAAGTCTTGTACTATTCTATACCAGTCAAGCATGGCACCTAAGGCCAAAACCAAGAAACAAATGACTTCGAAGGGTAAAGGTAAGAAATGAGTGACTGAAGAAATCTAGAATTTCGACAATGTTGTAGAGGTCGTACCCGAGGTTTCTCATCCAGCTGCCAAGGTCATTCCTGAAGCTTCCAAATCTATTGCAAAAGACATTCCTAAAGCTGTCAATTGCTGAAGGCATTCCTGCAACTCTGCAAATCAATCTCGACCTCATACCATTAGCCAATGCCTATTTTAAAATTACTGACTGTCACTATGAATTTGATTTCTACAAGCTACATTTTTGGCTAAAACAAAAGCACATGGATAACCAAGACCCTATCAGGTTTTGGGAGTCTATGTTGCCTTTGTTTGCATTCCCTCAAACTCACCCATTCCCGAATCTAATTTCCTGGTGTCAGAAGCAGTATGAACCTATAACCAGGTCAGTGGTGGCTCAGAATGGAAACGTTCTTATCACCATATCCCCTAAAACCATTAACTAGATGCTTCTCATCCCTCCTTTTGACTCCTTATCCTATTTATCTCCAGCTGCCCTCATGGATATTTATCATAAATTTTCCTTCCCTCAGAGAGCTCAGATTTTTTACATCTTTCTACATGAGGATGCAAATTTACCAAAGAGAAATCCCCCATATGCATCCTCCATATTTTCTATAGCTTCCAAACATTGCATCTCCCTTCTTTCTTATTTGTTAGGATACCCAAACGATGAAACTGTTGATGAACCCATCCTAGGTTTCTTATCTATCTTTAGTCTTGACAAATCACCATTGTTTATGTACAATTAAAACCATTTATCGGTTGATATTATACATGAAAATTTCATGAACTTCACCACACAAGGATCATTTAATTATTCTTCTGTGATTATTCATATGATTTTGTTTCAGCAGGCAGATATGTTTCCCATTCACTTAAACAAGAAAGATGCACAGGGAGTGAATCAATCAGTGATTCGCTGGAGATAATTGGTCAGAGCTTCATCAACAACCACTTCTTTCTCAGAATTCATAGAATCATTCATTCATCCAGTAAGGAAACTCCTTACCATATCATTAGAGCCTAGAATTTGAGAAGACATTAAAATAATTTTGCACCTTAGTGAATAAGAAAAAAAAGGTGATTGGTATCTGTACAAAAATTACACAGAGATCAGGATGTATGGCTGCGAGTTTCCACCATACAAACTTCCAAAATATGTGCCTATGAGAATTTTCTCCTTAAAGTACATAAGACAGATTTTAAATATGGATGAATTTCATTTTGTTTTAGGAAAGAGGAAATCCTAGCTTAAAATCAAGGCCAGTGTTGGATCATTCATTTGTAATACCAGAGAAGTTGGTACTTATGCAAATGCATTATTAAAGAAGATGGGTTTTCAATCAAGTTTTTATTGGTCATACAACCCCCATGGCATTATTTCTACTCTGAGGGTTGAGCTCAAGAAAAACTCTTACACTCATACCTCCAGAGCAAAAATAGAGAAGTACATGAACCAGGATGAATGTATAGAAGGTACGTTACAAGAAGCAGATAAAAAAGTCATTTCCAGGGAAAATTTTAAGGATGGAAATTTATCTTAAAGTTTAGAAATCTTGGCAAATCCCACTATTCCATAATATGCATTCTGTAAAATGTTTGGATATATTTTTGTAAAAATATTCAAATTTATAATAATTTTATATAGTCTCTATATAAAGTTTTGGCGATTTTTAGTGTAAAATAATTTCATACTATAAAATTTGGGTAAATTATTTTTGAATAAAAAGGGAAATCAACGAATCTTTTTTCTGGAAAAAGCATATAAAATTACCGCACAGGTGAATATTAGCCCCTAAAATTTTCCCTGGTAATTTCTACTTCTAATGTACAAACACCAGTGTCTGACAGTAAGCAACAAAAAAAGGTCAAAGAAGAGACACCACATTCCAAGGAAATTATGATAGGGTTCATCTTATAGCATAAGAAACCAAAGCTTACTTCTTCCTTGCTTTCAGAAGATAAAAAACTAGAGATCATAGATTTCGGAGATACTGAAGTCTCCACATCCACCGATGTTCCTCAGACTCCTCCATCAACATCACCTGCAAGAGAGCCACTAAAAATCATCCAGCATTCATATTCCAGCTCTTTAGAAGAGAAAAATATTTTTTTCCAAATTTCTAGAAATCAAGCACAAGAATGAAGCACTGAAATCATATGTTTACAACCAGTTTTGGAAACATACATCTACATCAAAACACAACCTTCTCATTGCCTTTGACAGTGAGAAAGGCAGGATGCAGATGCCCTTTTTGCAAGCAACAATACTATTTCCAAAGACACATGTTGATTATAAGAATATTGTCTTCTCATTTGATACAAAAATGATACATCCAATTGACCAGATGGATATGCACAGGTAGCCAAGAGAAATGATATTTTCAACCATGATTATAACAACTATGTCTCTTTCAAAATTGAAAATAATATTGTCAAATATGAAATCCCAGTTGAAGATTGAGAAATTGTCTTCATTAGCTAAATAAAATAGGATAAAGACATTGGAAGAAATTGTAGGGATATGATCCTAAGGACTGTAAGGTAGCTTAAGAAATCCTCAAGAAGAAAAATGCAGACATTGCTGCTCTGCAAAAAAAATCAAGCTACCCTCAATTGAAGACCCACAAACTAAATAGATGGCACAAAATGAATCTGACAAGGAGGAAATGCTAAAATTAACTATTGATCAAAATCCACAGATTAGAAAAATGGAAGAAAAAATTGAAGATATTTTGAAAGAGAAATCATCACCCCAAGTAAATACTGATCCTACTTTAGAAACTCAAACATATTTTGCAGGTGCAGAACCCTCAAAAGCCTTGAACATAACTGATGTGGCACAACTAGCTCAAGATTTGGCCACTCAAAAGCAAGCACATGAGAAAATACATCATAAGTTTCAACTTCTTGAGTCACAAAAGATTAAAAATGACACTTTATATCTAGAAGAAATGTAGAAGACTCATCAATTGGAACTTTAAATTAAATAACTGGAAATTAAATCTCTGATGGCATCAAATTTAGGAGAAACCAAGAAGAGTATCTTGGAAAACATCAGCAAGTCCCTTACTGAAATATGGCCATCTATATAGATCATCTTCAAGTAGCAGGAACTCATCAACAAAGGCATAAAAACAATTCAAGAGCAGAAGGATCGACTCAAAAATAAGCCAAGTGAAGCTTTTTATATGATCAAGGTTCTTAATTCAAAGAATAGAGAGGAGTTGGAAGCAATCAATATCTTAGACAAGACTGCTACCATTTTGGAGATAATGAAGTTTTTGCAAAAAGAAAACTTGATCAACCAGACGTAGGCCAAGTGTGAAGCTTTAAATGTGATGGTTCAAAGGTTTCATACTAAATTTAATGTTTCAAATCATAAAGGTCTACTAGGTCTAGTTGGATTAGATGATAAGTTGGTCAAGTTAGAATATTATTGTACAAATTTATATAAAATTGCAATAGACAAATCAAAGTTTGGAGGTATCAAAGGTCACATTATAGGCATAGCTTTTCTTGAAGCTCTATAGTTTGATTTGATCATTTAGCATCAAATCAAATAGTTATTTATCCAAAAACCAACTTTTGATATATTCATTGAAGTGGATAAAATCTTCAGGAAAATGATGAATGTAGAAATCCCAAGCGAAGATCAGTGGGATATGTTTTGTGAAACCATCGAGTGAAAGATTAATTTTGTTGCATGCCAACATATCAGATTTTGAAGAACCAAGTCAACAACAACTTCCAATGAAAAAGGACAAGTCAGCAACAACTTTCACCAAAAAAGGGCCGAATCATCAACAACCTCCAGAAAAATAGAGACACTCCATTTATTTGTCTCCTTCATTTATTCTTCTTATCCTATTATTGTAAATCAGTTAAAGATATTTCTAAAGTTTTGTTAATTAGTATAAATAACTCTCAACTCAAGTTATTAAAGGCTGCACCCTTGGATGAGCATATTTTGTAAAGCATAGATTCTATTAAGTCTTTCTGATCATCAATAATACAAACAGGATTCTGAAATTATCTCATACAACTCTGTCTTCTCTGTGAGTTTTCCAGTTCTCAGTCATTTTGTTTCTTCATATATTTAATTATTATTAGGTAACTAGGTGATGTTGACTGTATTTCACCAACCTTATAATTCCTCTTGAATCTATAATTATTATAAATAATAATTTACTTGACAATCTGTTAATTTAAGTACCTTTTATCTATAAATTGTCAGTATCTTGGTGATGTTAGATATATTTTGTTGAATTTTTAAACATTGTTTAAATTTTTTCCAGCTTATGGTTTATTGAATAATTCAATCTGAATATTTAATAATCATATTCTCTTACATAAGTCTACTTAATAAAAATCATAAAATCTTAATCACTGTATGAGATGAACAAGGAGCCCTTACTTATAATTATTGATATTATCTACAAGATTTAAAAACCTTAAATGTTTGATTAACATCTATCTTATGCATTGGTCCTCCAAATATTTCAAAACACAAACAAAAAATTTAGATGCTTTGGCATGATTATTTACCACAATCATCTCAAAGTACAACATGCTACATGTCAACGTTCAGAGTTTGGTTTTAAAAATGGTTTGATTGGAACAACAAGGGAAAGCCATTGGGAAATCGAGTCAATTAAGTTTCAAGTTGATTACTTGTAGTAGTGAAAAACAAGTTTAAAAGGGAAAGGTAGGTAGACTTATTGGATCTAAAGAGCTTTGTGATATGGTAAAGGATAAAAGCTTAAATATTCATTAAACTTAGAGAAATTAAGAATTCTATTGTTTAACTTCAGTTGAAAACATTAATTTTTTCCAAACTCCAGAATTGAGTGTACTTAAAAAAAATTCATATTCTTATTTTTCTTAGAATAAAATAGATGAGATAAACATATGAATTAATAGATAAAAAACACATTAACAAGAGAATATAGCATCACCAACAAGTTTGACACATGAATCATGAAAAGTTTTCTGTATTACTAAAATTTGTCCACTTGAGCTTAAGGAACAACTTTACATCAGAAGTATATTTCTTCATACAAGTACCAACACTAATACTTCAAATTTTGAAGTAATTATAAAAAATGATCAAAAAATTCCATGACTAAAAATATCAAGATTTGTTTACAAAATATACAAAAAAAAATTACAAAGATAGAAAAAAATATAAGATATAAAAAAATGTTGTAGATGTTGTCTCTATTCTCGAGGATGTTTGTTGATGACTAGACCTCAAAAAGTGTTGCCGTGTTTTCTGGATGTTGGAGCTGAAACCATTTCACCCATGAAATTCACATAGCTTATCCCATTGGGCTTCACTTGGGATAGAAAATTTTATCAATTTTATATATGTCTCATTTACATCAATATACTTATGGAAAGTAGGCTTGATGATAAATAGGTGTTTTACCTCATTTCTAATGAATAATTCAAAATCTATAGCCTCCATGAAATCATTTCCTGTGATGTTCCCTTTTATACCTGAAAATTTTAATTTATCTTGTTCAATAGTAAATCATTTATGTTGATAGTATTTTAAGCTAATTAAATTGTCTCCCATCCCAATTTATCTAGATAGCCCTTTCCTATTTAGCACATGAAACTTCTTATGGAATCTTTAAATGTTGGATTCCAGATTGTTACACTTATTCTCGAATTGCACCATAAGGTTCCTTTTAGTATGGATCCTTTTTACCTCCAAGATGGTTTCTGTTATGTCTTGAATTCCAGGCTCTTCTAATTCTTCTTTAGATTTGGAATTCAAGATTTTTATTAGAGTTGTTGCTTCACCAGTTTTCTGCCCCAAAACTACTTTTATTTCTTTCACCACTTCTTTATATCTATGTATCAACTCTTCCTTCTCAAAAGTGATCTAGATTGAGGGCCATAATTTAGTAATGGCCTCATTTGTCTCTATCCATATATTTTATTTTTCCTCTACTAAATTCTATGCCATTGTTGATTCAATTTCCAATTGTTCAACCCTCTAAGTGATTTAGTGAGATTTCTGCAATTCTGTTACATATGAAGTATTTAATTTTAATTTTTGCTCATGTAATGCTTTAAGTTGAGCCTTTAATTTTTTGATGTCTTTCCCTTAAATGGAAAAATTTTATATGTCTTTGACCAACTCAATTGAAGGATATATGGTATGTTCTTGTGCTGATGTTGATGTAGATGCTCCTGGTGTTGTTGCAACTGAAATGGGGATTGTTGTTAGTGGGACTATAGTAAATTGTGATGTCTACTCCTTTTCCATTAGAAATTTCTCCATTTCCACTTCCATGTCTCTAATTTGGCTATTTTTTTCAAATATTATCTTGAACATGTCTTATTTATGTTTCTCTAGCTCCCTAACTTCTTTGGATTATGAATCTTTTGTAGTGGACAGTTTTATTTATTTTCTCAATGTTAATTTATTAGCATTATTCCTTATTACAATCTCCTCTGCTTCCTTCACATCACTAGAATTGTAGCCAATCTTGATTATTAACTCTTCCATTTATTTGATCTTGGTTTCCTTGGCCAAAGATGAAATTTTCTCCAACATTAGTTGTGACTGTAGATTTCTTATTAAATCATGCAACCTAGAGGATGGCATGGAAGCGTTGGTGAAAGAGGATTACATCATTTCAATTTTCTGCTTATGCATGTCCATCTAGTCAATTCGGTGAATCTGATGTGCATCAGAGGAAAATGTGGATTCTTTATAATCTACTAGTGTCTTTGGCACTGGATCTTGTGCTTCAAGGAATGCAATCTGCATTTTACCTTTCTCTGTATCAAATACTAAAAAAATCTTGTGCTCTGAGGTAGTTGTTTACTTCTATAATTGGGTGTATGTGGTTATTTGTAGCATTTAATTCTTCACTTTGATTTCTTTATATTTGGAAAAAATGTTTGGCTCAGCTGTGTCTTGAGCCAATTCTATTATCTGAGCTCTATCAGGGGGATCTTTTTAGTTTTAAGAAGAGGGAGACCCTGTGAATATATCATATCTCTTGTATAAAAATTAGGGCCTACTAGGATTACTGTTGCATGTTCTTCATTTCCCTCCTGAAAGACTGGTCCAAAGTTAGCCTTTTTCTTTTTCTTATATATCATAAACTCTTTAGCTCTAATTTATGTTACTAGGTAAGACTCCTCTTCCATTATACTTTTCTCATGTTTCTCTTGAGTTACATGGGTTTAAGAGGTAGTTGTAGATATGACCTGTTCTTCAGCTTCCTATAGTGTATTCTCCTTCCATTAACTATGGTTTATGAATTGTTCTATCTTGGCCTAGGTGTGTGGGTGTAAGGAGTCATCTTGTGCTCCACTCCCAACTTGGAAATGAGACCGAAAGGATCGTAAGACCAAGTGAAAATTAATTTAAAATTCATTTTCTTTAGGATCAAAACTGCCTCTTTACTTGTTTCTCTGGTATATCATTTATATCATTTTCCTTATGTATTCCAATGATAAAATTCTCATGGGAACAAATTTTGGGAGTATTTAGGGTGGAAACTCACACCCATAAACCATGATCTCAGTATAATTTTGGTATAATGGTTTTCTAAAGTGGACGGAAGAGTTTCTGGTGGCAGTATTTTATTGGGAGAGGAAGTGATGGTGGGGAATCACTTTATGGAAGGGAAGTGGGGAATTGGGGTCTGCCGAGGTGAGGTGACGGATGAATAGTGGAGGAGGAAGGATTTTGGTGGGATTGATGGAGGACACATGGCAATGGTTTATTTTCATGGGAGGAAGAATATTCCAGGGTCAATGTGGTGACGCTTTTTGGAGGGGGTGGGGGAAGGTGAGATGAGCGGAAAGGGGGATGGGGGTGCAAACTCTTATGGTGTTTCCATGTTACTGGGTAGGTCTCATGTAGGTCCCTATATTACTAGTATAGTCCCTTATTATTTCTTGTGTAACCCCCTTAATGTTATTGTTGTACCCCTATAACCCCAATATTGTTATTATTGTGCCCTTACATTATTATTGTTGGGTCGACTAGGATTATATCGTGATCTAATGGACTCCTATCTATAGAAGGAGGTTTTAGTCATTTGTATCATCGATAAATTGTTCATTTATGTAATTCAAAGGAGTTTACCCCCTCGAAGTGGCTTATTTATAAGGAATTGATCTCTCCCTTCTTCTATTTTTGGAGCTGCTTTCATAACATTTGGTATCAGAGCTTTGGATTCTAGGGTTTCCTTGCTCCAAATAGGTCATCGTGGAATTTTCGCTATAGAATTTTTTATATGAAGGATCAGAAGCTTAAATATTTATAGAGAAAAGCCAAAATCCTAAGGAACATCATCTAAAAATTTCAGATCTTGGTTTGCTATAGTTTTAGAGATATGATATGTGGAAGTTAGGGTTTTTTCAGGCTCCCAAATTTCACCTAAAACATGTCATCATGGAATTTGCGCTATAACATTTTTTCTATGAAGGTTAAAAAGGTGAAATTTTTACAAAGAAAATCCAAAATCCTGAGGAGCTTCCTGTAGACATTTCAGATCTTGGTTCGCAATATTTGCAGAGATATGATCTGTGGAATTTAGGGATTTTTTAGGCTGCCAAATTTCATCTCAGAGAGGGGACCATGGGAAAATCGTCATAATTCTTTCTCTGAGCATCGGATTGGAATTATGTAAAAAGTGGCTACAAGAAAATGGACTTTAGTTTCTTGTGTATCAATTTCAGAGCCACGGGAGGAAACAATGACATGTGGCACATCGTAAAATTTCACTTTACTAAACCAATCCATAATTATGTCAGTGTGGGAGATTGGACATAACTTTAACTTGGAGAATCCAAATTAGTTCAGACTTGTGGCATTAGAAATAATATTCATATTTCTACTATAGGGTCGAATTTTAGATATTGAAGATTCGAAATCTTAGAGATAATTCAGTTTCAATATCAAGCAACTGAAAATCAAGAAAAATGTGTGTAATTTTTTTCGAATTGCATGTCTTGTGTGAAAAATCAGTTTGAAGTGATTTTAAGGGCATATTGAATCATAGATATCAGTATTGGGCTCTAAAATGCCACCTAAAAATAATTCAACACCCATTAAGCCTTCAGAAGGCTCTACTATGACTCATGAAGAGGAAGAAGCACAACATGACATATCAAAATTACAAGAGCAAGTGCACCAAATTTCGCTCTCACAAAGAGCAACAAAAAATGAAATGGAAGTTTTGAAGAAAGGCATGGAAGTTAAGATGGATGGTTTGAAGAAGGGAATGGAAGCTAATATGGATGGTTTGAAGAAAGGCATGGAAGCTATTATGGATGGCATGGAAGCTAGCATGGAAGCTAAGATGGATGACATGGAAGAAAAAATTAAAACAACATGGAAAACATGAAGAATGATCTAAAAGCAGACATGGAGGGTTTGAAAAAATTGACACAAGAAATGTTTCCTAATGGTGAAAAGATAATAGAGGAAACTCATGATGAGAAAAAAATAAATTTTAATCGTGATTTCATAAAATTTAATGTTGGATGGAAGAACCACCATATTCCAAAGATGGATATGAGGAAGTTTGATGGCAAGGATCCCGTAACATGGATACTATAGATGGAGAAATATTTTGATCTCAATAAGGTGAAAAACACACAAAAGGTACGCACTACAACTTTACATTTAGAAAAAAATACATTTTTATGGTATAGATGACTTTTCTACCATAAAAAAATTGTCACTTGGTCAATTTTTATGGAGGAAATGATGGCATATTATGAGGATACAAAGAGAAACACCTTCTTTAGCCAATTGATAAATCTCAAGCAAAAGGGTTCAGTGGGGGAGCATATTGAGGACTTCCAAAAATTGAATATAAGGGTAACTAAGATTCCAAAGGAACATAGGATTGATGTCTTCATAGGGACTTTATTGGATAACATCCAATATGAAGTTTGTGTTTGGGAACCTGATTCATTGGAGAAGGTATTCAGGATGGCAAGAAAAAATTAATGCAAAATTATGGTGACAAGGAAGCCTACCAGTCACATCTATAAAGATGGAAGTGTTGCTGCTCCTAGACTTCCACAGCCTACAAGGTTGACACAACAACAATTGGAAGAAAAAAGATCAAAACGGCTTTGTTACAGCTGTGATAACAAATATAGTAAAGGTCATAAGTGTGCTGAGAAGAAATTATTTTACATAGATTGTGAAGAGAAAGAAGAAAATGAACAATAAAATTCAAAAGAAGAGGATATAAACCAGGAAACAACCCTAGAAGAGCAAGAAATGAGTCTGACCATATCGTGTAATGCATTGGCAGAAATTACCACTCAAACTCTCAAGATAGAAGGACATATGAAGAAGAAAAAGGTAATAGTGTTGATTGATTCGGGTAGTACCCATAATTTTATCCATTGTAAGGTAGCCAAGGAATTGAATTGTTTCCTATACCCAGCACTAGAATGTCAAGTGATGGTTGCAAATGGAGGAACTATAAATTTCTCTGGAAAATGCCATAATATCAAGCTAACCATGGGGGAATATGTATTGAATAGTCCAATGTTTTCCATTCCAATGGAAGGTGCTAATGTTGTACTAGGAGTACAATGCTTACAATATTTAGGGATTATAGCTTTTAATTTTCAAGAACTTTTCTTGAAATTTTTTTCTGAAGGAAAGGAAATCGAATTACGTGGTATTTTAGGGAAGCCAGGAAAGATAATAATCTCTAATGTCATGGCAAAGCTTCTGAAGAAAGAACAATGAGTCGTAATTTCACAATTATGCTCACTAGAAGTTCCAACATCAAAATCATCTATTTCTCCATATCTCCAAAAAATCTTGGACAATCATTCCAATGTGTTTGAAACTCCCAAAGGACTCCCACCTATTTGTGATCATGATCATGCTTTTCATTTGATTCCAGGAAATGTTCCTCCAAACATCAGGCCTTACAGATATCCTTATGTCCAAAAGAGCGAAATTGAACGTATGATTGCATATATGTTCGAGGCTGGTATAATTCAACCTAGTCAAAGTTGTTTATGTGCTCTAGTAGTATTGGTGCACAAGAAGGATGGATCTTGGTGCATGTGTCTGAATTATATGGAGCTCAATACACTCACTATTAAATATAAATTTCCCATTCCTGTGATTGATGAATTATTGAATGAATTAATTTGAGCAATTTATTTTACCAAGTTGGATCATCGTTCAGGATATCATCAAATTAGAATGAACACTGAAGATATTAAAAAAAACATTTCGAACTCATGAGGGTCATTATGAATTTTTGGTCATGCCTTTTGGACTTACCAATGCACCTTCTACATTTCAAGGGCTGATGAATTCCATTTTAAAACCCTTCCTTAGAAAATTTGTGCTAGTAATTTTTGATGACATACTAATCTACATCAAATCTTGGAAGGATCATGTTCAACATGTTCACAGGGTGCTCAAACTATTGGAGGACAAAAAATTATATGCAAAAACATCAAAATGTTTCTTTGGAGTACAAGAGGTGGAATATTTGGGCCATATTGTATCTCACGAGGGTGTTAAGGTAGACCCTAACAAAATTAAAGCCATTAAGGAATGTAAAGTCCCCACAACCATAAAGCAGTTGAGAGGACTTCTTGGGTTAAGAGGGTATTATGGAAATTTTTTTAAGAATTATTAGAGAATATAAGCACCTCTAACGACATTATTGAAGAAATATGCATTTTCATGGACTCCTAAAGAAACTAAGGCCTTTGAACATCTTAGAGAGGCAATGTGCCTAGCACTAGTCTTAGGTACGCCAGACTTCACAAAAACCTTTATTGTGGAATGTGATGCCTCAGGAAATGGAATTGGTGTTGTTTTAATGCAAGAAGGAAGACCCATTTCTTTTGAAATCTTTCCAATCAAAGGAAAGTATTTACAGAAAGCTATTTATGAGAAGGAAATGTTGGCAATACTACATGCACTAAATAAATGGCGATGTTACCTAATGGGAAGACACTTCAAGGTAAAAATTGATCATGGTAGTCTTAGACACCTTTTGGAACAAATACTATCCTTAGAAGAGCAACAAAAATGGGTCACAAAGATGTTTGGTTATGACATTGAAATCATCTACAAAAAAGGGAAGCTAAATGTTGTTGCATATTCACTCTCAAGAAAGGATGAAGAGGTGGAAGCATTGCTTTGTTCCATTTATATTATCCAACTAGTTTGGATAACTAAATCAAGGGATGAATGGAAGAAGGAAAAAGAAGTGTGGATACTCATTCAAAGGTTGCAACAAGATCCTAGTACATCTGATACATTTAGTTGGAAAAATGATTTACAAATATCGCTTATATATTTGCAAGAATTCCCAACTAAAACAAAATATTCTTTTGGAATTTCACACTTCTCCTTTAGGAGGACACTCAGGATTTTTGAAAAATTACCATAGGGTGAAGAAAGATTTTTTTTGGGATGGCCTTAAATCTAATATTCAAAATTTTTTGGCGGAATTTTTGGTTTTCCAACAAAATAAATTTGAGACAATTAAGTCTGTGGACCTTCTACAACCTTTATCCATTCCAAGTCAATGTTGGGAGGATATTTCAATGGATTTTATCAGAGGTTTACCTAATTCCAAAGGCAAGAGTGTCATCATGGTGGTTTTTGATAGACTTACCAATTATGCACACTTTTGTGCATGATCTCATCCATTTAAAGAAAGTAAAGTTCCTATTGCATTTATGGAAACAATTCAAAAGCTACACGGAAACCCAAAGATTATTGTAAGTGACAGAGATCCCATTTTTATTGGAAATTTTTGGACGGAATTATTTTCTTGTTTGGGTACTCAACTAGCTCATAGCTCATCTTATCATCCTCAGTTCGATGGTCAAACCGAGATAGTGAATAAATGGTTGGAAGGATATCTTCGTTGTTTTGTATCTTATAAGAAAACACAATGATTCAAGTGGTTACCTCTCGCTCAATGGTGGTGTAACACTTCTTTCCATAATACAGCAAAAATGACCCCATTTATGGAAATTTATGGATACCACCCACTATCCATCACATCTTCTTTAAGAGAAAATTCTAAGGTTCATTCGGTGAAAGATCACATCGAGCATCAACAAGAAGTTCTCTAGCTCTTATAGGATAACCTAAATTTGGCACAAAATCAAGTGAAACAACAGGCATATCAACATCACAACGAGCAAATTTTTGATGTAGGAGAATGGGGATTTTTACGGCTACAACCATAAAAACAAATCTCCTTCAAGCAAGCTCAGGAGGATAATAAATTATCACCAAAGTACTATGGTCCTTTCAAGCTGTTGCAAAAGATTAGTACTATGGCATACAAATTGGAGCTTCATGCTTCTTCATGAGTGCATCCGTTTTTCCATGTTCATACTTAAAGAAGGTTATAGGGGAAAAAATTCCAATTCAAATGATATTTCCAGAACTTGATGAGGAAGGAAAAATCATATTGGAACCTGAAGCAATCACGGAAACAAGAACTAGACAACTACGAAATCGATCAATTTCAGAGTATATCATCAAGTGGAAGAATTTACCCACTGAAGATTCTACATGGGAGGATGATAATTTTATACGGAAGAATCCAGAGCTACTCAAGCATTGAGGACAACACTTTTTTGAAGGAGAGGGGCATGTTAGGTCCCTATATTACTAGTATAGTCCCTTATTGTTGCTATTGTAACCCTTTTATTGTTATTGTTGTACCCATGTAACCCCAATATTGTTAGTATCGTTCCCTTACATTATTATTGCTAGGTCGGCTAGGATTATATTGTCATCCCATGGACTCCTATATATAGGAGGAGTTTTTGGTCATTTGTATCACCCAAGAATTATTCATTTATGTAACATAAAGGAGGTTTCCTCCTTAAAGTGGCTTATTTATAAGGCATTGATCTCTCTTTTCTTCTATTTTTGGAGCTATTTTAATAACATCTTGTCATTTCTGACCCTCCCCCCTCGTGAATAAATCATGAAAGAGCTCAGGGGGGATGAAAACGATTCATCGTCGTTCATCTTAGCGGGATGGATTGTGGTTGTTAATACAATAGCATAAATCCTTATGCCCAAACTTTAATATAGTTAAAATAATCACCATTAAATGTTGCGATTAAATTAATATAACACACACCTAATTGCCCTATAAAAATCCCTTAATTATCCTCTAGTGCTGCATTTTAATTTGCAAGCCATTTTTTCTTTTTTCTTTTGATTTTTCAATCAACCACATTTAAACAATGTGGTTAACTTCATATTTATTTTAACCAACCTAATTCAATCACGATTGTTATCACTCCATCTATTTCCCAAGTTTGAGAAAGGAGACTGAAGGAGGTAACCTCAAAATAATATTCAGATTTGGTAGCTAGCCCTAACAAATGAGAGAGGGCTTTCTCAATGTCAATTTCACAGTCAATGAGGTGACTAGAAAGGAAATGATCTTAGCCTAGGTATAATGTTGGCTTGAGGGGTCTTGACCCAGGTTCATAGTTAAGCTTAACCAAAAAAACCCTCTTACTATTGGTCTTTTCGAGATTGACCTACTTGTGTAGGTCAAAGTCTCACCCAAAGTGGTATCGGGGGTGTTGGAACCAGGTTTTGCACACCCTGAGAGAGAATTAAATGATGTTGGTGTCTTCAAATCTATAATAATTACAGACTGGCCTTCACAAAAAAAACCTTAACCAAAAACATATCTAGGTCAATTTATGTAGGCTTTCCTATGCGTGCACAGACAATTGCTTCGCAAGCCCTTAACAGTTTTAATAAAGTGCTATTTAGGTCTTAAAATAATAGATTTATGCATCTAACATTCATATTAAGCATTGAAATCTATACACAACTGATCCAGTCATGGATAAAATAAATCACAAGAAAATGGATTACAGAAAAATATCATAGATGCATTTCATACTCAAAGTTATCCAAAACCATTCTTTATTCATTAACAACCATAAAGCCCTTTACACATCCGATCCATCCGTGCACACAACTAGTGGGGTCCGCGCACCGTCGGACTAAGGTCTCCGTGCACATAACCAAAAAGAGCCTTTCACACACTTACAGATTCACTTCATAGCTCAAAAAATATCAATACTTACTTATAAATTCTTCTATCTGACTCTATCTAGTATTTTATTTATATCTTAGCCTGCGCTCATCTAAGGTCCACAAATTGTGTTTTTTCACTCATATTTTTATCCTTTATCCCATTACAACTCATGAAGGGGCTTTGACCCACCCCAAATCCCCTTTAACTATGCATTTCTTAGTGCACACGAATGAAAACTACAAAAATACTTATCAATTTCCCAAAAATGTGGTCTTAAGTGAACCTGCTCCAGGAGTCCCCCAACACAATCTTGTGACTCGTCCCGAGTCACAGAGGTACTGAGGTCTTCATATTGGTCTTCAATTCTTCGGTTGCAATAATGAAGGGTGCGAGGACACCCATGCTCTGATTGATTGCACTCTGCATTGTGTCCACCAATTTTTTAGAAGTTATCCATTCTGTAGCGAGATTGATACTTTGATGTGTCTGGTTCAAGTTCTTCACAGAAGCCTCCAAGTCTTGTGAAAAATTCATCGCTTCATCAACACACGACTTCGTATGGTCTGTCACAATTTTCTTCTTTCTTCAAAGGTCCTCAACTTCATCACACAGGATCTGACTTGTCTGCAACCAGGCCATCCGCTAACCAAGTACAAACATGGGAAGTGCCTCCTGTAGATCATCAAATGCCTACTCCTTGGTACGTAGTTCCTACAAAATATTTTTGACAAGGGGATCCGCCTGTGCTAATGTCCACAAGCCCATAACTATTTCTAGTAGCACCATTTATTTTTTGACTGTGGCAGAAGTACTTGCTGAAGATTCTTTGACTAAGGCCGCTCACAACACATGCACTTCTGGGGGAATTTTTGGTTGAAGCTTGGCCTGCAAATCCGCGATCTGTTGCTAAAAATCCGCCTTAACTTCTTGCACTTCTGATCTGCAGGCCTTCAATGCTCCAACAAGAATTTCAACTTTGGCTTGCAGTGTGGCTGAAGCAGGAATGGAAACCTCTGGCATGTCAACACAAATTCTATTAATCAAATATTCCAATTCTACTCGTTGTGCTACTGTTGTTTGTTACATTGTCTAAGCCTAGAGAGACTCTTCCATTTTTCCACGATATTCTTCTCAGCTTCACTAAGTTGTTGGCACAAGCCTACCTCCCTGTACTGCAACCTACCTGTGATCATCATTCGAATGGCATGAAAATTTCCATTGGGCAGCATAGAAAAAATATATTCCAACTTTTGGGCAGGTTTTCACCTGTGCGCACAATTCAGGTTGCTCCATCATGACTTCTACTCCAGGGAAGGGGTCTATCCTACTATTTGTCTTGTTGATTATCATGCTCATGCTCAGACTCACTTGAATCATCCTTGCTTGATTCACGCTTTCTTGTATGTTGTTTTTTTTCAGCTGCAACACCTGTAATCCTGACTGCAATGAATCTATGATAGCCTTGTACTGATTTTCCATCATAATCCACCTATCTTCGGAGGTATATGCTATCACATTTTCAATATTATCTAGGTCATATTGAGTTAGTGTGAAATATTTTGTCCCTATGAACTTCGAACCCTTCCTCTTCTTGTGCGGGCCCTTAGGGTTTTCAACACCATGCTTCGTTCCTTTGGGAGACTCAGTTCCAGTACCATCAAGGTTGTCTGTTCCTCCAAGGTCAAACCCAGATTCTTCTTCAGGCTCTTAATCTCGATCTTTCTCAGCCTCCTTTTCTACATCCTTCTCTATTTATTTTATAGTGCGCTTCTCATCTTCTTTCTCCTTGCAAACAGTTGTGGTCTCCGTTCCTAATGCTGAGGCTGTGATCAGTTGGGTGATGTCGAGCCCAACCTTCCATGCTACTGGTCAGGTCACAATGTTTTGGTCAATCTATGCCTCGTTCACCATATAAGGAAGGTTGTAACACACAGGATCGTTGTGGGCCTAGATCTGCACATGATGCAAGGTCACTTGAAAATCAGAAATAATGTGGTACTTCTCATAATAAGTTGGGGACAATCAGGGTCTCGAGTGTTGTTGGAGTGGGGTTCCCTAAGTCCGAAGACCAATTTTTGTTATAATTTTGCAATATCTTTTGCAAGCTTAGTCATGTGCAGGGGATTTGGGGCAGGTCAAAGCCCCTCATGAGTTGTAATGGGTAAAAAGGGTAGATGAAGGGGCCGCAAACCATGGTTTGCGGACCTTAGAGTAACGTAGGCTAGTAGTATAAATAGAAGTCTAGATCAAGTCTAAGAAGTCAGTTTTTGGATAAATCTGAACATTGATGATAGATATGGCTAGTTTGTGATATTTTGTGCGGATTTTTCTAGGTAGAAGTCTCATTTTGGTTGTGTGCAAAAAGGCCTTAGTCCTGTTGTGTGCAAACCTGTTGGCTGTGCGCACGGGTTTTTGAAGGGTTTTGTATGAAGTATTTGAACTGATATTAATAAAGGAATTTTATTGCAGATATCTGCGTCTGAAATGCATCTATTTTTTATGTTATGAATGTTTCTGCATCTTATTTTCAATTCATGTATTGTCTACAATTAGATCTCTTGCGCAACTATGTTTGGGTTTATATGAATTATTATTGGATGGATTTGATGGCATAAGGTTTTGATATTATGTACTAAGGGTTATTACTTTGATCATAGATGTTGTGTTAACTTGCGCAAGGCATAATTGACCTAAATATGTCTATAAGGGATTCCTAGTTAGGGCTTCTATTGCGAAGGTTTTTTTATGGCTATTTTGGATCTTAAGACACCCACATTATTCAAGCCTCTCTCAGGGTGTGGAAACTTGGTTCCAACACCCCCTGATACTGCTTCAGGTTATACTTTGACTTACACAAGTAGGTCACTATTGAAAGGGACAATAGTAAGATGGTTTTGTTAGTTAACCTCAACTCTGAACCTAGGTCAGGACCCCTCAAGCCAAAAAATGGTTCCTTTTTTAGGACTGGGAAAATTTTGAGAGAGGTTGGGTGATGTCAAGAGGTCATTGACAGTCGTTAAATCCTAAACTTGAGGACTGGTTTGAAAAATAGATTCAGGAATTCGCCCTAAAAGAAAATAGAAGTAAGAAGTTGTCTATTGAAGAGTGGAAGAATAAGTATATTTTCACTGAGGTACACAAGATATTATTTGTAACCTTTGTAGATGAAATGCAAGTGTGATTTGCAAGGTTAGAAAAATTCCAAACCTGTTCAAAGGATGATCAGGTCATGCAGTGGACCCCTGAATTAATCGAACAGTTGAAGAAGACTGATAATTCCATTACTATAATTATAGATATCTGGGTTGACAACATCTTGGGCTATTTTGTAACAGAGTTTGCAGTCGATCAGTTTGTGTCATACTCTCAAGCTGAAATAATTATTTTCAAGGGAGTGAAAGGTATATTCTTACAAAATTTTCCTCTGTTGATTAAGATGTTATTGTGCGAAAAGGTTATTTTGTGTAGCTACACCGAGTGAATGACCCCTGATCAAAGAGAAATCACTACGCGCAGAGGTATATATTATAGGGTCAAATAGAGAGGGGATGATCTGTATGCAGTCCTATAATAAATTCCCCTAATATAAATGAAAGCGAGGCTACGCACGCTAAAAATAACCCTCCTACTACACCACCATAAAATTCGTGTAGGGGTAAGGATCCTCCTACCCCACCACCACCCCCACCTGCGGAATATATGGTCACACATATGAAGCTACCCCCCTTTAAGGGTGTGGGGGACAAGGATATGGACTGATTTTGGTTTGTGGCAAATGCGGTGTGGACTACACAGAATGTTAATATTGATATTGTCAAGAGAGCACAGTTGGATATGGCCTTTGAAGGTCGTGCTTTAAATTGGTTCATGGGATACCTAGCTCAACATGTAGATCCCACGATTCAGTAGATTAAGGATGCCCTGAAGCAACAGTTTTGAAAGGAAAAATCCTATTCTCAATTCATAATAGAACTGAAATATATTAATAAAGGACCGACAGAATCAGTTTGGGAAGCTGACCAACGACTGAAGAAAGCCATCAACGATGGAGGATTTACTTACGATGACAAGCAACGTAAGGATGGTTCATCGCCATGCTATTTCCACATCTACATGGACCTATGGGGCAATATAAGATTGATTCTTAGGAAGAATCCCTATAAATTTCTATGAAATTAGAAGCTGCGCCAAGAGATGATGCTCAGTCTGGAGCACTACAAATTTAGAACCAATTAGAAGTTATGCACTTAGAAATTTAGAATTTATGAAGAGACCGGGGTAAGGAAGTTGGCGCAGATGTCTGGTGCATACACTATATGGGAGTTGACCACACCAAGGATTAGTGCCCTCTACTATTTTATTATATGCAAGCTTGGGGACCAAATCCACTACCGCCCAAAGATGTTGCTAGGCCTAGTACCCCCACACTGTGGTGCGATGATTGTAAGATGGTTGGGCATCACGATACAAACCATTGCTCAAGGTTAGGAGCCTATGTACCAAATTTTAAGCAACAATGGTGAAGATTTTTCTCTTCATTTGGTGACGATGAGCACCACTGCAGAATGTTTGACATGATGATAGAAAATGTGGCCCTTTACGGAGTGTAGGCCGACCCTTTGTCGCCGGAATTTCCCTCTAGACAAGGAGGATCCCCATCAAGAGGATGGGGAGGGGCGAGAGGTGGAGGCGTAGGTCGAGGGAGAGGGAAACCAATCTGCTACAACTATGGAGAATCTGGACACTATGCACGTAGCTGCCCGAACCCTGTGTGAAAATCTTGTAGGTACTGTAGGAAATTTGATCATGTAAATGAATTTTATCCTATGTTAATATCTAAAATGTAGGAAAAGAAGTAGAAATTGATGTAGAACAAAAATATGGTTAAATTTGAAGCGCGATGATGGCCCATGTGTAAATGTGATTACACGCAGTAGTGTTGGGACCAAAGAAAATGAGGAAAAGGATGATACAGTGCCACTGATCAAAAAAACATCTGACAAGAAGGAAAGCCTCAACCTGCAAAAATAAAAAGAGATTTTCATTGAGGGCATGAAGGATTTTGCTGATGCAGGAGCATCCACGTTAAGGACTCCCATGGAACCAAAATCTGGTGATGAATTTAAACCATTCCTACAATCTTGCATTAAGATACTACGCAATTAGAAGGCAGTATATAATCTCCAGGCCCTGATAGACAGCTGCGTGGAGAAAGAAGTGCATCAAATAGAAACCAAGGTCGTGAACAAGGTTTATAAGTAGAAGAAGAGAACTGGTAGGGAGATGTGTATGACAGTGTCGGTTGGGGAGTATGAGATGGATCAAGTAATCTTGGATCTAGGTTCTGATGAAAATGTATTACTTAAGCAAACCTGGTAGAAGATGGGAGAATGAAAGTTGGAATAGTCCACCATTCACTATGCATGGCTAATAAAAAAAATATCATTCCACTTGGGAGGCTTCCACAGGTTGTGTTATACATTTCCAAAGTGAAGGTATGTGCAGATTTCAAAGTAATACAAATTATGGATGATGCACAAACCTAACCTATGCTATTAGGATTGGATTGGGCCATTGATATGGGAGGCATCATTAACTTGAAGCGTAGAAGTATGTTTTTTTAGAATAACGGTATGCGGGTGATAGTCCCACTGGATCCAACGAAAGGAGAATGATACAAAGAGATAGTGCATGAGGGGGATGATGTCGGCCATATCTACAATTTGGCTGCACAGGAAGAAGAATAGATTAACCCTACAAACGATGGCATGTTGAACTAGGAGAAGGATAGCTTGTGTTTCTCCAATTTATATGGCAAGTTGGAGAACTGTAAGAACTGGTTGCATGATGTCTCTGCATTGCGCTGCCCCAATATCACAAAGAAATTTCAATGCATCTCCTCATAGGTAAGATAAATACCCTATTTTGATGGTCCTGGTAGTGTCAAGGAATTTTTGGAAGCATTGGAAAATGTTGTCACTGAGGAACGAATATTTTGGGCACTTGATTTGGCTATGCGTGCAACTCCAGTGCGTTGGTGGAAGATGCTCAAGGGAGCCTTCTAGGACTGGGAGGAATGAAGAAAAGTGATGATGTTTCACTTTGAACCTCCAACCACCCCACCAATTGAGCTCTTTTATGGTAAGGGGGATCAGTGCAAGCACTTGGCCATGTGGATGGAGATATGGGATGAAAAGACATGGAATGAGTGGGTTCATAGGTTTCTCCACTCGTTGGGGCCGGTACCCACAACTTGGTATCTATAGGTTGAGCTACACTGAAGCACCCAAAACTGGTTCACAATGACTGAAGATTTCCTGTCAACCTTTTTCTCCGTGGGTGGCTTGGAGAAATTGGATGAAGCCTTGCAAAAAATAGATGCCCTGTTCTTTGATGAATCCCAACCCTGAAAGGAATGTGATGCGCTGGCCTGGGATGCACGATGAAATACATCGTCAAATATATAAATATTTCAATTGACGATAATGAATATGACCCAAGGAATGTTATCATCCTTGAATCTAAAGGAGAGGGCAGTTGCAGGGCCCACATTAGGGATTGTGGGTGTCACTAAACCTTTGAAATTGAAGGAAGTCAAAATTGGGATGGAAGAGTAGCTAAAGCTGACCAAAATTTGGGATTAATGGAATGATGATATAGTAGGAAATATTGCAGAGCTGTTGACAGAGTATCTGGATCTGTTTCCTACAAATTTCTCTGAGCTCAAGGGAATTGTAGGGGACATGGGTGTTATGAACATCACACTGTAACTAGATGCATGCCCCATCAAGTAGCGTCCATATCAATTGAACCCCAAATATAAGTAGAAATTAAAGGAGGATTTAGAAAATATGGTGGCTGCAGGCATCATTGATCTAGTTGAACAGTCTGATTGGGTAATCCCAATGGTGGTTCAGGAGAAAAAAAACCAAAGGAGAAATAAGGATTTGTGTCAATCTACACAATTTGAATGATATCTATGTGCATGACCCATTCCTTACTCTATTTTCTGACAAAATACTAGATAATGTAGGAGGACAAGAAGCTTATTCCTTTACTAACGGATTTTCGGGGTATCATGATATCAGAATTGCACCGGAAGAATGTAGCAAGACCACCTTTGCCATGGAATGGGGTTGTTTCCAATACACTGTCATGCCATTCGGATTGAAAAATCCACCTGTAATATTCTCGCGTGTAGTAGTGGATGTGTTCAAGGAATTCATGCATAAATTATTGGAAGTATATTTTGATGATTGGACAATGTTTGGATTGGTAAAGGAACATGTGTTGAACCTGTGCATGATGCTTGACACTTGTCGGAAGCACCAGATTTCTCTCAACCTAAAGAAATGTGTATTCTGCGTGCCTTTTGGAATTTTTTTAGGGCATATAGTATGTCAGCAAGGATTTATGGTAGATCCATCCAAGGTCATGGTTATCATCAATTTAGAAGTTCCTAGGACACACTGGTTATTACACGAAGTTTATAAAAGGGTATGCTTTGATCACTACATTAATGGAGAAGTTGCCAAAGAAGGATGTAGCATTTTTCTGGGATGACAAATGTCGTAAGAGGTTTGAGATGCTAAAGGAGAAAATGGTCACTACACCTATTTTGATATTCACGGACAGGTCTAAGTTTTTTCATTTGAATGTGGATGCATCTAGTATAACACTTGTGGTTGTTTTAGCGCATCTAGGAGAAGGAGACATTGATCACCCAGTCAATTTTTCCAGTATGAAGCTCTCCAGCATAGATCGCAACCACTCAACTACAGAATGGGAAGGATTGGCCATGGTATATGCACTCAAAAAATACAGCCGCTATCTACTAGTAGAGAATTTCAAAATGTTCACAGATCATTGTGCTTTCAAATACTTGGTCAATAAGCCTGTGTTGGGGGTGGAAGATCTACCAATGGTTGTTATTATTTCAAGAGTATGACTTTGAGATTATTGTGAAGCCTAGAAGACTAAATTTTGGGCCTGATCATCTATCACGAATTAAGAATGGGGAAGAACCAACAAGTCTAGAGGAGGGGTTACCTGATGTGTAGCTCTTCGCTATCAAGGTGGTTGATGAGCACTTTGATAAAATTATTCATATTCTAACCACAGGAACATCGCCTGAAAAATATTCAGTCCCGCAAAAGGAGTTGGTTGCACATGCAGCTGATTTTACCTTGATTGAAATTCAGTTGTATAAATTAGGAGCAGATGAAGTATTAAGGAGATATGTGTTGGAACATGAAAGATAGGATATCTTGGTTGAGGCTCATGGAGGAGTGGGAGGAGGGCACTATGCTAGGAAAGCCACTGTGCAGAAGGTGTTGTGTGCTAGGTTATGGTGGCCCACACTACATAGTGATACACAGGTATACTGTTGGGCCTGTGAGGCATGTGAGAGAACAGGGAAGCCTTCGTGCAAAGATGAATTCACCTGCAGCCACAGATGGCCTTGTAGGCATTCAATAAATGGGCTATAGATTTTGTTGGACCAATCAACCCTCGTGAAAAGAAGACTGGAGCGTGTTATATCATTACTGCAATTGATTATGTGACTAGATGGGTAGAGGTGAAGGAATTTAAGGAATATACTACAAATATTGTTTCACACTTCATCTTTGAGCACATTTTGACCAGATTTGGATGCCAAAATATTTTTATGAGTGATCGAGGTACAAAATTTGTTAACGAAGCAATTGAAGCTTTGATAGAGGAATTCCAGATTCATCACAAGAAGAGTAATCCTTATCACCCACAAGAAAATGGCACCGTAGAAACTTTCAACAATATTTTAGAGAACGTGCTCACAAATATGTGCAATGCCAACCAAGATTATTGGGACATGCACATCCCTTTTGTGCTATGCGCTTATAGGACAACATGCAAAATTTTGACGGGAAAAACACCTTTCAGGATGGTCTATGGGAATGAAGCCATCATGCCAATGGAGTATATTGTCCGAAGCCTTCGCATAGTAGCTTTCACTAATATGGATGAGCCTGATAATATGGAAGAAGGATTGGCACAACTAGTTGCCTTAGAAGAATATCGGTTCATTGCTAACTTCCACCAGCAATTGCAGAAGCCATGTGAAAAAGCCTAGAATGACAAGCAAATCAGGTAGAAGGTTTTCAATGAGGAAGACTTGGTCTTGCTATATGATATTCAGTTTGCACACCACCCAGGAAAGTTCAGAAAGCATTGGTTGAGGCCATACATTGTGAAGGAGATCACTGATGGCGGTGTGGTGTGCTTGGCCACATTGTTTAGAGAGAACCTTATCAGGTTCTTCAGTGGATTTCATCTAAAGCCATATAGAGAAAATATGGTGCTGAACAAATGATTATATGGCTAGAGAATCAGAATGAAAGGGTTTGTGTGTAGCAGAGAGGGAGGACATAGGCGGTTGCGACAGAAGCACAGGGGTGACATGCATCAAAGGAAACTAGCCATTGGAACAATGAAACTAGTTGAAAAAATGAAATTACCATTGGATGGAGCATATTTCTTGCATTTAATGAGGAGATCTTGGAGGATTTTTTACTGTTTTAGTTATGGTAAGTGGAAATTAATGATAATCTGACCATTTTTACCATGGATGGCTTATAAAAAGGTGGGCGCAAGTCTCAATTGGTTCCTTTGTTGTTTGAATATTTGCTGCTCTATGATTTTCCGTAATTTAAGTTATACTGTTGTCTATGAGTTCTGTATGTTTGGCTACGAATCTCCATCTGACATCAGTAATTCTAAGTTCATATTCTTCCTGAGAATGGCAGGCACGAACCTTGCAGAGAAGAATTATTCACCCCTCACTACCTCTACAAATATGTGTTCATATGAGGTCAAAGAAGTAATTCTGGAAGTCAAAGAAGTAGTGTCGACACCAGCGAAAGAGAAGGGAAAGGGAAAAATGCCAAAGTGGGCTACCTCTAAGCTATGCACCTCTCCATGAAATGTAACATCCTCGTGGCAAGCCACTAAGGATCGATCCCCCATCAGTGATCCATCAAAGCACCTGATGAGTGCCATAACAGAAGCTATGTTTGTGGAACCTATCTTGTGGCGGCCTCCCTACGTCAAGCCACGTAATCCCTCTGTGCACAAGCCACATAATTTTGATATTGTTCAGGAATACCTACAGATGCCCTTGATCCCTCAAGATGTCCCTCTAGTTGGATAAATGTTTATCAAGATTCCCCAGACAAATTTTGATGATTATGACTTAGAAAATGAAGCAACGTTCCTAGAGATTGCGCTGAAAAATTACTTGGAATGGGTGACGTATGAAGATGTGTCGAAGGTTGTGCTGACGCCTTGGGTGTACGGGCTACAAAATGCAAGAGTCCTCAACCTGCTAAGGATTCCACATTTTGGAAGGTACCCGATCACCATCATTTGCATGTGCCATCTTTTGGCCTTAGTCCATGAGGGCTCCCTGTGGATTTAGGGGCGAATTCCCATAGATGCCATGCTGATCCATCAGATCACCGACCTGCCCAAGAATGGGCCTCATCCGATGAAGGGATTCAAGTAGAGAAACAAGCTAAAAGTAGCACCTAATGTTAAGAACAAGTCCAAGGTGGGATGAGACAAAAGGGTATTTCTGGTCTAGACCATCGTTGACCTAGCGTTGCGCTTGGGAACCCTCATCTTTGGATGAAATATCACGAGGAAGTGTAACCCGAAAATGGTCGTAGCACACATCATTGCCTTGGCACAACAATGTAAAAAGGGGGTTCTCTATAACTAGTTGCAATTTTTGTGCAAGGAGTTTCTAGAAAATGTGCACGAGGTTCGAGAACTAGGGAATCAGTTTTGCTACTCTTGGATGTTATTTTCAATTGTGTTGGTGGCATGGGAGACCCCAACAGATGCATTCCTCCCTGAGATCGAGCCAGGTGTATGTGAAGGGGCACGCTATGCGAACCTATGGGGCTCATCCAATCCCCACCAAGTGGAGGAAAATAAAATATTATGGGTAATTTTTGAAGGCACGCTGGCTCAAGCCATACATTCCAGGCCCAGAATCTTGTCAACTGTGCATGATAAGTATAAGATAATTGTTGAATTTCAGGTGAACATGAATAACTTCTAGATGAAGGCACGCAAAGACTCAAACTAGTACACCTTTCCCTACATGGTCATCAAGGTGGAAGTTAACCAGGTCATGGTGACATGGCCGAATGAATGGAAGATCAGGCTTGGCTCCACCCAGCCCATTATGTTGTCCACGTCAGGTAAATATGTAGCTCCAAAAGACACAACATGGTCATGCACGGAGACATGTGCTGATCAGAAAGGAGAAAAAGATACTAGGGCCAAAGCAAAGAAGGAGCCGAACGCAGAAAAAGGATAAAGATCAGGAGTTGGAAGGATACCAGGAGGAGGTGGACCTCATAGCTCTGGATGGGATCAATGGGGATGGTTCTGAATCTCTACGTGGCACCAAGAGAGGTGGAGAAACATCTAAAGGGCTACACAAAAATTGGAAAGGGTCCAAGGCGAGAGCAGAGGAAAAGGTTATTTTGATAGAAGAGGACCTCAAAAAATTTGCAGATGCAGTTGCTTCAGTGTCAGAGGACCACTGGAACACGATGGGGATGTAGTAAAAGGCCATGGTGGAAGCCTTGCAATCAAGTCTTCAGGTTCCATAGATGAATATAGATACCTAGCAAGCAAGCGTATATCAAGCGAGGCTGGTACCAGCGATCCTACCATCCGCTTTGATCGTCGTGAAAACAGAAAGAAGAATCTGCTCCTTCCTGGGTGCAGCAGTGTCCATGGAACAATCAAAGTTGTGCATACAGTTCCAAACCTACCCCAAGGTTGGCATCAAACTTGTGAAGCTGCCAAGTGGGAACATACACGCTCTCCGCATCTTCATATAAGTAGAACTACAAAGCATAGAGGCTTGCGCACAGCAGCAGCTCAGTGAGGTTGATAAAATTGCAGCAAAAAAGATGGTAGAGTCTTTCCATGCTCAAACAATGAAACAAGTAGCGGTAGCTCAGCACACGAAGCTAGAGAGCTTCATTGATTGATTATGTGCTGAAATATTTGATGTATCCATCCCAACCTCCACCACGAGCCTGTTCATCATGCTAAAGGCTTCCAAATTGGAGATCCAGATAGTGAAGGCTGATTTTGAGTAGCAAATTGTTGCATTGTAGGTGAAGCTATAGCCTAAGACTCCCCTGGAGGTGCATGCGCAATGGGCCTCCCTAGTGAAGACAACATTCGCCAGCATCTCTTCTAATGTTGATAAGGGCTCAGAGCTTCTGGAGACTTCCATGGGACTATGTACCTCTATGTAAACGGATCCATTAGTTAATAAAATTACCCAGGAGTTGTACGCTAAAGAGTAGGAGTTCAAATATTTGCAGGAGGTTTTGCCTACATTCATCCTTGCCTAGCATATGGCATGCCTTTAGACCAGTCAGGCATTTCACGACGAGGTTGAGGAGCTCCACCGCACGAAACATATTGTCAACCATCACATGAATTCATGGGAGGACAATGCCATGAAACTATCTCAAGACCTTGATATTGCAGTCCAAAACCTGAACGAGACTTTGCAGAGCATAAATTTGGCCACAGTAGGGTTGAATTCAGAGAAGTTGGTGGAGACCGTGAAAAATGTAGTAGACCAGAGTGTGGGTGTCTTGGTACCATTTGCAGTTGCTATCGAGGATCTCCAGAAAAAATAAATGAAGAATCCAGTGCTAGTGTGACTCGGGACGAGACACAAGATTATGTTGGGGGTCTATTGGAGCGGGATCCGCTAAGTCTAAAGACCACTTTTTGCTATAATTTTTTAATATATTTTGCAATCTTAGTCATTTGAAGGAGATTTGGGGCTGGTCAAATCCCCTCATCAGTTGTAATGGGTAAAAATGGTATATGAAGGGGCCGCAAACCATGTTTTTCGGTCCCTAGAGTAGCGCAGGATAATAGTATAAATAGAAGTCTAGATCGAGTCTAAGAAGTTAGTTTTTGGATAAGTCTAAACATTGATGATAGATTTGGCTAGTTTGTGATATTTTGTGTAGATTTTTCTGGGTAGAAGGCTCCTACTAGCTGTGTGTGCGAAGACCTTAGTCCTGCTGTGTGTGGACCCCGCTGGTTGTGTGCACGGGTTGTTGAAGGGTTTTGTATGAAGGATTTGAACTGATATTAATAAAGGAATTTTATTGCATATATCTGAGTCTGAAATGCATCTACTATTTATGTTTTGAATTTTTCTGCATCTTATTTCCGATTGTTGTATTTTCTACAATTAAATCTCTTGCATAACTGTGTTTGGGTTTATATGAATGATTATTGGATGGATCTGATGGTATAATGTTCTGATATTATGTGTTAATGGTTATTACTTTGATCATAGAATTTGTGTTAACTTGCGCAAGGCATAATTGACCTAAATATGTCTATATGGGTTTCCTGGTTAGGGCTTATGTTGTGAAGGTTTGTTTATGGTTATTTTAGATCTTAAGGAACCCACATCATTAAAACCTCTCTCAGGGTGTGGAAATCTGGTTCTAGCACCCCCCCCATACTGCTTCAGGTGAGACTTTGACTTCTACAAGGAGGTCACTACCGAAAGGGCTAGTAGTAAGGGGGTTTTGTTGGTTAAGCTCAACTTCAAACCTGGGTTAGGACCCCTCAAGCCAACAAATGGTTCCATTGCTAGGTAGATAGTAATACAAATTGTGGATGATGTAGACCACTACCATGTGCTGTTAGGATCAGATTTAGCCATTAATATGGAAGGCATCATTAACCTGAAGCGTAGAATTATGATTTTTGAGAATACCGGTATGCGGGTGATAGTGCGCCTGGATCCAATGGAAGGAGAATGATACACAAAGCCAATATGTGAGGGTGATGATTTTGACCATATATACAAGTTGACTATATGGGAGGAATACTATATCAACCCTAAAACTAATGGCATGTTGAACTAGGAGAAATATAGCTAGTGTTTCTCTGATTCAGCTGGCGAGATTGAGAACTAGCAGAACTGGTTGAACGATGTCTTTGTGTTGTGCTACCTCAAGATCATAAAGAACTTCCAGTGAATCTCCTTAGAGGTAAGAGAGCTACCCTATTTTGACAATCCTGGTAGTGTCAAATTATTTTTGGAAGTATTGGAAAAAGTTGTCACAGAGGAATGAAGATTTTGGGTGCTTCATTTGGCTATGCGGGCAACTCTAGCGCATTGGTGAGAGACACACAAGGGAGCCTTCCAGGTCTAGGAGGAATGTGTAAAAATGATGACGTTGCACTTTGAACCTCTAGCCACCCCACCAATCCTCTAATATTGCCTCGTTAAATGTGATAAATCCACTTCATCCAACAGTAATTTCACATTTTCACCCAGTTTCACTGTTCCAACGGATAGTTTCCATTCTTGTGCACCACCCCTATGCTTTTTTTTCACCTGCCTATGCCCTCCCTCTCTACTACATGACCCTTTGATTCTAATTCTCTGGCCATATAGTCATTTGGTCGACATTGAATTGTCTCTATATGGCTCTAGACAACCAGTAGGAGCGAGCTCCCCTAAGTCCAAAGACCAGTTTTTGCTATAATTTTGTAATATATTTCGCAAGCTTAGTCATGCACACGAGCTTTGGGGTAGGGCAAAGCCCCTCGTGAGTTGTAATGGGTAAAATGGGTAGATGAAGGGGCCGAAAATCACGTTTTGTGGACCCTAGAGTAGCGCAAGCTAATAGTATAAATAGAAGTCTAGATCGAGTCTAAGAAGACAGTTTTTGGATAAGTTTGAACATTGATGATAGATTTAACTAGTTTGTGATATTTTTTGTGGATTGTTCTAGATAGAAGGCTCCTGCTGGTTGTGTGCACGGAGACCTTAGTCATGTTGTGTGTGGACCCCGTTGACTATGTGCGTGGGTTCTTGAAGGATTTTTTATGAAGGATCTGAACTGATATTAATAAAGGAATGTTATTGTGGATATCTAAGTCTAAAATGCATCTATTATGTATGTTATGAATGTTTCTGCATCTTATTTCTGATTCTTCTATTGTCTCCAATTAGATATATTGTGAAACAGTGTTTGGGTTTATATGAATGATTATTGGATGGATATGATGGTATAGGGTTCTGATATTATGTTATAAGGGTTATTACTTTGATCATAGATGATATGTTAACTTGTACAAGGCATAATTGACCTAAATTTGTCTGTAAGTGATTCCTAGTTAGGGCTTATGTTGCAAAGATATTTTTATGGCTATTTTAGATCTTAAGTCACCCACGTCCGTCAAACCTCTCTCAGGGTGTGGAAACCTAGTTCCAACACTAACCCATACTGGTTCGAGTGAGAATTTGAGTTGCACAAGAAGGTCACTACTGAAAGGGCTATTATTTTGTTGGTTAACCTCAACTTCGAACCTCGGTCAAGACCCCTCAAGGAAAGAAGTGTATAGTTGCTGCCATAGCACCCTCAAACAAAACCCAGAAGATCTCATTTTCTTTGAATCTCTTCTGGTCTAATGAATCCCATAGATTAGCGTAGCGTGCCCCTTGGCACATACCAGGTTCCACCTCTGGGAGGACTATGCTCTCTGGAATCTCCGATGCCACCAAAGAAATTAAGAGCAATAACCTTGAGTAATAGAACTTCTTCCCTTCATCTTGTGCCTCGTGCATGTTGTACATAAAATCTTGGCAGAGGTATTGGGACTAGTTATAGCTTACCCCCTTCTCACATTGTCCTTCTAGCATGATGACATGTGTAGGGACTACCTTGGGGAAACACTTGCGCATTAACTTACAGCCTAGGACTAATGTTCCTAGGCATACTTTCTAGTCTTCAAGCTACTGTACAAGGAATCCACTGGAGTCTTGTCCTACCTTGGAATCTCTCTTAACCCATGCAGCTACCTTCAGCTCCTAGGTCTTTAGATACTGAGCCAAAGGATGGGGTCACTTCTTGGGCAGGGCGGTGATCCAGTGGATCAGCGCAGCATCAATAGGAATTATGTTATGGATCCATAGGCACCCATCGTGCACTAGTGCCAGTAGCTGGCGCACGTAGAAAATAGTGATGGGTACCTCCCAAAGTGAGGGATCATCAAAAAATTAAGAATCTTGGTGTTGCTTAGCCCATGCACCCATGGCATTGGTTCTACCTTCACAACATCTACATACAACACGGGCTTCAGAGAGTACTTAGGTGTTAGCTCAGGGAACATCTCCTTGTTCACCAGGTCATAATCATCGAACTTCACTAGGGGGACTTTTCCAAACATATATCCTTCAAAAGGGGCTACCTGCGGGATCAAAAACATTTATATATAGTCATGCACCATGTATACATCCTTCAGAACTCGCATTGAGGGTATGTGCCACTTGACATACTTCAGTCGCCATGAAATTGGCTCGAGGAGCACAACCTCCTCAGTGGTGCTCATGGGTCTATTGGTCGGGTCACCCCTAGGAGACCTATCCTTGGTTTCTTGTCACAGGGACGTAACATGTCTGGGGGATGTCATTAGCTTTGAGATTCTTCCCTTAGTCATCTTTCTCTCTCCTTTCGTAGGTGTCAAAACTACTTCTTGCACCTTAGGTATTACTTCATGAACATCATCAGATCCAAGGCTTCGTAAATGTTGTAAGTGGCACAGAGTGCTCTTCATACGGAGCACTCTCAAGGTTCATGGCCATCATCCTTTGTCTAAAAATGAATTCCAGGTTGCTTACATTGGATGCAGGGGGCTCACGACAAGACATAAAATATTCACATATGATATCACAGTGCAACTCATAGATAATTTCAAGGCTCAATATATTCAAATAAAAAATGAACATTATATAATCCGCACACTTCCTTTTATAGGTGATCCATGGTAAAAATGGTCTGAGCCTCATTAATTGCACCTTATCCCTATAAAAGCAGTCAAAAATATCATAATATCTCCTCATTAAATGTCAAAAACCCACTCCATCCAACCGTAAAATCACTTTTTCACCATGATTTACTATTCCAACTCCTAGTTTCTCCTACTGCGCACTACCTCTGCACTCCTATCACACCTGTCTACATATGTCCTCTACACAATGTGCAGACAAGTGGTTTCCCATTATTCGGCCACATATTCATTTAGTAGGCACAGGGTTATCCTTATACAACTTCAATCGGCTTCCGTCGATGTACCTGGGAACTCTCACCACGCAACATGTCCAAGCACACTGCACCACCATTAGTGATCTCTTTCACAATGTAAGGCCCTAGACAATGCTTCCTAAAATTTCATAGGTGGCGTGCAAACTGACTGTCATACATAAAAACCAAATATTCTTCTTTACATGCCTTTTGTTGAATGTGTCTATCATGCCAGGCCTTTTCGCATGCCTCTTTTACTTGGTAATGGAATTTGGCAATAAACCAATCTTCTTCTAAGGCAACAAGTTGCACTAACCATTCTTCCATGATGTCAGGCTCAACCATATTAGTGAATGTTGTGATGTGCAAAATTGGGAAAATATATTCCATTGGCATGATTGCTTCTTTCCCATAAACCATCATGAAAGGTGTTTTCCCAGTCAACTTCTTGCATGTGGTCCTATATTCCCAAAACACAGAAGGGATGTGCACATCCCAATCATTCCATTTTTCATTACAGATCTTCATGAGCAGGTTCTCCAAGATTTTTTTGGAATCTTCTACTACACCATTTTCCTGACGGTGATAAGGAGTAATCTTCTGGTGATGTATCTGAAATTCGTCTGTTATAGCTTCAATGGTTTCATTAACAAAGTACATACCCCTGTCAGTCATCAATATTTTTGGACACCCAAATATAGTCAAGATATTTTCAAAAATGAAGTTTGTAGCACTATATGTGGTACAATCCTTGACTGGCTTAGCTTTAGCCCATCTGGTTACATAATATGTCCCAGTGATGATGTACCACGCGCAAGTCTTCTTCCCTGGAGGATTGATAGGTCCAACAAAGTCTATAGCCCATTTTTAAAAATCCTACAAGACCATCTATGGCTGTAGTGGAATTTCATCTCTGCACAATGGTTTCCCCGTTCCTTGCCATGCATCACAAGCTTGAAAATATGCATGTGCATCGTTGTGCAGTGTGGGGCACCATAACCTAACATGCAACACCTTCTGCGTAGTCACCTTCCCTGCATAGTGGCCTCTTGACACTCCTCCATGAGGTTCAACGAAGATGTCATGTCTCTCATGTTCCAACACATACCTTCTTAGCACTTCATCTGCTCCCAACTCATACAATTGACCAACAATCAGCATAAAATCATTGTGGGGGAAACCAACTCCTTCTTTTGTTGCACCGAATATTCAACAGGCACACTTCCAGTGGTCAGAAAGTGAATAATATCAGCAAAGTGTTCATCGACCACCTTAATAGCAAAGAGTCGTGCATCAAGTAGTCCCTCCTCCAGGTGGTTGTATCCTTCCTATTCACAATGCATGACAGGTGATCAGGTAGCAATAAATCTATCAGGATTCACAATGATTTCAAAATCATATTCCTGAAATAGAAACAAACATCTACAAATCTTCCCCCCACCCCCAACACAGGATTATTGACCAGGTATTTCAAAGCAGAATCGTTAGTGAACATATTGAAGTTCCCTCCTAGCAGATAGTGCCTACATTTTTGCAAATCATATACCATGGGAAATCCTTCCCTTTCTATTTTTGAGTAGTTGCGATCTACACTGGAGAGCTTCCTTCTAGCGAAAGAAATATGGTGATCAATGTCTCCTTCTCCTAGATGCGCTAAAACAACTCGTAGTGCTATAGCGGATGCATCAACATATACATGGAAGACAATGGACCAGTCTAGGAATATTAGAATGGGTGCAATAACCATTTTTTCCTTCAACATCGCAAATCTCTTTCGACATTCCTCATCCAAGAAAAAGGACACATCCTTCTTCACCAATTTCTACATAGGTGCAGTTATCAGAGCATATCCCTGAATGAATTTTTTGTAATATCTAGTGTGTCCCAGAATGGATCAAAATTATTTTTCATTGGTACAGACTTCTAGGTTGATAATAACTGCAATCTTGGCTGGATCTACCATCAACCCTTGTTGACACACAATATGGCCCAACAATGTTCCAAAAGGAATGCAGAATATACATTTCTTCAAGTTAAGATAAATCTTATGCTTCCTACAAGTATCAAGCATCATGGGCAAGTTGGACACATACTTCTTTACCAGCCCAAACACAATCCAGTAATCAAAATACACTTCCAATAACTTTTTTATGAATAATTTGAACACAACTACTACTACGCGTGAGAAGATAGAAGGTGCATTCTTCAACCCAAAAGGCATGATTGTGTATTGAAAAGACCCCCATTCCGTTGCAATGTGGTGTTGCTTCAGTATTCTGGTGCAATCATGATTTGATGATATCCTAAAAATCCATTAGTGAAAGAGTAAGCCTCTTGTCCTCACACATTGTCCAAGATCTCATCTGAAAATGGAATAGGGAAGGATTCATGCACACATGCATCTTTGAGCTTATGCAAATCCTTATTTCTCCATTAGTCTTATTTTTTTGAACAACCATGGGGCTAACCCAATCAGATAGCTCCACAAGCTCAATGATTCCTCCAACAACCATATTCTCTAATTCTTCTTTCACTTTCTACTCATACTTAAGATTCAATCAGTATGGTCGCTGCTTGAGAGGGCACACATCTTGTTTCAAAGTGACTTTCATAACACCCAAATCTCCTAAAATTCCTTTGAGCTTAGAGAAATTCATGGGAAACAGGTCCTAATACTTTTTAAAATGCTCCGCAACCTTTCCCATGGTGTCATCATCCCAATAATCCCCTATTTTGGAAACCTTGGGCTGCTCCTCTATCCCAATGTTGACTTCCCTTAATTTCAAAGGCTTAATTACATCCACCATTCCTAATAAGGGCCCTGCAACTGCACGCTCCCCCTCGCACTCAGGGATGTTGATATTTCTTGGATCTTCTTCATTATCTTCTACCGATAGGTTCTTGCAGTTGAGAGTGTATTGCATCTCTGCTTCCCATGCTGGCACAACACATTATATTTGAGGTCGGGATTCATCAAATACAAGTGCTTCTATATCCTGTAGGGCTTAATTCAATTCCTTCGATCCTCTGGTTAGGTTAAAGGTTGATAGAAAACTTTCACTCTTTGTAACCCAATGGCGAGTCCCTCAATGCAGTTCTGTCTATAAATACCAGGTATTAGGGATTTTTCCCAACGAATGGAAAAACATGTGGACCCATTCGGTACTTTTCTTCTCGTTGCAAACCTCCATTCACATGGAGAGGTGTTTTCTTGCATCACCTTGGCCATAAAAAATCTCATTTGATTGGCTAACATGTTTCTGAAAGCGTAACCTCATCATTTTTCTGCATTCCTCCCAATTCTTAAAGCTCCCTTTGTATGTATCCCACCAACATGTTGGAGTTGCGCGCATGGCAAGATCAACTGCCTAGAACCTTCCTTCTTCCAGGAAAACCTTTTCCATCTTTTCCAAAAATAATAGAACACTATCAAAACCATCAAAGTAGGGAAATTCTCTTACCTCTAAGGAGATGCATCGAAAATTTTTAGTGACCTTGAGGAAGTGCACTGCAAATACATCATGCAGATGGTTATGCCAGTTCTTTATTTCTCCATCCGAATCTGAGAAACATGAGCTATACTTTTCCCAATTCAGAATCCCATCAATCATAGGGTTGATACAATCCTCATCCCACGTAGTCAGCTTGTAGATATGGTCAACATCATCTCCTTTGCGCACTAGTTATGTATATCTTTCTCCTTTCATCGGATCCAGAGGTACTATAACCTGAGTACCATTGTTTTCAAAGATCATGATCTTGCACTTTAGGTTGATGATACCTCCCATATCAATGGCCCAATATAGCCCTAGTAGCTCAGGGTAATGGTACACATCATCCACAATCTGTATTACTTAAAAATCTACACATACCTTTACTCCGACAATGTCTAGCAGAACCTGTGGGAGTCTTCCAAGTGGAATGATCTTCTGCTAATTATCCATGCCCAGCTAAATGGTGGACCACTCCAGCTTTGGTTCGTCCATATTTTTCCATGTCTACTTAGGTAGAAAATTATCATCATACTTTAAGTCCAATATGACTTGATCCATCTCATAGTCTCCAATTTTCATTTTCATGCACATCTCTCGAATCGTTATCTTCTTGTTCTTATAGATATTGTTCACAACCTTACTCTCAATTCAAGGCAACCCCTTGTCCATGCAGCTATCTATCAGAGCCTGAAGATTTTCCACTTCTTTCTTGTTATGAAATAACTTAATGAAGGTTTGTAGGAAAGGTTTGACTTCATCATCAATCTTTGCTTCCATGATTGATTTGGATGTGGACGCACCTCCACCAGAAAAATCCTTCCTGGCTTCTAAAACTATTTCCTTTTCCTTCTACAGGTTGAGTCCTTCCTTCTTTTCGGAGGCATTCCTAATCAAAGGCTCTGCATCAACCTTCTTTCCCTCATCTTCTCTGGTGGCAGCACCACTGTGAGTAATTAAAGTTACACTTGGGTCATCATCTTGTGGCTCTAATTTAACCATTTTTATGTTCTATGTAGGCTTCTATTGTTGCTTTTCCTGCATTATAGAAATTAAAAGAGGATAATCTTAAATAGCATGATAAAATTTTCTGCAATACCTGTAATATTTTCGTGCAGGGTTCATACAATCACACGCATAGTTTCCAATGTCTCCATAGTTATAGAATACTAGTTGTCCTCATCCACGAGTTGCACCTCCACCTCTCCCTCCTCCCCTTCCTCTTGCTGGAGATACTTGACGCCCAGAGGGAGATGTTGGTGAAGATGGTTCAGCCTACACCCTATATAGGTTGGCACTATCCTACATTAGCTCGAATGTGCAGAAGTGGTGTTCATCATGGCCAACTTAAGAGAAAAATTGTTGCTTCAGTTCTGACACATTACATCCTATTTGAGGTAAATGGTTTTTCTCATGCCTTCCATCTACCTTACAGTCAGCGCACCACATTGTGGGAGTACCACTTGGTCCTGTAGCATCCCTGGGGCACAATGGATTTGACCCTCTTTCCTGTATGTAATCTTGAAACAAAGTACACTAATATTTTGTGTGCCCATAACCCTTACACCATATACACCATACATCTGTGTGAAATTCATTCCCTTTTTCTCTGCATGGGTTCTAGATCTCCAAGTGCATCACTTCTAATTGATTTTTTATTTTCAGAGTTCCAAATTGGTCATCAACTCTAGGCGCAACTTCCAGTTTCATGGAAATTCAAGAGCTTCAGCCCGAGAATCAATATTATGCTAATCCATAGGCATGGGTAGATGTGGAAATATAATGGAAATAAACCATTCCTTATGCTGCTTATTGTCATAGATAAATCCGCCCATGTTGTTAGTGCGCTTCAAACACTTATCTGCCTCCCAATCAGATTCATTTCGCTCTTAATTGATATATTTTAATTGAGTTACACACAGTGAATAGAAATTTTGTTTTTTGGACTACTGCTTCAAAGCATCCTTGATTTCATCAACAATAGGATTAGTGTGTTGAGCCAGATATGCCATAAACCAATCCAGTGCACCACCTTCAAACACCATAGCTAGTTGCATACTCTTGACAACATCAGTGTTATAATTTTGCGTAGTCCATACTGCATTTGCAACAAACCAAAACCTATCCATGTCCTCATCTCCCACACCCTTAAAGTTGGGTAGTTTCGTATTCATAGCCATATCTCCTCTTGTAAGCGACGGAGGTGGGGTAGGAGATGTCTTACCCCTACGCGAATTCAACTATGGAGTAGCAAGAGGGCTACCATTGGCACACGTAGCCTCCTCGATCATTATATCATAATCAAGTGAGTTTATTAGAGGGTTGTATACAATTTTTTCTCCTCTCTAATTAACCCATAATTACTTTCTATTGTGCGTAGTTATTTTTTTCTTATCTGGGGTCTTTCACTCAGTGTGATTGCAAAAAACACCCTTTTCGCACAATAGCATAGTAATCAGGAAAGGAAAAGAGTGTATGAACTTATCTCTCATTCCTTTGAAGAACCTTCTTTCAACTTCACAATATGACACAAACTGATCTACTAAAAACTCTATTACAAACCCATCGAAAATGTTTTCAACCCAATGATCTACAGTGTGGGTGATGGAGTTATCAGTCTGATCTAACTGTTGGATCAACTTAGTTGTCCACTGAGTGACCTTATCATCCTTCCAGCAAGTTTGGAACTCAACTAATATTGATATCCACTCATGTAATTCTTGTGAAAAGGTCACAAAGAAAATCTCATGAACCTCTGTGAAAATATACTTTTGTTTCCAATCTTCAGTAAACAAATTCTTACTTATGTTTTCCTTAACGGAAATCTCTTGAATATTTTTCTCGAAATAGTCTTATAAATTAGGCTTTGATGGTCACCACATCACCCAATCTCTCTAAAAATGATCTTGGTCCCACCAATAGAACCATAAAACCCTCTTACTACTAGCCCTTTCCACATTGACATACTTGTGCAGGTCAAAGTCTTAACCAGAGAAATATTGGAGGGGGGGGGGGGGGGGGGGTGTTGGAACAAGGCTTCCACACCCTGAGAGAGAATTGAATGATGTGGGTGTCTTCAGATCTATAATAATAGCAGATTAGCCTTCGCAATAGTAACCAAAACCATAAACATTTCTAGATCAATTTACGCAGGATTTCAAGTGCACGCATAGAAAATGGCTTCAAAATCCCTTAAGAATATTAATAAAGTGCTATTCAGGTTTTATAGTAATACATATATGAATATAATAGTCATATTAAGCATTGAAATAGGTACACAACCGATTCAGTCACAGGTAACATAAATCATAAGAAAAATGATTGCAGAAACATGTCACAGATGAATTTTGTACTCAAAGTTATTCAAAAAACTTCTTTATTCATTAGCAATTGTAAAACCTTTTACATTTCTTTAGATCCACTTGCACATGTACCCAATGGGATTCACACATATTTGGGCTAAGGTATCCATGCACACAGCCACCAAGAGCCTTTCAAACACTTAAAGTTTTGAATTACATCTCAAACCATATCAAGAATTAATTAGAACTTCTTCTATCTCACTCGATCTAGAATTATATTTTTATCTTAGACTGCACTCATCTAAGGTCCGAAAAATATGGTTTGTGACTCCTAGTTTTACCCTTTAGCTTTGACCCACCCCAAGGCCCCTTAACATGTGCATTGATTAGTGTGCACAACTTAAAACTACATAAATACTTATTAATTTCCAGAAAATGCGGTCCTAAGGGACCCTACTCCAACATATAATATCTTTTAAATAGGGATTTGTTTTGAATTTTGCTGGATAGGAGTGTCAGTCTAGGAACTGGGTCTAGGTTTTAGGTCTGATTTCAAAAATAATAGTTGCAGAGATGAAAATGAGGATAGGTAGGTGTACCTAGAAACATACTTATATTTTCATTATGGTATAGGGTTTGAAAAGAGAGAGTTAGAACGAACATATTACATGAGTTCATTCATCAGAGGAAGTAGAAAAAAATTATGAAAATCTTATAAAATAGAGCACAAAAAGCAAGAATTGTGTTTATAGACTCATAAGATTTATCATATAGAAGCATACATGTGATTTCATCGAAACATAAACATTAAATTTGATGGTGTTACTAAGAAAAAACAACACTGATAATAATACCACTAGAGTCCCAAAATTATAGCTGCAACATGTCTTTGATTTCACTATAAAAGATTGTACATAAGCTCCACACTGCAATATCAACTATCCAACCCCTAAAATAACTTGAGTTAGAGTAAATATAGAAAATAGAGAATATTCCACCTCATTGGGTCGAAACCTGATCCAAAATACCTCATAAATGCATCTAATGAGCCATTACCTATAATTTAGGGAATTTAGAAATAGTACCCCCAATTTAGCTAATAACTAGGAGTCTTTCTCTTCTTGAGTAATTACAAAATTCATCAACAATAAGGGGCATAAATAGACTTCCTTATCCATAAAAAAAATCTCATGAGATAACTATAACCTCAAGATTTTAACCATTTTTCACCGACATCTGTCTAGAAAGCATCCAATACAAAAGTGTCACGTGCCTAGAGAAGCGTCACGTGCTCTGACAAAAGCATCATGTGCTCTTTGAGGGCGTTTTTAGGTGGATTTAAGGCATTGTTTTGCTACTATGATTATTGGAAAAGGTAGCTCTGGATGCCCTCTATCTAACCCAACCTTAAAAATAACAAAATACCTCATGTAAGGCCTTCAAAAATTCATTTTTCCAAGCTTACTCTAGAAGCGTAGCGAGCAGTGAAAATCAGTGGCAGAAGCATGAAAAATAGGGTTTTTTTATTTTTTCTTCAAAACTAGGAGGTTTCATGAAAAACCAAGACCATATTTGGAATGTACCCTCCAAAATTAATCCAACCATGTAAAGAAAACTTTCATTGGACCTGTTACCACTGTAAATGCTAATAGTGTGATCGCCATTGTATCACTGTTTTCAAATTTTTCTTATGTCCTAGCATATGTCGAAGCTTGAGTCATTTTGAATAAAGGTAAAAAAAGAGTCTTAAAACCAAAATAATTTTAAGTGTATAGGTGCTATTAGTGTCTTAGGTTCATAAAATAAGTTAAAACCATTGTTTTAACTTAAGTTAGTGTCAAAGGTTATTGGTCATTTTGGTAATAAAATCACTACTGCTCTGTTCGAGATAAGAACTACCTCTATTTAACTTCATTGATAACACAATGATACAATGGAGGGAAAATATTTCTCCAAATTTAAGTTCATATTACTTACACAGTGAAAAGGGATGATATTTCTTTAGGGACCTGTTCACATTGGTAACTCAGTGAAAAGTGCATCTATTTGGCTGAAATTTGGTTTATTGCAATTCAGAGGTAAAGGTAGCTATTTCCCAAGTATACAGAACTGAAAATAATATTTTTAGAGAAAGGACCATTCCTGTTTGAAGATTATTGAAGACATCCTATGTTATAAACATGATTATTCTTTTAGAAAAGGTTAATCATTTTTTGACTTAGGAGAATTGTTTTATATGAATGGTTATATTATCTATGTTGCTGACCTATATCTACCCTACTAAACTGAAGCAGAGATCATAGTACTAGGTATCGATTATTAATGATGATGTAGAGTGTTATGTGTTATGTGGTGAGTTGGTGCTTGTATTCAAATTTTTTTCAAATCGTTACATTACTCCATACCATGATTACATATGCAGAATCAAAGGAGTAAGCATAGTGTTCACTTGATCGAGGTTCTTTGAGTAAGCTACAACTAACATAAGTCATTTCTCCAACAAATAGTTTTAGCATTTCAAGGAAGGAAATCCAGGGCTTTATGTAGGGATTTTCATCCAGTATTTAATAGTTTTCTGTTTACAAGGAGTGTAGATGTTGAAAAGCATGGGAAAGGGTGGTAATTTCAACAAGTTCAAGCTAGAAAACACCAGTTTTGTTGACGTTAGGGCCAAACCTCAGTTTAAATATACTGGCTGGTATAAATTTGTACAAACATTTTCTAGAGAAAATGTGGCTTTATCTCAGGCCTTTTCTAAGAGATTTGATGGTGAAAAGGTCAAGCTGAGGAGCAAGACATTCAAAATCTTAGAGGCCATCATAGCCCGTGCTACTCAAACCTCTGCCAGTGGTGAACACTGGTTCAATAACAAAATGTTTCCCACAGAAGTAAGTCTCTACCTTAAGCCTAAACATGTCAATGTTAAATGGAATCTGACTACACATATCTCCTACTTTAAGGCTGAATGGCAACATGTGATCACCACAGTGAAAAAATACATTACATGCAAGGGTAGGTTCTCATTTATCAATCATTATCAAATGCTATTTCTTTCTCATATTTCAGGTGATACACCTATGAAATTGCCCTATTTTCTATATAATCCCTTGCTCAATATTTCCCTAAAACTGTAGAAGATACCTAACCACCCTTTGCACAATCTATATTATAGGTGTTATCACTGGAAAATCTGACAAGCAAAGATGAAATTATTTAATGTCAGGTAGAAGGATTTGCAAGGCTGAGAGACATTCTAGAATCTGAAGTATTTAAAAATCTCTAAGTTCTAATAGGAAAATAAAATTCCGCACTAAAGGAACCAGTAAAATGTGCCTTTGCGCGCATAATTCTTCGATAAGCGCACTTTTGCGCCTCTTTTCCTAAAAAATTCACGTGGACATGAGAGTGGCAGAAGTCACTTTCCAGGACCACAAGGCACACTCCAGGGTATTGATCCCACACTTGAGGCTGCCTAAGGACAGCCACCCAAGCCTCCTTAGGACCTCAAGGGAGCACACAATGGAATAAATGTGGCACACAATCGAATCACCCTCCTCTCTTGGGTCACCATCCACAATGTACCAAGAGAGGGAAGGAGAGTTTGAATTCTCCTATAAAATGCCACCAAGAGATGAAAAATTTAAAAACAAATTTTTATGCTGGCCAAAATTTCCCCAAGCAATACTAGCAGTGTGTGATCCGAAGTAGAGATAGAGGGGACTTAGTTGTTGGCCATCCAACAACTCCAATCCACTGTAGTAGAGAGAGGGAGACTTTGCACCAATGTGGCTCAGAAGCAAAGGCATCCTTGCATTGGGACTTGGCACTCCATAGTTCTAAGGGCCCCTTGGCAAGTGGGTAAAATTTTCATCTTTCATTCCTATGATCACTCAATAAGAGGGGACATAAGTGTCGCCGTTTGGATTATTGAAGTTGTTTGACTCTATTTAGAGTTTTTGTTTTATTTGTTCTACTTTAGCTTTTATGTTTGAATATGCAAGTTATTTCTCTATCTAGTATGTTTATGTTTTAGCCTATTCCACAAACTTGCTTCAGTCCATATATTTTATGCCTATGACCAAAATGATAAGAGGGAAAAACCACCCCTCTTAAGTAGGTGTGATTTGGTACATTCTTGCACCAAACACACAAACAGAGGATTGGAAAATCCACTAACTTTTATTTCCAAGTTTATGTGGTTGTGCCTTTTTTGAAGAGACCTCTTTCTTTGCTGAGGAGTTGGGATGGAGCTGTCCCCTTTCTCTCCTTCACTTCCTGATTCACCCTCAGTGATAGGCTAAATTTAAAGAGCTCCCAAAAATTACTTTACAGGAACTTGCGCAAATTTTTTGTAGACAGACGCGCCCTAGTGCACGGGTTCAGAGGTGACCTGCGCACAGCCTTTGCTCTTGTCTCAGTATTTTATGCACAGAAATGAGAAGTAGTATTTTTTCTACTATTTCCATATTTTCCTTGCTTGTAAATGTGATTGGAAGCCCATAATACATCTGCTAGCACTGGTTGAGGTTCCCCGCAACTTGTTAAAGGTAACTTTTAGTTCCTTTTAGTACTTCAGGTGTTAGTTTTATTCCAAGTTGATTTTAGCAAAGTTAACACATAGTTTAAGTAGGTGGAAAATTAACTTGCATTATGAAATAATTTATGTTTTGTGAATTTAGGTACCAAAACACCTAGATAATTAGCCAAAGTAAGTGGCCCAAATCCTTGCATGCTTAGCTAAAAAGCTTTTTCATTTTTCTAGTGTAAAATTCATTAGTTTAGTTCAATTTTTGCACTAGGATTCAGGACCGGGATCGAATTGTCAGTAGAAGAGAAAGTGATCTCTACTGCCCTTTCGCCCTCGGGTGATCCTAGGTAAGCATATGAACACTCTATATCAATAACTCACCATCTCCCTATAGTTGATCATATAGATTAACTAGGAAAGATTGAAAGCGACCCATATCTGCACATGTTTTTATTTTGAGCAAGGAACAACAAAACATAGTTTAAATAAGAGATTTTGAAAATGATCATCACATATCCACACATTCAAACTATGGTGCTTGTTCACCTTTTTTTCACACACATCCACACCCTAATTAAAGTAAAGACACCTAAAGCTAACTTAACCAAAATCACTAAATTCTCCCCACAGGGGCCACAAAAGAATTTATATTCCATGTTAGGACCAAGGGGGTAGGCATCCAATAAGCCGCCTTGGACAGACTTCATCTTGAAACATAGAAGTTTAATATTTATGGAAATTTCAAATCTACCTATTCGCCCATGACAAGGAAAGCCTGAGTGCAGCAAAGACCTGATTCAGAGGGGGTTAGGCTTAGGCCCAGTGTGTGCGGTATCATTTGGGGCTACCTGACCCATCTGATATTCAGTACTGGTAGCTGAATTGCAAAGAATCCCAAGACTTGAACGCTCATGTGTGATAGTTTTGCTTAGTCACCAAAATTAGGGCATCCTTTCCCTATAGATGACAATGCAGGAAGCAATAGATCCTCTACCCTTACCTTGGTGGATTTTCTTCGGTTGACTGGGGGCGTCGCCAGTTCTTTCAGGACATTGTGCTAGAATTAATAAGATATCTTCTCAGGGCCCAGCTACTTTTGAGCATGTGAGGACGATTAGGTCTTCTAGGATTTAAGTATCATACACAAACATCAAAATACCATATTTTTTTTATTGACTGATCACATAGGATTAATCTAAAGGGAAAAATTATCTTTTATTTTCACTTTGTTTTATGTATGTGATCAAATTTTTTCTTCTATTATAATATCTATCCTCTCAAATATTCCCAAAACCATACCTATTCAACGCCAGAACAGACCCAACGGAACCTTGTCGATCTAGATGCCTTTTGGACCTCCCCCCATTACCGGGAGGGGTTCCAGGTCTTTCGCCATTTAGGCATCAAAGACAGAACACTGCTACCCTTATTGGTTCATCATTTATCAAGGCATCATTATCTGGGAACCCTAGTTGGTCTCCCAACACCACAGTGGTGAACACCCCCACAGGGTCACCACACACCACTGCTCCCACAACCCCTAGTGGGCAGAGGAGTGCTACACATTTGGGAAGCTAGGCGAACACAGAGCAAGGTACATAAAAAAAATCCTATTCTTAACCAAAATATTATGTTTTCACAAATCACAATGGCTACAAACTTGCAGTCGCCTTTTCTAGCATCATTAAATCTACCAGATTTAAATGACCCCATTGCACACAACCCCAAATGGCCTCCCATGCTCACGAATATCCCTTTGGACATTCCAAAATTTGAAGGGAAGTAAGCGAAAGACCCTGGAAATCATGCAATGACTTTCCACCTGTGGTGTTCATTGAACAACAACGTTGATGATACTATTTGACTAAGACTATTTCAATGCACCCTAACCATAATAAGCGCGAAATGGTATGTGGAGGAGCCCTATGTTATACATGGAACCTTCAGCACCCTTGCTACTGCATTCCTAACCTATTTTTAGTTCCCCATCTGCCATGATTATGAAATGGAATTACTGATGCACTTTAGGAAAACCCCCATCATCCATAACTCATACCATATCCACGAATGGCATCGTCATTGTAGTTTGTGCAAATCCAATCTCGATGATCAAGTTCTGTTAGACCTATTCCTGAAAAATCTCACCACAGAGATTTCAAAGGATGTAGCGCAAAAAAATCCCATATCTGAAGAGGATGCCATCAGTAAAGCCAAAAATCTCGAGTTGATCTATACGTTGTCAGGGTATATTTAAAATATACCATCGAACACCCCGCGCCTACAAAATTACAAAGAATTTCCAGGTGCGTGGAACTCTGTAGATGGTTTAATTGGGTCATTGACCCAAAATCACCTAATAAATAGTATTAAATACCTCGGTTACGTGTATTATTAAACCTAGAACATACCACAACCTGGCTACCAAAGTCATCCCATGCCTCCACAAAATTTGACCAGTAGGGCGTCATCGTACCACCATCAGCATTGAGGACCCTATCCTCTAGCTCAGGGGACCCAATACGCAGCTAGAAATCTTCACAGAGGATCTCCCCCCAACAACCATTTACAAACTAGGGATCACTATACACCTAATATCCAACACAAGACACGTCCATGCAGAATAATGCACAGATGAACTTTGTGCAACCCTCCCAAAACCAACCGCGCCAACCATACATTTAAGAGAATCCAAATTATCCTCCTAACGTGGTTAAGAAAAATGGGAAAAATAAGCCTAAAAGAAATCCTCGATATGGGGAAACAATCAAAAATGCCCTCTGCAATCTCAGGTTGGAGGAAACTCAAACTAAAATCAAAACTAGCAGCCAAGCAACCCCCAAAGGCAAAACAAGGGACCAATTCTTTGGAAAAACCACTCTTGTTCAGTTTGTGGTGAGTACAGCCATTACACTCACCACTGTCTCGACCTCCTTGAGCTGAAGAAGCTATAGAGTAACCGTGTGATAGACAAAAGTTATGCAAGAGCCTTTTCCCCATCAAGGGATAGCCAACACGCACCAATAGACTCCAGATGATTCCGGAAAAAATAGCCACAAAATCTACATGAATGGAGAAGAAATGTTTTTTTAGACATGGAACCGAAACTACGATACCCCACTAGGCACCAATGCATCAAGGGCTAGTACAAGTGCACCAACAACACCTTTTACTATATCAAATATGCCTATTGAACCTTTGCCAAAATGGCTAAGGGACCAACTAGGTGGGCATGAAACTATTCCAAAGCAGCCCATAAATATAACATTGTGGATTATCTAGCTCAATCTCCCACCGCTACGTCAGCTTTGGAGGTATTACAATCATGCCCAAAGTAGTGGAAAGCCTTGCTTTCTACATTAGACCCCATCGACCCTACCGATTCGTGCCTGATGGCTTTTGATTTAGATAAAGCCACCCCTAGGATTCCTTCAATGGTTGCCTTTCAGATACCAGTGTTGATCCAAAACATCACCATTCACCAATGTATCATTGATGAGGGTGCATCCACATGCATCATGTCAAAGAGCGTATGGAAGAATTTAGGGTCCCTCGAACTAAAACCATCAGACATCACGCTTAGAGCATATCATGGTCACCCTTCAGCCCCCGTTGGTCTCTACCAAAACGTCCCGGTCTGCTTAGCCGAAAAGACGGTCCTTATAGACATTGAAGTCTTGGACACCCAGGTAGACTACAATATACTCCTTGGTTGGAGTTATATGTATGCCATGTCAGCCATAGCCTCCTCCATCTTCTGAACTATGATGTTCCCCCTTGAGGACCGCATCGTTACTATCGATCATTTAACACACACCAAAAAACAGCCCTTAACAAATACCGATGTCATTCTACCCTATGTAGACACATCTGTTAATGCGCTTACACGATACTAAGAATATGGCCCCAGCCAATTCAAACCATCATCCATCCTAAGATCATTCCTAGGAGATCCCCTTATTATACCTGAGTCATCACCTGATGTCATAGGGGCTTTGGTGTGCATGATGTCCTCATCAAGAACTGAAGCTAGTCAAGGCACATAAACGAGCAGTAATGACATGGAGTCCTCGGCTGCGGTGGCATATCTAGCTTACGTTGCCTCCCAAACTCCTTTCCTCTTCCCCCCAGCTGGTTTCGTGTCACAATAGGTCATGGCCACTGTTTTCCTACCAAAATTATCATTTGCAATACGAGTTTGGTACCTAACCCCACCCACTCTAATGGGGGTTGCACACATCACCTCTACAGGGTTAAACCCTATCAATCTTGAGCTGGCCCCAGCCATTTAGGAGATTGTCGCAAACATCCCTTCAAAGGAAATTCCCATCGCAAAGTTGATGGTTATGAATAAGAAAACTGATGGAAGAGGAAAGAATGTGGATAATCCCAATCTACAATGGGAGTCAACACGCTGCGCCATATGTGACGTAGTAAACCACCCTATCCACATATGCCCAGAGCTGGACGAATTAAAACTACTCCTTAGCACTACAATAGACATCATGGCACTAAGTTCCCATAAAAAGGAACCTGCCATGAAAATTCATGACAAATAATTATGTACAGACCATGCATGCACTATCTGCAGCAATTATGGACACTATACCCATAATTTACCAAATATCCCATGATATAAATATTCCTTACATGCCATCGATAAATCCTATCAAGAATACCCCTCCACCTAGACATCTAGAGATTAACCTTGCATCATCCTATACCTGCAGGAGGAGCGATAGTCACCAAAAAGACTCCCAGCCATTCCCCCCCCACCCATCAAACGTTGTGTACTCTGTGATGAGCATGATCATTTCATCATCGATTTCCCAATAGTGGAAATGTTCCAGCGATTGTATCCAGTTCATGTAGTATATTTCACTTACCCATATACCGAGTATTCATATCAAATATGTGGTGGTAATCATTATGCATGCCATTTTCACTACATCCATAGATTCCGTGTAGCGCTATCTTGTATGAAATAAAATATATTTCACCTCTCCCGAGAAGATGGCTCTAACTCATAATCTATGAACAGCTCGACAACTCAAGAAGATGTAACGAGTAGATCCATCCTCTTTCTGTCAGCTGAAAAACGACCAATCAGGGAACTCCTAGTTACCCCTAACCGCCCTTGGCAGAGAATACCCACATGTGCATTGTTTAAAATGCCCAATCATGTGGTCACCACTTTCCCTGACTTAGAAGCACTATGTCGTTGGTACCCAGCCACACCACCAAGTGAGAAGGACAAGAACCCCATATCTAGGCTGTTTTTCCTAGTATGTCAAGGAAATCACCATGAACAACACTGTACCTATATCTTGCAAGTACGTCCTCTAATTTATATGATACATACATTGAAGAAGAAATGCAAGGATCTTCTCAACCAGTATAGAAGGCAGAACGCCCCCAAGAAATCTAGCTCATACCCTGATCATCATGAGAGGCAACTTGGGAGGCGCGCCAACCAACCATGACCCATGTTCAACCCATGATAACATGTGGACTATGCAACTTAATTGGCCACCAGGTCAATCAATGCAAAGAACTGAAGCACCTTGCAAAAAAATTTCCCACAGTCTCTTCTCTCCCGTAACGACTTCTCTCTAACCAAGAGAAGATCACACACACTTATTGTCAGATTTTTTCTCACTTTCATCATACAATAAAATGTGAGAATCTACCCAAGCTTAGAGTGGCAAGATTAGCATTAAGTCTACACTCCCCAAAATATTTAGACATATCCAAGCCAAAAAATCAGAAATGGAAGTAGAAGCTCTTGTCTTCTACAACAGACCCTTTCCAAGTGTCCATGTTTGATATGAAGAGTAGTGTTGATTCCACACAATCTACTTAGTTGACATAGTGGTACCATGCACCATTTTCACTGGCCATAACCATGAACCAGAGGCATGCCCGCTAATGGAAACATTCAGGTACCTCTGCACTAGACACAATTTCCGCCCACAGGAGATTGACCATCCTAACGAGGGACCCATCCTTGCACTCATGCAAGCTCCTATCATGAATATTCTCCCCCACCAAATTTCAATGACACGATACACCATATATGATTTGTATCATCATATAATGGAACTAGGACTGAAGTTGCCCCCACGTCCCAGGTTTTCAACCCTATTCCCATTATAAAAAATCAAGGGACCCTAAATTTTTCCATTGATTTCCATGAGATCCCGAATTTACATTCTGCCATAAAACTCCTTGATGATACACAACCTTTAGAACAACATCTATTGCAACTAGATCTCGTTGATGAAATCCAATGACAATAACTGCAACATAATGAGGCCCACAAGAAACGGGTAAAAGCATCATTTGACTGCCACATCACCCCTCGCTCCTTCACCAAGGGAGAACTAGTCCTCCGCTACAATGTCACAAAAGAAGAAATAGGTCTGGGAAAGTTTGAAACTTTGTGGAAAGGACCCTACATCATAAAACATTTCCTCCTCAAGGGGAAATGCATCTTAACTGAGCCAGATGGAACATGCCTGAGCAACCCCATCAACGACCTTTACCTTAAGAAATTATACCCATGAGGGCCGAGAAGGCCCTCCCCTAGAGTCAATGTACACAAACCCAACAACTTTAAATTTTTGACCAAAATACTTGTTACAAAATGCACTCTAGTGTCACAGTGGATTACCAACCTAACCCTTACTTCAGATTTATTGATGGAGCATCACGATGGTCTCAAATTTTAGCAGCATCTGCCTAGGTTATCTATCCCTCTGACCGATCACCACTCGACACCAATGGTGTTTTCATTAGTTCAACAACAAACAATCAGGAAAAATATGAAATCGTCATCGAAATTATGTGTGATGCCCCCAGTCAGGGATACGCCATATACATATATACCTTGATTCCCAGTTAGTAGTGTCACAGTTAAACCAACATTTGAGATAAGAGATTCACATCTGTTTAGAAAATACTTGCGTGCAAAAATATTAAGCCATCAATTTGACTACACTACATTCACACATGTACCAAGGAGGAAAAACCAAATAGATAATCACATAGCTAACAATATTATAAACTGGAATGCATCTCGGATAAACCATCATACATAAAAAATAAAAAGATAGAAAAAATAGATATCCATCAACATAGCATAATCCATAAACAAAAACAGGGGGCACACCATGTACAGCCGCAAAAAATATCCCTCGCATATATACGAAGAGTGTATGTGTATGAGTAAAAAAAATATTATCTCTTACTCGTAATTCAATATACAAGTCAAAAAATATAGGGGAAGCATCCTCATAATGGGTGCTTTCACCATGTACAAAAATACTCTAGGGTGGAGCTCCCCTAGGTGAGGCACCTAGACCCACTGCCGCTCCTAGTACTGATACTAGAGCTGACGTCAACACAGAGATCGCCACCTGATGTAAAACAAGATGATATTCCCTTTCCCAAGCCATCAAGGTCTCCAACCACATATCCTCGAGGTCGTCCACAAAGCCTTGGATAGGCACCCCCTAGGTCAAGCGGTCCACTTGACCCCATGCATCCTCTAAAGCTGCCACCTGTTTGGTCAGCTCAGCAACACGAGCCTCTGCTGCATCGACATGAGCTCACCCAGCAATAGTCTCGACAGTAGCCGAGCTACTACCCTACCCTGAAGGGCCAGCCTCACCACCTGGTGCTCCACCCAGAGGCTATGCAAGAGCTCCTCTCTATCCCTCGTGAGCTCCTCTAAGTCACCGAAGTGGATGGTGTCCCACCAACTGAACCATAGGACAACCGACCTCGCCAACATCTGTAAGAGAAACCAACACTATTTTAGTGTCATCATAATACACATATAAACATAAATACTCAAGTAAATGTAGAAAACACAAAAACATACCTGCTTCCCCCCAAACATATCCACCGGGCAGACCCATGTCTGGATCTCCTCGAAAGTCCATCCCTGCATAAGGGAATGATGGAACATCTGAGGATTGGCCTCAAACCAAACCTCCAGGGTGGTGTTCCAATAATGCCCCACCCTACCTTCACCTCCTCGAGGCATCACAGGGGCCCACCTCCTCATCCGAGGCTCATGTGGCCCCCCAGTAGGTACCACCATCATAGGTCTCAGCAGCAACACCTTCTTGTACATGATGCTACATAATATGCTGGCATAAGGAAACAGCTTCGATCCATCTCGTACCTTGGAAAGTTGTGCCAACATCCCATCGTAACAGTAATGGGAAAAGTAAAAAAAGATGCCCGACCCTCAGCCAACACAAGACACCAATATGCGGACCTGATGCCCGATGAGGAGCACATGACCGTGCCAGTCGCATAATGGCCACTAGAGCTTACCACTCCACCAAATCTATCACTGTATAAATTTATATACACCCCTCCATTAAGGGCACCCGCCACACTAGCCTACTGAAAATATCTCGAGATCCACTCTCCTAGAGGGAAGTGGATATCGAAGTGCCTCACCCTGAGGCAGCAACCCAGTCACAAAATACATATATTTCTCAGGACAGATAACAAGGTCGCACCCCCGCAACACTATCACCTTGCGCCTCATGTTCCAGCATCGGATCAGGTAGCGCAAAAGATGATCATGTGATCGTAGCAGGTCATTCTCCATAAACTTGATAAGACTCCATTGCACCAATTATTGGAACACGTGACCATCAGCAGCTAATGCAACATGAAGATTGGGCCAATATCTCTCCCTCCAAAACATCCTTTCATCAAAACTGGAACACATCAGCCATACATAAAATATTGAAAACAGACGAAATTTCCAAAATTTTGGCAAAAAATAGCTTCGGATCTCCGCGCACTTGTTCCTGAGACAAGCGCAAGGAGGGCGCATTTTTCCTTCTAATAGACAATCCAAGGGCATGCCTAAAGCTAGGCCAAATGTGCTAAATGCATTCAAAACCTTATTTTTGCGTTGTTGGTGCGCGCTTGTACCTTGATCGCCTGCGCAGTCAAGGTAAAAACTTCCCTAAGATCCATACAAACACATCTTGTATGGACCCTGCCACTGAAGCACTGAAAAAATTGAAGTGCAGGACATCATGGAGCCTACCTGACTCAAAAATTGCTAATCTTGGGTTCTCAGGCTGACCGCAATGGCAAGAAATACTCTGCAAAATCCTCTAACATCTCAACACTCAACAGACACAAATGAATTGAATTGAGCCTTATTATCCTATATGTCGCCCTTTTCAAAAAAAATTGGACGATAGCGAGATCTCAGGAGGCCCAATCACTGGACCTAAAGCAACACTCTGATAAACACTCCATAATGCCCAAGGAGGGTGCCACACATCCGCACCCCTGAAAAAATAAAATTTCAGTGCCGACAGGTATGCCCTCTCTCATCTTCTTTTTTGAGCACATGTATTTCAAATAATATTTGAATAAAGAAGATGTTTTCTCTTGGGGTATTTGTTTTTCCAGAGTAGGTATCATTCTACCCCTAGCATGATAGAGTCCCAGAAAAACTTTGCATATCCTGACATCATTTCTCCATCTGAAATTAACCATAGGTTCTAAACACTCTACCATGTTTATCATCACCTCACCTTGCACATGATAAGAATCCTCATTTTTCAGTAGTATTATAGGTCAATTTGGGCACTATTCCCAATGACCTAGTTAACTGGGCATCATATATAGGACCAATGACTAAGGGTCTATCATTCCCTATCATTTCAAGCTGTTACATGCCCTAAGGCAAGAACAAGACAAATCAAGCATGAATTTCATCAAGCAAAGGTTTCCAAGGTTTTAATTTCATGATATAGCATATGAGAGCTCACCAAATTTGCCTCTAATGGGACTAAGTTCATTGCATATGCAAGTTTCCCCATGCAATACTTCTCTGCAAAGCACTTCCCAACATCTATGGGTGCGTTGGTCACATTGGGAGCAAAATTCTCATTTTTCCGGAATGTCCAATTGGCCAGTGTCTTCTAGAAGAGTTCACATATGTCAAGCTTTTAATCCAAGTGTCCATTTGACATCTACAAGATTTGGAACATGTCTTTCCTATTATTAGAAATTCATTTATTGCAAAACAACCTTCAGCCTCTCTATAAATTGAGCACAGATTTGAGTGTTTGATAAGGAAGAATTTTAGTAGAGAAATGTTGGTGGATTTTCAATTGAGAGTTAGATTTGTGTGACAGCTACTCGAGAGATTTATACTATGATGGGGCTAAGGATCATTGTTGGAAGGGTCACTTCAAGTCATTCATTGGGTTGTAACCTCTCCTTCTATCATCAATAAATAATACAGCTTACTTTTCCCTATATGCATCTGTATTGGCTTTGATTTTCCATATTGCAAGATCTTAGTTGATGTATATTGTTTATGCTTTATTGATTTAGCTAACTAACTTGAATAGACATTTGTATTATTTCTATATTCTTTTGTTTTAGTTTTCTTTCTTGCAGGAAGCATTTCGCACAAACCGCTTGAATTTGAAGCTACAACGGAAGTGACAAAAGGAGCCATTGAGAAGTGCTTGGATTACAAGTAAGCCTCTAATCCTTTCTGTGTGTCTTCTTTGAGTTAGGAAAGGTAGTCGTATAGTCTTTAATCTATTGTTCTAGACTGTCATCTGTCTAGGGAAGTGTATTTTATTTTTAATTCACAATTCTGTCCAACAAATTGGTGACCACAGTGGGATAATTTCTCTTAGATCTAGGTGACTTAGCCTCTAATTTTCTTTGTTTATCCACCCAGTAGTTGTTATTCACAAAGATCAAACTTTTTCAGATATTAATTTGCAAAATAAGTGTGTTAAACAGTGGTGTTTTTCCTTATACACTGCGCCCAATGCACTCTTGGACAGGACACATTGCTTTGCATAACACTGTCTCCCTTTCAGGCCTGCATTGTAGAGCACTATCTCCCCTTAGAGACTGTGTTGACTCCTGAAGCCATCCAGATTCCATTGAATTTGTCTTTGCAAGTTGATTCAGTTTGTTTGCCGCTATATTTTGAAAAGTTTGAACCTCATATTGACTAGTGAATCTATATATTTCTTCCTCCTTTGAAAGAAACTTTGTTCAATGTTTGTTTAAAGAATTTTTCTTTATCATTGGCAAGTTTATTTCAAAGTATTTTTATTGTCACATTAGATCCATTTGCGAAAAAGGAAATTTTCGTAAAATCTTCGTTTCCTAATAGGAGAAATTGTTGTTTCATTCCTCATTTTTCCTTCAAAAGAGAAATTGTTGTTTATATTCCTCATTTCTCAAAAGTAAAAGGCATTTGATATTTATTGATTTATTGCACTTAGCTTCTTTTCTGCATTCATAACATTAAAGGAATTGAAAAAGAAAAATCTGCATTTTCATGTTTTTCAAAAAGGAACAATTAGGAAATCTACATTTAGTTTGTGTTTTATGATTTGTTTGCTCACAAATTGTTTTCTCTTTCCCTCTAGTAGCTAGGATTTTCATTGAAAAACTGAAAGTGAAATATTTCTTATCATTTTTAGTTGCATTTTAGGAATTTTCTGATACTTCATCATGATGAACCTTTGAAAGAAAAATTGTAAGCAAGATCAACATAAAATTAATCTCAATTTACCTAACAAAGCATTGGAACCATAACGATAACATTTAGAAGGTCTAGGCTAGAGACGTGTTCCGACGTCGTAGAAAATAGCAGTTGTCGTTAACTTGTCTGTGATATATTCTGAGTGTGATACCTCACTCCATGTACATAAGTATATTGTAGCTCGTTCATGTATTTTCGGGTATATCGAACGGTGTTACAGTATGATAAGTATAAGGGGGTGTTCTCACTGTGCGGTTTCGCATCAGGCAGTGCTAATATGGACTTGGGCCTCCACGTACCTTCTAGTATATTCAGGAGGAAAAATTTTAGGTGCTATCCATCCATAGTGAACCGAGTCAGCTGCCTTGTAAATTGTGATACACCAAACATAACATTCGGGGAGATTGCCTGCCCGTACTTCTTGGTTCGCTAGGAGGAATTCTGCAGTTCAAAGTTTCTTGGTAAAGCCTTTTGCCTAGAATTACCCTTTTATTTTTTTATTTTTTTTGGTTAAAATAAATCAGTAATCATGGAAGAAAAAAATCCTTTCCCCCGTCATTTGTGTATATTAGCTTTAAAACAACCTTTACCACCCGAAGTTACTTCTGGTAGGGGAAGGCGATCATGATCTACCGAATCAAGTACAATTTGTACCTTTGGGGAAAAATAAATTTCCAATGAACTAGAGTTAGCTGAAGTTGTTTCTACACATCCTGATTAGTCTATTGTTGTCAAAACAGAGTCTTCACAGCTACCTGTGGTCACGATCCATCCAATCAATGAGACCATACCTCCTGGACCTGACGTTGTTCAACCACAAATTAATCCAGATCCTGTCTCTTATTTTCCAGAACATCTGAATCTTGAAGTCAAATGACCAGAAGTTGTTCCTACCTTGGTCATCCCACAAATTTCTGTAGCCATTGAAACTCCTATATCACATAGTCAACCGTCTGAAATATACTTTGGGCTTGACAGTGAAATACTTCCACCTGGTTTAATTACGATTGAAAAAATCCCACAAGACGATACACCTTTAACTCCAACCCATTTTGAGGAGGAAATTTACCTGTACAAATCTTTTTCTCAATCGATACCCTCTGCTTTTGTTGATCTTCGTCCTTTTCAAATTCACGTTGATTCAAAAGGGTATACATTTGGTCAAGTGATCATGTCTGAACCAACATCTTCGGTTGGGCCAGCTATTCCAATTACATCAGCTCCTAACCTCGCTACCCCATCGATGTTTACAACTTCACCAGAGTCATATTTTCATGGTGGCCCTATGGTCCCATCAGGTTACAAATCATTATCTGGAATTTTCTCTGATGCATCTTCAAATCCATGGACTTTACCAATGTCATCATTCGATATTTTAACTAGTAATCCTATCGTAAGTACTGAACGACTTGATTCTTTATACACGTCATCAAGGCAATATCAAGCCGGTGCTTATGGGTCTATTCCTTCAAGTACCATATCGACTAGACTCCCAGCATTTGGAGAGCAATATTTTCCATATTATTATCCTCCTCATGCTGAGGGGAAACCTTTGGTCACCCAATATAATAATACTCCATCACGTTTTGGTCAATATAATGTTGAAATGAATGCTTGTCAATGGAATCCCACTCTGCCTATCCAACCACAAACCATTGTACAATCATATCAACTTTTTCAACCTGTTACACCCACTTCATTATCACTTGTTAATATATCTTTACCCCTATTACAGAATAATTTTTTTTTACATCAACCTTATCAAGCGGGTCCTTCAACTCAATACCATCAAATGTTGGGTCCAAATCCTTTGATTAATTTACAACAACCTGTACTAGGAATTATTTATTCGCAAGTTGGTCTACCATTTTATGGGATGTCACAACTACAACCGAGTTATACATATCAATCGAATCCAAGTTATCCTAATTTGGGTTATAACATTGGTGGATATACCCCTTGGTAGCCATAGGCACAAATGCCTCAAACTCATTTTCAACAAGTATCATATCCAGGTTTTGGTCAACATAATCCTCAAGTGTTTTCTATGAAAAACAACCTCTATCTAGTTTACCAATAGCAGGTTCCTTATGCTAGTGCTCAAAGTCGTGTTGCTCAAGAAATTCCATCTTACCTTGGCTATGCTCAACCTAACCTTAATAGACAATTTCCCTTTGTCGCAACTTTAGAGTTACCACATTTAAATCAATTAAATAATGATCCAATTAATTATGCTCCTTGGTGGCCGGTGATACCTCACAAATTACCCTCAGATATTCCTAAGTTCAATGGAAACCCTAGAGAAGATCTGTCGACTCATGTTATGACTTATCATTTATGGTGTTCATCAAATTCCCTGAATGATGATTTTGTTCGACTACGTCTTTTCCAGCGTATGCTCACAAGTCCAGCTGCAAAATGGTACGTTGAATTACCTAGAGCTTATTTTGATAATTTCACAGCTTTAGCTATTGTCTTTTTGAGTCATTTCCAATTACTCATCAGATATGAACTGGAATGGAACTCTTGACCAATTTCAAACAAAATAATGCTACTCAAATTTCTGATCATATTCATGAGTGGCGTCGTCATCGATGAATGGTTAATACATTTGTTCTGGATCAGCTCATTGCTGAATGGTTCATTAAATCCCTGTTACCATTTATAATTGAGGTTGTGGCTAAGGGTGGCATCGTCACAGAAGAGCAAGCTATCGCTCGTGTTCAATATTTAGACTTGATTTACACTCAGTCTAACACGCTCTATGAAAAAATTCCTAACACGCTGAGATCTAATTTAAATGTTCCTCCTCAGTTAAAGGACTCTCATGCCAGAAACGACTTGATAGGCACTGCAAGTACACACCATCCTACCGCATCTGATCCTACTCCTACTTCTAAAATTAATAACGTGTCATTTGACAAAGGAAAATATGACAAGCAACCAATGAGTAAGAAAAAGGGGAAATCAAAGAAAAACCAAACTTCTAACCCGCAGGAAAGATCATTTGATCAACCATTTGGACCTATGAAACCTCGTTATCCATGCATAATATATAATGAGGAACACTTTTTTTTGGATTTTCCTCACCATGCTGAAGTCTCAAAAATCATCAAGAATTCTCATGCGTCAGTTGTGATGATAGACCCATTTCCAAATCTGGACACAAATATGGCTGCTACGGATCCAACTCCTAGTTCGCAAGTGTTAATGTTATCTATCACAAAACCTTCAACAGATATTTTGGTTTCAACATGAAATAAATATTATGGTAGTCAGGCCATTGATCGACCTACTACATTGACAATGAATCCATATACAGAATTAGTACCACCTACTGCTATCCCTGAATTGAAAATCAAGCCACCAAAGGGAGTAATTCATAAATAGACATATAATCCTCGAGCAAGAGCTACACAAAATTATAATATAGTTGAATATTTGGCTCAATCCCCTTTATTTATGTCTACTCTTGAGGTATTACAAAACTATCCCTCCCAAAAACAGGCTTTATTGTCGGCTATTGGTGGAATTGATCCAAGTGATTCTAATCTTGTGTCTTTAACCATACGAGCTATGTACCGCAACTATCAATAGAATTAGCATTCTCCATACAAGTAAATGTTCTCAATCACCTTGTTCATCGCACCATTATTGATGAGGGGGCATCTACATGCATTATGTCTCTAAACTATTGGAAGTCACTTGGCTCTCCGTGCTTATCAGAATCATCAATGACGTTGAAGGCATTTGATGGATGCACATATAAAACTTGTGGTATTATTAATAACCTGCATGTTGAAAAAGGGGGAAAAATAATAAATATTGATGTCGAGGTCATTAATGGACCCCTTGAATATAATATTTTACTTGGAAATCCATGGGTATATGCAATGACTGCTATTGTTTCTACATATTTTATATTGATTGCCTTTCCATATAAAGGTACAATTACAGTCATTAATCAACTATCCTTCTTTGCCTCTACTTCACTGGTAACTATAAGTGTTCTGTTCGTTCACATACCCCAACTAGAACTTAAGAACATTGGTGTAGGACTTTTAAAGGATTCCACTCTTATGGGAACCTTTGCAATACCGTCGCTCGCGACATCGGCAGAAATTGCAAGTATAGATACCTGCTACATGATCTCTTCCACTCTATCTGGCTTAATGAAGAGTACGAGTGATTCTAATATTTCTACATTGGATGAGTTTCTGCCACCTAGCCCTATTGATCTAGCCTAGAAATCAATCTATCTGGCCTGGGCGGAAAATTTGAAATCAACATTGCTGAGTGTTTGGGTTGATCGTTCCTTTTATTTTGGTACTCAATCTGATCCATTTTCCTCAATGTTCTTGACAGATGAGAATATTTTGAAAGCCATGATGTCAAAAGGAGAACCATGGTGTTGAGGAGGTAAATCCCCTCTATGGACAGAGGCGATCACACTAGCCCTAGGTTGGGTCTAGCAACAATCAAATCATGCAATGACATTGGTTCATATTTATAAGAAATACAAAGATCGTGATAAGTATCCTACCTTAAAACCCACGTTGTTTTTGTCGAGGAAGAAGCAGCGCTCCTCTTCCTTAGCTTGACAGATCACAATCCTTCCGTTTGACACGTCCGGATACCTATACACATGCGGAGAAATGACGACATACAATGTAATATTCAAAGCATATAACTATATATCAGTCAGAGAGGATATAATTTGTTGCATTACATAAAAGAGTAAACACACGAATGGAACCAAAATCAGAGTCTCTTATATTATAGATGAAAAAAAGGGAGATTACAACCAAGTGCTCTAACGCTATGATCTTCCTTCGGTGGGGCTTGCAGCGGAGCGCATCTCAACAAATCTTATCGGGGATTTGGACAAAGCTCTCTCTCTTACGGGATTCTCTTCGGCTATAGTTTCCTTCTCAATTTTCAGCTTCCAAGCGTTCAAATAGCTTTTTAATGGAGAGGGCAGGCTTTTATAGATGGAGGAAGGGAAGTTGGGATCCCTATAATCATGGGATAGGTCCTAGCTCTTAGAAAGGTTCCATGAGAGGTGGAAAACCACTTCCTATACATGGAGATCCGGAGCCAAACCACTCAACTTATTTTGATGATTCATTATGGAGTTTGTTAGAATCAAACTTCCACCATTTATTTTTTAAAAACATCCCTTAATAGGCTTGGCACGAATGAAACACAGGGACAGAGCGCCAGTTGGCGTGCCCTCTAGTGTGGATTTCCCCCATTGGCACGAGGGATGAACTGGCTAGTCATGCCAAGGAAAAAACATCTGTTTTTAGGGTTTTTTAGAGGAAATGTTCTTCAGGAGAATGTTTTTCCTTATGCAAGAGGATGCCATGAAGGTAGTTTCAGGACATTTTACTATTCACGGGTCATAGGAATAGTCCTCCAATGTATGGGACGAGGGATTGTAGGGACGATGAAAAAATGCTGTGTAGCAGATGCCCCCTACAGCATGAGGTCCAAGACAGAGGGAGGGGTGAAATGCTTTATGAAAACATGCCCAACTGAAAACACTGCCATCGGAAGACCTGAAAATACAAATACAACTGATATCTCTGATACATGATATGTGGTATGGGCGTAGCCATCCATAATATTGTGTACAATAACCGGGATCCAAGGTATGGACGCAACCATCTAGCAAAGAAGGATCAACAAGTAGACTCAGGTATGGTCGCATCCATCCAATCAAATGAGTCATGTAACTAATCATGATAATCCACAAGGAATCCGTAGCCTATATTTTATTAGACAAAATCTGGGGTCTTGTGCTCCATCTCGACCCGAACAGAGTACAAGTTTGAGCATTTGAATAAGTGAGCTGAAGTCGAACATGCATGAACATCGTCTGATTACTAGCCAATAATGAAAGCTATTAACAAACGTGAGAGGAACCGCCAATAATGAGGATGGCCCTCAAGGTACTATAGGTACAATCCATAGAATGTGAATAGTGAGCTGGCGTCGAACACTCATAGAATCATCTGATCAAAGGCCAAAAATGAAAACATTGCGTTGAATGGGAAGAACCTGCCATTGAGGAATGCAGGTGCCAAGATACCTAAAGGGAGTCTCTATATCAACTTCTTGGATAATGATCTGAAGTCAACAGGAAGTGACCTTGATCGAAGGTGGGCCATAGTGTTTCCCAGATCATAAATGTGAGACAAAGGAACATGATGTTTGTGAATCAAGACCAGTAGAGAATTAGAGGGAGGTTCAAAACTGCAGAGACCAACTTCTCTTGAACATATCGGCTGCACGACATTATATTTGGCAGTATTTGACATCAAAGGATCTGAGCTCATGGTGACGTGGAAAAGAGCAAATGAGTGGTCAAAATAGATTACCCAAACCCATGGAGGAAAGCATATAACAAGATGAGATGTCCCCAACCTGACACGAATGCAGACAACTGCCATGTTCAAGAGCGACATACTGCCAACACGATGGTGATACTGGCTCCATTTTCCCCCACCATTTTTGGTGAGTACCCCAATTATTTTTTGAAACAAGTTTGAAGGGGATAGCATATACTTGCAATATAAGTTTGTCCTTTGGAGAAATCCAACCTAGTACATTTAACGAGCCCTAGGAAGGAGGAACTCGAGTAACGTCATTACAACGGAGTCTGATGTCATCAGTTTTTAATGAGTCTAATAAAGGAAGAACTCAACATCTTTTCATGTTTAGAGAGTTTGAAAATATAGCGGAAAAGAAAACTTCAGCAGTCCCTTTTTCGTAGATAGTCTCGCAGATCCGAAAATGTAGAAAAATATGTCTGATAGAACCTCCTAGTCGTAATAGGCTAGGGTATTCCTTTTTCATAAATAATACATCCCAGCCCAGAAAAAGGGGTAAACATATACTGGGTAGATGTCATTTTTCAGCCAATTTAACGAGCTCAAAATGACAAGCGACTCAGCAATCCTTTTAGTTTTAGAGATTCAAAAAAGAGCTGAAAGGTGACTCGACCTGGAGGAATGAGTGGTATAAAGGGTAGCAACTGGTTTCAGTAATGGTGGAACTTCTCTAAACAATTCAAGGTCAAGAGGCTGGCTAAAAAGACCACTCATTGCAGTGGTTCCTCAGGAATGGGTAAAATAACCAAGTGAAGGCACATGATCGGCCAAGCAGATAGTGATGATGGAATGAGAAAACTAAGGTTCATCTGGAAAAATAGGATGATAAAATGGCAACCACAAGAGGTAAAATGGGAATGGTTTCATTTTTACACAAGCTTGAAATCAGGAAACTCTTCTTGAATTTGGTTTCATTTTTACACAAGCTTGAAACAAATATAAACTATGCTTGAAACCAATTTCATTTTTACACAAGCTTGAAATGGAAACAAACTATGCTTGAAAAATTTTGCATGCCCCCAACATGGTGACTCAATTCGAGGTACATGCCCCCTAAGATTCAATCCATATGAAAGGAAGATGGAGTGAAGGTTCAAGGTACGAGATATGAGAAAGACTCGATTGGGATTTTACAAGATCTGATCAAAGACCCGAATTGAACAAGAAAGTGTTTCATTTTTTTAATGAGGTTGACACATTAAAATAACTATCCTAAAATGAGCTTGTTTCATTGTTTAGGGAGCTTGACACAAGAGAAGGAACTATGCTCGGACATACCTTGTTTCATGGTTTAAGGAGCTTGACACAAGCAGATGAACCATGCTCTGACAGACCTCATCATAATGAATAAGAAGTCATAGCTTCCAAGGGTTTCCTGTCCGATGGAAGGAAAACATCTTGGAAGTCTAGACCCAATGCCCCCAGCACCCGATGTACAATGGCACTATCACTGAATACAGGCATAGGATAGGTAGCCACATAATTTACATGTGGCGGGGATGACACAACCGACAGATAAATATCCGGTAGGGATGATGCTGGACTAGCTGCCATATCCGGTCCAAATAACGCAAGTTGATCGATGGTCATGATCCGACCTTTGTGAAGAAAACACATCACATGAAAGAGGGAGGAGACAAGCGCTCCCATGGCATAAGTATAATCACGGCCCAAGATTAAATTAAAATTCTAAGGGTCCAAGAACAACCATCACATCCATATGGATAGTTTCCCTTCTAAAGAAACAAGCAACTTCGGAAGGATCCCTAATGGTTGACTAGTTCTTCCGTTAAATGCCAACAGATTCTTCGTAACAGGCACAAGTGGTGGCAAACCGAAAGCTTTCCAAGTAGTTGAGGATAAAATACTAACAGACACGCCTTCATCTATAATGGTGTTGGGTATGACCAGATGGGAGGCATGTACCGTTATCTCAAAGGGCACATAAGAAGGAAGGCGATAGCCTACGAATCGACTCCAACCAAAGGAAGCGACCAAACTACTTGGAGGGGCTACCATCGAACCAAGATGGTCTTCCCCTGGTGTTATGGGAGAAGGAGCATCCTTCACCACATTTATCATGGAGGCAGATGGAGTATCCTCCGAGACCTCCATCATGGGAGGTGGAGGAGTAGCTTCCAGAGGTACAGGGACAGGAGAATATTTTTCCAAGTCCAAGGAATCTGAAGAAATAAGAAGAACCTGAGGGATGTGAGATCCACTCTCAACGGAAAATACCTGGCGCACCACAGATGAGGCTAGCTAAATTGATCCCACGACCAATGGTTGGTCAAGGATGGATTCATGAAGGTGAATTTCCAGGGGAGCGGGATCAAGCAAGGATGCCTCTTGACTGATCGTTGAATCACCTAGTGAAGGACTCAAAGAAAGCTGTTTGTAACCAGCCAGAAGGCAGGGTGCAGAAACAGTCAAGTTGTCCAAAAATCTCTTGGATTTATTCATATACAGAAAAAGGTTAATGGCATGGTGCTCTTCACACAACTTACAGTGAGTGGAAAGCTTACCCTGCTTCTTAGGAGCTTTACCAGCACTAGCTGAAGACGTGCCCCCAAACTGACTCTCAGAAGCCAAAGGCAACAGCGAACGACCATTGGACCATACTTCGAGCACCTTGGCGATGCCAAGGAAATCTCGAAGAATATGGTTTCCCTGGCACAACATGCAAGGGAACTTAACTTTCTGTGGAGGGTTGGAAGGTTCATCGACAGCAGGTGTTTTAGAAGCAACAACTGCAGACTTAGCCTCTCGCTTATCTGACTTCTTCTTCTTTGTCTTCTTCTTCTTCTTCTTCTTAGCCACCTGGGTACTAGAATCCAAAATTTCACCAGGCAAAGTAGAAGATGAGGACGAAGAAACAGGCGAAGAAGAGGAGAGGTCCACCTTTGAATCAACATGGCATTGCTCAAGCGAAGGAGTGGATGGTACGATAGCTGAAACATTTGAGACCACAGAGGTTGAAAACAACCAAACAAGAATCCCAAAAGTTAACCCAGGGAGGGATAACGTGGCCATATAAGGAGCACTAGCATTTCCAAAAGGAGGAAAAGGACCAGGATTCCCATCGAAGGGGATTCCTTGGTTGGTGAATTCCAGAAAAGTTACCATCGGAAACGACCTTGAAACAGAACACTAAGGACAAAAAATTCTAACCAAGAATATTTTGTGGGCAATTAATTTATAAGACACTAAAACCAGACTCTGTTGTTTCATATTTTAAGAGTCGAGAATCAAGTAAAAGGTGACTCTATCTCTTTTAGGTTGGACACAAGCTTGAAAGGACAAGAGCTCGATGATATTTTAAGTTAAAAGAGTCAGTAAAGATCAAAGTGACTGCTCTGGTAATCTAGGTAAATGGGTGTACCAGATATCTATGAACTTCCATATACACCTTGGTAAAAATGAAAGAGAAATCAACCAAGGACTTAACGTACATGCAGGTAATCTCCCTAAATGTTGTGTTTGGTGTATCACGGGTAAAAGGCGATAGACTCGGCTTCCTACAGATAAAGGATTGCAACCTAATGGGGTCTCCCTTTATATACGCGATGGTACAAGGAGCACAAGTCTATACTAGTGATGTCTAAAGCCAGATGGCGAGTGACAGCTGCTAGGTTTAAAGACGTCGGAACATGTCTCTACCTTAGACTACTAGATGTTCCATTAATGTTTCAATGTTGCCTTAGCTTAATTCAGTAAATTTTTAAAGTTGATCTTCAATTTACATTTTGATTTCCAGGCCCTATCAAATTTTGGATCTCATAAAACCTCTAAATGCAAACTACATGCCACAAAACATCATTTTGTTCAATGAAGAGCTATCTACGGGAGAGTTGAGAGCTTTTCAAATGACAACAAAACAAAAGGCATAAAAACATCCACTATTGTTTCCAATGCAAGCTAATGAAACTAGAAAACTTCTCTCTAGAGTTATATAACACTAGTATTGCGAAAGAGCTCTCAATTTTCACTAAGCTAATCAAAATGCAAAGAAATTTGTTTTTGTATTTTTCAATATTTTAGAGAAAATGCACTAAATGAATGAAAAAACTAATGAAAACACCAATTCGAGAAATGATAGTGAGAGAGCTAAACAAAATGAGTTCACTCAATACAAACGCACGCAATCAAGACTCAAACTGATGACGAAATCCCTCAAAGCGAAGAAGAATCTCAAAAAAGACTCACACAAACTGTGTAATCTAGGCTTGGAGTGACACAAAGCGAAACTTGAATGAAAGAGAGAACAATCACTCAACTAACACAATGATACAATGGAATCTAGCAAAACGAATGCAAATAAGTGAAAACGAAGTTGACGAGGAAAGAAAGGACCCAAAACTCCCATGAGAGGCTTAGGACACTGAAGCACCTACAAGCCCTAGGGCTAGAATGAAAAACTGATAGTAAAGGGAAAACAACCGAAGGAAAAGGGCTGAACATAGTCAAAAATGACTTCAAGGCACTCAATCAATCAGAAAAATGACACCAGGACCAAAACTCAAGCTCAGAGAGCCCAAAAGCAAGCAAACCTTAACACCAAACAAAGTTGGCGTGCCTGTTTGGCTGTAATCTGTGCCAAAAAAGCATTGGCGTGGGGGCCTAACTAGAAACATGCGCCAGCTAGTGTGACTATCAGGGGAAAAACCACGCCAATCGATTTCACCCTATAAAAATTATGAAAATGGACAAAGAGAGACTGGATTTGGCTTTCTGAGGGCTGAACAGGGGTTTAACACCAAGGAAGGTGAACCAGAAAAGCAAATAAATCAATCAAAAACCAAAAAAAACCCAAGGGAGGAAAGACTAACTCCCACTGAATCCCCAGTGGAGTCACCAAATTGTTGAGGAGGTAAATCCCCTTTGTGGACAGAGGAGATCCCACTAGCCCTAGGTTGGGTCTAGCAACAATCGAATCACGCAATGAAATTGGTTCCTAGTTATAAGAAAGACAAAGATCACAATAAGTAGCCTACCTTAAATCCCACGCTTTTATTGTCGAGGAAGAAATGACACTCCTCTTCCTTAACCTGGCAGATCACAATCCTTCCATTTGACACGTCCGAATATCTGTACACATGCGGAGAAATGACAACATACAATGCAATATTCAAAGAATATAACTATATATTAGCCAAAGAGGATATAATTCGTTGCATTACATAAAAGAGTAAACACACGAATGGAACCAAAATCAGAGTCGTTTATATTATAGATGAAAAAAAGGGAGATTACAACCAAGTGCTCTGATGCTATGATCTTCCTTTGGTGGGGCTTGCAGTGGAGCTCATCTCAACAAAGCTTGTCAGGGATTTGGACAAAGCTCTCTCTCTTATGGGATTCTCTTTGGCTATAGTTTCCTTCTTAATGTTCAGCTTCCAAGCGTTCAGCTAGCTTGTTAATGGAGAGGGTAGGTTTTTATAGATGGAGGAAGGGAAGTTAGGATCCCTATAATCATGGGATAGGTCCTATCTCTTAGAAAGGTTCCATGAGAGGTGTAAAACCACTTCCTATACATGGAGATTCGGAGCCAAACCGCTAAACTTCTTTTGATGATTCATTTTGGATTTTGTTAGAATCAAACTTCCACCATTTATTTTTAAAAAACATCCCTTAATAAGCTTGGCGCGAGGGAAACATAGGGACAGAGCACCAGTTGGCATGCCCTCTAGTGTGGATTTCCCCCATTGGTGTGAGGGATGAACTGGCTAGTGGCGCCAGGGAAAAAACATCTGTTTTTAGGGTTTTTTAGAGGAAATGTTCTTCACGAGAATGTTTTTCCTTATGCAAGAGGATGCCATGAAGGTGCTTTCAAGACATTTTATTGTTCACAAGTCATGGGAATAGTCCTCCAATGTACAGGATGAGGAATTGCAGGGACAATGACAAAATGTTGTGTAACACATGGGAAGATTATCATCATCATTCTCATCTTCCTAAGTATGAAGAAAAATATCTTAGTGAATTATACCACCCATCCATCAAAATTTATTTTCGAATTCTTTTCCCATTAATGCAATCGATTATGAGCGAAATCTGTCAAATATTGAAGAAACAATTTATGTCGATATTTGGAGCAAACCTGGATTTGTAGAGAATATTCATGTTGGTGTGTCTTGTTATCCATCAGAAATTGAATCATAATCACTCTATTTTTCGTGAATTTCGTGACGTATTTTCTTGGTCTTACGATGGAATTCCAAGCATAGATACTAGTATACTTGAGCACACTATTAATATGTATCCTAATGTCGAACCGGCGCATCAACGACTTCGTCCTATTCATCCAAAGAAAGCCGCTACCATCGAAGCAGAAGTTGAAAAACATTTTCGTGCTGATTTCATTTACCCCATTCCGCTAACTGAGTGGGTTTCCAATATTGTTCCTGTCATGAAAAAGTAAGGAACCATTAGAGTGTGCATTGATTATCGGGATGTAAATCATGCTTGTCCAAAAAAAAACTATCCTACTCCCTTTATCCACCAAATTATTGACGATTATGCTGGATGCGAATCCTTTTGTTCATGGATGGATTTTCCAGTTACAATAAAATAAATATCTGCCCAAATGATGAACATAAGACAGAATTCATCTCTCCCTGGGGCACATTCGCTTATAGGAAACTCCCATTTGTTTTAATGAACGCTGGGGAAACTTTTCAAAAATCAATGGATTATGCTTTCAATGACATCGAACACATTGTTAAACCATACCTAGATGATTTACCAGCGCATTCACGAAATTGGACTGATCACCCGATGAATTTGAGAGCTATTTTCTTATGCTTCTGAAATTACAAAATACGCCTCAATCCACATAAATGTGTGTTTTGTGTTGGTTTTGGTCGTTTTCTTGGATTCATAGTCTCAAAAGAAGGGATTCAAATCGACCCTTTGAAGGTTCAGGCTACTCATGATTTTCCTGCGCCGTCAAACTTACTTCAGATACAGAAACTTCAAGGAAAGGCTAACTTCCTAAGGAGGTTCATTCCAAATTACGCTGAAATGGCTAAAGGATTTACTCAACTCTTGAAAAAGGGGGTTCCCTTCCATTTGGACTAAGTTGTTCAAGCTTCTTTTGATGTTGTCAAGGACACTCTTGTCCGAGCATCATCAATGTATCCTCTTGATTATCAAAATGATTATTTCCAATATATCACCACAGCAGAAACGACCATTGCTATGGTATTGGTTCAAATAGAAGATGGAATTGAACATCTGATCTATTATTTGAGTCGTAATCTAAATGATACGAAAGTTAAGTACTCATACGTAGAAAATATTGCCTTGGCAGCTGTTCAATTTGTCCAAATATTTTGCCATTATATCCTGCTCCCAAAAACAACAATAGTTTCGGATTGCAACCCCATGACTTACATCTTATCACATCAATTTCTGGGGGGAAATTAATCAAAATGGATTGTCATTTTGCAGGAATTTGATTTGGAATTTATCAAATCCAAGTCAAAGAAGTCTTTAGTTTTTGCTGAGCTTCTCTGTGACCTTCCCTCTAAAAGTACTGAAACTATGTTAGAACCATCAATTCTAGACGAATCTCTATTTCTGATCAGATCATCTAATCCTTGGTACGAGGATTTCATCATTTATCTCCAAACCCAAAATTTTTGACCTAATACCTCTCGCTCTGAACAACATATTCTATACCAAGCCAAAGATTATATCATCGTCACGATACACTTTATTGTCGTGGTGTCGATACCATTTTAAGGAGGTTCCTCACTCACGAGGAGGCCAAAAAAGTATTGAATGATTGTCATGTTGGGGCTTGTGGTGGAAATTTATCTGGATATGCTACCGCACAGAAGATACTTTGCGCTGGTTACTTTTGCCGTACTATTTTCCGAGACTACATCCTCGTGGTCAGAAGTTGTCATGCATGCCATATTTTTATCGTAAAATATGCAAACTGCCAGCGCCAATGCATCATATTTTCTCTCCTGGACCATTTACGAAATGGGGTATTGAATTTATGACCTGTAACCCTCCTTCATCTGGGGGGCATGGTTATATTATTGTCGTAGTCAACTATTTTACCAAATGGGCCGAAGTGATGCCTACATTCAACAACACAGGACAAACAATTGCATTGTTTTTCTTCAATCACGTTATTGCACGGTTTGGGATCCCACAGGCTATAGTTACAGATCATGGGAAGAATTTTCCCAACTAAATGATGTATGAATTGACTACCGAGTTAGGATTTTCATATGATAATTCTACTCCTTATTATCCACAATCAAATGGAAAAGTTGAGGCTATTAATAAAATTCTTAAATGAATACTTCAACGAATGATAGGATTTCATAAAAGAAATTGACATTTGATCCTATACTCCACCTTGTGGGCATATCGAACCTCGATGAGAAACACGACTGGATTTACTTTTCAATTGGTGTATGGTCTGGAAGCTATCTTACCAATCCAATGCGAAATATCATCATTTAAACTCACAATAGACTTGTTACCTGACACCTCAGAAGAAGAAGCGCGTCTCCTTAACCTCATTCATCTTGATGAAATGCATCGTGAAGCCCAATTGGCCAATGAAGTGCATAAGAGACATATAAAGGTGCAATACGATAAAAATGTCCAGCCTCGCATTTTCTTAGAGGGCGACTTGGTCCTTCTCTAAGATCAAGAAGTTGATGTAATAGGTACAGGAAAGTTTGAGCCATTATGACATGACCTCTATATTTTCAAAAGAGTTCTTGCTAAGGGTGCCTATGAGTTAGTTGAGTACGATTGAATTCTGTCGGTGCAGTATAGAAATATGTTATATTTGAAACGTTACTATGCTTAATCATGAGCATAGTAATTTTTTGTATTATATTTTAAATATATGTTGTTGATTTGCATTCACTATCTTAATTTGTTTTTAGAGTTTTCTTGACATTAGTAATCTTCTTTACATTTCATTGCAGATATCTGAATCTTCAGAACCATTTGTTGGATATGCTAATGGTGCTAGTCATAGTGCACAGAATCTATCCTCTGTAGCATGGGCCATTTTCACTTTGAACGAAGAGTTAGTGAGTTTTCAAGGGATTTGGATTGGTAGATTGACAAACAATATCGCTGAGTATAATGCGTTCATCGAAATTCTCTCTGATGCCATTTTATTTGGTATTAACTGCATAATCATAAGGTTAGACTCACAACTTGTGGTATTACAACTTACTAGTGTTTATACTGTTAGAAGTCCAACACTTCTTAGATTATTCCTAAGGGTTCGACTTTTGGAAAGACATTTTGATTTTATTCAATATCAACACATTTCCATAAATTTGAACACACTCACTGATTCATTAGCTAATCAATTTCTAGACAGGAATTTGCAACATATGTAAAGAAAAAATTCACATCATTGAATAGGATCATACAATAAACATAGGAAAAACTTTGAAATCATATAGATAGATAGTTATAGTTTTTTACAAAATTTGTGCCCAAGACACATTGGTCATCTGACCTCAAAAAGTATGAAAAATGTCATAAGTAAACTAGTGGTGCTCATGATAACATGCTATATATCTAGCTATCCTACGAAGTAATCGCATCAAATGGTTAGGAACCCCAATAGTGTGTTGCTACAATCGCATAGGAAGCTATTAGATCCAAAAATATGGAATCCTGAAGTTCAAGCCTTCTATGTGCTGCTAAAGCTTAGTCAGAGTCTCAGCCAGATCAAGATCCTAAAGGACTGATCTCCTGACAGCCCTCTCTGCAGGCACGTCTACTACGTGCTCCGATTCCATTACTGGTTGAACATGACCAACATCTGCATTACATCAAACATTTAGTTTAGTCTTGGAAAGAAATCAGAACACAAAAGCATTTTATAAACCTTTGCAAAATCAAAAAACATGGTCAAAAAATCCTTACCTATTGCAGCCCACTGAGCACCTTCTAGTAATGCTAAATTTGGATCTCCTCGAAAATTGACGCCTGCGTTTTCATACTCATAGATGGCGACAATCTGTCATTGGAACCAGGTGAAGAATGCAATAGAGAATGCAACAATCGATTATACTGCATGCTGACCCATGAGTTCTACCCACCTCTGCATTCGAGGATCTCTAGGACTAGCTATATCCAGTGTCGCATGTTGTGGCTGAATCAGTGGAATCTGTTCCAAGGCAAAGGATATAAGGATAGAACCATAGCTGAAATTATTCTTCCTTCCTCCATTTGCTTTATTCAGCTGTTCCTTTATCTGCGATAGAAAAACTTTAGACCAGTTGAAAACTGTTAGATCCATACACTCTAGTGCATACTGCATATACAATATGTTCGCTACATGTAGTGTAACGATGCCAGTAAGTTTAGTGATTGTGAAAATGATAGTTCTCAAAGGAAAATCTCTGACATCTCGAATGTTTATTTTTCCATCTTTGCTAGGTTCTTCCCCTGGATAGCAATGTCGCAGAATATAATCCATCACTATCTCTCCTCCAATGGTAGACCCTAAGAGTGAAATTGGAAAACCTCTCCTCGACAAAACTGTGAGAAAATACACATCCTCAATTGTTATGGGAACCACTTGGTTCATAATATGAAATGCCTCTATTGCTGGATCCCATGCTTGAAATAAGAACTCCAAGGGTTCTATTTTTTGCCTCATCCCAGACAATTTGAAGTACTTAAGCAGTCCACAATCTCTTAGGGCTCTTACAGTACCCGGATCATTTAAGGAAATCATATCTTGTTCTTCATGTTCTCTTTCCCTCCATATAATCGTCATTATAATCCAATGGAAACCTAAAATACAACCATAATATCTATTAGATTCCATTCATTGAAAAAAAATAGGTCCATTTGGGACATAATGAGAAAATAAAAAACTTAAACTGCGCCCAATGCACTCCCTGACAAGAGACATTACGTTTCACATGCAAGTACACTTCAGTGTACCTTATATGCAATGCAAGTTTCGACATTTAGGGGTGCGTTGCCCTCCTTTTCGGAAGAATTTACCCTATGGGCCTTAAAACCCTAACAGTTTGCAAAAATTGGAGATGAAATGAATACTAAAGGAAAGAGGAGGTTCATGGCACTAACTTGGATCAAATGGTGGCAAAATCCGTCCACAGAAAGGATCGAAGTCGACAGCTGATGTTCGGGGGAAGAATCAGGTTCAGAGCTCCAAAATACAAATGGTAACTATGGAATGGTAAAAATGAATAGTGAAACTACTTTTAAATAGTCATTTAATTATTTGCAAGTTAAATTTATTGCTATGACTATAGTTTACTTATGTTTTTATCATGAAACAAGTATTTTTAATCCATTTGATGTTGTTCTGGACAGGAAATACAACTGATGAACAAATTAGTCATGTAGATTTATTTCAAAGAATGACTTGACCATAAAGCATACTTTTTCTCCTTATTTTTCAAGCTTTGTTAAAAATGAAAAAGGATTTGAAGCACACTTTTATCTCTATTTCGAGCTTCGATAACAGCGAAAAAGGAACCCCTGGAGTCTTCTTTAATCTCCTTTTAGACTCTGATAATGTGAAAATATTGCCGAGTACTTGTCTTTTCAAGTTCGTAAAAGTAAATGAATTGATATCTACTCAGTATAAGTTTAACTCTTTTCCGGACTGAGATAGATTATTTACAAAAAAGGAATACCTTAGTTAAACATGACCAAAGAGGTTCTCTTAGATATTATTTTACACTTTTTCGGATCTGAGTGACAAATTTACGAAAAAGTACTTATGGAGTTTTCTTTCGTCCTCTTTTTCAAACTCTCTAAATATGAAAAAGGTTCAGGCTATCTCTGTCGTTAAGCTCGTTAACACAAAAAATAGCGACGAGCTTGTCAATCATGGCAAGAATCAAGTTTCATTCATTGCTAGATGTTGGCAAGAACAAAGGTCTCAGGGGGAGACCCAGGTTCAGAAAGGTGGCCTATAAGGGTTACCACGGTAGTCTAGCACAACGCCGACATTTTCACCCTACTCTGAGGAACAGAGTGTCTCACCCGAGGCGTGCCATGACCTTACTAAGGCTGGGGTTGGGTTATTTATCCATAAAGCATGGTAAATGCACAAACCATCCATAACTTCAGTACTTCAAATAAATGTAAATACCAGATAGATAACAGTACTCATGAACTTGATCAAAATGATAAACAAAAATTCAAAATAACCATATCTCCCATTCAACCATAACACAAGACAGAACTCAGAACAATAGCCTTATATTAGAAAGTGATTCATTAACAACAAAAGACTATTACAACACTCCTCAGAGCGTGCCTCGCAGAACTGATTACAATCGAAGTACAAGATATAAAATAGAACGATGAGAGAGAGAGAATAGAACAACATGAAAAGAGCTCTCCTACAGCTCCTACTCCCTGATCCCTACTGAACCGACCTTCTCTTTCCACTGATCGACTGCCTATTTTTTCCATCGCCAACGTGACTGACAATTCTTCCTTCTTTTCCGCTCGATTATTTTCTGCTTTCCCTGATTGTTGGGAATCTTGCTAATTTCCTTCTGCCACTTCCATTTGCCATCTATACTTGATTTCGTAAGAGCCACACCGCCTGCCCTTCACCCCTTCACAACCGTGATGGCTCTCTATCTACCATGGTTGTGCTCTGCCACCTGTTCTCCACAACACAAAACTGTTTAATTTTCAAAACAAGGGCCCCAACAGGCCCAGACCACATCCTATTGACTTGTCCCGAGTCAATTGTTTCCTACCCCCTCGGTTTCCATTGGTCCACTTGACTCCATGGCCCATTCTGTCTGCTCCTTTTCCTCTATGTGCCCAAACAAGGTGTAATGTTCCTTTTTCAAAAACATTATCAATTGACAAGCAAATCCATTCCAGAGATAGACTGCAGGGGCATTTACTAGATTTTTCACCTTTGAACAAAGGATGAACTCCAGAGGCTACCTGGCCCACTATCAGACTCTGTCTATAGATTTTTTTCAAGGGATAATATTCCCAAGAGGGAAATACAACAAGATTGGGAATCTCTTAAGATAACCCCAACATTGCAGCTACAGTAATAACAAATACATCAAATAGAAATAGTAGTGATACATATACACATGAAATGTTGGAGAATCCAATGGCCATAATATTAGATCATAGCAGCATAAAATATAAAACTTCTTGAGGAAATGATCACTCAATTAAGGCACAACAAGCCTCAAGAAAACTGTACATGCAAATATGAGAAATATTGTTGTATAAAGAAAGCCCTAGGCCATGGCTACATAGTTACATGAGAGGCTGCTGCATAAATAATAAAAATACAATGATATGACAATTATAAGCTAAAATAAAATGGGGAAGCAAGATCTCAACCCCTGAAAATACAATACAACAATCCTTTAAGAGGATTGGCTTAAATCTATGTAAAAATGTTGAATATACAAAATGTCGGAGTTGCAGTAGCAGCTGCAACTCAAGAGATAGAAATACATGGAGAAGGCTGAAATGGCTGCAAAAAATGGATAACTCTCCTCAAATGAAGATATGAAGTGAAAGGTTAAACCTTTCACCAAAGACTCCCCCTCCAAGTGATTGTCAATCCCTCATAGCAAATCCTCTCTCTAAATAACACTGTCTACTGAAGGGACTACACTGCCAATGATGGAATGTGGTTGGCCTGATGCCAAATATAGTGGGATCTGCTCATAAACCCCCTTTTCTTATCTCCCAAGGGATGGAACCTACCTCCACTAGAAAACTATCTCTGGATGGTGTGTGGAAACCTCCCCAGCAACACCCAACAACACTGCACAATGTCTGCTACAGAAAATGCGTTGATGTAGATGACTGAAGCTATGGCCTAAATGCCTAAATATGGGGAATGGAGTGCAATCCTTCATGAGCTCCTCAAGAAGGAGAGGAAATCCTAAATAGGACTCCCTCATGCCCTAAGGCACTGCAACTCTGCTGAAAAGCAAGAGGCAAAAACAAGTCTTCAAGACTCAAATGTAAAATGATCAATCATAATCTCAATGGCTGCTTTGCTCCTCTTTTAAACAAGTGAGCCTTCCCTCCACAGGCCCTACTTCGAATTAGGGTTTCCTTCCTCTAGAAGCTTCCCTCCTACGTTGTCCCACTTAGTGCTTTCCAACTCATGCCAACGTAGTTTGACTTGGTCCCCTACCCATTTTATTCATCTCCTATATAAAATTAACAAAAATTAATGTTCCATAAAAATTTGGAACATTACAGTCCTCCCCTCTCAAAATATTGCTTTCCCTCAAGAAATTGCAAGGATGAACTAAGTTTCTTTCTACCCTTCCTCCTGTAGCATCCTTATGTGATTATCTCCTCAAGAAAATGATGCCATATCAGCAATCAAGTCTCCAAATTGTCCCTCCAACATATGCAATTTAGCCTTGGGCTGAACATTCCCAAAATAGCTATCATGTAGAAACAAATATCCATGAAGGAAAATGGAGCTATCTAAGGGACTCCTTGAGGCATAATATCTGATATATAATGGGAATTATCATCCCCATATGAATCTCTCATCCTGAAGCCATCAATCATGAGAAAAATAATAAGTTTCCTCCCAACTAGGCAACTCATGGAAAATCTCCCCCCACCATGAGCTCCGGAAATGAAGGTGGGTTGAAAATCTGATCATGGAAAGCACTATAACTTTCCCCATTCTATCCTCTTCCCAACTTATGACAATTTTTGAGTGTATGTTGATCCTAGGCTACAAAATTATTTCCCTTAAGTGGCAAAAATGAAGAGCAATCCTTCAAGGACTTCTCCTCCACTAATGAAGAATGAGCTGCTCTAAGACATTTCACCCATGATGAACAGGACATGGTCATCATAGGATACCCCATGAAATGTTTGATTTAGGTTATACCATGTGCATCAAGGTACAAACAATGTATCATAGGGTTAGAACACAATCTCACCCATTCTAACTGTAGAAAATAACATGGCAAGTACTGTGCAAAAATGTCACCTCTACTACTGAACAGTAAATAGATGAGTGAACCAGCAATAAAAAATAAAATACATGCCCAAATATAAAAATGGATGTATTTCATCATCATACTCATGGCCCTCCTCAAGAGGAAGAAAATAGATGGCTATGGTGGCCATGTCTCCTCTCATGTTCCCATTAGAACATGTAATGCAGAAAATATGGGAGTCCTCCCTCATCAAGGACACATTCATCCCATGTGTCTCTCCTCTGATCGTGTCCTCCATTGAGATAACATAAATATCAGCCATGGAGACCATACTCAGCAATAAAATGAGGTAATTACTGAAGGTTTCATGTTGTGCAAAGATGTACCAACAGTCTCCCAAGTGGTCATAGCGCATTTTCCCAAATTGTTTCTTTGAGAAATGATATGGCAAGTTGTTTTCAGCTCATGAATAACAATGTATGTTCTTACATCTGATAATGCATGGTAAGTGGTTGAATATAAATTCTGAACATGCATGGAAGGTAACACTTTCCCAAGGCCATATAAAATATGGTTGTCTCCATCACATGGTTTGGCCCAATTTTTCTCATGGAGCAACATGAAAAATCTGCCCCTTTGTGAAGCCTTGCACTGCATTATAATGATAAGAGTATGTAAATCAGAAAAGGTACACGCAATACTCTTACCATAGGATGGAAGTGAGATTATATATGGATATATTCATGTGATCCTCCCCCCAAATGACAGTGCTGTGAGCTCATGCAAAATGGCTCATGCCCATGCCAATCTTTGTTCCTTGACATGCTCCTTGTCAAGAACAACTCTGGCGATGCTGCTGCAAATATGAAGCTTCTCCCAAGAGGGAAATGCCTCCCAATCAATCCCAGCAAAGGATTTATCCCCTTTTAATATGAGAGTGCCCTCCTCTACTCCTGCAATACCACGAATCATATGAGAGCAATTCTGCTTGTGCTCTCTCCCATCAATTCCAAGCACTCAAGTGCTTGCTGCCTCCTCATGCTCACATCATATGACTCATGTGATGAAGGTATCATGACTGATATATATATCAGATCAGCTCCAAATATCCCTTGTCCTTTCTTCTCAATGATGTAAACATCCTACCATCTCTTCTTCATTATTTTGGTACTCCTCCCGTGAGGGTCACCATCCTCTCAGACCAATTCTTACTTCTTGCATTTCATGAGAGTTTGAAATGCAACTCCTTGGAGACCTCTTAGGAAAGGCCTCTCACCCATGACTATGTTGGATCTATGAGGATCCAAATGTGATGGAGGTGATGTCTCCTCTTCACCCATGTTCAACAGCGCTGTTGATTCCTCCAATGATGTAGCAGCTGTCTCTTCCTCCAGTTCACAATTTTTTTCATGATTCTCCATGGAGGTGTCATGGTTCGCTTCATCCTCCAAAAGTTCACATTCCCACCCTAAAGGCTGAAAGAAACTCATCATAGGTGTGTGAGGATGAGGGTTCATCTTCTCCTTTAACCCTTTGCACAGCGCAGTGCAATCATGAGGCCCTAAAGTGGCCATGTGATTTGATCCTTGGACCTCCTCATATAAAATTCCACCATCCTTAAGATTAATTGCTGAAGTAAAATGTGGAACTTTTCTCATACCTTGGTGGATCTTGGGACCTTCTTGTGTGGCTGCAGTATTTTTTTCTTCTAAGGCAATGGCTGCCTCATCCATAGATGTAGAAGGTTGCTCCTCCCATGGTGGAATGTCTTTCTCTTCCTTTGTCCTCTCTCCATCAAAGGTTCGGATTAGCCTTTGAGAAAAGTCTGTAAAAGAACTCACCCTTGAATGGACCAAGGGTTTGAACCACCAAATAGAGGTTTCCTCCTCCATGTGCAATGCTTCAATCTCCACTGCTTCTTTCCCTGCCACTAGATGTATCAATAAAATGGACTCCAACTCTTTCACCCAAGCTCTATCTGAAGTATCCCCATCAAATGTAGACAATAGGAACCTATTGCCTCTGATTTCTCCTCTTCCACAGGGCCTTCTCTCCTCCATCTGCTGAATATACTATGGGAATTTTGTAGCTCCCCTAAATGCTACAGAATGGGGTTTATAGTCACCCATGTACTTGCTTAAGATCTGAAAATCCAAGCGTCTCCCATGCTGGTCTTCAAGAGAATAGGAAGTGCATGGATATTCCTCTTCTCCCCTTTTCTTCTCCTCCTCCTTAGGGAGGCTCTTATTTATTCCAAAAATAGATGAGATCAAGCTCATATTCTTCATCATTATCCTCTGAAATTGAACTCATAGGTTATGCCATGTTCGATGCTCTGATACCACTGTAATGATCCCTTTTCATAAACATTATCAATCAACAAGAAAATCCATTCCAGAGATAGACTGCGAGGGAATTTACTGGATTTTTCACCTTTGAACAAAGGATGAACTCCATAGGCTACCTGGCCCACTAGCAAAATCTATCTATACACTATTGTCAGGGGATAATATTCCTAAGAGGGAAAAACAACAAGATTGGGAATCTCTTAAGATAACCCCAACATTGCAGCTACAACAATAACAAATACATCAAACAGAAATAACAGTGATACATATACACATGAAATGCCAAAGAATCCAATGGCCATCATATTAGATCATAGCAGCATAAAATATACAAATTCTTGAGGAAATGATCACTCAAGCAAGGCACAACAAGCCTCAAGAAAATTGTACATGCAAATATGAGAAATACTGCTGTATAAAGAAAGCCCCAGGCCATGACTATGAAGTTACATGAGAGACTGCTACATAAAATGAAAATAAAATGATATGACAATGATAGGCTCAAATAAAATGGGGGAGCAAGATCTCAACCCCTAAAAATACAATACAACAATCCTTTAAGAGGATTGGCTAAAATCTATACAAAAATTCTGAATATACAAAATGCCAGAGTTGCAGTAGTAGTTGCAGCTCAAGAGCTGGAAATGCATGGAGAAGGCTAAAATGGCTGCAACAAATGAAGAATCCTCCTCCAATGAAAATTTGAAGTGAAAGGCTGATCCTTTCTCTGAATAACGTTATCTACTGAAGGGATTGCGCTGCCAATGATGGAATGTGGTTGGCCTGATGCCAAAGATGGTGGGATCTACTCATAAACCCCCTTTTTTGATCTCCCAAGGGATGGAACCTCCCTCCACTGGAAAACTAGCTTCGGATGGTGTGTGGAAACCTCCCCAGCAACACCCAACAACACTGCACAATGTCTTCTATAGAAAATGCACTGATGTAGATGACTGAAGCTATGGCCTGAATGCCTGAATATGGGGAATGGAGTGCAATCCTTCATGAGCTCTTCAAGAATGAGAGGAAATCCTAAACAGGACTCCCTCATGCCCTAAGGCACTACAGCTCTGCTAAATAGCAAGAGGTAGCAACAAGTCTTCAAGACTCAAATGTAAAATGATAAATCATAATCTCAATGGCTGCCTTGCTCCTCTTTTAAACAAGTGATCCTTCCCTCCATGGGCTCTGATTCGAATTAGGGTTTCCTTCCTCTAGAAGCTTCCCTCCTACGTTATCTCACTTAGTGCTTTCCAACTCATGCCAATGAAGTTTGACTTGGTCAACCTTGGCCAAGCCTTTATGCAAAAACCTCCTTCCACACATGGAGGTGTGAAATCCAGCTCCAACATGATCCTCTTTCATACTTAGAGGATTTTTATTTTCTAATCATGCAAATAATGGGTCCCCTACCCATTTTATTCATCTCCTACATAAAATTAACAAAATTTAATGTTCCATAAAAACTTGGAACATTACACAAGGGCCCCAACTCTGGGACCTTTGTTAGTGTGAAAGATTTCAGCTCGCAGAAGCTGTCAATGGCCTGCTGCCATCCTTGCATAAGAAGGTCCATTTTTGTTGTGATCTGGGTGACCTCCCTTTCTCCCGCGATGGTCAGTAGACTGCTGAAGATGGTAGAGATCTGAACATTGGCCTCAACGGCTATTTTTTGCATTGCTTGTGTGGTCTTCACCGGCTGCCTAAGATTTCATAGGGCTTGTTTGGATGTGGCTGAATGTTCCTCAATCTGTTGTATCTGGACTTCGAGCTCCCCCACTTGAGAATACAATTGGTCGAGTCCGTCCAGGTTTGTGGCCTCCTGAATCTGTTTGGATAGTTGTTGTAGCTTTGCTGAAACTGGTTGGGACTTCAAGGTGAGAGAGGTGGATCATTCGTGTAGACCCTTCAGTAGGTCATATGCCTCGTTGGCTATAGTACTTAGGATTTCCTACATCTCGATGATCTGGGTTTGTCACTCTACGATCTTCTCTCTGTAAATGATGGCTAGGTTTGGTAGTGCGAGCCTAGCCTCCAATGCTGCCCTTAGTTCCCTGTTATGAATGGACCATCCGAATACGCCGTCCTCTGCCATGTCACTTGGTATCTGATTATTTTGGGTTGTCACCATGGGCCAGAGTTCCTAGAAGATCTTGGTCACCATGTCTAGTTGGCCCTGGAGTTGGCTCTTTTCTATTCTCATTTGTTCGCGCTCTTCAGTAAGCGCAATAATCTGTACTTGTTACTACTCGAACCTCTGCTAAAGTTATGTGTGAAGCCCCTCCACCTGCTGCACTGCCTTTTGAATAAAATTATACAATTGGGTCGTTCCCCAGGTCTGCACATTTTCAGCTCCAGAGATATCTTGATTCGAATGTCGTTCTTGGAGCAGCTGACCGCTTGCAATGGATCTTTCTGAATGCTCTTGTGGTGACTGGGGTTGAGTTGGTTGTGGCACTAGACCACTAGGGTTACCCATGCTTATATTGGGTTGGACTCACTGAAGTATTAGCCTTGCCTGCTGGAATTGATTTGGCTCTTCGGCTTGAGTTGTCATGTCTTCAGAAAAATATGTGCCTTGAATTAAAAGTTCCTGAAAAGAACCTAGTCCAACCAGGGATTGGCTAACCTCAGGTATCATTGTTGTACCCGATTTAACCTCAGTCTCGGCATCTCTGTTTTTTTTAGTTTTCACCCTGATTGGGTTGGATATGGTGGCTGATGTGGACGGTGTGCGAGATGGGTGATATTTGGAAGTGAATTAGGTGGTGAATGAGGGTTGGTGAGTGTGAAGAGTTGATACACAGAAGTTGAGAAAAGAATAGGGGTTTATGGGGGGCTACTCCTTAGTCATCTGGGGTTCTGTTATGGGCTCTTCTCTGATTGAGACCCCTGTGTCCATAAGTTGCGTTTGATCTTCCCCTGTCAGATCAACAACTTGGCTGAAAATTGCGACTCTCACCTTCTTAGCCTTGGGGGTGGCTATAGGTGGCTTCGAGGCTTTAATTTTCCTGATGAGAGTTGTAGTTGCTACTAGCAGTGAAGTAAACAAGTCCAATGGTAAGGTGGTGACTAGGGGGACTGGGATGGAAGAGGATGCAGCATTTGCTGCCTGAAATTCTATAAATGTAGGAAACACAGGAGAATCATTAGTTAAATTTTGGACCACCCAATTAAAGCTCTGTACCTTGGTATTTAGCTGCTCAATGATTGGATTAAGTTGTAGTCACAACATCCTAGCCATCGCTTCTTCTGTTGTCTCCCTCAGTAATAGTTCTGGCAGCATGCCATCGAACGAGTAGGTGTAGACTCCATTTCTGATCTCCATTTCTACCCTAGGCCAGGAGCATACCTCTATGTGAAAAGCCCGCTCATCAATTTGGAATTTCAACGACATCATCTTGAAGGTTGACTCCAGCACACAGGATGGCTAGATGTAAGTCTTCTTATGGTTAACTTCAAACCATATTTTCACTGCATAACTGTCTAGTAGGGTTCGTGGAATTCGTTGTTGGCTCATCACGACATCCACCATCTGGTTGTACCATAATTTGAATGTCTCCTCATTCACCTCCTTCAAGCTGGGGTCCCATGATGTTTTCCAAGGTGTGAACATCATTGTGAGTGGTTGTCTTCGTGCCACTTCCAATGGTTGCCCTGGTGCCACTTCCAGTGGAATTCCCATTTCCACATGGCGAACGCCATGACAAGGTACCCGTAGATGAATCCCGTGGCCCTCCTGTATTTTTCCTCACATGCTTCGAACAACTCATTAAGTATAAATGAGCACCAGTTCAACTATGCCCCCTGGAGACTATGCTCCGCAAATGAGATAGTGTTTAGCGTGCATTCCCCTTTTGTATAATGTCTCATTGTTTTGCTTGCGATCAAGTAACACACAAATTTTATCACCAAGTTGTTGATTAATTCTATCTTAGCTCCTTTTCCCCCTCTCTTGGTGTTGTAATTTTTGTAGTAGTCCATGTCCCCTGCTTTCTTTGCTCTCTTGGATACCGTATGGAATGTTGTAGAGATGTCTGTCCTCTCCTGTGACAACCCCGTCAATCTATGAATATCTTCAACATGAATTGGGATCTCTCTTCCCAGCCAGAGTGACCCATTGTGAATTCGGCTTAGTAAAAACTTGGTGCATTACATTACAACTCCCGTAGTTCCAAACACTTGAAGGTTCCATAGGTTTAGTATGGTGGATCGCTGCACACCTCTAAACTTTGGAAGTACTCTTTGTGCTTATTGTCCTACCTCTGTTGCATAATTCTCTATGTAGACCTATTTCTTCATTTCTAGAAATTGGAAAGATTCTGTGAGGTCGGTACCAATCAACAAGGTACTGTCGTATTTTCCTACCACGGATTCCATCTTGTAAATCCTCTCTTCGAGCTCATACTCAATGACTGTTGGCGCTACCCTGGTCATCTTTGATCTCCTTTGATACACTTGTAGTGATATTCCTCCTCTTTCCTTATGAGTCCCTTCTTCTGGACCCCCTCCTTGTTCTTTCTCTGGCAACGTTTCCCTTGTTGCATTTGTTGTTTCTGATTCTAACTCAGACTTCTCCGGCATTCTCTCACTTTCTATCATGCAGGTTATGTAAGTAACCGGCACGCATGAGGTTGATAAGACCTCATAACTAATTAATTTTTCTTGCCTTTCCCCGCAGCTATAATCGTGTGATTAGTTACCAGGCTGAGGTGGGTTATGACAAAGCTGAATGTGGTTTTTGGGTTTGGGTAGACGTGATGGGTGATGGTTATGGCTTATTATGGAAAATTTATTGCAGTATGGGTGATGCTAATTATGGAAATTATTTTTAAAATCTCGATAATCCTACGGAATGACATGGGTATTATGAGTAATGATGATGGAATGATGTTCGACATGCTTTTCCTTCTAATGTGGCTAACACGTTTGACCTAATCCCCCCTGACCACAATCAGTTGTGCTACGATCCCCACAATGAAACAGTGAGTTTTTCTTATGCTACAAAATATCTTTATTGGGAATCCTATCTAAGCTCTTCTCAGGTGCGAGAGAGTTATTGACTCGATAGATTATATCTTACTCTACCCTACTGACTTCTATTGGTTGTGAGAGCTTATTTGAAATGAAATGCAGAACTTACTCGTGGTAAGGTTTCATGCATGCGCCATTCACCCATCCTGGCAGTATTTGGGCATATAGCTGTGCTAAGTGCACTGCTCCAGACTCTTTGACTTCAATTGCGTGATACGGTCCTAGCCAATGCATTTGTAGTTTCCATGGAAACTTTTGGTTCCTACTGTCATATAGTAAAACCTTTCCACCAACCTTCAAATTTTTGTGTTCAATATGGCAGTTTTGCCATGCTTTTTGTCTTTCCTTTTGGACAGTTTGGTGGAATTTTGCTAAAAACCTGTCTTCTTCCAGCGCTTGCAGCTCCTATAATCTGTCTTTCAGGGATTCTTCTTCTGATAGTTGGAGTGAGGTTGCGATTAGGAGGATGGGTATTGAAAACTCTATTGGTACTATGACCTCTCTTTCGTACACGAGCTCGAACGATGTTTGTTTATTGAGCCTCTTGATAGTCATTTAGTATGCCCACAAAATTGCTGGTATACGTTCGTCCCAGTCGTCTCGTTGAGCATTGCAGACTTTTGTTACTCCATTTTAGAGGATTTTTTTGAATGCCTCTACCGTGCCATTATCTTGTGAGTGGTAGGGGCTACTCCTGTGATGTTGTACCATGAAACTTTCGAGCAGGGATTTAATGGTGGCATTGATGAAATGTGTACCCTTATCACTAGTCAGACTTTTCAGGTAGCCAAATCGGTTGATTATGTTTTCAAATATGAACCATGTTGTTGTGTCGGCTATGCAGTCCTTCACCAACATTACCTCTACCCATCTTGTCAAATAGTCAGTTGCGGTGATGACATACCGAGCCTGCGAGTTTCTTACCATAGGTGCAATCGGGCCTGTAAAATCAACTGCCCATTTCTCGAATGGTTGTAGTGCTTTTACTGGGTGTAGTGGAATCTCATCTCTATGCGATGGACGTCCTTTCCTCTAGCAAACATCATATTTATTTACAAACTCCTTACTGTCAATGTGTACCATCGGCCACCATAAGCCCACCTGTAGTACTTTTCTATTCGTCGGTTTAGCTCCTACGTGTCCTCCCGAAACTCCAGAGTGGCACTCCCATAGTATGGCCTCCCTCTTGTGGTCTAGGACACATCCTTGTAAGAACTGATCCAGCCCTATTTTGTACAAGTGTCCTGTGATGAGCTGGTATTCTGTGGCTCGGACTACTAGGTGTTTCTTCTGTACTGCAGTATATTCCTTTGGGAATTGTCCTATTGTTAGGTAGGTCACGATTTGATCTAGGTACTCTGGGATGGCTTCTACCCTGAAAAGATCAGCGTCTGGCAGCTGATCATCCAGAGATCCTTCGTTTTCTCTGGTTTCAAGCCTTGACAGTTGGTCTGGTCCCATGTTCAATCGCCTAGGTTTAACTATCACCATGAAGGTGAATTATTGAAAGAGTAGGAGCCATCTACATATCCTTCCTTCCAAAACTGGTTTGTTCACTAGATACTTCAGATCTGAATGGTCTGTAAAAAACTTGAAAATTCCTCCTAACAGGTAGTGGAAGAACTTTTGGAGGGAGTACACCATTGCTAATGATTCCCTTTTTGTCGTGGTGTAGTTTCGTTCCACTGTTGATAGTTTCTGACTTGCGAAGTACATTGGGTGATCAACTGTAGTGTCCCCTGGTTGGGCTATAACTGCTCCAAGTGTGATGCTTGAAGCATTAATGTGGACATGAAATTTCTTGTTCCAATCTGGATGAACCAATATTGGTGCACTTTCCAATTTTTCCTTTAAGGTGTCTAGGATCATTGCACAATTTTTTGTGCAGTTGAATTGTTCTGATTTCCATAATAGCTTCTCCAATGGGGTTGTTATCTTGGCATAGTTACGGATGAATTTCCTATAATAACCTATATGGCCTAACAGTGACCTCAATTTTTTCACATTTTTTGGAGCTTCCATGTTGATTATCACTGCTACCTTTGCTGGATCCATGCAGGCTCCTTGTTTTCACACAATGTGTCTGAGCAATGTTCCAAACAACACCGCAAAGATGCACTTCTTTAGGTTCAATGAGATCTGTAGCTATATACACCTATCAAACATAATTCTCAGTAGCGTGGAATGGTCTTTCAATAGGTTGTAGAGGGTTGATTCATCCATATAAACCTCTAGGAATTTATGGATATAGTCGCGGAATGCTGCTATGACAGTGTGTGAAAATACTACTGGCGCATTCTTCAAGCTGAATGGCATTACGTGGTATGCAAAGGAGCCCCATTCAGTGGTGAAGGTTTTATTTTTCTTATCCTCATCAGCTATCCTTACTTGATGGTACCCTAAGAATCCATCTATAAAATAATATGCTACATTCCCCGCAACATTGTCTAGGACCTTGTCATTGAACGGGGTGGGGAATGGGTCATGTATACAGGCATTGTTCAAACTCCTATAGTCAACACAGACTCGGATTTCTGCCTTATCCTTTTTTCTTTCTATAACTATGGGACATACCCATTCTGCTTCCTCCACTAGGAATATCAACACTTCCTTCAGCATCTTGTCGATTTCCACTTTAACCTTTTCCTTTACCCTTGGATTCAATCGATAGGGTTTTTGTTTGATTGGTATTGCATCAGGATTTAGTGTTATACGCATTACTCCCAGGTCCCCCTTGATTCCTTTCAAGTCAGATACTAGAGATGAAATCAAGTCCTCATATTCCTATAATACACTGAAAATTTCCATGGTCATATTAGCATACCAGTAGTCCCTGATCGATGCTAGCTTAGGTTTCTCTTCGGTCCCAATATTCATTTTCTTAGTTTTGAGGGGGAGAAAATGAATTCCCTTGATTGTCTGGCTTTCCTGAATATTTCGCTCTCCCTCTGTTTCTTCAAAGTACAGATGTCTAAGTCCTTCTATATTATCATCGTCCATCTCACTGTCTATCTTCTTACATGCTATTGACTGCCATATTTTTTGGTTCAGGAGTGGTTGCTCGTCCTCCTCCTAATTCTTTGGGAAGAAAAATACACTTTTAATGGCCTTTACCGCTTGCGTAACTGTATCTGTCTTTCCTTCAAATAAGAAGCACTGTGTAAACTTATTCGTAACTTCTTGCCAAGTTCTAGTTCCCCTTTTCCTCTCCTCCGTTAGGTACCAGGACTGTGGAATCCTATTGAGGGAGTGTATGAATTTGTGGACCCACAGCTCGTGTAGGTATCCTACAATTTTCCATTGATATTCAAATTTCTTCAAATGCTTTGCGGGATCTGAATCCCCCTAGAACTTCCGAGTGCATTAAGGTCCTTCTTCTCCCTTGAACCTGGCTTTTAGTGCTGCTGAAACTCTATCCCTTCGTGACAGTGAGTTGCGCTGGTTTCTCCACCATCTTATAGCCATGGATTGCAAGGCCACATTCATGAGCGGAACCCTCCGATCCTCCGGTACATTGTCTTCTATTTTGATAATGAAATTATTTACAGTGTTCATATCGAATAAACTTGGGTAATCTCTCACCTCAGTCCCCATCCATTTGATTCTTCTAATGGTGGCACATCTCCTTGTGCTGGTCTCATATCCCCTTACTTCCAGTACTCCTAGGCTATCTATGAGCCCAGGTTTGAGCTTTGAATGCTCCTCCAGCTCATCGATCCTCTCGTCGTCGAGTTGATGTAATCTTCCCTTCTTCCTGTAATCATTTGATAAATATGGTCAATAATTTGAGCATCTTCTTTGTTATTGATAGACTCTATGTATCGGGGACCTCGATACGGGTCCAAAAACTGGGTAAATCTAACCTCTCCATCCTAAAATATCATCAATTCATTATTTAAATATATTATTGCATAATTTTCAAAATCGCAGTCGATCTCCAGTAATGCTGGATAGGGATCTTTGTCTCCCATAATGTCGATGACCTCAAAGTCCATGTACATATTTACTCCCACAACTTCAACTTCGACCTCCTCCAGCCTACCTATGGGCACAATGCAGTACTGGTTTGCCATACGGAGTTGAATTGGTTAGTATGTTATTCTTGGTTTCCCCAATGCTTCCCACATTTTTCTGGGCAAGATATTTATGTCGGACCCCAAATCAAGCATTGTGTCCTTGATTTGGAATCCCTCGACGTGAGTATTCACCTGAAACTCTTTACCTATCCTTCTCTTATTTCTCTTCACTCTTTGTATATATTTATGTGTCGTGCCAGATGATTCCACTAGATCCGTCGTCTTCTACACTACTCTTTCCAAGTTCTATTTTAATTGTTCCAACATGGGTGCATTGCTAACAATTTTTAGAAATAGATGGAACCATTCTTCAATTGTACTACCTGTATTGGCTTGGTTTCCATCCCCTTCCTTCGGTTGTGCCATTTCTATTCCTTTGCTTCCCCCAAGCTCGGCAAATTCTTCTACTGCCTCTAGAAAGAATTTCTTCTGTTTCTCTGGCCTGAATGTTGGCTTTGGAGATACTAGTGTTACAAGTTTTATTGGGTCCATATTTTGTGCATCTTCCCTGTTTTTTTTGCCTCCTTGCATCACTATAGCTACGTTCTGCATGGTTTGAGCCTCGATTATTCTTGGCTTGGCATTTACTAGATTTGTTCCTCTTTGTCTAGCCCTTTATTCCCATCCTTTGATGAGCTCTGGGCAGTCTTCTGTTGTGTGTGTGTTAACCCTGCACTAAGAGCACTAAGGTATTCTAGGAAGTGGATATTCCCTAGCCACATGGCCCTCTTGGTCACAGTTTTAGCATCGTACTTGTCATCTTCCTCCCACTCAGCCTCCTCTCATGCCTCCTCCTCATCCTCTAAGAGCCTCATTGACTCTATATGAAGGCTTGTCTAGCCATTTTTCCAAAGCATTCAAAGATCTGAACTGCTCTATGTTGTGCGCAGTAGATGCATAGAACTCAAAGTATACTTTGTTCGGGACATTGGAGTACTTTTTCAGTATGGGGCATAGGTGGGGTGAGTGGCCCATTATTTTTTAGATCTCGCAATACTCAGTTGTCTCTGAATTTTGTTGCGCGGGGAACCCCGTGTATGGGTGTTGTGGTGGATATAATCCTTGGGTATTTACTTGCGTGACCCTCCTGCTGGTGGAGCTCCTGGTGCCCCCATTTCTGGTGTCCCCACTTTCTGGCTTCACAATCAAGGGCATTTTATTACCACATGTCCTTCCATTAGACAGTGTGTGCACCATACATTTGGCCTCACTAGACACAGGGGTTGAATTTCCTTTAGTTTTCCTATCAGGCTAGCTATTTGATGTTGTAGTCCCAGTATGGAAGGGTCTTGAGCTGATGCCCCTCCTTTAAATTCTTTCGTGTATCCTACCATGGCCTCTATCTTCATGGCCTATTCTAAAGCATCTTACAATGTCTCGATATTTTGTTGTGTCATCGAGGTCCTTGTCAGCAGGAGAAGGGCCTTGATAAACCAATCCCATTGGTGATTGGGATCAATCGAGTAGCTGAGCTTTCCAACTGCATCCTTGAATCTCCTCATCAGATCCCATGCAGTTTCCCCTTCTCGATGCTTGATCTCCCACATCTCTGATAAACCCTACTGATATATTTGGGGTAATTTGAACTCCTTCACGAAATCCCTTTCTACATCTTCTAATTCTGGGTTTTGATGAGTCTCAAACCACTTTATAAACCAGCGTAGAGCTCTCTCCTGGAGAGTAGTTTGAAATTCTACCAACTTACCTGTGTCTGGTGTCTGTCGAGCCCTCCATATGGCCTCACAAAGGTACCAATTTTTCTCCACATCATCATTACCGCTCCCATAAAACTCTGGGTACCGAGTAAACGATCCTACCATGTTGCCTTGTGTGGGGCTTAATAGAACAAACCCCCTTACTCCCGGCTGTGAGATGGTAGTACTAGTACTGTTTCTAGTGTGTATTATTGTTGTGGACTGAATGCTACTTGACTTACTTAATTCCGATAACTTAAAAAAAAATTTACTGAGTGATTAATAGAGTACCAAAGGAAGGTCAGGACTAGAGCTACTTGAGCTTTGGGGAATAGAGTTACCTGGGATTATGGGTGCTGGACTTTCTCGGAATAGTTTCTCCATCGCAACATGCAACTCCACATCGAATGTATCCTTGAGGTGCACGCCATTTCTGTCATACTCCTTTCCCTTTTCTGCTTGGGCTGGGCTCCTATACACCTGCTACACTTCCTTGGTGGTCCCCTTATATCCTGGGAACTCATCTGACCTTCCATCTGCTTCTTTGTCTGAGGTGCCTCTCCTTTGTCTCTCCCTTTTCTTTCTTGTCTTTCCAATTCTTTCATAACCCTTTCCCACCACTTCTTGGTGAGTTGCACCCTCCGATATGATCATCATTCCCTTAACCTACTAGAGGTCTCAACATCCATATCCCTATTCCCCCTTTTCAACTTACTTGTAGCATCTCTCTTTCAGTCCCTTCCCCCATTATTGAAGGTTTAGGTCTCCATCTCAGCTTTTTGGAACTTCAACAATCCTTCCTCCACCACCAATACCTTGATCCACAGAGGGATCTCCCTCAGCATTCCTCCACGCAACCCTGATCTGAATATGTCCTTTGATTTTGAGAAAGACTGGCAGCATTCAGCTGCGAACTCTACTATGTATCCTTCCAAGGTAGATTGCACCTAGAAATCTATAGCTCGGGTCAAATTGGTATCTAAACGATGGAGTGCTACCAGATCTGAGTGCACCCACTTGCGATAGACATTCCATAACCCTCTCGAGACTGCCTTGGTCTATAATCTCCGCAACCAGTTGTAGAGCTCCTCAGGAAACTTTCCCCCAAATATCTTATAGATATCACTAGTGGACTCAGAGAAGAGAATCTAGTTCTTAACAGTGTTCTATTTTTGTTGTCTTAGTTCCGCTTGCTAAGCTATGAACTAGTCCAAATGGTCATCCCACCATTTCCGAATTTCTTTCTCGAAGATTTGTGATACCATGATCTAACTCCAGAATGAGATTTCAGGTCCCAGCAACAAAACCATTTGTTGGCAAGAAAATAGGTCTCAGGGGAGACCTAGGTTCAAAAAGGTGGCCAACAAGGGTTACCGCAGTAGTATAGTACAACACCGACATTTTCACCCTGCTCCGAGGAATAGAGTGTCTCACCCGAGGGGTGTCGTGACCTTACTAAGGCCGAGGTTGGGTCAGGTATCGATCAAGCATGGTAAATGCGCAAACCATCCATAACTTCAGTACTTCGAATAAATGTAAATACCAATTAGATAACAGTACCCATGAACTTGATCAAAATGATAAACAAAAATTCAAAATAGCCATATATCCCATTCAACCATAACACAAGACAGAACTCACAACAACAACCTTATATTAGAAAGTGATGCATTAACAACAAAATACTATTACAACACTCCTCAGAGTGTGCCTGGCAGAATTGATTACAATCGCAGTAAAAGATATAGAACAGAATGATGAGAGAGAGAGAACAGAAAAACATGAACAGAGCTCTCCTACGGCTCCTGATCCCTGATCCCTACTGAGCCAACCTTCTCTTTCCCCTGATCGGCTGCTTATTTGTTCCATCGCCAGTGCGACTGAGAGTTCTTCCTTATTTTTAGATTGGTTGTTTGTTGCTTTCCCTAATTGTTGGGAATCCCACTGATTGTCTTCTACCACTTCCCATTGCCATCTGTACCGACTTCCGCAACAGCCATGCCACATGCCCTTCACCCCTTCGCAACTATGAAAACTCTCTTTCTACCGTGGTTGTGCTCCACCACCTGTTCTCCGCAACACAAAACTATTTAACTTTCAAAAAAAGGGCCCCAACACTAGACTTGTTAAGTTATTAAATAGTGATACTTTATTCACCCGAAGGGTTGAATTATAGATGAAGAAAATTTTATCCTCCTCAAGCTTGTTAAAAAATAAAGAGGTACTGGTCAACAAATGACCAGGAAAATTTGGGAAAAGTGAGCAAAATTTATTTATGGTAGCAAGTCTCTCTTGAACATGACACTTCCTTCACTCCATGTCTGTGACTATTTGGGTTGGGTAATCATCTTGACGGTTCATTCATACCTATGGTTCATCTTACCTTCACTTTGTTTTTGGGTCATTGCTGCCAACTCATCACAGTGTCGCTGATATGTTCAAGAGAAGTCATCTAGTGAATAAACTCATCCTTCTGCAATACTCGTAAACCTTCATTTTCATGACCGTCATCCCTGAAAATTGCTATATCAAGTCATACCCTTCTCTCTGAAATTTGTAACTCTAGTTTCACAATAATGTGGCTTCCTATCAACGACAAATAAATATCCAGGAATTTCACTTAGAAACATCAAATTCGAGTACCATGAGGCTTGTTATAGCATCGACAAGATCCTCACTTCCGGACCTTTGACCGAAAGATTTTGTTTGGCGTTCGACATCAAATCATCTATTCATTCCTTACGAAATTTACTGTAGTACCTTGAGGGAAATTTTCATTAATGGTGGTTCTCTCACGTTTGTTAACAGCTCACATCATTGGCTGGTAATCAAACGATGTCTTTCCATGTTTGACAACAAATCATATATTCGCATGGATTGACTTGTACCTGAATGATCGAGTGAATGAGATAAGAAGACCTTGGATCTAGTTTCAGCCATTCGGGCTGTGATTTTAGGATTTTTGTACACATCATCTATACGATGACCTTACATACAGATTGTCATCCGAGCATGGGCCTATATCTGTAGGCATGTCTACGTTGGGAAAAATTCCAATGTCGACAACTTTCTGAATTATGTACATGTTATTAGATTGTTTATGTGCTGAACATGGGAATGCCTACCCTCTGAAATTATGATCAAAGAGGATATATCATGATATAATTTATTGTAATATTGATGTCGATGGCCACTCTGCTTCATCTCCAGCCCATCATAGTGTAAAGCATCTCAATCAAATGTTTTTTTTAATTTTGAACTCATGCTTTAGGGGTCAATTGTTATAGGCCAATTTGGGCACCATTCCCAATGACCTAGTTAACTAGGAATCATCTCCAGGACCAATGACTAAGGGTCTATCATTCCCTATCATTTCAAGTTGCTACATGCCCTAAGGCAAGAACAAGACAAATCAAGCATGACTTTCATCAAGCAAAGGTTTCCAAGGTTTGAAGTTTATTATATAGAATATGAGAGCTCACCAACGCTACCTATAAGGGGATTGAGTGCATTGCATATGAATGTAGCCCCATGCAAGGTTTCTCTTCAAAGAACTTCCTAACATCTATGGGTGCGTTGAACATATTGGGAGCGGAATTCTCATTGTTCAAGAATCTCCATTTGGCCAGTGCCTTCTAGAAGAGTTCACATGTGTCAAGCTTCAAATTCTATTGTCCATTTGACATCTACAAGATTGGGAACATGTCTTGCCTATTATTGGAAAGCCATTGATTGCAAAAAAATCTTCATCCTCTTTATAAATTGAACACAGATCTGAGTGTTTGATAAGGAAGAATTTGAGTAGAGAAATGCCAATGGATTTTCAATTAACAGTTAGATTTGTATGACCGCTGCTGGAGAGATTTATACCGTGGTGGGGCTAAGGATCATTGCTGGAAGGGTCACTTCAAATCATTCATTGGTTTGTAACGTCTCCTTCTATCATCAATAAAGAATACAACTTACTTTTCGCTATATGCATCAGTATTGGCTTTGATTTTCCATATTGCAAGATCTTAGTTGATGTATATTGTTTATGTTTTATTGATTTAGCTAACTAACTAAAATAGACATCTGTATTATTGCTATCTTCTACTATTTCAGTGTTCTTTCTTGCAAGAATAATTTCGCACAAACCACTTGAATTTGAAGCTACAACGGAAGTGACAGAAGGAGCCATTTAGAAGCGCTTGGATTACAAGTAAGTCTCTAATACTTTCTGTGTGTCTTCTCTGAGTTAGGAAAGGTAGTCATATAGTATTTAATCTGTTGTTATAGACTGTCATCTGTCTAGGGAAGCATTTTTTATCCGCAATTCACAATTCTGTCCAACAAGTAGAGCCTCCCCTCCATGGCGCTCGTCACCCAAAGTAGACCATATATCAAAAAAATAGTGATGCCATGGCCATGCCACTTTAGTCCGGGAAGCACCTCATGCCCATTCACTCACCATGCATCAGGTCATGTTTTACTATATCAAAATAAAACCCCTTTCCCAGACGACCAGGTTTTGCATGCATATTGAAAGTGCACTACTGCACCTCGCATTTGGCCTACCATACCTCCATCATCATAGCCCATCTGTGACATTTTCCATTCGCTTCATCAACCTCACACATGAGACCAAATAATGGGGCTTCCACCCTCAATAAAAGCACCTTCCTCACATCATCAGTGAGCGAAAATTTTCATGTTTTGGGGCACCCGTCTCTGTGTTTTGTACAAACCAAACCCCATTATTTCATTCATTTGGTAAGTGTACAAAGACTGAAAACGGTGCATTATGTCCCCCACCAACCCATTCATTTTTTATCCCATGGTAGCAGTCCATCATCACCCTTGGTCGGAGTACCACACCCTCAAGCATAAGCCACCATGACATTCATAACCAAAATATACCCACCCTGGGTGTCCTACCAACTCTAGGGATTTCCGCATCAAAGATAGTTATGATTTTTTCCACGCTTTATTTTATACTCCAACCTTGGGCCATTGAATCCCCATAATCAATTTTTGGTCACCCCTCGCCATCATGCCTATGTTAAACCCATCACATCTAGGATCCTGATCCCCTATATCAGTGACCCTCTCGTTTGGTTGAGGCTTCATTTTTTTCGAGATCAACACCTATTTTCCAAAAAGGAAGAGGTACCTTGGATCATCCCTCTCTACAAAAGGGACATCCTCGAGTGGCACTCTGGGAGACATCATTTCCCAAATATGTCATCGATCCTCCTGGAATTTGACTACAACATAATCTTTCATGTCAAGATGGTATTGTACCTTACAAACATTGCACTTTGATCAAATTCTTTGAAGACTCGTACCTTTATAAGCATCTCTTTCACCAATGCTTACACGGGAAGGTCCCAACCATGTACCTATGCATACAATATGCATTTATATGCCATACCAATTTTACGCATATGGGTGTTGAGCCCCAAAGATGTCCTTTTCTTTCACCAAATTTCACTTCATTTCCTTTGTCCTTTATCAGTTATAGGCTTAAAAGATCAATAGGATTGATTAAAGTTACTTTAAGAATGCATACAAAGACTGAATTGCTATACTTTTATGGTTATGTTGTTATAGTGATTTTTTATCAGACTTAGCTACAGAATGCAGCCATTCTGTAGCTAGTCGCCTATTCCGCAGCTATCTTCATGTTCACACAGGTTACAGGTGTCACTTAAAGGAAAAATACATATAGTTGAATTCCACAACACTCCTAAATCATTTCTTTCCCTCTACGAAATCTGAGCAAAAATCTACAGGTGGTTATGCATGCGGAGGAAACCAAAACTAAGAAGTGGATTCCTACTAGGACAAGGACTCTACAGATGTCTTCAGCAAAGTACGAGGCCTCCACAAGAGTTATAATTTGATTTTAATTGAAAAATACACTTATCCCTACTTCTTCTCCAGGACAGTTATGTATTTCTCTTATAATAATAACTCAGGAAATCGAGAGACAATTAGCTAGATTGATGTTTTATTATTAGGATTGTCCAAGACCGTAATACTCTGTTTTTGAAGCACTTTCCTTTAATGAAAGAAGAGAAAATTTAACACATGATCTGAAGAAATCTTGAGGATATTCATGTGCTAATATAGTGGTAGAGGGCCCCTACTGCCCGAGAGGCTCTGTGCATATTGTTTAGATAAGTAACTTTAGCTCTGTTTCATTCCTAATTTAGGCAGTTTTTTGAACTTTATGTTTTATGCTCACTTTCCTCGAATGGTACAGCCAGTCTTTTTCTTATGAATTGTTCCAAAATATCACTAACACTAAATGAGATAGAGTTGTAGTATTTCAGACATTAATTTCATTTTAGTTTAGCTGTATTATTTCGGAGGTTCATTGCATAATTAGTTTGGTTCTGTTTAATGTATTTTAAGTTTTATTAGCTAGTTGTACTCTAGTTCTGTTACATTAGACTTAAGGCCTTCATTATTTACAAAATTCTCTTGTTCTTAATCTCTGCTAATACATAATTTTCATAGGAACAAGAATTGGTAATGCTATTTTGAAGTCTTGACTGTTCTGCAATTTCTCATAATTTTACGAACTTGCCTTTTTCCAAAACTATTCCAAAATATTTCTAACCCTTGAATGAGGCTTAATAGTGAGATTTTGAGTTGTAGAATGGATTGATTTTAGTGTCATAAGTTAATTTAGAGTAGATTTCCTTACTAGGTTACAAATAATCTTTTCCAAATGTGTTCCAACAAATTTCTAACCATGGATGAGATTTTCTCCGTGATAATTGTAAGTTGTTGTTTACTTAGAAGAACCTCATTGCATTAAACTTATCCTTTTCTCAAGTTGTTCCAACATACTTCTAGTGAAATGAATTGGACTGAGTTCATGTTATGAGTTAATTTTTTTCTTGTCAAGTTTTGAAATCTGTGAATTAGCATTTTTTGTTTCTTAGGTGACATACCTAGTTTAGAATAGATTTTGCTTTGTTTTAGTGTGACCAATAACTTCTCTTTGTCAAAAACTTAGTTCTTTTCCTCTTAGCATAAAAACGCAAAACCAAAAACATTAGAAAAACACTAAACACAACGAATTAGGAAGCAGATACCTAGGCACATATAGTGCACTTCACTTCAATAGTTTACTAACCCTGGTTGACAATTTATGACATCAATTTAGGAACACTAAGTTGAGCAGACATTTTTGGCACCATTTCCGGGGAAGTGTAACTAGGTAGCCTTGTTTTTTACCTCCCAAAAACAATGATATTTGTAGAGAAAGAGACTCAAGGGGTAGATTCATAAAAAGCAGAAGCTTTATTCCTAGAACACCACTTGTGCCACCAAGACCAAGAGGCAGCACACCTCCAACTCAAACCCACATCCCATATTCCATTGATCATAGACTTCCAGAGGACTTAAGATCAGAAATTCCATCAGAAGAACCTTCCACTTCATCCACTGAACCTGTCTTAGAAGAAGATTCAAGGACCCCTGCTAGAGACCTAAACTTTTCCACTTCCACAGGAGAATCAACCATGGCAGAAGAAGGGGGAGGAGGAGTCTTTAATGGAGAACATACACTATTTGGAGGGGGTAGAGGTAGAGGTAGAGGAGAAGGAGGTAGAGGTGAAGAAGGAGGCAGAGGAAGAGGTAGAAGGGAAATGGGAAGCTCTTTTAGGTTTCCTATAGTAGATGAAGAAACCAATGCAACTATGAAAAAAATTTCACCCTTTGTCCTTCCAAAATTTTATGGACTCAAAAATGAAGATACTGAAACCTTCCTATTTGAATTTTAAGTCCTATGTAGAACCCATGACTACTTACAAGATTCTCAAAAACTTAAACCATTCCCTTCAACATTGAAAGGAGCAGCATTAAAATGGTTTATAAGTTTGATCAACAGTTCTATTAGGACATGGGAAGACATGAAACATGAATTCCTAGAGAGGTATTTGGATTACTGTATGCTAGTCAACCATAAGGAGGAAGTGTTTAAAATGCTACAAAAAGAGGATGAAAACCTAGAAGATTTGTTGGAGAGGTTTAACTACAACATTAAAAGAGAAAAAATGGAAAACTTAGACCAAGATACTTTGAAAGCTCTCCTATTGAAGACAATCAGGGATGAATGGTTATATATCCTTAACATGATCGGAAAAGGGGATATATCTCAGCTCACATTACCTGAAATAGTTGAATTATGTATCAACCTTTCAAGAGGGAAATCTAAAACTGTAAAAGGATGAAGAGACCCTGCTCTTGCAAGGGCAAGTAAGTCTGCTTCTGGGACAGTAAGTAGGGCAGAAATATGACATGTGCTTGATGAATTCAAATCTGATATTTTAGGGAGTCTTAGTGAAAAAATAGACACCCTTAAATTAAAAAACAAGCAAAAAGCTAAATCTGATTCCTTAACAATCTTTTGCCCCAAATGTAGAAAGAAGTATGCCTTGAGAGAGTGCCCTTTGGATGCAAAATTAGTAGAGACTTGTGTAATTTGTTCAGAAAAACATGAGACCAAGATTTTTCCTTCACTTCCTAGTCTTAAAGCTATCTTTCAATAAAAAACCCCTACAAATTCCACAGAATCTCTAAATTTTGTCTCTAGGAGGCCTTGGCAAGGCCCTCAAACACAAGGATTCCATGATCATTTGTATAATCAACCCCCACCAAATTGGAATTTTTGGCAGCAACCTTAGCCCCAATTCCAAAATCAATCTCAAACTTGGGCACAAGGAGCAAAAAATCCCTATGGAAGATACTCTCAGTACTATCAATATCCACCATCCTATCCAGCATATCCACATTTCCCTCCTCAACAAAATCTTCAACAAAACCCTCAACAAAATCCTCAAAATCCACAACATCAAAATCCACCACTTCCATTACCATTTCCTCAGAAAAAAAATCATTTGACTGCCCAACCCATACCAAACCCCAACAATAATAATCCTCAGAACACATGCATGATAGAAGGCCAACAGTTTCCAACCTATTTGATCACTTATTTAGACCTTAATGATGTTCAACTTAGGTCTGGAAGAATACTTGAAAAGAAGAAACCTTCTGTAATCATACAAGAACAAAACAACTCTGAGGAAGATTCTCTACGGATAAATAAAGGTATTGAAGAAGACACATCTTTTCAAGACCCGAATATTGAAAAATCAAAACAAAAAGAGCCAATAATTTCAACTCCTATATTAGAGTAGCCATCAACATCTGCCTCTACACCTCCCTTTCTAGAAAGATTACAAATTGATAGGGGTGTAGAAAAACAAATTATGGTGCCTAATTATGATTTCCTAGATGAGATAAGAAATGTTTGTATTAAGATCCCATTATTACAAGCTATCAAGGAAATTCCAATTCTAGCAAAAGCAACAAAGGAGTTGAGCATGAAAAAAACAGGAAAAAGAATCAAAGAGATAAAGAAAATTCAACTGGCAGGAAAAATAACAGATATCATGATGGGTAAGATTGCCATTCCAAAGTATCTAGACCCAGGAAATCCAGTTGTTAAAATACACATCAATGGAACTGAGATCCGAAATACACTTATTGATTTAGGAGCAGCAATCAATATCATGAGTAGACAAATCATGGATAAACTGAAACTTCCTAATATTATTTTTACACCCACATTATTACAATTAGCAGACAGATCTGTGATCAAACCTGATGGGGTAATAGAAGACATTCTAGTTTCCCTAGATTCTTGGGAGTATCCTGTGGATTTTATGATCCTAACTCCTAAGAATAATCTAGGAGGGCATCCTATTATATTAGGAAGACCTTGGTTAGCTACAGATGATGCTTTCATTAGTTGTAGATCCAGTGATATGTACATCTCTGATGGTAGTTCAACCAAGAAATTTACCTTGTATCCTCCAGCAAAGAAAGTTACAGAATTAGATGATACTCAATGGATTGAGGATGAAGAAGACATACAACCTCTCTTCACAATTTCAGAAATTAGTGAAGACAGCCAGATCCTAAATACCTTAGAAAATTTTGAATCCTCTTCAGAATACAAACATGAACAATTTCAAGAAGAATCCAATATTGAGTTTTTATCATCAAGACAGATGTCTCTTTACTCCATGGATAAATTTGGCAGCTCTACAATCGAGATATTTCCAGGAAAAACTTTAAACATAAACAAGAACCTATAGAAATCTCAACAAGAAAAGCTAGTCAAGATATTACAGAGACATTCTTCTGCATATGCATGTGAGTACACTGATATGAAAGGGATAAGCCCTAATACTTGCACTCATCACATCTATATAGAGGAAAATTGTAAACAAATCAGACAACCTCAGAGACGGATGAATCCAAATCTTAGGGAGATTGTCAAAGAAGAATTGCAGAAATTGTTAAATGTCAACTTTATCTATCCCATTTCAGATAGTCAATGGGTTTCTCCTTTGGAAATTGTGCCAAAGAAAAATGGTAAATGGAGGGTATGTATTGACTACCGGGAATTAAACAAAGCTACTCTTAAATATCATTTTCCCCTACCTTTCATAGATCAGGTGTTAGATACATTAGCTGGCAAAAAGTACTTCTCGTTTTTAGATGGGTTTAGTGGTTATAACCAAATTCAAGTAGCACTTGAAGATCAAGACAAAACCACATTTACCTATCCTTGGGGTACCTATGCTTACTGAGTATTGCCATTTGGACTATGCAATGCACCTACAACATTTCAAAGGGCAGTACTAGGAATCTTTTCAGATCTAATACATGATTGTGTAGAGGTATATATGAATGATTTCACAGTCTATGGAAACACATTTGAAGAAGCCTTAGTAAACTTGGAATTTTTTTTAAAGAGATGTAAAGAAGAAAATCTTTCACTGAGTCATGAGAAGTGTTTTATGATGTTTATTGAAGGAATTGTTTTAAGGCATCACATTTCAGGGGATAGGATTAGAGTTGATGAGCCAAAATTTCAAGTCATCTATAACTTATCTGTTCCAAGTTGTCAAAAAGATGTTAGGATTTTTCTAGGATTTATAGGATATTATCGAAGGTTTATATAAAACTTCACCAAGATAGCATTTCCACTTTTCAAATTACTTACCAAGGACTGTGAATTCAAGTGGAATCCTGATTGCTAGTTAGCCTTTGAGACCCTGAAAACAAAAATCTCTGAAGCACCTATTTTAAGGGGACCTAACTGGAAGTTACCTTTTCATATTTCAACGGATGCCTCAGATACAACTTTAGGAACAGTATTGGGACAAAAATACCTGATTCCTTATGCCATCTACTATACCATTAAAAATTTTACTCCTTCAAAGTTAAACTATACTGTAACTAAAAAAGAGTTCTTAGCTGTTGTTCATGCCATAAATAAATTCAGACACTATATAACAGGCTATGAAACTTTTGTTCACACAGATCACTCTGCAATTAAATATCTAATGAACAAATCAATTACTAATGGTAGAGTCATAATATGGTTATTTCTTTTACAGGAATTCAACATTACCATTCTAGATAGGCCTAGGAAACAAAACACAGTAGTTGATTTCCTATCTAGACTCCAAAACATCAAAGACAATACTCCAGTTGAAGATTAATTCCCTGATGAATATCTTTTTGCAATTTCTACTCAAACTCCTTGGTTTGCTGACATTGCTAATTATTTAGTTTCAGGTAAATTTCCTTCAATAATGAATGCAAGAGACAAAAGAAAGATCATTTATGATAGTGCAAAATATTCATGGGTTGCTAATGAGTTATACAAAATAGGTCCAAATTTTATCATTAGGAGATGTGTTTGGGAAGATGAGATGCCTGAGATCCTCAAGGCATGTCATGATGAACCTTCTGGCAGACACTTTGCTGATAAAAGGACAGCTTATAAGGTCCTTCATTTAGGATACTATTGGCCATCCCTTTTTAAAGATGCTAAATAGTATGTCAAAAGGTGTGACAGTTGCCAAAGGGTAGGGAAACCTTCTCCTTTAGGTGAAATGCCATTGCAACCTCAGGTACATATTGAACCTTTTGAGAAATGGGATTTAGATTTTGTAGGACCTATTAGTCCTCCATCAAGACAAAATAAATATATATTATTTTTCACTGATTATGTTACCAAATGGGTAGAGGCCAAGCCATTACTTTTTGCTACTGAAGCATTTGTAGTTAATTTTCTTTTTGAGGATATTTTTACTCGTTTTGGTGTCCCAAGAGAAATTGTTATAGATCAAGGAGCTCAATTCACATCAAGGCTAGTGGAAAAAATGATGGAGAGGTACAAAATCAGACACAGAAAATCTACTCCCTATCATCCACAAGCAAATGGTCAAGTGGAATCTACTAATAAGGTCATTGAAGGGATCCTAATGAAGACTATCCATTTACATAGAAGAGATTGGGTAGATAGGCTTTCTGAAGCCTTGTGGGCCTATAGAACTACATGGAGAAGCACAACAGGCCATACTCCTTATGAAATTGTTTATGGAAAGCAAGTTTTGTTTCCCATAGAGTTCCAGATTCAAACTTTCAAAATGGCAGTTCAGCTAGGACTTGATCTAACAGAGGCACAAAAGCACAAATTGGAGCAGATTAATGAATTGGATGAGATCAGACAAGATGCAGTTCAGAAAACAAGTATAGTCCAACAACAAAGGACTAGATGGAATGATAAGTACATCAAGGAAAAGAAGTTCAAAGAAGGTGACTGGGCTCTCTTGTTTGATTCAAAGTTCAAAGATTTTCAAGGTAAATTCCAAACACATTGGCTTGGGCCATATGAAATTGTGAAATTTTTTGACAATGGAGCAATAAAAATCAGGACAATAGATGAAGAGAAGGTCACTTTTCTTTTAAATGGTCATAGATTGAAGTTGTATCATAAGCCACTTTCAAGAGAAGAATTTGTCAAGAGATTCCAGGAAAACAGTGATGTGAAGTTAATGAAGAAGAATTCTTCTTCTTCATCAACTTAATTGAATTGTCTGAATTCAAAAGCATGAAAAAAAAAAGTATAAACATGAAAACTAATCACTGATTAGCATGTTTATACAGAAAGATAAAGTGAAAATTAGAATCCTTCTGACACTTTAGCTTTTCAAATTTGTTCTTTTCCTACAAGCAACTATCACAAAATCATAAGTGCAGACCCATTTTATATATCATATTCCACTTATGATCCATTTCACTCCATCATGTCTCACTTCATTCATATTTCATTCACTCCATTCATCTATACTTCATTCACTCCATTCCATGGTCCACTTCATTTTCATCTCAAACTTTTAAATTTGATCTCTTCCTGCAATTGAGTATTACAAATCATAAGTTGTAGGCCACTTTTCATATTTCATTCCACTTTACACCTATGATCCATTTCATTCCATTATATTTCACTTCACTCATGCTCCATTCCACCATATTTCATGATCCAGTTTATTTCATTTCATACTATACTTCATCCATGTTTCAAATCATTTCATTTCATGTTTCAAAGCTCCTACAAGTATATTCTGCAGCCAGATATTTTGCAGCTAGACATTCTGTAGCCAGATACCCTGTAGGCAACTATCCAGCAACCACTTGTTCAACAGCAAATTGACCCTGCACACCTATGTCAACAAGCAAAATCAAAGGGATTATGAAGACTGAAGGATCAATGATTTTCAAAGGAAGACAAAGCATATTAAAACCATAAAAATCAAAGGAAAGGCTAAGGTAAAGTTGTGAAATTATTATGATAACAGATTATGAAAGTTATAGTATGGTTAAGTTATATGTATGTTTCATAAAGTCATTTTAATTATTCATATTGATCGAGCTTATCATAAAATCCTTGGACAAAATCCCTTCCATTCCGCCATACCAAATCATCATTTATTAAAAATTAACAGTTAGTACTGAAGTGACCTATTAGGTCACGTCACTAATCCGAAGTATTCAGTGATGATTTTGAAATTCACACGAGATTTTTCTGCGGTCTTTTCCTCCATGACAGCTCTCAAACTCATTAATTCGTGTGAATCACCCTCACCATATTTCATTCATCCCATAACCACTTCATGTCATCTTTCCGTAGCCAATTCCTGCTGCATAAACAGAGAAGTCATCTTTGGGGTGAAAACAACTCTCTACAGCCATTTTTACCGTGAATAGAAGAGAAGTGATGGAGCAGTAAATTGAAGGTTGATAAAAGAAGCCATGGGTCTCATTGTAAGGTCCGAACCAGTCAGAACCAAATACTTAGAGGGTTACCCACAGATTAGAGAGATGCTACAGTAGGTTGGGTGGTTACAGTTTTTGGAAAAGTTCAATGGTTTTCATAAGGAGGTAACTAAGACATTTGCACGGTCCTTCAATGGATCAAAAGTTGAAATAGGAGATTTCAAGTTCACTATTACAAAATCCTTCATTGTAGAAGCAACATAATTACCTGGGCAAGGTGAAAGATGGTTCAAAAACAAGGAATTTCACAATGAGGCATGGAGGCAGATGCTCAAAACACCAGGTATGGATATTTTAGTTTTCAAGAAGGGCATTCCTAGCTCAGCACTGAAGAATAAATGGCGAAATATGTTGCTCATTTTGCAAAAGTTTATAACTTATGAGGGAAGGTTTGGTACCCTATAAGTTTATCACATTCGGCTTATGATGCATTTCCTAGATGAAGAAATCAATTTAGCCTTTTTCTTACTTCATAGCCTAAAGATAATGGCTTCTAATGTCCAAAAGAGGGTTCAATTCTTGGAAACAACCTTGTATCACCATGGCCTAGTTAAAATCCTAATTGAGCATCATTTGAGAAAGGTGAGAGACAATTGGGATGAGTTCCTCTTGAGGAATCACTTTTAAGAACCCAAGGAATCTCCATCTGAAGGCAAACTTGCAAGAAGAAGCAGGAGAGGGAAAATTTCCAAATCTATTGAACTTAAAATTGGTAAGTCCATACAAGAGGACAGTGAGGAGATTATCTCTGAGAAATTGGTTGAAATCAAGAAACAACTTAAAAAGGAGAATATAATAAGAAATTATGCTAAGGAGAGAGGTGAGGGACCATCTAAACTAAGATGAAGCCATAGGCTTAAATGTATATTGAAGAAGACAACAGTTAATCAAACATGCATCATAGACATTGAAGATGAAGAGAAACCAACTGATAGATCTCCTGAGTACTAGTACGAAGAGGATATTGATGAAGGAGCTCCGGAGATAGACCTAGCACAACAACAAATCTATAATTATGTTGAGTCATTAGAAAAGAGAGCCTTAGAAAGCAGAGGAAGAACTCCTTGTCCACCAGGATCTGCAATTGAAGTACTAAGAAGAGACAAATATGAATTAGAAGTACTCAATAGGCATATAAAGAATGAAAATGAAATTTTAAAGGAAAAATTCAAACTGAAGAGTAACATTAACACAAATCTCTCTTTGCAAATGGAAAAATTGTACAAGGCTAGTGAAAAGCTGAAGAAGAAGAAAAAAAAGTTGAGCAGGGCACTTATAAATTTGAGATTCAAGTTGGTCATAAGGAAACCTAGGATGCCATTGAACACAAATCAAAGCATAAAAAGGAGGTTAGATGTCCTAGCAGAAGTTTCAGAATACATGGATTGATTGCATGAGGACATGAAATTTTTTTGCAGTGGGAGTATGTTGAGCCCTAAAGATGTCCTTTTCTTTCACCAAATTTCACTTCATTTCCTTTTTCCTTTATCAGTTATAGACTTAGAAGATCAATAGGATTGATTAAAGTTACTTTAAGAATGCATACAATGATTGACTTGCTATACTTTTATGGTTATGTTGTTATAGTGATTTTTATCAGACTTAGCTACAGAATGCAGCAATTATGTAACTAGTCGCCTATTCTGTAGCTATCTTCATGTTCACACAGGTTACAGGTGTCACTTAAAGGAAAAATGCATATGGTTTAATTCCACAACACTCCTACATCATTTCTTTCCCTCTACGAAGTCTGAGCAAAACTATACAGGTGGTTATGCACGTGGAGGAAACCAAAACTAAGAAGTGGATTCCTACCAGGACAAGGACTCTACAGATGTCTTCAGCAAAGTACGAGGCCTCCACAAGAGTTCTAAATTTATTTTAATTGAAAAATACACTTATCCCTACTTATTCTCCAGGACAGTTATGTATTTCTCTTATAAGAATAACTCGAGAAACCGAGAGACAGTTAGCTAGATTGATGTTTTATTGTTAAGATTGTCCAAGACCGTAATACTTTGTTTTTGAAACACTTTCCTTTAATGAAAGAAGAGCAACTTTAACACATGATCTGAAGCAATATTGAGGAGATTTGTGTGCTAATCTGGTGGTAGAGGGCCCCTACTGCTCGAGAGGCTCTGTGCATATTGTTTAGATAAGTAACTTTAGCTCTGTTTCATTCCTAATTTAGGCAGTTTTTTGAACTTTATGTTTTATGTTGACTTTCCTTGAATGGTACAGCCAGTCTTGCTCTTATGAATTGTTCCAAAATATCACTAACACTGAATGAGATAGAGCTGTAGTATTTCAGATATTAATTGCATTTTAGTTCAACTGTAGTATTTCGGAGGTTAATTGCATAATTAGTTCGGTTCTGTTTAATGTATTTTAAGTTTTATTAGCTAGTTGTACTCTAGTTCTGTTACATTAGACTTAAGGCCTTCATTATTTACAAACTGCTCTTGTTCTTAATCTTTGCTAATACATCATTTTCATAGGAACAAGAATTGGTAATGTTAGACTGTTCTACAATTTCTCATAATTTTACAAACTTGCCTTTTTCGAAAACTATTCCAAAAGATTTCTAACCCTTGAATGAGGCTTAATAGTGACATTTTGAGTTGCAGAATGGATTAATTTTAGTGTCATAAGTTAATTTAGAGTAGATTTCCTTACTAGATTACAGATAATCTTTTCCAAATGTGTTCCAACAAATTTCTAACCATGGATGAGATTTTCTCTGTGATAATTGTAAGTTGTTTTTACTTAGAAGAACCTCATTGCATTAAAATTATCCTTTTCTCAAGTTGTTCCAACATACTTCTAGTGAAATGAATTGGACTGAGTTCATGTTATGAGTTATTTTTTTTCTTGTCAAGTTTTGAAATCTGTGAATTAGAATTTTCCGTTTCTTAGGTGCCATACCTAGTTTAGAATAGATTTTTATTTTTTTTAGTGTGACCAATAACTTCTCTTTGTCAAACACTTAGTTCTTTTCCTCTTAGCATAAAAACACAAAACCAAAAACATTAGAAAAACACTAAACACAATGAAGTACGAAGCAGATACCTAGGCACATATAGCGCACTTCACTTCAACAGTTTACTAACCCTGGTTGACAATTTATGACATCAATTTAGGAACACTAAGTTGAGCAGAAAATGGGTACCACATTCCACCTATTTTCAAAGAAAAAATGCCCCTGATGGAGTCAGAAGTCATCGTCATCAACCAAAAAATCACTACCATACTAGTGACATAGAAAGAATCTATATTTGTCAAATATATTTGTTTCACTTGCCAAAGAATCATGAGCATGGGACATGCCCGCCTCATAGAAAATTTGTATATATTGTAGTATACCATTACTTGTATGGATCCCTCATGACATGGTTTCTCTTCGACCCGATGTAGGGTGTCTCCAACTCTGGGCTACACATAGGTCTCTCTCTCTCTCCACACAATACACAGAAAATAAACTATAATGTATTTCGGCTATATAGTTCTTCCTAGAGCTCACACATTAGGGGGCAATTGTTATCATTGGAAAATAAAAAAAGAAAATATGACATTATTTAATGTTAGGTAGAAGGATTTATAGGGTTGAGAGAAATTATAGAATCTGAAGTATTTAAAAATATCTAAGGTCTAACAGGAAAATCAAATTGCGCACTAAAGGAACCAACAAAATGTACCTTTGTGCACATAATTCTTCAGTAAGCGCACATTTTTGTGACTTTTCCTCAAAAAGCCGCACGAACCTGAGAGTGGCAAAAGTCACTTTCTAGGACCATAAGGCACACTCCAGGACATTGATCCCACACTTGAGGCCACCTTAGGATAGCCTCCCAATCCCCCTTAGAACCTCAAGGGATAACACAATGGAATAAATGTGGCACACAATGGAATCACCCTACTCTCTTGGGTCACCATCCACAATGTACCAAGAGAGGGAAGGAGAGTTTTAATTCTCCTATAAAAGGCCACCAAGAGATGAACAATTTGAGAACACATTGTTATGCTAGCCAAAATTTTCCCAAGCAATACCAGCAGTGTGGGATCCAGAGCAGAGATAGAGGGGACTCAATTGTTGGCCATCCAAAAACTCCAGTTCACCATAGTAGAGAGAGGGATAATTTGCGCCAAGGTGGCTAAGAAGTAAAGAAATCCTTTCATTAGGACTTGGAACTCCATAGTTCTAAGGGCCCCTTAGAAAGTGGGTAAAATTTTCATCCTTCATTCCTACCAACACTCAATAAGAGGGGACGTAAGTGCTGCCATTTGGATTATTGAAGTTGTTTGAATCTATTTAGATATTTTGTTTTATTTGTTTTAGATAGTTTAGTTTTTATGTTTGAATATGCATGCTATTTCTCTATCTCGTATGTTTATGTTTTAGCATGTTCCACTAACTTGCTTGACTCCATCTATTTTCATCCTGTGACCAAGAAATTAAGAGGGGAAAACTACCCCACTTAAGCAGGCGTGATTTGGTACATTCGTGCGGAAAAAACGCAAACACAATAGGAGTCTAATTAAAATTTTGATTTTCTACCACCTTAGAAATAAGAGGACCACTTGGGATAAGTTCCTGATAGAGGAAGGGTTTGGTAGCATATACTCCAGGAGAAGGGTAGGAGGCCCAAGAAACAAGATACTCATGAAAAGAATAACGCAACCCCTATCTCAAATAGTTCACAGCCAAACCCTATCCATTCATCAGATTTCTACCAAGTTTACCCTCCTTCCATTTTAGTCAAAATACAAACTAGAGGCTCGACTAAGAAAGCTGGAGACCCTATGCATATGCCAAAAATGCCACCAGTCAATGAATCCCATGTCAGCATTTCACCTAGGGAACCTCAAACCCTAAGGTCATTCATGGAGGAATATAAGAATAAATTGAAACAAAAAATGTTATGCCTCCTAAAAATTCTATGTCAAAAGACAAGGAGAAAATAGCTTCCTCTTCAAGAGGCAAACCTAGGAAAATTCTATTCATGGTAGAATAACTTCTAGTGGAAGCCAACCCTACACTTCTAACATCTAATCTTGCTTTTTTCTCCTAAGGAAGTCAACCCTGGACTAACAAGACCAAGCCATGTTTCTGAAACAACTCATAAATCTCAACTAAGCAGTGGTATTTCACTAAATCATAGAGGAAGAGCCTACTTTAGCTTAACTAGTCTCCTCCATTGGATCTTCAATCAAGAAGAGGAAGAATATTGTGATACACTCATACTCATCTTATGAAGATAGCAGTGACCCTGAATATACATAATTAGAGTATGAGGAAGGAGAATTTAGTAGATTCATGCATGGAGGTAAAAGGTTTAATTTCATTCCAAATCCTTATATCCAAAGACCTCATACTAAGCCCAAAAATAAACTCAGACTAAAAAATAAGCTGATTGCTAATATTGCATTGAGAGATGAGATTATTAATATTAAGGAGAGTCCAAAAGATAAAATAAAGAGGAAAAGGACTCATCCAAAGAGTCAAACATAGCGAAAGAGGTTAGACAAGAGAGTGACTAAAGCTGAGGCCTTCATGATTTCTGCCACTATTTTGGACCTCTGAAGAATGAAGGAACATGGTTTCCTTTGGAGAAACTTTTCATTTCTGGGTTAATTTTCTATTTTGTCGGATATAGCTAACTTTTCTGCAAAGGTATATATTATTTCCTAATATTATTATATGATGAAAAGGAGCTTCTTTTTGGTTTTTTATCATAATGGTGACATCAAAGCATGTGAAGTGGAGGAGATTTCAGTTATAATGGATGCTTCCAGGTGTCATGGATCAAGTCCCATCCTAAATTTTAGGGTTCTATTTTTCACTTTTTGAGGAAAACAACCACATGTCACTTTCACTACTATTTACACTTTTTGTGGAGGTGGTTCCACCAGAACAGAGGAGTATTCTTCCAACAGAGTACCACATCATTCAACCACTTTAAATTGTTAGCCATCATGTTCTTTACTTTATTTATGTTATAGCAATTTGTATTAAAGTTTAAGGATATTCCTCATCTTTGTGTGAGATTGTAATAACCTTTTGGAACAAATTCACTCCTTTTGTGGAGATGTCAGTATTATGTTTTTTGTATATATGTGACAAAACTCTATGAAGTAAAGGTTCGTGGTTTTAGAATCTTTTGCTCATATGATCAGTGAAATTTCCAGCGAATGAAATTGGAAGAAAATTTTGAGGAATTATTACCTACTTGATGTGTGTATTGTTATTTTCACATGTGCTTCCATATCTCATCTTCTTTAGTGCATTTTGTATTTCCAGAAGTTGTTTTATGTTTTTATCAGTCTCTTGATATGCTTATGTGCTTTATCAACTTTTTTTAGTCTCACATAGTGAGCTTTCTTGATGAAATATACATAATGACAGTGGAAAGAACATCACTTATAACAGTTACCTTTCATGATATTTCAGTAAGAATATTGTAATTCTAGACATAGCTTTCTCTTATTGAAATATTGACAATTACTCCTTGTGTTATTTTCTACCAAAAGTAGTGGGTTTCTTCCTTGCAAATCCACTGTCTCTTCTCCTATTTCACACTCTCTTCACTTCATAGGCTACAAACTTACTTTTATGATACCACATCAGGGCTGAATACCCTCATTTGTGTGACAATGAACTTGACTAAAATCCCTTTTTAGTGATCTAGGGTCCAAACCACCTACCAATATCATAATCCAAATCATTAAATTGCCTTAGAGCTTAGGATTTGTCTCGTTAGGCACTTGAAGCAATCCAAGTGCTGATTATAGCACTAACAGGAGGAAAAGCATTGAATTTTATTCCATGGCATCCTTGAATGATGATATAGACAACCATAAAATCTAAGTTGTCTTCTTCTTTAGCTTAGTTATTTTTTCTTTAAGCTTTTTCTTCAAACTCTTAACCTTGATTTTGGAAATTTGGTTCCTGGTGAAGTAGTGTCTCACCATGTGCCTTTGTAGTTTATTGTTTCTTTTTTACTTCTTCAAGAGCTTCTCTATATACTCATTTACCCTATCAAGTTAGAACTCTTTGTATTGCTCTATTTCAGAAACAATCAAATCATTAAAAAAATTTGACCTAATGGAGGAGATAACTCCGTTTCTTGATCGTTTTGCCTGGTTAACCCTCTTGTTCTTGGCCTCCTTGGCTTTATCTCATCCTCCTTGTCTTCAAACTGATAAAAATATATCACTTTTTTCCCTTAACTTTCTTTGCCTAAATGTTTTCCTTTGGTTTTATTAGGAGTAGTTGTTTCCCTTTCAATTGCATGTTTTCTTGTTGTAGAAATGTTATCATGAAATTTGATCTTGAGAGGCTATCCTTGAGCTCTGCTAACTCTGCATCCTTTTCTACGATTATCTCTTGAGCTGACTTTTTTTCCACTTTCTCTGCCATGTCAACCTCTAAAGGTGCTTGATCCTCATTTTGCTGCAAGGGTGACTCACTTTCATGCATAGGGCTACTCCATGGTTTCTCTTTGCTCAGTTGTAGGTTCAGGTGAAATTACACCTTTGGTGATCATAGGAGAAAAAACCATAATTTTACCCTTTTCATAACTTTAAGTGACTTCATCCCCAAGCGTATTTGGAACCTATGCTTATCTACTTGAAGATCCAACCTCTTGTGGCTTTGATGATGTTGATGCTATGCTCTGAATGATAGGTGGACTAGTAGTGTGCATACAAGCAACTGACTTCATGAATGTTTCCCAAGACATATTGATTTATGAGAGCTGATGTAATACTATAACCTTGACCTAAAAATGGTGGAAAAAATTAGTTTTTTTATCCTTTCCTTTACTTCGTAATTTTTCAATCATTTTGACCAGACTCCTGAATAAATAATGAGGCAAACTGAGTGACTTGGTAGCAGTTAAATGCATCAATAGCCTTATGTGGTACTAGTATAATATTGAGAACCTCCATTCACATGTCAAATAATTCATGATCAACTTCATCAAAAGGACATACCTATCAAGTAAATGAATGAAACAAAATATGTGTTTAGGAGCATCTTTGTAATGTGTTTTTAAGAAAAGTTTATAGTTCTCGATGTCCAAATCCATCCCTTTGAACCAAATTTATCCATGGTTCGGGATACCTGTTGATGAGGCTATATGATGTGATGATATAGTGAATTGAATCCCTACTATGTTAGCCTTATCTCTTCTAAAGATGGTGTAAAAATGGCTTGTCAATTGAGCATGACAGCCTGCCTCTTGGATTCTTTCACAAAACCTTAAACAACCAGTGTCTTCAAAATATTTCTTGACATAGGGAGAAGCATTGATCTCCTAGAAATTAGATGGCTCAAATCTGGAATGAAAAACTCCCTTTTTAGACTTTCTCTTCTCACCTTCCATGATTTTTGTCAGCGAAATAAAATCCTAGCTCGATGTGATGGAAAGTGAAGGTGAAAAAATAGGAAAGCGTGGGATAATGATGCAGTGGTTTTAGGGACAGAAATGTGTTGGAATGGAGTTAGGGAAAAGTCCCTAAAAAATTGGGTATATAGGATTGTGAGTTAGCAAAACAATTCAAGTGAAAATTTTGGAAATGGGTATGGGAAAGGTGCCAAAAGTGTCAAACCACATAATTAACCTAGTTATCTCTGCAAAAGCGTAGTGAGAACTGGGGTTTGAGTGAAAATGGTAACAATAAGGGGTATGAATGATATGTAGTGATTTGGTAAGGTGTATTAATTTTATGTGAAGGTTTTCATGTGATGAAGCTAAGGTTTTTATTGCTGAAGCAAGCTAAATATCAATGGAACCAAAAACATAGCTAAAAATCCTAGAAGAGGGAATCCACCCTTTGCTAAAGAAATTAAGATAAATAAATGGCGAGGGATGATCACTTACTAACTTGGAAGACTCTGAACCTTGAGAAATGATGAACTAACCCCTCTGGTGGATTTTTGGAGTTTGGATTCCAAAAGCATAGCAAACTGCCAGAAGCACAACGAGGAGTCGAGACGTAGCTAAGAGTAATATGGATCAGTTTTTGGTGGTTACCTTCGATATTTGGATGTATGTGTAGATTTTTGAACATGAGAGAGGATATATTTTTAAAACCAAAGGATGAAATGAACTTAAAAAGCTTCATTTCCTTTTATAACTCACAAACTTTTCTTTTTGTCTTTGGTGAAATCATATTGTGCTTTGAGAAAAAGATTCTTTTTGAAAAAACTTTGACTGTGTAGCATACTTCTTGAGAAAGGACAAGTTTCCTTATACTTTATTTCATATATTTTCTAACCACCAATGAAGGTGATTAGAATGGTGAAACTGACTATTATTTGCCTTTCTTTCATGACATTATTGGACATTATGATGACAATACAAAATCAGCCCAGACCATGACCTAGATGAGTGTATGTTGACTTATCGATGACCCTAGACACTCGAATGGTGATATGACCTTGAAATTGATGATGACCATGAATGTTTGAAAGAAGCAGCATCAAACTGAGAAAACATTCAGTGAACAAAATTTATTTGAGAACTTGTTTGAAAACATAAAATTTTGACCAAGGACCACTACCAAATAAACTTGGAAGAGAGTATTTGATCACTGAACATTTAGACACTAACAATGATTAAACTACGTGATTGATTATTAACTAACCTAAAGTAACTTTATTTATTTCGTACTAATCCCGTTTAGACAGTGTGATTAAACTAATTATTCTACTTCTCCTATTACAATGTGGCATTTTAACTAGCAGCACATTTATTCAAAAATTTCTAAGTATTGTGTGATGCATTTTTTCATTTGTTTGAGTTCCATTTAGGCTTTCTCACTCCTATAAACTTAATTTTTTATGGAGGAATTTATTATTTTCCCTTTTCTCATGTTTATTATTTTTTCTTTTCTTTTCACATATCTATTTTTTTATCCGCTTTTGTTCATTATTTATTTTATTTTCTTTCTTTTTCATTTTGGAAATAAATTTGCAGAATGGAACATTATTTACAACATCTCATATACAAAATTACAGCTACAATCAAGTCATCCTATAAAATATAGGACTTTAACAGTGGCCCCAATTGGGATGACACTCTCCTTGTGAGGTGCCAAGAATGTTGTAGATCAGTAGCATTGATCCATTGGGCATGTTGTCTTTATTCTACAACTGAATCTGATCCACATGGTGTTTATTTATAAATGTGGGAAACAATCATCATAATCTTAGGGCCTTCTCTCTGGGCTTCAACTTGTAATGTGAACTACCTTTATTCTTGCACTTAGAAAATTAAAGTGACATATGTACGATGAATCTAAATGGAACTGATTTTTTCTGGAAGAAATTAATGTTTAATAAGTTTTCCATTAACATGTCCACCAAGAAGTGCTTGCTCATGTCATTCCTTCAAGAAAAATGCATTGTTGCCTCCAATAGCTTTAATTTTATATGGCCCTTTCCAAAAACTATAAAAATTTCCATGCTTTCCTTTATCTTCATTCCTTGAAACTCGTTTCAGCACCAAATCTTCCATATGGAAATCATCAGATTTTCTCCTTCTATCATAAATTTTCTTGAAATTTTCCTGAATTAGATGATTGTTAATCTAGGCCTATTCTCTGGATTGATGTAGTTGGATGGTCTGGTTCATTCTTATTTGGAGATAATTTGTTTCCACTTATGCTTCCTGTAGTTATTTTAGCACAAGGATTCCTATTGAAGTGGGAAAAATTGAATCAACCCCATACACTATTTGAAATGGAGACATTCCAAAAGATCTTTTGGTAGTAATTCGGTCATCCCACAGGACATTAATCAACTTTTTATGCTAGGACTTTTTATTTTCTTGCAACATATTTTTGAGAATGTTGACTAAAATTTTATTTGAAGACTCGGCTAATCCATTTTCTTGTGGCTAGTAGGTAGTGGAGTGTCCTAATTTGATATGGTTTTTATCACAAAATTCAACCATTTTATTTGATTTAAAGGAAATAACATTGTCAGTGATAATTTTATGGGGACACCCAAACCTGGATAGAATGTTTTCCTCTAGAAATTGGATAATGAAAGTATTTGTGGTTTGTCTAGTTGGGATAGATTCAATCCATTTTGTAAATTAATCAGTGGCTGTCAAGATCAATTTATGTTGGCCTGAGGAAATGGGATGAATTTCACCAATGAAATCTAGACCCCGCTGTTGGAAAGGGACTTCAACTAAAATAGGATTTATTGGTAAAGGTAAAAGCTTTTTCTTGCCTTCAAAAATTTGGCATTGGTTGCAAGAGGTGACTCTTTTATGCACATATGTAAACATAATGGGCCAATAAAATCCAGATCTTAAATTTTTCTTAGTTGTGGTTTTCCAATATAAGTGTCCTCTGGAGTCTCTTTCATGGATTTGGTGTATGAATTTATCAGCTCCATCTTTCAACAAAAAATTTAGCAAGAAACCTCCAACATCTTTCCAATATAAACTCTGATCTATAATACATGATTACATGGCTTTAAATTTAAGAAATATAGCTTCAGTATTTATTAAACTAGGAGGAGCTTGTAAATTATGTAGTACACAAATGATGTCTACATCCCATGGTGAGGTAGAAAAGGCGTGTGATACTTGAGTCGCCAAATTTTCCTGTTCATCAAATGCAGCCATAAAATTGATATCAAGAGCATGGAAATTGGACTCAGCCATGATTTTGGCCAATCATTGGCCCTTGATGAGCTTGGTTGGTTTTATCTCTATGTCATACTCTAGGATCACATCAATCCATTTACGTCTCGTGCCAATCGGGTCAGCTTGTGTGAGAATATCCTTTACCACAACATGCGGGACAAATGCAATGATATGAGAATGTAAGATGTAAAGAATGAAGTCTTTTAATTCTTTCACCAAATAAAAGGTTTGTTTTTCCATTATTTTTTACTTAAGTGATTCGTCCATTAAAGATTTGTTGAATAACGATACTAGTTGTTCATGGTATTCATTTTTTTTCTGCAATAAATAGCTGCAATAGTGTGTTCACAGAAAACGAAAAAAGCATAAAATCCTTAGTAAAGTCAGGGCTTGTAAAAAAAAGATCAATATTTAATGCTAATTTAACCTCACTAAAATATTTCTTGGCTTTCATATTCCATTTAATCTTAATATCCCCTTTCAACATGTTTGTAATTGATCTTAGTATTTTGGCCAAATTAGGAATGAATCTCCCAAGAAAATGTATTCTGCCAATGAAGGATTGAACTTCTTTCTTGTTTCTAGGAGGATAAATTTCGAGTATGGCTTCAACTTTGATGGGATAAATTATAATGACTTCTTTGTAAATGATATTACCTAGAAGGTTTTCCTTCTCTAAACCAAAAGGAGTTTTCTTATGGTTTAAGGAGATTCCAAATTTCCTGCACTTTTCAAAAAATATTATTAAATGGAGTAAGTGTTCTTCATCTGTTTTTTTAAATACAATAATATTATCTAGGTATATTACAATGCATATATCAATTTCATCAACAAAATAAATATCCATTGCTCTTTTGAAAGTGGCCCCAACATTCATAAGGCCAAAAGGTATTTTTACATACATAAAAGTGCCCCATGGTGTAGTAAATTTTCTTTTGTGTTGGTCATCAAGATGGACCAGAACCTGGTTGTAACCCGAAAATCCATCTAACAAAGAGATTCTACTAGAAACAACTACCTTTTGTAATATTTGATCCATTTTAGGCAGTGTATATTTTTATTTTAGTGAGACTTTGTTCAAATTCCTAAAGTCTACACAGAGTCTAATTTCACTTGTTTTCCTCCTAGTTGGCACTAGATCCGAAACCCATTTTGAGAACCTCAATGGTACAATGATTTTGGCATCTTATAGTTTCTTCACTTATTTCTTAATCAGAGGCAGTAATACTAGATTTACTCTTCTTATTTTTTTCTTGAAGGGATTTTGGTTTTCTTTGTTGGGGATGGTGTGTTTAATGATAGAATTATCATAAGATTTTAATTCCTCATAACTCCATGCAAACACATCAGATAAGAAGTTGAATGTTCTATAATTTTCTTTAGGATGTAAGGATTTAGACAGTTTTTCAATTTTTGGATTTTCTTGCATTCCAATGTTACAATCTTCTATATCAGTACCCACATGTTCAATTTTTGGTTTTTGGGCCATATCATTGAAATCAAAAACCTATTATTTGGTACCAATCCTCTTGGCAACACATTTTATTTCAACTACAAAACTTCTAGTTCTTCTTGGTTATCATCAGTTTCATTTAGTTCCATTTATGGTTTTTTTTATTTACATCATTATCACTACCATTATCTATGTCAATATTTAGACAGTCAAATTCATCTTTCATTTGGAGGAAATTTTCAATTTGCTCATCATTGCCGAAAACTTGCCAAAATCTTACATTTTCAAGGACAGATGGACTATGTTTTAGTTCCACCACATATTTCCTATTGCAGGGAAAAGGAATTTTACAATTACTAACTGAAACAGCCAAGGCATTAGCTAAAATATTCTAGCTTCTAGGGATAACAGATAGATCATATTTAATGAAACATTGTAGAAAGTATTAAACTACATTCTTATAGGCTATTAATCTAGGGTGTCTAGTATCATATTCACCATTGATATGTGTGATAATTAGCTCAAAATCCCCATGCACATAAATCATTTCTTCTCCTACTCTCTTTAAAATTGCAGCCCTGAGATCAAAGCTTCATACTCTACTATGTTATTGGTGCACTGAAAATTTAGTTTATAGCCATGTCCCTTGGACATACTGGTTGATGAGTGCATGATAAAAACACCAGCTCCTACCCCATATTTACATGTAGCCCCATCAAAATCCATATTCCAAAGAGCTTCTTGCTCTACATATTGTTTTTTAGTTTTAGTTATTTGGTCCATTTTGGTGGGTTCAAACTCTTGTTATGGAATTTCCTCTTCAATTGGATTTTCATTGTACATAATGAAGGAACCCAAGTCGGAGTGAACAATGTAAAAGGGATATTTGTTTGGTTTATCTTGAATATTGGCCATGTATTTCATCAAATTTTCTATGTATAACCTTCTTTTTTGGCCAAAGACAGAAATGGTGGCATAGGTCATATCCATCTGTAAAGTACCCTATAACTTTGCACCCTATGATCTTGAAAACATCATCCCATACTTTGGTGGTATTTATGCTAATATGATGTCCATGACTAGACTCTTGGCTGGTATTTGAACTAAAGTGACACACGTATCTTTAACCAGGCCCAAACATCTCACTTTTCTAAAATCAAAAGAATATAAATCTTTATAAGGTCTCGTGATGTCTAGTCCTAGTTTTTCCATGGTAGCTTTGAGCATCAAGTAATGGGAATCACTAGAATCATGCATTGATTTATGTAATATTTTGTCATGAATATTCAAGCTAATGTAAAAAGGTGTAACACTTCCATCTTGGGATTTTGCTTCAACCTTAGGTCCAAACAATAACTCAGGTCAATCATCATTTAAATTAATTGTGTTTTTCCTTTATACCATCTTCAAAGCTTTCATGACTTGGGTATTATATAGATCTTTAGTCACCAATTCAGCTATAGGTTTGGGAATTTTTACTTTGGCCAATTTAGTTTTAATGCTAAAATATGTGTGTGATTTTTCAGCTTCTTTGACATATGCATCTAGTTTCTTATGAATTTCCTTTTGAGGGTCAACTTTTGTTCAACTAGTTGAAGGAGCATCTAGTTTTTTAGATATTTCCTTTTGAGGATATGTTTTTGTTTGACTGGTTGAGGGAGCATTATTTTTAGTTTTGTTAGGAGGATTTTCAATGGATTTCTTGCTCCTCAAGTTGTATTTTTTGTGTAAATCCATCATGCCATTTTGATATCCTTGTTTATCTTCTAATTCTAAATGGTATTGCTCTAGTTGTGATAACAAAAATTGATCTTATTATTCTTTTCTCAAGAATATTTGATCTATCTCATTTATTCCAAATAAATTTATCTGATTATCTTCAAGTTCCTTTGTTAATCTAGTTTCTTCATTAGCATAGTTTTCTTGAAATGGATGCCTAATTTGTTGTTGATCAACAAGGCCTCTTTATTCTCTTTGTTTAATTTGTGGGGGATTTCTTCTGAAATTAGGATTTCTAATAGGAGGAGCTACTTGATTTTCTCTTGGAGTATTTCTATTAGCTAAGCTTATTTTATCCATAATTATCTCCATAATTTTCACTAAGGTATCCAACTTAGCATTTGAAGAAGAAGAAGTTGGTTTTTCTTCGATTTGGACTTTTCTTTCAGTTTTCAACCTAGCTCTCTTTGATAACAAGTTTTCTTCTAGACTAACTGCATTCCTCTGCATTTCTTCTAAGGTGGTAGGGTTTCTTTCCCTAATTTGGTAAGCCATATCAGGGTCAAAACCATTCGGAAACTTCAACAAGGTTAATCCGGGAGGAGGTTGTATTGCACTTGGAATAGAATAATAAACACTTATGAACCTAGTACAATAATCTTGGATGGATTCTCCTGGAGCTCTCTTGATACTTTCATATTCAGCTAAGATCTAGAGAGGGTTTTTCTTGACTTCCCACCTTCTAAGAAAACTTTCATGAAATTGAGTTAGATCTAGGATGGAAGAAAATTGTAATGATTTAACCCATTTTTAACTTCTCTTGTGATACTTTGGGAAACTAACCTCATTCTAACATAATCTTCATCAAATTATTTTAAATACAAATATTCAGTCATTCAATCTATGCGTTGTTGAGCATTAATTGGTCCTATGCTATCAAACTGAGGTATCTGAGTTTGATAACCTTGTGGCATGGGATTAAGTTTCCCAGGTAAAATCATAGGAACATAACGATCAACCATGATGGGAATATGGGTATGAGAGGAATATGTAGTAGGATATGTGGGTATAGTTGGTATGAAAAAGGGACTTATAATAGTTTGATGTGTTTTCGAGGAAGTGGTATGAATGGTAGATGAATTGGGTGTAGATCTGATTGAAATAAGTGTAGATATGTTAGGAGGGATTAATGGAGGAATGATGGGGGTAAAACCCACAGTCCCAGTTTTTTTTCCAAAATTCATCAAAGCTGTTTGTACAAATGCGTTAAAATTTTGTTTCCCAGCCAAGTCCAAAATCTGGGCAACTCAACTTGGTTACTTTCTTTTTAACTGGCCAATTAAATCTATCTGTGTATTAAAATGAACCCCAAGTTTTGCTTTCCAACACAATCTCATCTGAGAATTTAAATGAGGAGGAAGCCCTTATCTTACTACCTTCCTTCACCAAGGGAGTCTACTTTAATTCTCTTGTTCCGATTCATTTATCAAATTCCTAGAATTTGATTAATGAATTCAATGACAGTCTTTATATAAATTCACAAAAGGGGCAACCCTTACATATCTCAAACAACAAGTCCTTTGGAATTTCAAATAACGCGCTCAACTATAATTGAAATCCTCCTCTCATATGTATTGGTTCAAAGGATAATTAACCCAACGCACTAACCTCTCCGCTCAACCAATAAGAACTTGGCTTATAGAAGGACGTTTAAAATCCCAACCATAACATTTTGATATATGGTCGAATCCTTCGAATGCGACTATCGAGCTAAATTCCTTAGTGTATCACATTCCTCTGGTCTTGGACTTATAACATCAACCCATTTTCATTAAAACCATGCGACTTTGACAACATATGTATTACGGCCCCACACCTTCTAACTTATCAACGAATTGATTTCAACAGTGGACCATACCTTTGTTAAATCAGCCCACCCATCTGACGGTTGAGAAGGTTTCAGATCGATTCAGATGATCTGACAGACGAAATCAAATATTGCACGATGAAATTATGCGGAGGCTATCTCTCAATTTCCACGTGATGGGAGTGGTTTTACAATACCAATGAATGCCACGCGTCCACCATTGTGTGGAATCAACATTCCACTTCCATCCTTGGAGCTATGCGATACTACCTGGTTTTTTTCAACAAACCACTTACTGGAAAATGAAATTAGGATGCATTCAACTCATAAATTTCCACTATAGTTTAATCGTTCCTCTCAAACTCGGCTTCTCCACCTTTAAGGCTGTGAATTGACCAAGGTTCTGGTGTAAAATACGCTTGATTGTAAATCTAGGAATTGACAAATCCTGTTGCGTCCATTCCTCCTCACGCATTCTAGATAACGCTGCTATTTATTCTTCTTCTGTCTTGTCATAGAACCCAACGATGTCTTGTATCGAAGCTTTGATACAAATCGATGTCGATTTTTGGTAAACCGGTATCCCTTATGCTACACCTTTGCCTCACGGCATCAACTCCACTGCTCACTCCTCACAGTGAAGGTCTCATTCCACTAATTTTATGCACATGGTTCAATTTCTCTCGACTCTATATTCGAATCTGTGAATTGGGCTCTTTTATAAATTCAATCAACCACGTATGTTTTAGAATTATACAAAACCCTTGGGTTTCAGAACTAATCATTCATTTAATTTCCCAATACATGCATTAACCCCATAAGGGTTCTATCGAACTGGATTTTATTTTAGTTTAATAGTTCAACCAATTTATTAACATTGATTCCCCATGTTCGATAGTAAATTTCCAATTTAGTGAAAATCCCGTAGAACTCAATTGAATGAGTTTTCATTTTCAAATCTCACAATCAATCCTTCCTTGGCACTTATACAGAGGTTCTTAACTACATACAGAAGGCATTCAAAACCCAACACAGAGTTTCATCACAGTGTCATATTGAAATTCTACAAGTTCCTTACATAGATTTCAATCGGTCCATATACACATAATTCAGTCACCGAGTTTTGTATTGGTCATGGGGATTCAGAATTCCTTCATCGGGAACACATTTAGATGTTCACACTAATTTAATTCAACAAAATCACAGACAGTATTGAAATCAATCTTTCCACAACACATGTATAAGTTTACTTACAATACTCTTAGTTGGCCAGATCCTCAATCAAATGGCCCTTCTACAACCACTATCTACATATCTATTACAATTCTACGTAGCCCTAAGCAGCTCTATATGCAGGTCTATTGGACTCTACCATAGGGATTTACTTTTATAAAAATCAGGAATCAATCGATTCATTTTCCTACAATGATTCAACAACTCCTCAAATCCTAATTTTAGCCTAACTCCTGAAACTGACTATCTCTTCAGGTGCCCACTAATCATTCAGGCAGTTACAATTTTCTCCAGATTTAACTAATATTACTCAAATGAAAATAATTACATAGGAAATTCAAAACAAGAGACCCCCCTATGTTTAATACAAAATATCGTCTTGGGCCTAATGCCCCTACATCAGACTCCCCAGGTTAAAATAGTTCATTATCTCCTGATCATGTGCTTTCATCTTGGTCTGCCTGTATCCCACACTTTGTTCTACAAATGATCATCTGTTGCAGTGTTCTTCTTTTGCACTCCTCCAAGCTTCCATATCTCGGTCTGCATCTTTGCACTTGCTATGCCCTCACAGTCTGTGATTGTTTTCTTCTTGTTGCTGTTGTCTCTCTGCTTTCTTATCAATGTTATTTCTCTATCTAATCTTTCCTCTGACTACCGGACTCTTACTTCTGTTTGATGCACTCTTATTTCTTCAGTTCTTACTACTGCCCTATTCGCCACCCAATCATCCATACCCTCTTGCTCTCTGCACCAATAAAACTTCTCTTGATTGTCACTCATGAAAAATTCTATACTCTCTGTCTTCAGCAAATCCTTAGACTGGTATTTGAATTTCCAGTAATCATCCTCATCTCTTCTATTCTTCTAGACTAAACATGTCTTAGTTCTTCCCTATGTTCCTGCAGTCATAAAACAAATATCAAACTTATAAAATATTTGTTTTTTCTCCTCCTCTTTTGGCAACACTTTAGTTTGTTACTCCAACATTTCCTCCAGCACCACCCCAAGCTGTTGTTCAGCCATTTCATTCATTTTTCTAGATGTTCTTAACAAACATTTCAACCATTCAAATTTCACTTTTATTTCATTATCAACATACTTTAAATTGAAATCAGTATGTCCTTCTTCTTCTGCCCTGGAAATCTTTAGCAATTGCGTTCCTTTCTCTTGCATCATTTCATGATTTTTAAGTGCTGCATTTCCATCTTCTATCAGAGTAAAACTTTGATTTTCTACTGCTGTAGCATCCCCAAAATTCCGCCATACAGCCTTCTCTTCAACTTTCTCTTGGCTATTCTAACAAGCCAATTCCTCTCTGCTACTAATAGTAACAAACTTCTGCACATGAGACATGACTGTCTCATCTTCTCTTGGCTACTCATCTTCATTATGCAACAGATCCTTTTATTTTTCATCTGTAGAAATAATAAGTTCATTTACAGGAGGCATGATAGCCTCACCCTTCTCCTTCTGCAAAAATTCATCACCCTTCAAAACAACTCCAAAATATGGGTTGTTTTCTGCCTTGCCTCTCAACACAACCAATTTTTCAAATTTCAAATCACAAGACCTAGTGGTTTTAATTGATGAATCAATCACCAATTTCTCTTTCTGCAGTTCTAAGTCTTTCCCAAGACTCAGAAAATCTTCCCTGGTCTTATTCCTTGGTATCTTTTCATGCTGCAGTCCCCAATATTGAGATTGAGGTTCCTTCTCTTGTACAGGATTCTGCTGATCCAGCATATTCTCCAACAGCTCAACTTCTCCATTCCATGGGTTAAAATCACCCACTGAATTCTTCTCCTCTTTCAATGGACTGCTCAATGCTGCCAACCCAATATCAATAGGATCTGCATTCATCAAACAACTGTCAAAACAAAATTCATAAGGCCTCAGAGCCTCTCTCTCTTCTACCAACATCTCAGTATGTTGTCCCAACTTTCTTTTCTTCTTCATCAGCACATCAGTACGATGATTCCAATTCTTCAAGAAATTCTTGAGAATGTCGGTTAGTCTCTCCTCTGCACCATCCTCTTCAGGGATGCCTCTTTGCTCTAGTTCATAGGAATGAACTCTCGCATCCTCAATCATCTCTGTCCTTACAATATGAACTCCTTATTTTTGTACTTCTGTCCTCTTCTCATGCCACAATCCTGGTATTTCTTCTGAGGAACCATTTTCACAATCTTCACAAGTCAGGTCCCCTATTATCATTATCTCTTCAGCCTTCATCAAAATAAAATTATGATTTCCTATCTCTGAAATAATTTTAGTCCTCCGTCCATCATTCTTCATTTGTCCATTCAACAAAAGAAAATTTTCATTATCAGTATTAATGACAAACTCATCATCACCAACCTCATAGAAACAATTTCTTTCATTGTCAAACTTATCATCTTCGGACATAGTTGTCTTGTCCTCATTGAAGCAATCCCTTTTATAAAACAAGGAATTAAGGAATTCCTTCTACTACAATAACACAATCTGATCTTCCTCTGAAAGAAACTCATCATAGCTTGCTTGGCAACAGTCAGTTTCATTTGTCACAGTTCCATCATATGAATTGCCTTCATTAACACCTGCATTCATACACAACTTGTCAGATGTAAGGCTCTTGGACCTCCTTGTCTCACTTGAAGCTTCAGTCTCCAAGTTATTTTCCAAATACTCAATTAGTTTGAGCATTTCTTCCTCCTGTTGAGCATTTATCATCTGCTCCTTATTCCTTTGTGGCCTCTGCCACTTTACCTTTTTCTTCATGAGCCAACCACCTCTCTGGTTTTCCTCTATCATCCTCTCCAGTTCATCAAGCTGTTTAGTGATCTCAGCCATCTCCTTCCAATATTCTTCATCAGTGAGTCTCTTCCTTATGCCATTTTCTTTGGCATCGTCCCTCACTCTTCTGTTGTGGCCTCTCTCGGAACCTCTGCAATCTCTGCTATGGCTGTCAGTAGCCATTTTCTCCTCCAGGAGTTCTTCACTCACAAGCTGCACTAAGCCTCCGCAACAACAAGCTCTCTTGCTGCAACTCACCTCACCAATGCCTTCCTCTGGATCCGTCTTTTGGCAAGTAGTTGTCCCCTATCTACTGAAACCTTCTGAGCACTCTCTTTTTCTCTCTGGGATTCACTCTGCAACTTCTTTCAGGAACACCTCTGTTCTTCTATCATCCAACCTCATTTGGGAATCTTCCAGGTTCTGCCACACTCTTTCTGCACTCAGAATCCTTTGTTGGACTTCTTCTTATCACTACTCTCAAAGATGTGATCTGCTTCTTTGTTGAGATTTCTTCCTCAATTTCTTTCACTCTGTATTCTGCAACCAAATCTTTCAACCGGAGTCAAATAAGTCTCATCATCTCACCTCTCAAGATCCCTGAATGATCTTGCTTCTTCTTTCACCTACACTGCATCTCTATCTGCTGCAATATTCAAGACTCTATGTCTTCAAATCCAGATTCTGCACCTCTGGAGATCTTCACTGTTTATCTAATAAAACCTGCAATTTTGTTAAACATATTAAAAACCCAACTTTCTTCACTGTTCAGTACATGTGCATTTCAAAATAAACTTTTCAAAGAGCTGGTTCAATTCAAGCTCTGATACCACTCTGATGGGGGTAAAACCCATAGTCCTGGTTTTTTTTCCAAAATTTTATAAAATATGTGTGCACAAATGCATTAAAATTTTGTTTCCCAGCCAAGTCCAAAATCTGGGCAACTCAACCTGATTACTTTCTTTTTAACTGGCCAATTAAATCTATCTGTGTATGAAAATGAACCCCAAGTTTTTCTTTCCAACAAAATCTCATCTGAGAATTTAAATGAGGCGGAAGCCCTTCTCTTACTACCTTCCTTCACCAAGGGAGTCTACTTTAATTCTCTTGTTCCGATTCATTTATCAAATTCCTAGAATTTGATTAATGAATACAATGACAGTATTTATATAAATTCACAAAAGGGGCAACCCTTACATATCTCAAACAACAAGTCCTTTTGCATTTAAAATAACGTGCTCAACTATAATTGAAATCCTCCTCTCATATGTATTGGTTCGAAGGATAATTAACCCAACGCACTAACCTCTCCTCTCAACCAATAAGAACTTGGCTTATAGAAGGACGTTTAAAATCCCAACCATAACATTTTGATATATGGTCGAATCTTTCGAATGTGACTATCGAGCTAAACTCCTTAGTGTATCACATTCCACCAGTCTTGGACTTATAACATCAACCCATTTTCATTAAAATCACGCAACTTTGACAACATATGTATTACGGCCCCACACCTTCCAACTTATCAACGAATTGATTTCAACAGTGGACCATACCTTTGTTAAATCAGTGCACCCATATGATGATTGAGATGGCGTCAGATCGATTCGGATGATCTGACGGATGAAATCAAATATCGCGCGATGAAATTACGCGGAGGCTATCTCTCAATTTCCATGTGATGTGACTGGTTTTCTAATACCACCAAATTCCATGCAACCACCATTGTTTGGAATCAAGTTTTCTTTTCACATTCCACTTCCAGCCTTGGAGCTACGCGATACTACCTAGTTTCATTCAAAAAAACGCTTACTGGAAAATGAAATTAGGATGCGTTCAACTCAGAAATTTCCACTGAAGTTTAATCGTTCCTCTCAAACTCGGCTTCTTCGCCTTTAAGGCTGTGAATCGACCATGGTTCCAGTGTAAAATATGCTTGATTGTAAATCTAGGAATTGACAAATCCCGTTGCTTCCGTTCCTCCTCATGCGTTCTATATAACACTGCTATCTATTCTTCTTCTGTCTTGTCATAGAACCCAACGATGTATTGTATCGAAGCTTTGATACAAATCGATGTCGATTTTTGGTAAACCAGTATCCCTTCTACTACACCTTTTCCTCACGGCATCGACTCCACTACTCACTCCTCACAGCGAAGATCTCATTCCACTAATTTGCTACGCATGGTTCAATTGCTCTCGACTATATATTCGAGTCTGTGAATTGGGCTCTTTTATCAATTCAATCGACCGCCTCTGATTTAGAATTATATGAACCCCTTGGGTTTCAGAACTAATCATTCATTTAATTTTCCAATACACGCATTAACCCCATAAGGGTTCTATCGAACCAAATTTTATTTTAGTTTAATATTTCAACCAATTTATTAACATCGATTCCCCATGTTCGATAGTAAATTTCCAATTTAGTGCAAATCCCACAGAACTCAATTGAATGAGTTTGCATTTTCAAATCTCACAATCAATCCTACCTTGGCACTTATACAGAGGTTCTTGACTACATACATAAGGTATTCAAAACCCAACACAAAGTTTCATCACAGTGTCATATTGAAATTCTACAAGTTCCTTACATAGATTTCAATCGGTTCATATACACATAATTCAGTCACCGAGTTTCGTATTGGTCACGGGGATTCAAAATTCCTTCATCAGGAACACATTCAGATGTTCACACTAACTTAATTCAACAAAATCACAGACAGTATTGAAATCAATCTTTCCACAACACATGTATAAGGTTACTTAAAATACTCTTAGTTGGTTAGATCCTTGATTGAATGGCCCTTCTGCAACCACTATCTGCAGATCTATTACAATTCTACGCAACCCTAAGCAACTCTCTATGCAGGTCTGTTGGACTCTGCCACAGGGATTTATTTTTATACAAATCAGGAATCGATCGATTCAGTTTCCTACAATTATTTGAAAACTCCTGAAATCCTAATTTTAGCCTAACTCCTGAAACTGACTATCTCTTCAGGTGCCCACTAATCATTGGGGAAGTTACAATTTTCTCCAAATTTAACTAAAATTACTCAAATGAAAATAATTACATAGGAAATACAAAACAAGATACCCCCCTATGTTTATTTATATACAAAATATCGTATTGGGCCTAATGCCTCTGCATCAAGGAACATCACTAATAGGTGAAATTGGCTGTGGAATGGGAGATGATGCAGTAGAAGAAAGATTTGATGATTTGAGAGATTGATGGCCCAAATATTTATTCTCATTCTAATCCAACTTATAAGGTGGTAGCAGGTCCTTATCCACAACAATTTTAGGTACAAAGTTATCACATTTACTTCTAAAAGGTATATCACAAAAAGCCAAATCAAATTTTATGTCCTCTAAAGTAACAATTTTTTTAGGAAGGGATTTAACTCTTGGAAGAATACTTTCACTCGATTCACTCTCAGTTACACTTTTCTTCCTAATTATTTTTTCAAGGTTATCTACAATTTCTAGAGGATCTAGATCTAGGTGTGATCTAGTGTATATAGAAGCCCGATCTACTACAATATATTTACATATATTAAATATATACAATTTTTGAGTGGAAAACAACCTTAAATCAAATCTATTTATTGGCCACAAACCTAGAAATATCTTTAAGCACTGAAACAAATATTTCACCAGGGAAAATTGAATTTAAATGAAATTTGGTCGTTTCGCCAGTATGGTCGGCTAAATGTAAGAATTCCATAATTTCTTAAGGTTGTGAAAGAAATCCATAGCTAACCACAAAACCTCTTTTAAGTTTAGAGGTGAGCCCTTATGAAATAATAATGGATCTCTCTGTCAGCTTTAGTTGTGCTTTATTTGTAGGATTTTAGGCTAGATGTGAAAGTTCAAAGTTTGGTTTTTAAAATGGTTTTATTGGAACAACAAGGGAAAGCCATTGGGAAATGGATTCACTTACGTCTCAAGTTGATTACTTCCACCAGTGACAGATAAGTTCAATAGGGAAAGGTAGAAAAATGATTAGATCTAAATAGATTTGTGATATGGTAAAGGAGAAAAATTTAAAGATCCATTAAACATAGAGAAATTAAGAATTCTAATGTTTAACTTCAGTTGAAAATATTAATTTTGTCCAAAATCCCGAATTCAATGTACTAAAAAAAATTCATATTCTTGTTTTTCTTAAACAAAATAGATGAGATAAAAATATGAATTAACAGAGAAAAAAAACATTAACAAGAGAAGATAACATCACCAACAAGTCTGACATGGGAATCCTGAAAAGGTTTCTATATTATTAAAATTTGTCCACTTTATCTTAAGGAGTAACTTTACATTAGAGTTATATTTCTTCATAGAAGTCCCAACACTAATATTTCGAATTTTGAAGTATTTATACAAAATTATCAAAAAATATGTTGAGTGAAAATCTCAATATTTTAAAAAAATATATCCAATTTTTTTTACAGATATAGAACAAAAATATAGGTGATGAGAAACTTTTGTAGTTTCTTGCTCTATTCTTGAGGATGGATGTGGATGAATGGACCTCAAAAAGTGTTGCCCAGTTGTCTGGTTTTTGGAGGTGAAATTGTTTTACCCAAGAAATTCACATAGCTTATCCCATCAGTCTTCACTTATGATAGAAAATTTTAACAATTTTCTATATGTCTCATCTACATCAGTATACTTATGGAAAGTAGGCTTGATAAAAAATAGGTGTTTGACCCATGTATGATGAATAATTCAAAATATATAGCCTCCATGAAATCCTTTCCTGTGATGTTCCCTTTTATACGTGAAAATTTTGATTTATCTTGTGCAATAGTAAATAATTTATGTTGATAGTATTCTAAGCTAATCTTCTTGTCTCCCATCCCAATTGATCCTAGTAGCCCTTTCCTATTTAGCACCTAAAAATTCTTATGGAATCTTCGAATGTTGGATTCCATATTATTACACTTATTCTCGAGTTGCAGCATAAGGTTCCTTTTATTATGGAACTTTTTTACCTCCAAGATGATTTATGTTATGTCTTTAATTCCAAGCTCTTATAATTCTTCTTTAGTTTTGGAATTAAAGGTTTTTATTAGATTTGTTGATTCACCAGGTTTGTGCCCCAAATTAGTTTATTTTATTTCTTTCACCACTTCTTTAGATCTCCGTATCACATCCTCCTACTAATAAATGATCAAGATTGAGGGCCATACTTCAGTAGTGGCCTCATTTTTCTGTATCTGTATATTTTTTTTTTCTTGTGCTAAATTATGTGCCATTTCTTATTCACTTTCCAATTCTTCAACCCTCCAAGTGAGTCTGTGATATTTCTGTAATTCTGCTACATATGAAGTATGTATTTTTAATTTATGCTCCTATAAGGTTTTAAGTTGAGCCTTTAATTTTTTTATTTCTTTCCTTTCAATGAATAATTTTTCCATGGATTTTACCAACTCACTTCAAGGATATGTGGTCTGTGCTTCTGCTGATGTTGATGTAGATGCTCCTGGTGTTTTTGCAGCTAAAATGGGGACTTTTTTCAGTGGGATTATAGGCAAATTTTATATCTGATATTTTTCCTTAATAAACCTCTCCATTTCCGCTTCCATGTATCTAATTTGGTTATGTTGTTCAATTATTATCTTGAACGTGTCTTCTTTCTATTTTGCTAGCTCCCCAACTTCTTTGGCCTATGGATCTTCTGTAGTGGGTAGTTTGAGTTATTTTCTCAATGCTTCTATATCAACATTATTCCTTCTTACAATCTCCTATGCTACCTTCACATCATTAAATCTTCTAGTGATTTTCTCTTGGTGTCCTTGGCCAAATATTAAATTCTCTAAAAATTTAGTTGTGACTGTATATTAATGACTGAGGCCTACAATTTGGAGGCTAAAATGGAAGCATTTTTCAAAGTGGAGTACATCATTTCACTTGTCTACTTATGCATGTCCATCTAGTCAATTGGGTGAAGCTGATGTGCATCAAAGGAAAATGTGGATTCTTTATAATTTGTTGGTGTCTTTGGCACTAGAACTTATGCTTCAAGGAATGTAATCTGCATTTTCCCTTTCTGATCTGTATCAAAGGTTGGAAGAAGCATGTGCCATCAGGTAGCTCTTTGCTTCCAGAATTGGGAGTATGTGATTATGTTTAGAATTTCATTCTTCTGTTTGATTGCTTTATCTTTGGAAAAATTTGTTTGGTTCAACTGTGTATTGAACCAATTATATTGTGTGAGTTGTATCTTGGTGATCTTTGGAGTTTGAAGAATAGGGAGACCCTGTGAAAATATCATCTTCTCTTGGAGAAACATTATGGCTTGTTACGATTATGGTTTCCTATTCTTCATTTCCCTGCTGAAAGACTTGTTCGAAGATGGTATTTTTCTTTTTCTTATATATCACAAACTATTTAGCTCCAATTTCTATTATTGGAGAATAATCCTCTTCCCTTATATGTTTCTCTTATTTCTCTGGAGGTACAAGGGTCTGAGAGGTAGTTATAGATATGACCTATTCTTCAGCTTCCTGCAGTGTGTTCTCCTCCCACTAACTCTGGTTCATGAATCGTTCTATCTCTGTCCTAGGAGTATGGGCATATGGAGTGGTCTTCTACTCCACTCTCAACTTGGAAATGAGGCCGAAAGGATCATAAGACCAAGCAAAACTTAATTTCAAATTCATTTTCTTTAGGAGAAAATATGCCTATTTACCTGTTGCTCTAGTCTTGCAAATAAATGGTCTAATCTAAGCCTTGATCTTGAACTATGCTTTCTTCTTAGTTGCAACAAAGCGTAAATAATCCATGTGTTATCATTTTCCTTATGTATTATAATGAGTAAAGTGTCATGGGAACAAATTTTGGGAGTCTATAGGGTGTTAATTCACACCCATAAACCTTAATATCAGTATAATTTTGGTATAATGGTTGGTTGGGGTGGATGGAAGAGTGTCTGGTGGTAGTCTTTTGTTGGGAGAGGAAGTAATGGTGGGGAATCTCTTGATGGAAGGGAAGTGGGGATGTGGGGTCCACATAGGTGAGGTGGCAGACGAATAGTGGAGGAGGAAGAATTGTGGTGTGAGTTATGGAGGGTGCATGGCAATGGTTTATTGGTGTAGGTGGAAGAAGAGTCCACGATTAACGTGGTGATGATTTTCGGAGGGGGGGTGGTGATATGAAAAGAAAGGAGAGGGGGTGCGAAATCTTGTAGTAATGCCATGTTACTGGGTAGGTCCCACCATTTCGTACCCCCCCCCCTTGAATAAATCATGAAATATCTCAGGGGGGGGGGACCAAAAACGATCCCCCGCTATTGATCCGGGCGGGGTGGATCATGGCCTTTGAAGCTATTTCTAATTGTATTACATAGCATAAAGCCTTATGCCCAAAATTTAATATAATTACAATAATCACAATTAAATGTTGCGATTAAATTAATCTGATACACATTTAATTAGCCTCTAAAAATCCCTTATTTATTCTCTAGTGTTGAATTTTAATTTGCAAGCCATTTTTTACTTTTTTCTTTTTACTTGTCAATTAACCACGTTTAAATAGTGTGGTTAAGTTCATATTTATTTTAACCAGCCTAATTCAATCATGATTAAACTGTGTGATTGATTATTCACTAACCTAAACTAACTTTACTTATTTCAGCCTAATCACTTTAGACAATGTGATTAAACTAAGTATTCTACTTCTCCTATTACAATGTGGCATTTTAACTAGCAACACATTTATTCAAAAATTTATAGGTATTGATTGATGAATTTTTTCATTTTTTTGAGTGGAATTTAGGCTTGCTCACTCCTATAAACTTATTTTTTTATGGGGTATTTTATTCTTTTTATTTTTCTCATGTTTTTTTTTAATTTTCACATATCTATTTTTTATCCCCTTTTGTTTATTATTTATTTTATTTTATTTCTTTTTCTTTTTGGAAATATATTTACAGAATGGAACATTATTTACAACATCTCATATAAAAAAAATAAAGCTACAATCAATTCATCATATAAAATATAGGACTCTAACATGTACAACAGTTGATCAAGGTTAAAGATGACAAAATCATACAGTTAGAGCAGGGACTACTAAGTGAGAAGAAAAGCATTGAACATCAATGGCAGTCTTAGCTAGTAGAGATGCAAAATAACTTTGATGACTTGAAACTTAAATATGAAGCTAATACGAGAAGTAAATATACTCAAATACAATAACTACAACAGAGGATTGATCAACTAAAATACAATCCAGAAATTGATGAATTCATGAAATATGAAAGAGAGCTCAATGCTCTCCTTGCCCAGCAACAAGTAATATTTTTCCAGAAGTTGGCAACAATCAAAGATTTGTACCAACCAAGTGATTTCTTGATGAATAAATTATCTGATATAAGGACATACTCTGATGATATTGAATAAAAGTTGTCTGATTATGTGACTTGGTAGGGCAACGCAAAGTGAAGATCAGCTAATCTCCCAAGAATAGAGGAATCACACAAGGAATTCCTTTTCAGAGATTGGGATATGAAGCTGAAGCAAGTAGAGATGGCCATTTTTAGTGTCAGAGACATCACAAGTAACCTCATTGAATATGTCAGTGAAAATATGTTAGATGAAAATATGAAACAAGCATGCCCAATAGGAACTCTAGCTGATGTCAAGTTATTGATGAATTCTTGGCAGGATTGGTCCAAGAAGAAGTTGATGAGCACCATCAATAAGTATAATTGGAGGGGTTAATTGTCACCGTTTTAGCCTTATTAGTCTCTCTTTCACACATTTAATTACATTATAGTCATATTTTGCTTAGTGTATATGGTGATTAAGGCGTGTCATACTTTGAATGCCTAATATGGGTTAAATGGAGGATAATCACGAAGATATTCCATTTTTGTTGAATATTGTGCAATAAAATATCAGAGTAGACAGCAAGGAGATATTATAGGAGGTTTTTCCACCTCTTTAACTCCTAAAGGAAGCTAAGGGATACTCGAGATTCCCTTCAACAACTCGAAATCAAAGGCAACCAAGAAAGTGTAAGATTAAGTATACCAAATATCCACTTCTCTTGCAGTCAAATGAGACACATAACCTAATTTTTAGGCATTTGGTGGTAGCTACCCTTTAGGTTAAATAGGGAAGAGAAAGAGCTCATTAGGATTTGAATTTTGGAGGAAGCTAGTAGACTCTTAGCTCTTGTGATAGACTTTTGAGACTTTCATTGTTATGTAATGAGACCATTTGTGCAATAAAATGAGTATTCAGTTTGTCCTTCATTGATTTAGCGTCAGAGAGCCGAGATTTTGGGTTAGGTCCCAATCCACTGGCCTCAGTCTCTCTCTCTTGTGTATTTATGTTTATATTTGTGCCATTGTAGCTAGTTTACTTTATGAGTTTTAGTTATTTTTCTTACATTTATTTTACTGTTTTTGGTTTTCTTCCATTTCACTTTTGTTGCAGTTAGTCTCTTGTAGATTATGGTACCGTAGCATATAAACTTCAAAATTTGTGTGTCAAAGCCTCCCTATCTCACCTCTTTCATTGGAATTCGAGGAGGGAAGATCTTCACCAGAGGCCCAAAATTGCTCTTCAATTTATGATTTCTTTGAAAGAATAGATAGGTTGTTATAATTGTCATGAACATGTTTAGAATACTGAGTTATATTTTTGTTTGAATGCATAAGTAGGTTTGCTTATCAAATTCAACTCATCTTTTCCATCTTCTTCATCATATATTTATCAATGTTTATTGCAAGAACATGTAGTTTTCTTGGATGTTTGAGTAGAGAAGTAGAGGGGGACTCCACAACATCCCCAGATCCATTTCTCAAATTTCGCCGATCACCTTTCAACAAAATTTCCCTCAACCTTTTTTTTTAGATTTTCCACACCACACCGAGAGCACCCCTATAAGTGAAAGACAGGATTTGAGTGAATTTTTGAGCTTGGCCAAGGGGTTTACCACCTTCCATCGACCTAAATACACCTTCCTTTCACCTTCCCTACCCCTTCCCTCATCAATTTTGGCCTCAAAACACCCTCAACTTGTTTCTTGTAGCATTTACAGGACATCCTGTAGCACTATAGAAAACCTATAGAAAATCCTATAACAACATCAGTTAGCCTCTTTGTCAGCCCAGAAACCATCTTCCACCTCACCTAACCCTACCACAACCTCCAAGACACCTTCAAATAAGAATCCATGAGTCCAGGACCTTCTTAACCCACCTTAGCGCCTCCTTCTTTTGCTGCAAAACTGAGTATTTGCAAGCATGGTTAGCCCATGAATAGATGCATTTTTAAAGAATACAAGCTAAGAATAAAATAGTTAGAGTTTACTTATCCATTTTTCCCAGCAATGAGTGATTATATTAGTCTTCCTTTCTCAAATTTCAATTCAACAATTTGCTTCATGAATGATGCCTAGTTTACTTCTATTTCTTGCAATATCCTAAATTTTAGATTTTTTTCCTTGAAAAATAGCTAGATGTATCTTCTTTCTTTAGAATAGTCCTTTGATTGTTGATAGAGTAATGTTTTTGAGTCATTTGTAGTTCTAGGTATAATTAAAAAGTGTGACATATTTCACTTAGAAACCCTGGAAATAGCACCCTTTTGTAGTACTCAGAAGAGGATGGCATGATTAGAATGCATCTACTATGTATATAACACTATCGCTTCCAAGTTTATATGAACCCCGGGTTGATAAAGTAAAGTAGAGTATCCTCTAGGAGTTGCAACACTCTTGGTGCAATACTAGGTCTCACCAATTTTTGGCTTTGTTGTCAGGGAGGTGTCTAAGTATATGCTTTGATTCTGTTTAGCATTATTTTTTTCTTTTCTTTTACAATGTAGTTCCAAAAATATTGCAAAATGAAATAACATATTGATTGTAATGCCTCGTAGGAGTAGGGATAACCAAGAAATTTTTTTACCAAAAACCCCCACATACCCACTGTTAGTGTCAGTCTAGCCATACTGCAATTAGTGATCAAAACTGCTCTTTTGCATTTTCATATTAGGAGTCTCATACCGAATAAATTTCACCATTCCGCTAGGTCATGGATTCATTGATGGTAGTAAATTTTTATCAGTTTTCCCTCATGAGGTACTTGTTGATTCTCCTCTCTATGTTATTTAGTCATTAGTCACTTTCATTCTCAAAAACATGCCACTAGGTCATAGGATGGGTCTCATTAGTTTCTAGGGTCTCACCATAGTCAAATTAATGAGTCAAATGTCAATAAATGTCAGCAAGGTCATGAGGAATTCAATAAGCTCAAAGTCACAGAACCTAGAAGATCAAAGATATATTCTATTTAGTTTGATGTAATTTTCACCTCAAACCATGTTTTGTGGTGAAAACATGATATTTTTCCTTTATTATTATTCATCATATGTAATGAGTCACAATTCAGAAAGATGCCATCTCCACAAAGTCATCTCCCTGCATTCAGAGAAGTTTTCCACAATATGATCAGATTCAAATCACCTTCCAAGTAGATCCATCAGAAAGAGCCCGGAAAGAGCTTTCCAACGGTATATTACACTCTTAAAACTGACTTCTAGATTGAAATTTATGCTTAAGTGAAGTAAAATTACCTATATCTTCAAATAACCCCTATTTCCCATTTTTCCCTTAAAACTTTATGTTTAAAGTTTTAATATTTTCCTTATAAAAATCCCTTTTCCCCTCTCCGATTGCAAAATCGCATTATAAAAGTCTTTTAAACATATAAATCATATATGTGATTAAATATAACCACTTCCCCATCATTACCCCTAAAATTTATAATAAATTTTATACATATAAACTCCCCACCGTTCCAATCACTTCCCCCCCATACCTTTAACTTTATATTAAAGTTAAATACCCTTGATCCAAATCGCTCCTATTGACCAATCGCATCACCCCTCCGCCGATCGCAGCCCCTTCTCCATCACAATCGCAACGTTTGTAAAGTGCACTTCGATTGGCCCATGCCATAAATTCCGATGCGATTGCCTGATTCTATATCTCCCGATGGACTTCGCCCGATTACAACCTGGCCATTGATTTGGCCATCCGATCAGACGGCCTAGACTCGATCGGTGCCTCCAAAAGCAATCTCGCCAATTGCAACCCCCGATTACCCCTCGGACCGTTGATCTTGGCATTTCATCTGACGGCTCACAGCCGATTGGAGCATTCTCATCAGCACTTCCTAAAGCCCTTCCCCAATTACAAACTCCTGACCATTCCATAGTCATCGATCACCCCACTCCATCCGACAGCCCACAGCTATTGTGTCCCAATCGCATCGGCATTATTATATATGTTATACCCCGATCCTCCCGATCCCGATTGCGATTAGCACTTGTGATCGGCACTTGCGATTGGCACTTGCGGTTCGCACCAGTGCAATGTATATTTTCAAATGTTTTATTATATGATTGTATTCCCCTTCCCACCCCTTCTGATTCTAATTGCAATGCGGGTCCCGCCTCCTTTCCTTCGTTCCTATCTATTTAAAAATATATTTTTTCCCTTCACAAAGCATATAATTTCATTTTAGTTTTGTTTTGAACAACATTTTATTTAAAAAGTCAGGTTTCTCCAAACTAATAAAGGAAAGAAAAGTGACATTCAACTGTCTGAGAGCTAAATAAAACAAATATTTTCTATAGCAGCAAAGAAATAGGATCAGATGGCCTATTTTTCCTTTAGTGCATTTTCAATAGATCAAAAGTATCGTTGTCCCTTATTTTCAGGGGTAGATTGTTGTTTTTCTTTCTATGATTGCATTTCAGTTCTTCAGCTGTTAGAACAGCTCCCTTTTTTTGTGGATTTGTGTTCCCACAGATCTGTCTTATCTATTGTAATTATAAATCATTTGTAAAAGGGGTCTGAGAGTCGGTAATTCAATAGTAGGGGAATAGCGTGGAAGAACATTTTGCGCTCCATTGTACAATTTGACAGGGATTAATAAGAGATGCAGCTCTGATTTGTGGGATCCATGTGGTATGAAAATTAGCATTTGTTTCTCTCCTTTGTTTCATATGTAAATTGTTGTGTTTCATCTCTCATCCATAAAACATTTCCTTTTGAATGCTTTCAAGACAGAAAGGTGGGATCCATTTTCATGCCCTGCCTTGGGAAAACATTCATATTTTGTGCTTTTCTCTTCTGTTTGAAAAGGATCCATTTCATTTGTGCCCTTTTCAGCTCCTCACCAGTATTTCCATCCCATCCTTATTTAACTTTAATTGTGAATTTTCCTACCTATCTTGCCCCATGAAATATCCTGTGTCCTGATTTAATCCCCAGTTTAAATTGTTTCATTTTATCCCACACATCCTTGAAAATCATTTCATTTATTAAATATTTTTCCCATCCTTTTACCTAGCCTAATATCAGATCATTATTTTTTTTCATTGAATATCTATCTTTATGGAGAGAGCCCTCTCCTGTCCTTGTAGGGCTAGCTACAAGGCTGAGCATGGTTTAGTTGTTACCCTATTTTTCCCTTTTCATCCTGGGGTCCAATTCGGGTGCTAACATCTCTGGCGACCATATTGGGGAAATATTATTTCACAGTTAAAAATTATTAAGAGCGCTATCAGAAGGGAAAATAACTACAACCACCTATTCCAGTAATATATTTCTGATAAAAGAGCATAAAGGCCAGATCACCCCAGTAAAGCGTTTTCTTCTAAATGATTTTCAGAGTTTGTTAGGCTGAACAGAATTTTGTACAGTAGAATATTTGCACACACTGGCTTCAAGAAGATACACCAGGGCTAATCCATATCCAAATCCTCCCCCTGTGTTTCAAAATCCGAATCTTATCCCAAGAATTGTCAGAGGACAAGAAGGATCATTAAGTCCCAAACCTATCTTTAGATCCTATACTTGGCCTAGTGAGTGGTTTTTTGTAGAATATCTTTCCTTTGATGAGAATTTTGAGCTTTATTTGTTTAGAAATAGGTTTGAAACTGACATTGATGATACAGTTTTAGATCCTAACTTCCTTGTAGATATTGAAGTCCAAAGAGAAAATTCCTCTATTGATGATTACATTTTGAATTCCCCACAGTCTATCACTATAACTAATATTCCTTAGCCTTCATAATCATCAGGAACAACATTTCCCCTTCCTGATTCATCAGCATTCCTATCAGTCAATTCCCAGTTGTCATCCCCTCCATCAACACCTCCCTTAAATCCTACAAATCCTGTTGTAAATCCTCCTAGAGCCATGGATACCTGGTATGCACCCCTGGTTTTACCCCAGGTCCTCAATGATATGCTTGCTGACTATCAGAGTAAAATTCCCATATTTGATGCCAGTCAAAGCATCACAGCCCAACAACACGATAAAATGAATGACTTTTTTGATCTACATGAGGTAGAAACAAAGAATGTAACTATCAGGCTGTTTTTTCAAATTTTCGGAGGAGAAGTCAGAAAGTGGTTCGGAGCCTTACCAACAGGCTCAATTCGCACTTTGCAAGAATTGCACACACAATTTTTAGACCAGTGGGAGGTAAAAAAGAACCCACTCCAAATTCCTTCTGAATATGAGAATATTAAAAGAAATGTGGGTGAAACTGTCCAAGACTATTGTTTAAGGCTCAATGTTGTATATAATGCTATCCCAGCTAACCTGAAGCCTCCTATAGGACTAGAATTACTGAAATTTTCGGATGGTTTTGATGCCAACATGGCATATCAACTGTGTGAAAGAGACTCGTCTTCAGTTGAAGACATGTAGAAGATAGCAGTAAGCATTGAAGCTAATCTGCTGGCTAAAAGAGCGCAAACCAGAGATGATAAAAGAGTCACCGTAAAAGAGGAGGCCTCTCCTTTAGATAGAAAAATGGACACTCTGATTAGAACAATGGAAAAAATGGTTGACAGGTTAACCATTGCAGACAGACTTGAGCCTCAAATAAGAAATCCGAATTTCATAGGACAACAACCGCATTTCAGAATCAAACAGAGCGAACAAAGAACACAGGACCAAGCTACGCCACCACAGCAGAAGATTAAAACTCCATTGCAGCAGAACTACATGCAAGGGATAGATTCATATGATGATGCTCATGTGATTGAGGCTAATCACTTTTTCACAGCTGATGGTGCACCAATTTTCCTCACAGAAGATGAAGAATACACAGTGGCGACTCCAGATGTTCAAAAGGATGAAAATTTCATTTTGGCCAATGATGCAGCATTGGAAAATGAATCCGATGATTACTAGAGAGGGTATATGTACTCTCTGTCGGCCCAACAAAGGCTGTAATCTTTAAGGAACAGAGACGTTACAATCAGTCCCATTCAAAAAAGAAAAGAACTCCAAATGAAGAACGATGCACAGAAGAAACGAAAAGAACCTGTTGATCCTTCCTCCAGCAAAACACCTGTAGCTAATAATACAGCAAATGAAAAGAATCAGAAGAAGACAGCAAAGGAGAAAACAGAGAAGAAATACCCGCCCATTAAAGAGGTAGAAAAATCTCCCTCCTTTAACTTATAAAATGAAATTTCTAAGTTAAAAATGTCTATGCCCCTCACAGAGTTCGTGAAGAATAGTGCATATAAAACTCAGGTGTCCAAAGTCTTGCAAATAGACTCTGTCTCTGATATTGTTAATGTAGAAGATGACTACCCTGAACTTATTTTCAGTCCAGCCATAGAAGAATATGAAGAAAATGAAGCCCCCCATTTTTACCTGAGTCTTAGAGTACATGATTTTATCCTTCATAATGCTATGTTAGACTCTGGGGCCTCGCATCATTTGATGCCCAAATCTGTCATGGAGAATCTAGGCCTTGATATTACTCGAAAATATCATGATTTGTATTCCTTTGACTCAAGTAGGGTCCACTGTATTGATCTAATCAAATATTTTGTAGTGTCTTTAGATCAGATTCCAGAAAAGAATGTCTTGATGGATGTAGTTGTTGCTAATGCCCCCCCACGGTTTGGAATGCTCTTATCTAGGTCTTGGGGTGCAAAACTTAAGGGAACCATGCAGCTTGACTTCTCTTATGCCACTATCCCCATTTTTTACCAATCGAGAAAATTATATAGGGAGAAGAAAATGAAATATATGATTACCAACAAAGATAAGCCAGTAAATCATCCCATTAATGTTGTCCACATAGATTTAGAGTCTTTTGTCTTGTATTCTGATGGTGGTTTAAATTATGAGAATTTTCAGTTGGTACAAGTAGATGAAATACCTGAGGTTTCAGAGAATTTCAGAGAAGTCCTCAAACAGGAAAAAGAGAAAGCAGTAAGCACTTTTGAGCCTCCTTCCTGCCAACAGCAGAAAGATAGTGAGCAGCCAGAAATCAGCCAAGGTAAAGAAGAGAAAGAAACAAAATTTCAGCATCTTCAAGAAGAAGAAGAAGGCCTATGGAGTATGGATTTTGATGGAGCTATTGGTAAGGATGGAGATGGTATTGAAATTTGGATTAGGAGCCTTGTTTTCTAGCCTGAGAAGGTTCCAAGTAATGTTAGAGTATGTACTTATAAGTTAGCTTTTGATTTCTCTAACAATGAAGCAGAATATGAGGCTTTGATTGCAGGTCTCAAAATTTTGAAGAAGTTGAATGCAAAGAGGATTTTTTTGTATGGTGACTCTGATTTAATATTAAACAGGTGAAAGGATAATACCAAGCTAAACATCCGAGATTGAGGGCATACATAAATGCAGTCTTGGACATTTTGAAGACATTCCCTGAGTACACTTTTACAGCAGTACCCAGGATGCAGAATCTCATTGCTGATTCTCTTGCCACTACTGCCAACAACCTAAAGATTCCAATGAACTCCAGTAATAATTTTGAAATCTATGTCAAACATAGGCTTGTTATTCCAGAAAACTTAAGGTATTGGCAAGTATTTTGGGATGGTAATGAGATTAATGCATTTTTGCAGGGTGATGGAAAATTCAAAGACACTCCAATAGAAGGTGAGTATGAGATTGATGATCAAGAATTGGAAACAAATCAGATGGACATATTGCAGCTAAAGGATAATGTCATTCCTAGAGGTCTCATACCTCTAGAGGAGCTATTTGACCAGGATGATATTGCAAAGAAACCAAGCTTGGTGCCTATGGAGAAAGGAGTTGAAGATGTGAATCTTGGAACACTTGATCAGCCCAAGTTCATGAAATTGTCAAAGGCATTGTCCCCTGAGGTAAAGAAGAAATATGAGAAGTTTCTTTCTAAATTTTCTGATGTGTTTGCATGGTATTACTCAGATTTGAAGGTGTATGATAAGAACATAATCCAGCATACTATTCCTATCAAGCTGGATCAAAAGCCATTTAGACAGAAGCTGAGAAGAACCAATCCGAAGCTACTGCCATTGATTGAAAAGGAGGTATATAGGTTTTACAAAGAAGGTATCATAGTTCCCATTAGATTTTTTGACTGGATTTCAAATTTGGTCCCGGTGCATAAGAAGATAGTTGAAATAAGATTGTGTATAGATTTTCGGAACTTGAATAAGGCATCCTTAAAGGATAATTTTCAACTTTCGAAAATGGACTATATTCTACAGAGAGTAGTTGGAGCATCTAGGATGTCACTACTTGATGGTTACTCATGGTACAACCAAATCTTGGTGCATGAGAAGGACCAAGATAAAACTGCCTTCACAACACCCTAGGGAACCTTCCAGTATGCTAAGATGCCCTTCGGACTGAAGAACGTTGGAGCTACTTTTCAGCGCGCCATGGGCATTGCTTTTGCAAATGAGAAAGAAATTTTTCTTTATGTTTATTTGGATTATTTGACAGTGTTTTTAGGATCAAATGATGAGCATTTGCACCATTTGAGAGTGGTTTTTCAGCGATGCAGAAAATTTGGGATTTCTCTCAATCCCAAGAAGAGCCTTTTTGCCATGGATGAGGGAAAATTACTCAGCATATCATCTCCAAAGATGGTATTTGCATCGATCCAGCTAGAGTGGAGGAAATTCAGCGCATAGATCTACCACGAAATAAGAAAGAGATTCAGGCCTTCAATGGTAAGATGAATTTTTTGCGCAGATTCATACCTAACTTGGTTGAACATTTGAGAGAAATGACCAATATGTTGAAAAAAGAAAGTACTATTAAATGGAGTGAAGAAGCTATTAAGTCATTCAATTTGGTAAAGTTTACTTTGTCTAATGCCCCAGTTTTGATCAGTCCCAACTATACTCAGGATTTTATCATTTTTTCGTTTGCATCTGAGCATACTATGGCTATTGTTTTAATGCAAAAGAGAGATGAAGTAGAAAAGCCAATTTCTTTTTTCAGTAGGACTATTAGATATGCTGCTTTAAGGTATAATATTATTGAAAAACAAGAATTGGCACTTATCAAGGCATTGAAAGACTTCAGGGTTTATATTCTGCATTCACATACTATGGCATATGTCCCTAACATAGCAGTGAAGGATGTGTTGATGCAAAAATATCCAGAAGGTCGAAGAGGCAAATGGATAGCAGCTATGTTAGACTATGATCTGGAGATCAAGCCCACGAAGTTAATTAAAGGCCAAGGCTTGGAAAAATTGATGGCTCAATCAAATCTGCGTGCTTTAGATATAAACCTCATTACAGCAATATCAGAGGATGAAGATGAAAGTTTGCCTATCCCTATTTCAGATATTTTTCTGCAGTCCCCTTGGTATTCAGATATTGTTTATGTCCTTCAGAATCTTTCACCTCCTATAGGCATGTCTAAGAGTAAAGGTAGATCTTTGAAGCTTAAATATGCAAAATATTGTATTTTAAACAATGCTCTGTATTGGAAGGATCCAGGAGGCGTTCTGCTCAACTATTTGGTTGAAGAAAAAGCTCAGAAGGTAATGCACGATTTCCATAAAGGTGACTGTGGCGATCAATTGTTTTGGAAGACTATAGCCAACAAGGTATTGAGAGCTCGGTATTACTGGCCCACATTACTTTCTGATTTATATAAAATAGTGATGAATTGTCATGAATGCCAAATTTTCCAAGGAAAGAAGAAATTGCTTCCGCTTCCCTTGAAACCAGTTTCAGTGAACGTGCCCTTTCAGTAGTGGGGGCTCGATTTCATAGGATAAATTCATCCCGCGTCCTCAGCACAACATCGATGGATATTGACAGGGACATATTAATTCACAATGTGGATCGAGGCCATCCCTACCAGGAAAGCAACAGACATAGTAATTATTCAATTCCTTCAATCGAATATATTATCTCGTTTTGGCTGCCCATGTAAAATTGTTACAGATAATGCAACAGCGTTCCGAAACAAGAAGATGGTTGATTTATGTGACAAATACAACATCGTGCTGGGCCATTCAACAATGTATTATCCACAAGGCAACAACCTGGCAGAGTCATCGAACAAATCGCTGATGAATATAATTAAGAAAATGCTGGAGGTAAACAAAAGAAATTGGCACCAAAAACTCATCAATGCACTGTGGGTAGACAGAGTTAGTAGTAAAAAATCAATAGGTATGTCACCTTTCGAATTAGTTTATGGAACTGATGTTGTATTTGCTACATCTCTTACAGTCCCAATTATGAAATTATTACAAGAAGTTGGCAGCGAGGATGATGAAAACCAGCAAAGGATGAACTAGATGATCCGCCTCCAACAAACAAGAGAATAAGTTTCACAGAAAGAAAGTTAGTTGCAGGACAAGATTAAGAGGATCTATGATCGAAAGAAAAAAATAGAAAAGTTACAGTTGGATGATGTAGTGTTGAAATGGGATGCAATAAATGAAGACAAAGGGAATCACGGTAAGTTTGACAACCTTTGGAAGGGACCATACATAATTACAGCATACAGGGGATAGAATTCCTTCTTGCTTTCAGAAATGGATGGCCAGGATTGTCCTGGAGGAGCAGTAAATGGTAGGCTGCTGGAGCACTACCATTGTTGAAGACAATGGATCAGAATTCTATATGATCATCATTGTACATACCATGTTATTTTTTATCAGAGTTCAAATGCACAGATCATTCAATTTTAGGGCCCGAGGTGAAGGCTATAAAAATTTGATGATATGTGTATGGTTTGGTTTCATTTCAGTTTCAGTCTTAGACTTGAGTCAGAGTCAATTTGTATTCTGCCAGTTTTTAGTGTTTTGACTCCATGCCCAATGGATAAGGCTACTTGGTCTACGGTGTTCTTGGCACCTCCAAGGAGCTACCATCCCCATTGGAGCCAATGTTAGTGTCAGTCTAGCCATACTGCCATCAGTGATCAAAACTGCTCTTTTGCATTTGAATATTAGGAGTCTCATACCGAATAAATTTCACCATTCTGCTAGGTCATGGATTCATTGATGGTAGTAAATTTTTATCATTTTTCCCTCATGAGGTACTTTCTTATTCTCCTCTCTATGGTCTTCAGTAATTAGTCACTTCCATTCTCAAAAACATGTCATTAGGTCGTAGGATGGGTCTCATTAGTTTCTAGGGTCTCACCATAGTCAAATTAATGAGTCAAATGTCAATAAATGTCAGCAAGGTCATGAGGAAGTCAATAAACTCAAATTCATAGTACCTAGAAGATCAAAGATATATTTTATTCAGTTTGATGTAATTTTCACCTCAAAACCATGTTTTGTGGTGAAAACATGATATTTTGCCTTTATTATTATTCATCATATGTAATGAGTCACAATTCAGAAAGTTGCCATCTCCACAAAGTCATCTCCCTGCCTTCATAGAATTTTTCCACAGCATGATCAATGTCAAATCACCTTCCAAGTAGATCCATTAGAAAGAGCCTGGAAAGAGCTTTCCAACGGTATATTACACTCTTAAAACTGACTTCTGCATTGAAATTTATGCTTAAGTGAAGTAAAATTCCCTATATCTTCAAATAACCCCTATTTCCCATTTTTCCCTTAAAACTTTATGTTTAAAGTTTTAATATTTTCCTTATAAAAATCTCGTTTCCCCTCTCCGATTGAAAAATCGCATTATAAAATTCTTTTAAACATATAAATCATATATGCGATTAAATATAACCACTTCCCCATCATTACCCCTAAACTTTATAATAAATTTTATACATATAAACTCCCCACCATTCCAATCACTTCCCCCCCATACCTTTAACTTTATATTAAATTTAAATACCCCCGATCCAAATTGCTCTGATTGACCAATCGCATCACCCCTCCGCCAATCGTAGCCCGTCCTCCATCGCAATCGCAACGTTTGTAAAGTGCACTCTGATTGGCCCATGCCATAAATTCCAATGCGATTGCCCGATTGTATATCTCTTGATGGACTCCGCCCGATTACAGCCTGGACGTCAATCTGCCCATCCAATCGGATGGCCCAGACTCGATCGGTGCCTCCAAAAACAATCCCGCCGATTGCAACCCCCGATTACCCCTCCGACCGTCGATATTTCCATTTGATCCGATGGCTCACAGCCGATCAGAGCATTCTCATTGGCACTTCCTAAATCCCTTCCTTGATTACAAACTCCTAACCATTCCACAGTCGTCGATTACCCCACTCTATCTGACAGCCCACATCTATCACGCCCCAATCGCATTGGCATTATTATATATGTTATACCCCGATCCTCCCGATCCCGATTGCGATTGGCACTTGTGATCGGCACTTGTGATTGGCACCAGGTCAATGTATATTTTCAAATTTTTTATTATATGATTGTATTCCCCTTCCCACCCCTTCCGATTTTGATTGTGATGCGGGTCCCACCTCCTTTCCTCCGCTCCTATCAATTTAAAAAATTAATTTTTCCCTTCACAAAGCATATAATTTCATTTCAGTTTTGTTTTGAGAAGCATTTTATTTAAAAAGTCAATTTTCTCCAAACTAATAAAGGAAAGCAAAGTGACAGTCAACTGGACGAGAGCTAAATAAAAAAAATATTTTCTATAGTAGCAAAGAAATAGGATCGGATGGCCTTTTTTTCCTTCAGTGCATTTTCAAGAGATCAAAAGTATCGTTGTCCCTTATTTTCAGGGGCAGATTGTTGTTTTTCTTTCTATGATTGCATTTCAGTTCTTCAGCTATTAGAACAACTCCCTTTTTCTATGGATCTATGTTCCCACAAATCTAGCTTATTTATTGTAATTATAAATCATTTGTAAAAGGGGTCTGAGAGTCGGTAATTCAGAAGTAGGGGAATAGTGTGGAAGAACATTTTGTGCTCCATTGTACAGTTTGATAGGGATTAATAAGAGATGCAGCTCTGATTTGTGGGATCCATGTGGTATGAAAATTAGCATTTATTTCTCTCCTTTGTTTCATATGTAAATTTTTATGTTTCATCTCTCATCCATAAAACATTTCCTTTTGAATGCTTTCAAGACAGAAAGGTAGGATCCATTTTCATGCCCTGCCTTGGGAAAACATTCATATTTTGTGCTTTTCTCTTCTGTTTGAAAAGGATTCATTTCATTTGTGCCCTTTTCATCTCCTCACTAGTCTTTCCATCCCATCCTTATTTAACTTTAATTATTAATTTTCCTGCCTATCTTGCCCCATGAAATACCCTATGTCCTTATTTAATCCCCAGTTTAAATTGTCTCATTTTATCTCACACATCCCTGAAAGTCATTTCATTTATTAAATCTTTTTCCTATCTTTTTACCTAGCCTAATATCATATCATTATTGTGTTTCATTGAATATCTATCTTTACGGAGAGAGCCCTCTCCTATCCTTGAAGCGCTAGCTACAAGGCTAAGTATGGTTTAGTTGTTACCCTATTTTTCCCTTTTCAGCTTGGGGTCCAATTCGAGTGCTAACACACACAAAGTCACCCTCCACTCTTATTCAGTGACGACGAGGTTGAACACACCATAGGTGAGTCTTTTGAACACTTTGAAGAACCTCTTGGAGAAGAAGAAGAACTTTCTTCACTTGAGGAACCTACTTCACCAATCCAGTCATGCCTTGGAATGGGACTAAGGAGTCTTTCCCATTAGAGAAATATATGGTGAAACTAGCACGAAGAACATTAGTCCCACAACCCTTCCACATTTCCATGGATTTACCTCTGAACATCTTGACACCTTCATGTTTGAATTTTTTTTTTTTTTCTGACGGACCTATGACTATACCTCAGATGATCAAAAGTTGAAGTTATTCCCATACACCCTCAAGGATGAAACCTTGCACTGGTTCATGGGTTTGTCTGGGAAAAACATCACTCCTCGACACATATGCAAGAGGTCTTGAACAAAAAGTACAAAGACTATTATAGGTCCATGTTGGATCGAGGGTTCCTGACCCAAATTCAGAGGTTAAGGTTTGCCAACAAACCCCTATACTACTGGCCCTTTCAACAGTGACCTGCTTGCGCAGACCAGGGTCTCACCCGAAGCAGTATGGGAGGGTGCTGGAACCATGTTTTCAAACCCTGGGAGAGAGAAGGTAAGTCAAGCTGGTCTGCAATTATCAAATCTATACAACACTAGGCTATTTGCAAGAATCTCAATAAATAACCAGAAGACATCTTATCAGATCTAATTAACAGGTTTGCATCCACGTGTGCACTGTCAGCTATAATCATAGAACAGCAGAATCAAAAAGAAGTAATAGATCACAGATACATGTACCATAAACACAAATAGTTCATAGCTACTAATAGATGCATAAACATATAACTCAATTTCCCATCAAATATAACAAAACAGATTCAGATAACATTAGATACCCACAATACTTCCACAAATATATATCATTATTAGAAATCCTCTTACATTCCAAATTACCACCTACACACACAAGCAAAAGGGTCTGCACATAATAGGACAAAGGATCTCCGCGCACATAGCCAGCAGGAGTCCTAACCCAACAACCCTACCACAGATCTAACAATTCGTATTTCGTATCCATCTCTATTGCTTCCTGCCTATGACTCAAAAAGGTTCATCTATTTATAATTATTTTTCCTACGGATCCAATGGTCCACAAAACATGGTTTGCAGAATCTTGGTCTGCCCTTGACCCATTTACAATGCAGTAGGGGCTTTGACCCACCCCAAAACCCCTGCGTTAGACTAAACAATACAAAATTATACAAAATTGGAAAAAATTTATAGCATTTGGGAGACCCTGCTCCAACAGTCCCCCAACACAATCTTGTGACTCATCTTGAGTCACTGTGTCAGTGGGGCTTCAACCTACACTTGCAATAATTTGATCGCCTCGGCTAACAGAGGCATCACCTGTTCACTTTAGATAGCTGCATGCTGTGCAATGTTGACCAACTTTTGTAACAGTGGTCCTTCAGTCGCGGTGGTGACACTTTCCAAAGTTTGGTTTAGCTTCTTTATAGCAACATCAGAATCCTGTGAAATTTTTAAGGCTGTATCAGCCCACGGATTTAGTTGGTCACCAAGGATCTTCTTCTTTTTCCAAAAGTCATCAATATCCACTTGGAGTGCTTAGCTGGTGCATAGTCATTGCAAGCGCTGAGCAGGCACCAAAGTGGGCAAGGTGGCTTCAATTGTCTCGAATTATTCTTATTTTTGGTGCAAGTCCTAGTATATCCCTCGCAATATTAGATCACGCTAGACCTTAGTCCATAGCTACATGGCGGTCTCCAGTAGTTGGGCTCCCTGCACGATCTACCCTGTGATCATATTCGTAGCCACGGTGACCAACACAATTCACTGGACCCGAAACTCCAGAGGTGTTTCAAGCTGTAACTTAGCCTGTAGATCTACAATCTGCTGCTCCATGCATGTCTTGACAACCTAAACTTCATCCCGGGAGGCCTTGAGTGTTGCGACCAGTCTTTCTACTTTTTCCTGAGGGGTGGCGGCGGCGGCTGGGATCTCTATGGGAACATCTACGCACAGTCGGTGAATCATGTCTTCAAGCTCTGTGTGCTTCGCAGTGGCGAGGCACACCTCAGTAGTCTTTGCATTAATTGTTTGTTCAGCTACACCGAGCTGTTGGTGCACTTTTTGGTCTCAATGGTGGATTTCCTAAAATACAGCGGTGTGGAGATCCTGAACGGCCTCATGAGGGAGCCTAGCTAAGTTCAGTTGGACTTCTGTACTGGCCTAGATTTGGAGCCCCAGGTCAGGTGGACTAAGCATTAGAGCTGTGCCAAGGAGAGAACAAAGGCAGCTGTCATTTGTAACTAGTGTTGCACTGCTGGCGGCAGGGGTTAGCCGTACCAGGGTCACACTAATTTGTAATGTTTCTGTCTTTAATTGTAGTGCTCGAAACTCAACCTGAATTGTGTCAACCACAGCCCGCTGCTACTCCTCGAATGTGGCCCATTTTTCCTCCGTGGCAAGAGTGACTACATCAGCGATATGTTCCAAGTCTCCATCAATCAAGCTGATTGTTTCGTCTCATTCTTCTCACTAAGAGCACTGATTTTTGTGAGGCATTCTAATAGGCTCGCTTGTTCGCTTCGTGCTGCAGGGGGAGGTAGGTCTGCCTGCAGCCAGACCTTCTATGCCCAAGCCAGTTAGTGAATCCATCTCGGTCTTAGCCTCGACGTCCTTCTTCTCCTATGCATCCTTTTGGGTGTCCGCACTGGTGTCTTTCCTAGTACGCTTGGGCGTACCTTTGATATCTGGGACAATGACGGGGGGGTGAATTGGGATGTATTGGTGCCTCCTGTTAGCCACCTATAATATTTTGTTATACCCAAAGGTGGCTAAATATGTTTTCAGCCTTCAAAGAACAAATTTCGTCACTAAAAATTGTTGGCTTTTGAAGATTCCTTGAAGGCCTTCTGCCTTTGTCCAAAATCTTCATTGCTGTTCTCATCTCATACTCTGAAATTTCTGCTGAAATACAAAAAAGAAACTGCTGCAAAGCCATCCCTTTTCCCTTTCTCCCACTCGAAATTAACCTTCTTTTCCTTTCCCTTTTTTCCCATATTTTTCCTCTATTATTCATATTTTCCTTTCTTCCCTTCATAAATCACCCTTCCCATGGTTAAAAACTCACTTTTTAACCCTTTCGGCACCCTTTGTTTCCATTAAAATCCTTGAAAATTCTCATAAAAAACAAAGTTTCATTGTTATGGACCTAAGCCCCTAGGCTAAGCCCTAAACCACTTCCCCACCATACGCTTTGGGTCTGGAACCACTTGCTAATACGATAAAGTGCTAATCGCATCGAAAAGAATCGAAGACGCAAGTCTTTGCCATACTCCAAAAGTTTCGATTGCGATTAGCCTTGCTGCTTAAAACCCGATCGCATCGTTTATTTTATATATCCAGTAAGCCCGCCTCCGGCGCTTAAAACATTGTAAATTTTCATTATTGTTCTGCTTTTTCCTTTATAAAACCCAAGAACCCGCTTATCCAAAGTTTCAACTTAAAAGCTTGAAGTCACGTGTTAAATATAAAATGGTTAGATTAAAAAGACCGATCGCACAATCGTAATCGGGAAAATTTCAATGGGTTGATCGAAAAGACCAGGCCCGCAGTTTTGATTGCGATTGGGCCCGCAGTTTCGATTGTGATTGGGCCCGCAGTTTCGATTGCGATTGGGCCCGCAATTTCGATTGCGATTGGGCCCGCAGTTTCGATTACGATTAGGCCCGCAGTTTCGATTGCGATTAGGCCCGCAGTTTCGATTGCAATCCTTCGATTGAATCTGGACCGTCCACGTGTCCAGATCGGACGGTCCAAAACTACTCCTCCTTATTCTTCTCCCGCTATCCATTTTTCCTTTCTATGCAGATCTCCACCGTTGGTTGCCTTCATCCGACGGCTTCGCTCCTCCCCCCCCATCTGAAGCAGTTTAAACCTATATCCGCAGGATTTCTTAACTATTTTTGTGTTTTGCAGGCGTTTTAATGGTTTTCCATTGTTTAATGAAAGAAAGCCAAGGGTTGGGAAAGACGTTTCCTGCGCCTTCAAGCTGTTAAAGAGAACTATCTTCGGGGTTTCACTCCATTTTTTTCTCAATGCTTCATGGGCATTGATGCCTTTAAAAAACCCAGTGCGGCCTGCACATCGACAAGACACTGTTTTAATTCAAAAACAGTTAAAGAGTATCAGTTTGAAGATAGAGCACAGCAGATGAAGATTGAAGACAGTTTTTATGGGGATTACGGCTAAGACCGTTATTAAAAGCCTAATCCCCAATCTAAAACACAGTTTAAAGGAAAAACCTAAAGTGTTTCATCAGACAGAAAGCCTCCACCACCACATCTGAGGCAAATTGATTCCTCAGCTACCACCGAGCCACCTGTCGCCTCAAACCCTTCAAACAGAGGACCGAAGTTATTGCTTAAAGAAATATCTACCTTCAGCGCAGCCAGGGAGTTAATTCTGCCACAGGAAACTGATGCAACAAATATCTGCGGAGTTATTTCACATAGCATATGAACCTCAAAGTCAAATAAAACTCACTTCGAGTTTTAAATCATAAATGTAAAAGTTAATGCAGCACATCCACATGTAATTTCTCCATCGATGCCTCTTAAGGGGCCGAGAAATCATTTAACGTTGTATTAAATGTGTTTTAGATCTTTTCTCAGATCTTTTCTCCTCATTCTTCTATAAATACCTCTGTAGAAGATGATGAACTGTTGGTCACTGCATATCTGTAGCATGTAAATAGTTTTCTGAAGCTGCTGTAAGCTCTGTTTGTAAGAGAAAATACCTATGTTGAGCTGAGAAGCCTGAAGCTATAAAGAACCATTGGACTTAAAGATTGTAACTGGTTTGGAACATCAATACAAGCTGATTTATGGGATCTTGGTCTATGTTGACAGTGATGTTATTCTCATTTGTAACTTGTTATTTTATTTCTGTTTTCATGTTGTTTCATTTTCCACTGTAAAGAACAGTTTAAATAGGGTTAGGACCTACTGTATATCAGTAACCTTCTCTGGCTGAGAAATATTTATTTGAATGTTTTCTTCCAATCTGTGTTATTTAGGAATGACTTAATTCAGTTTAGGCATGAGAATGTTGGCGTTCCCTCGTCTTATTGTTTTAACTGAATATTATTTCTGAATGTTACTTTCATTATATGTTGTGTGAAGATGAACTGAAGGAAGATATGGTTAGCCCTGGTCCCAGACTTTTCTGCATAACTAACTAATTGTTTCCCTTGGAATGTGTTAAAAGCTGGCTAGTTTAGAAGCACTTACCAGATCTTAGACCATTCTGTGTTATCTTTGTGTTTCCCCTTGTTTTGTATGTTTTCTATTGGAAGTGTGTCAAAGGTTGGTTGGTTTAAAAGTACTTACCAGATCCTAGTCTTCTTTTGTGTCCTTCTTAAGTGTTTGTCAAAGGCTGACTGGTTTAAAAGTACTTATCAGATCCTAGGCTGCTCTTCGTTCTGCATATGTTTAACTCCCCTTCTTGATGTATCACTCCATTCCATAAATCAAACTTTAAAGAGATCCTTAGACATAGATGACTTGCCCCATGGACCACTCTTGCCTCTTGCTACTCCAATTAAAACCCTACTATGACTCCATAGCCCAATGGATTGAAGTTGTTTCTTGCCTATCTTCTTAGCTGAATCATTTTTCCCTTTCATTCATCTTCGCCCTTCATTTAGAATTCCTTCACCTTCATTTATCTTTGTCCAAACAAAACAAAACAAAAACCCTTGGCCTTCATAACTAGCCTAATATCATCACCTTAAGCTTTTCAAAGACAATATCCATCTTTGTACATATTGGAGAGATCCCTCTCCGGATTCAGGAGGGCTAGATCCTAGAATCCCAAATTTGGTTGAAATGATGTTAACTCTATGATTGGACTCTCCCAATCTTGCCAATAAATTACAGAGACCTAAAATTTCTGGCGACTCCACTGGGGAAGTGAGTTCTTTTCATTTTAAATACTGCTAAGACTTAGAGTACCCCTGATATCTCTAGATTGGTACATGGTGGTGGACCATAAAACATTTTACCTCCTTAGGAGCTAAAGATCTTCCACCTGGCGACTCCACACTCTGTAACTCCTAGAAGACCAAATTACTCCACTGGTAAAAGACCCTGAACTGATTGACCAAACACAGTGACCTCTTTTTTTATTTACAAACATGATTCCAAGAATACAACGAAGATATGCCCCAATGAGTAGAGATCATATCCCTGGGTTTCCACATAAGATGCCCCAGTTGAATTGGGATGACAACCTACCTGTTTTTCAAGGTGAAATTTTCGATGACCCTCTATAACATCTCATCAAATTTCATATACATGTATGGAGGTTGAAATTTGAATGGCATGAAGACTGCCTAATGAAAATGTTCATGTTAACATTAGAAGGAAAAGCTAGGGATTGGTATGAATGCTTAAGATCTTGTAGTTTGTTTTCTTTAAGAGATCTTGAATATACGTTCTATGAGAACTATAAAGAAAACGCTACATCATTATCATTGGGTGCAATATATTATGATCCATCACAAAACATCACCCAACACATTATAGATAATGAGGAAGATTTGGAAGAGATGCATCCTGAAGATCTTTTAGCAGCAATTCATGCTTTTAATCTACTATTGAAAAATTTTAAGAACATAGATGAATCACTTGAGGAAGAAAACAAACAAGAAGTAAAGAACATTCCTCAAGATTTTCCTGAAAACGTAGATAATGATTCATCATCCCTTATAACTGAGGCTCAAGAAGACATCCAGCCTCAAAACCAGTCTTCACATATAGAACTTTGTTGTATAGATTTAGAAAGTTCTTTTGTAGATCAGAATAAAAAGGAGCCTGTTGACAACCCAATATGTTTGGCTGATGAAATTGTTTATCCTGATAAATCTCCAAATTTTGATCAGTCTGATGATGATGATGAGTTCCAAGAAAGAAATAATCATGCAGGGCAACCAACATTTGATTGGTGTTATGAGTTTCACAATCTCCAGCTTGAAAGCCAAAAACATCCATTTCAATCCATCACTAATGGTTTTCACATAGTTGGGAGTCAGCAGCCTTTCAACTCAGAAGGTGAAGAGAAGAGCAATAAAGAAATTTTTGAGCAAAAGGATCTCCTCTTGAAAAAGAGGAAACCTTTAACAACCCCCCTGCTCACGAATATAATAACCTCTTCTCAGAGTTTAGCCCATCGAATCTAAGCATACAAGGGCTACAAGAGGAAAACACTGTCAAATATGATGAGTCCTCCAGTTCAGAAGATGATGCAGAGGAAGGAGAAAAACAAATAGAAGACTATCCTGCTATGGATATATCATCTTCTCAAGAAGAAACTTCTCCCTTCATTGATATTAGTCTGTCATTAAAAGAGCCTGAATTTATATCAGAAGCAAGCATGTGTTTAGAGAAAGAAAATATTTCACAGTTTGCTATTATGCAGGTTAAGGATGACGAGGCTTCCAAGAAAAATTCTGAATAGATGCCCCTCAAAGCTAAAGTCTCGGAAGCAGACAGTCTACCAGACATGGAGGGCCAAAAAGAAGAGAATATTCATCTTTTCTTTGTTGATCCTTTGGAGAAGTGTGTGGAAATCCCAACTGGCTCAAATTATCAAACATTGATCCTTTGCAAGAGCCAGAGACATGAAAAGCTGTCACCTTTTGTGATAGCCTTGACATTGAAGGTTAACCTTCAATATGTTCTATGGATACCTCTGACAAGCAGCCAGAGTTACTACTTCTTCTTGACATTACTCAGCTGGCTGCATTGGCACTTTTGTATCATATGAATATGTAAATATTCCATGTTTAGAATAGGCTAGATAGGGATGTCAATAAATCTCACTCCTGAGCATGTAGGTAGTTTTTGTTTTCTGCTTTGGGGAAAAATCAAGAATCGAAAATACAAAAACAAAGAAAAATGAAAAGAGGGCAGAAATGAAAACAAGAAAGGCAAAACCCCATGCCAAAAAAGAGAAATAAATTCTGAAAGTGTGCAAGCTCAAATGCCACTCCTCAAAAACACACTTCTAGTTAGTCAAACTGTCTAAAATTGACTAATTAGCTTTAAATTTTCTGCTGATAGGTTAGAGAATTTGATTTTCCAAACTGTTTAATCTTGGCTTATCAGTAGATAGTTTAAGTTAAGAATGAAAGGCTCAAACATGTTCAAAATCTGAGCCAAAGTTTCCAAAAGGAGATGACTCAAAACTGTTTTATTTTCTGAGTCAAAGAAAGTGTAAATCTGGTTCTAAATCGCTCAAAATCTGAACCAGAAGAAAAGAAAATACAACTCAAACAAAGTAAAAAACAGAGCTGTGAAGAAAGGAAAGGCAGTACTTAAACTTTCAGATCTTAAGCCTTCTATTTTGATTTTAATTTTTTGCAAATAATAATCTATGTGCAGCTTGTTCTTATGCCATAGATCATAGCAAGTCGAACAGCTCAATCTTGACTTGACTATTTTTAAATTTCTGTTGTAGAATTTAGAAAATAAAATTTTGTTGGACTGTTTAATCCCAACAAACAGTAGACTAGGTAGAGAAATATATGAGCTCAACTGTTTAAACTGAGTTCAGGGAGAAATAAGGATTAGAAATATATTAGATTTCCTGCTTTCAAAAGAATAAAATGTTGTGAATAGAGTTTGCCAATCCAAGTGCACTCTGTTGAAGAAAAAATGTTAGATCAGTAGGATTGGGTAGGTAGAAGGTTGTATTGATGAAGCTCATCATTTTTCATAACTAATATCATTTTTTCGGAGCTAATCAAGACCATTCAGCAAAGAAAGAGAAATTCATTGGATGAGGCACATGGTCAACATCCCAGAAGGAATAATGGATTAGGCACAGGCCTACCTCCCAGAGAAATCAAGTCTGAATTCTTGATGCCTTGAAGAAGGCACCATCCCCAAGTGGAGCCACTGTTAGCCACCTATAATATTTTGTTATACCCAAAGGTGGCTAAATATGTTTTCAGCCTTCAAAGAACAAATTTCATCACTAAAAATTGTTGGCTTTTGAAGACTCCTTGAAGGCCTTCTGCCTTTGTCCAAAATCCTCATTGTTGTTCTCATCTCATACTCTGAAATTTCTGCTGAAATACAAAGAAGAAACTGCTGCAAAGCCATCCCTTTTCCCTTTCTCCCACTCGAAATTAACCTTCTTTTCCTTTCCCTTTTTTTCCCATATTTTTCCTCTATTATTCATCTTTTCCTTTCTTCCCTTCATAAATCACCCTTCCCATGGTTAAAAACTCACTTTTTAACCCTTTCGGCACCCTTTGTTTCCATTAAAAAACCGTGAAAAATCATAAAAATACAAGTCTTTTTATAGACTTAAGCCCCTTGGGCTAAGCCCTAAACCACTTCCCCACCATACGCTTTGGGTCTGGAACCACTTGCTAATACGATAAAGTGCTAATCGCATCGAAAATAATCGAAGATGCAAGTCTTTGCCATACTCCAAAAGTTTCGATTACGATTAGCCTTGCTGCTTAAAACCCGATCGCATCGTTTATTTTATATATCCAGTAGGCCCACCTCCGGCGCTTAAAACATTGTAAATTTTCATTACTGTTCTGCTTTTTCCTTTATAAAACCCAAGAACCCGCTTATCCAAAGTTTCAACTTAAAAGCTTGAAGTCACGTGTTAAATATAAAATGGTTAGATTAAAAAGACCGATCGCGCAATCGTAATCGGGAAAATTTCAATGGGTTGATCGAAAAGACCAGGCCCGCAGTTTCGATTGCGATTAGGCCCGCAGTTTCGATTGTGATTAGGCCCGCAGTTTCGATTGCGATTAGGCCCGCAGTTTCGATTGCGATTAGGCCCGCAGTTTCGATTGCGATTAGGCCCGCAGTTTCGATTGCGATCCTTCGATTGAATCTGGACCGTCCACGTGTCCAGATCGGACGGTCCAAAACTACTCCTCCTTATTCTTCTCCTGCTATCCTTTTTTCCTTTCTATGCAGATCTCCACCGTTGGTTGCCTTCATCCGACGACTTCGCTCCTCCCCCGCCATCTGAAGCAGTTTAAACCTATTTCCGCAGGATTTCTTAACTATTTTTGTGTTTTGCAGGCGTTTTAATGGTTTTCCATTATTTAATGAAAGAAAGCCGAGGGTTGGGAAAGACGTTTCCTGCGCCTTCGAGCTGTTAAAGAGAACTATCTGCGGGGTTTCGCTCCATTTTTTTCTCAATGCTTCATGGGCATTGATGCCTTTAAAAAACCCAGTGCAGCTACATCGACAAGACACTGTTTTAATTCAAAAACAGTTAAAGAGTATCAGTTTGAAGACAGAGCACAGCAGATGAAGATTGAAGACGGTTTTTATGGGGATTACGGCTAAGACCATTATTAAAAGCCTAATCCCCAATCTAAAACACAGTTTAAAGGAAAAACCTAAAGTGTTTCATCAGACAGAAAGCCTCCACCGCCACATCTGAGGCAAATTGATTCCTCAGCTACCACCGAGCCACCTGTCGCCTCAAACCCTTCAAACAGAGGACCGAAGTTATTACTTAGAGAAATATCTACCTTCAGCACAGCCAGGGAGTTAATTCCGCCATAGGAAACTGATGCAACAAATATCTGCGGAGTTATTTCACATAGCATATGAGCCTCAAAGTCAAATAAAACTCACTTCGAGTTTTAAATCATAAATGTAAAAGTTAATTCAGCACATCCACCTGTAATTTCTCCATCGATGCCTCTTAAGGGGCCGAGAAATCATTTAACGTTGTATTAAATGTGTTTTAGATCTTTTCTCAGATCTTTTCTCCTCATTCTTCTATAAATACCTTTGTAGAAGATGATGAACTATTGGTCACTGCATATCTGTAGCATGTAAATAGTTTTCTGAAGCTGCTGTAAGCTCTGTTTGTAAGAGAAAATACCTATGTTGAGCTGAGAAGCCTGAATTTGTAAAGAACCATTGGACTTAAATATTGTAACTGGTTTGGAACATCAATATAAGCTGATTTATGGGATCCTGGTCTATGTTGACGGTGATGTTATTCTCATTTGTAACTTGTTATTTTATTTATGTTTTCATGTTGTTTCATTTTCCACTGTAAAGAACAGTTTAAACAAGGTTAGGACCTACTGTATATCAGTAACCTTCTCTGGCTGAGAAATCTTTATTTGAATGTTTTCTTCCAATCTGTGTTATTTACGAATGACTTAATTTAGTTTAGGCATGATAATGCTGGCGTTCCCTCGTCTTATTGTTTTAACTGAATATTATTTCTGAATGTTACTTTTAGTATATGTTGTGTGAAGATGAACTGAAGGAAGATATGGTTAGCCCTGGTCCCAGACTTGTCTGCATAACTAACTGATTTTTTCCCTTGGAATGTGTTAAAAGCTCGCTAGTTTAGAAGCACTTACCAGATCTTAGACCATTCTGTGTTATCTTTGTGTTTCCCCTTGTTTTGTATGTTTTCTATTGGAAGTGTGTCAAAGGCTGGTTGGTTTAAAAGTACTTACTAGATCCTAGTCTGCTTTCGTGTCCTTCTTAAAGTGTTTGTCAAAGGCTGACTGGTTTAAAAGTACTTATCAGATCCTAGGCTGCTCTTCGTTCTGCATCTATTTAATTCCCCTTCTTAGTGTATCACTCCATTCCATAAATCAAAATTTAAAGAAATCCTTAGATGTTAAGATACTGTTCCATGGACCACTCTTGCCTCTTGCTACTCCAATTAAAACCCTACTATGACTCCATAGCCCAATGGATTGAAGTTGTTTCTTGCCTATCTTCTTAGCTGAATCATTTTTCCCTTTCATTCATCTCCGCCCTTCATTTAGACTTCCTTCACCTTCATTTATCTTTGTCCAAACAAAACAAAACAAAAACCCTTGGCCTTCATAACTAGCCTAATATCATCACCTTAAGCTTTTCAAAGACAATATCCATCTTTGTACATATTGGAGAGATCCCTTTCCGGATTCAGGAGGGCTAGATCCTAGAATCCCAAAGTTGGTTGAAATGATGTTAACTCTGTGATTGGACTCTCCCATTCTTTCCAATAAATTACAGAGACCTAACACCTCCAATGCCCTTCGCGACAGTTTTGAAGTAGATTTTCCAATTAGGGGGCCATAACATAATGACGTTGTCGATTTCTTTCTCCATCACCATATAAGGAAGCGAAGTCTAGGATTTTTCCTTGTGCACTCTGATATGAACATTGTGTGGAGTAACCTGAAATGCAACAATGCCCTTGTATCTGTCGTACACGAAAATGGAAAATCATGGTCAGGAGTTAATAGCTACAGCCACGCTACTCTGAAAGAGGACCCAGAACATCTAGTTGTCCTTGAGCCATTGCAGATCCATGGAATCCCATAAGTGTGCATAGCGAGCCCCTTCGCACATATCCGGGGTAATCTCAGGGAGGACTAACTCTGTAGGAGCTTCCCAGGCAACCAATGCTATAAGGAATAGTAACCAAGAGTAACAAAAGGTGTGGCCCTACTCCTGGGACTCGCTAACATTAGTGAGAAACTGTTCACACAAATATTGTTCCTAGTTTAAACATAATCCTTTCCCGCATTGGCCGGCCAACCGAATGACGTAGGCTAGAACGGAGGTGACCTGACATTTCCTCATCATTTTATAGGCTAACAACATGGTGCCCAACTGCGTACCTCAGTCACTGATGGTATTTATGATAAACCCCCAAGTATTGTGGTCCACATGATATTTTTGTAGCACATAGACCACGGCCAACCCTTCCCGCTCCGTAGTGGCATAATTTTGCTCCGCACTCGAGAGTTTTCGACTAGGAAATGTGATTGGGTGATCAATATCTTGAGTACCAGGCTATGTAAGGACCACTCCCAGGGCAATCCCTGAAGCATCCGCATGCACATGGAATTTCTTCGCCTAATGAAGGAAGATAAGGATAGGTGTAGAGACCATATTTTATTTCTGTAGCTCAAAGCTCTTCTGGCATTCGTCTTCACAAAAAATTGACACAAATTTCTTAAGCAGCTTCTCCAAGGGTGTTGTGATTAGTGTGTATCCCTGAATGAATTTTTTGTAGTACCCCGTATGTCCAAAGATCGAATGTATCTATTTCTTAGTTGTAGGAACAACTGGTTTGATCATAACTGCAACCTTCCCAGGGTCCCCCATTAGCCCTTGTTGGCAAACTATATGTCAAAGCAGTATCTCAAAAGGTACGCAGAAGGTACACTTTTTAATATTCAGGGAAATTTGGTGTTTTCGGCAGGAATCCAACATCATGCACAGGTTTTAAACCTGCATCTTTACTAAGCCGAAGACAGTCCAATCATTGAAATATACTTCGAGAAATTTTTGGATGAATTTCTTGAATGCTGCAACAACGACCCGTCAGAAGATAGCAGGGGAATTCTTGAGTCCAAATGGCAGGATTGTATACTGGAGAGATATCCATTCTATGGAAAATGTAGTCTTGCTACGATCTTCTGGTGTGATTCGGATCTGATGATATCTGAAGAATCCATCAGTGAAGGAATATGCTTCCTGGCCCCCTACACTATCTAGTATTTCATCGGAAAATGGTGTCGGAAAGGGGTTGTGTATGCAAGTGTCATTTAACTTGCGTAAGTCCACACAAATCTAGATTTCTCCTTCTGTTTTCTTTTCCTAAACTACCATCAGACTTACCCAGTCTGACTACTCCACTGGCTCGATAATACCTATGGTAAGAATTTTTTCCAGTTCCTCCTTAACATTTTTTTTAATATTTAGGATTCAATTGGTAAGGCTGCTACTTTAATGGTCACGCATCTGGTTTTAATGTGATGCGCTTCACCCCTAGGTCCCCTGTGATCCCTTTGAGCTCCGAAAATTTGTTTCGGAATAAGTCTTGGTATTCTGTGATAAATTCAACCACCTTGCTGACAGTATCATCATCCAAGTAGTCACCAATCTTAGCTAACTTAGGCTGTTCTTCTGTGCCAATGTTGACTTCCCACATTTTTAGGGGTTTTGCTACATCCACAGTGTGTAGTGGAGGCCTTGCAGCTGCGGGTTCCCCCTTTGATTTTTGGATAGAGACATTGCACGGATTCTCATCACATTATTCTATAGCTATATTACGACAATTGATAATTTCCTGCATCTTCATTTCCCATGTCTGCACCTCAAATGTTGTAGAGGAGATGGATTCACCAAACAAAAATGCATCTATATCCTGCAGAGCTTCGTCAAGCACCTCTGAGCCCCCTATTAGTCCAAAGGTACCAATGAATTTTTCCTTCAAGGTTTCCCAGTGGTGGGTGTGTTGATGTAGCTCCGCATCCAAGTACCACGCAGTAGGGATTTGTCCCAATGCATGAATAAACAAGCGAACCCATTTCTTTAAAGTTCGGTCATGCCATTTTTCCATCCAAGCAGAAAAGTGTTCGCGTGGGTCCCCTGGGCCAAGGAACTTCTTGACACGTATCTTAGTCAGGGCCTCAAATCACATGATCATCATGTCTCGACATTCCTCCCAGTCCTGGAACACCTCCTTATGTGCCTCCCACCATCTTGGAGGCATTGTGGGCATATCTAGATTAAGGGCCCATAGCCTCCATTCTCTCGAAACCTCAACTTAAAATGTACGCAGAAATTCCTTTATACTACCGGAGTCATCAAAATAGGGTAGTTCTCTTACCTCGACGAATATACAGTGGAAGTCCCTGGTAGTTTGCAAAAAGCGCAGCGTGGAGACATCATGCAGTCATTTTTTCCAATTTTCTATTTCTTTTTCAGATTCAGAAAATCATTCGCTATCCTTTTCCCAAAAAAGCACTCCATTGGTTGTAGGATTGATCCAGTCTTTGTCCCTTGCAGTTAGCTTATAGATACGGTCTATATCTTCTTCCTCTCACGTTGTCTCAATATATCTTTCTCCTTCTGTGGGGTCTAGTGGTACGATTACCCATGTTCCTTTATCTTCAAACACCATGCTGCATTTCTTTAAGTTGATAGTGCCTCCCATATCAATGGCCCAATCTAATCCTAGGAGTGTCGGGTAGGGGTCCACGTCTTCTTTGATCTGAATGACTTCAAATTCAGCCCGCACCTTAACTCTGGTGATATCTACTACTATCTTTGATAATCTTCCCAATGGTATTATCTTCTGTCGATTAGCCATGTGCAACTAGATAATGGACCATTACAATTTAGGTTCTCCCATTTGCTGCCAAGTTTGTTTAGGTAGTACGTTCGCATTGGTTCCCAATTCTAGAATAACTTGATCCATCTCATAATCGCCAATCTGCGCAGTCAGCCGTATCTCCATAGCTGGGGTTGTCTTTATTGTGCAACTATCTATCAAGGCTTGGAGGTTTTCTACAGCCTGTTGGTTGTGTAGCGGCTTTATACATGCCTGCAGGAATGATTTAACTTCATCTTCTCCTCTAAGGTGTGCAGGTGTTGGAAGGGTAGGCATCTCAATAATGGCAAAGTATTGGCAAGTCGTGACAAAGGTTTCCCTTTCCTTCAGTAAGTCCAACTCTTCTTGTTTAACGGACGCTTTACGGATAAGAGGTTATGCCTCATATTTCTCATAGCCCTGCCAGCGGCTATTCTGCTGCGTGTTATAACATTAATACTTGGTCCTTCACTTTGGGGTTTTACCTTAACCCTTTGTACGTTCTACAAAAGTTTCTATTGTTTCTCCTACATCTTGGCTATCAGAATCAGGCAATCTTCAACCACATGGTCCAGCTGTCTGCAATATTTGCAAGATTGCCAAATTAGGTTCATGCAGTCCCTTGCAAAGTGACCTACTTCCCCACAATTATAGTAGATTAGTTGGCCTCTACCCCTACATGTGCTTCCCCCTCGTCCCCCTCCCATGCCCTTTGCTGGAGAACCTCCTATACCTGCGAGGGATCTAGGTGATGAGGGGTCCGAATGTACCCTATATAGGTTTCGAGAGTCAATCATCAGATCATACGTTTGAAAATTTTATTCGTCGTGTCCTACAGACCTATAAAACCTACACCATTTTTGTTTTAATCCTAGGATTTAGGCGGTAATGTAGGGGCAGTGGTTGGTATCATGCAGCCCAGCAACGTGGCAGTCATTGCACCATAGTGCCGGCCCACTTGGTCCCGCAACTTCCCTAGGGTGCAACGAGCTGGGTCCCCTAGCCTGCATGCAGTCTATGAGCAGTGGATAGTTATATTTGGTGTGGCCATTTACCCTACATTGTATGCACCATCTGTTAGGACTGGCCTCCATCCCTCACTCCTTGTGCAGATTATGAATCTCCATGTGCATTGCCTCTAGTTGGCCTTGTATCTGTTACACTCCTAACTGGGTGTCATCTCTTGGCGCAGCTTCCAGTTTCATGGAAACCTCCAAGGCCTTCTCCTGTGTTTCAATGGCCTGATGACCCATAGATACGTGTAGGTGGGGTAGAAAAATAGTAATAAACCACTTCGTCATACTAGAATCCTTGCTTGTCGTCATACTAGAATCCTCCTTCTGTGATTACCTTCTTTAATCATTGACCTACTTCCCATACGGACTCAGAAGGTTCTTTCCTCAAATGCTTTAGGTCATTTACTATCTGAGAGTAGCACTTAGGTTTCTTGAACTGTTGCTTCAATGCATTCTTGATTTCCTCAATAGTCACATTCGCGTGTTGGTCAATGTATCCCATGTACCAGTCCAAGGCTCTCCCCTCAAAAGCAACGGATAATTGTGCCCATTTCACCGCAACGCTTTCTACATTCTGTGTATTCCATATCGATCCTGCAACAAATCAGAACCAATCCATGTCCTCATCACCCACGCCCTTGAAGGTAGGTAGCTTCATGTGCGAGGCCATATCGTCTTCCAGTGGAGGTGAGTTCTTTCCCTGCGAACTCTTGCTTCAAAATATTCGTCGATTCTTCTCTTCTTAGGTTTCTAATATGGTCTTGGCATTACTCGATCTCTCTCAAAATTCTCCCGGTCCTGGAAACAGAACCATTTTTTGGCTCAAGTGGTCCTGACCGAGGTTTGGAGGTTAAGGTTTTACAACAAACCCTTATACTACTGGCCCTTTTGGCAGTGACCTACTTGTGCAGGCCAAAGTCTCACCCGAAGCAGTATGGGAGGGTGCTGGAACCAAGTTTCCACACCATGGAAGAGAGCAAGTAAGTCAATTTGGTCTGAAATTATCAAATCTATACAACACGAGGTTTTTCGTAGGAATCTCACTAAATAATTAGAATACAGCTTATCAGATCTAATTAATAGGTTCACATCCACATGTGCACTATCAAATATAATCATAAAGTAGCATAATCGCAGCGATTTAACAGATCACAGATACATGTACCATAAACACAGATAGTTTGCAGCTACTAACAGATGCATAAACATGTAACTAAAGTTCACATCAACCAAAACAGAACAGATTCAGATAACATGAGATACCCACAATACTTCCGCACATATATATCATTATAAAAAATCCTCTTACATTCCCAATTACCACCTGCGCACACAACCAGTAGGGTCCACCCATAGCAGGACAAATGATATTCGCGCACATAGCCAACAGGAGTCCTAACCCAACAACCCTACCATAGATCTAACAATTAACACTTCGCATTAATCTCTATTCCTTCCTTCCTATGACTCGAAAAGGTTCATCTATTTATAATGATTTAGCCTACGCATCCAATGGTCTGAAAATTGTGGTTTACAGACTCTTGGCCTACCCTTGACCCATTTACAATGTGTTAGGGACTTTAACCCACCCCAAACCCCTGCATTAGACTAAACAATACAAAATTATACAAAATTGGACAAAATTCATAGCATTTGGGAGAACCTGCTCCAACAGTCCAAGGAAAATAAAGAGGAGATATTTAGGATGACTCTAGGGCCTGATGAATACCTAGAATATTATAAACAAAGATTCCAGCTAAATTATAAAAGAGCTAACTGAACCCTTGATCTCGAATCAATTAAAATGGTACTTCTCCGAGGGATTGGGGAGGAGGTGATAGAAACCATTAATATGCTTTCAGGATAAGATATCTACCAGCTACCCTATGAGGACATCAAAATTGTATTCAGAAACCATTCTAGGGCAGATAGGAAGAAAGGTAGAGCTAGCCAAAGTATGACCAACACCCTTTCCTCTTCCATCTCCATCAAGAACGAGATTGGAAATATGTTGGAGGACTTCAAGAGTGAGATGTTTCACACCTTTTCTTTGAAAATGGACACAATGCAGATCAAGAGGAAGAAAGAGGAAGAAGAAATATATTTTTCTATCTTCTACCCTACATGTACTAGAAAACACCATCGAAATGAATGTGCATTAAGTGTTATAGAGGTTTTCTCAGTCTGTGAACAAAATCATGCCATATATAAGTGTCCCTCCTTACCTCGGCTTAAATTTGTATATCAAGGTGGGGAAGTAGGACCGGAGCAAATTTGTTTCTTAAATCATAGAAGGCCTCAAGGTCCTATGTCATATCATGAGGGTATGCAAGATGCACCTTACTCCTATTAGCATAGAGATAAGAATGCACCAATGTAGTCCTGGTACGCCTCCACTCCTCCATGATGGCCTACACCCCTTACTTGGCCCTACAACCCTCCATATCACCCTCATCATTTGAACCAACCGTTTTAGCAGTATTTTCCTCAAACACCTTAACGGATCAACACATCATAAGGGTGGAGGCCTCAACATAATCAACCACCTACTCTGCTACCTCCACCCCAAACTCAACCACAACTCACTCATTTTTCTCCACCTAATATCCCTCATATGTATGCACATCTTAATATGAACCCAAAAAACAAGCAGGCACAATAGGTTTACAGTGGAGAGACATCATATCCAACTTATGTTGTGGAGATACATGAGATCAATCTCAGGTCATGAAGTGTAATCCCAAAGAATCATCCTCCATCTCCACCTGCAGAGGTTTAGGAGGAAAAGAAAAAAATTTAACACTCAGATCCAACAACATCCTCTTCCTGAGCGTTTGATCCACTCTAGTCAGCACACCCTAGAGGAGACTGAACTTCTGGGAAAACTGAAAATTTTTTGTGTAAAAATACCCCTTCTCCAAGCCATTAAGCATGTCCCTATTTACAATAGGCTCATCAAGGAAAAGTGCTTTAAGAAACATGGGAGATAGAAGAAATATACCCCTGCCATCAATGTAGTAGGACAGTTGTCCAACTTAATGTTGGCAAGGGTGATATTCTTGAAGTACCTGGACCCTCGTAGTCCAATTTTAGTTGTACACATAGATGGTGTCATAGTTCCCAATACTTTGATTGATCTCAGGACTACCATCAATGCAATGACAAAGGAAACTATGTTGAAACTCAAGCGCTAAGGGACTTTGAGGAAAACCACAATTGTTCTACAACTTGCAAATTGGTCCACATGAGTAGCTTCGAAAGGAATAGTTTAGCATGTTATGGTTTCAATAGACTCTTGGGATTAACCTACATATTTCCTGGTTCTCCATCCAAACACCAAGTTAAATGAATATCCTATCATTTTATGGAGACGATGCTTAGCCACTATCGATTCTTATATCATCTGTCAGGCCGTAAACATGACTATAAAGAATGGGGCCTTGTATAAACAACTGATATTATATCCTCTTGTCCAATATTCCATTGACTATGACCTACCTTTATGGTTGGATCATGAAGAAGAATAATATGAAGTATACAACACTATTACCTACCCCATTTGTACCATAGATATTGTTCTTAGAGTGGGGCAACCTGATAAGGATGACCTCATCGATAAAATCATTCAGAACCAGACCCCACTAACAGTCCACTTGATGAATTATTCAAAGAATCTGAGAGCCACCCTTGGATGGAACTGTACTCATTGGATTCAACTTTTGAAACCACCAAGGCTGTGGAATTTGGCGCATCAAAATATCTGAAAATTAGCTCATCCCTATCAGCTAAAGAATAAGAGCAGCTATGCTAGCTCTTGAAATAAAAACTTGATGCATTTTCTTGGAACTACAAAGACATCAAAGGGGTGCATCCCTCAGTGTGCACACATCATATATACATTAAAGAAGGGTGCAATCATGTGTGCCAACCCAAAAGAAGGATTAACCCAGATCTAAAATACATAGTAAAGATAGAACTTCAGAAATTACTAGATGTGGGTTTTATCTATCCTATATCAGACAGTGAGTGGGTATCTCCTCTTGTCCTAGTACAAAAGAATAATGGAAAATTATGAATCTATGTTGATTACCGTGAACTCCACAAAGCCACCAAAAAGGACCATTTCCCCTTGCCCTTTATAGATCAAGTTCTGGATGGCCTTGTAGGAAAGAAATTATTTTCTTTCCTAGATGGGTGCATTGGGTATAACCAGATCCAAATTATCCTTGAAGATGAGGACAAGACTAATTTTACATGTCCCTCGAGCACCTTCTCTTACATAGTCCTTCCCTTTGGGTTATGAAATGCCCCAACTACTTTTCAAAGAGTTGTCTTGAGAATTTTCTCGGAGCTAGTACATGACTCCATAGAAAACTAGATGGATGATATCACACCTGATGGGGATGACTTCCAAGACGATCTCTCCAATTTGGGAAAGGTGATAAGAAGGTGCATAGATATGCATCCCTCCCCGAGTCCGGAAAAGTGTGAATTGTTAAAAAAATCACGAGTAGTATTGGGCCACTCAATATCACAAGAAAGAATACAAGTGGACTCGTAAAAAATCACCATCATAAAAAGTGTGCTTTCTCCCCAAAAGCAGAGAGATGTCAGGAGTTTCCTAGGTTTAGTTGGCTACTATATAAGGTTCATCAAATACATGAGAAAATTTTCTTTGCAATTATTTGGTTTTTTGGTCAAATATTCTGAATTTATCTAGTCCATTCTTTGTCAAGAAGCTTTTGAGCTCATTAAGGAAAAGTTAACTATTGCCCCCATTATCCGAGGTCCAAGTTGGGCTCTACCTTTCCACATCCACACAGATGCATTAGAAAAAGCTGCAGGGGCAACTCTGGGGCAGTTGGAAGAAAAATTACCCTATGCCATCTATTTCATTAGCAAGAATTTTTCCAAGGTTGAACTAAACTATACTATCACAGAAAAGAAACTATTAGCCATTCTCCATGCTTTAAAAAAAATTAGACATTATATCACTGGTTATCAGACCTTTGTACACACTAACCAGGTATCCATCAAGTATGTAATGAATAAACCTGATGTTAATGCTAGAATAATTAGATGGTTATTGTTATTATAATAGTTTGACCTGACAATTGTTGATAAACCAGGGAAGGAGAATGTTATCGCAGAATTTTTATCTAGACTAACTCTACCTACTGATGAGGAAGGAATGGTGGATGACCAGATTCGATATGAACAACTATTTTCTATCTCATCACTCTCTCCGTGGTTTTCTGACATAGTTAACTACTTGGTTGCTGAAAAATTCACTCAAAACCTCTCATCTAGGGAAAAGAGAAATATCATCAAAAAATGCTCCCCTTTCACATGGATCAGTGGAAATCTCTTCAATATGGGCCCTGAACAAATTCTCATAAGATGTGTGAGGGAGGAAGAAGTTTTTTACATCCTCTCAGCATGTCATTATATTCCTTGCGAAGGCCACTTTTCTTCAAAAAGAAAAATATTCAAAGATTTGCAGGTAGGTTACTATTCTCCTACTATGCAACAAGATTCTAGGAGATACACTAGTAGTTGTGACTAGTGCCAAAGGATGGGGAAACCTACACAGGGGGAAAAAATACCTCTGCACCATGAGGTGGCTCTAGATCCATTTGACAAATGGGGCATGGACTTCATTAGACCCATTGATCGACCATCTTGGCAGAGTAAGTATATCATAGTTTGCAATGAATATTTGACCAAGTGGGATGAAACAAGGGTTGCAGAGGTGGAAACAAAGGAGAAAGTTACTGAGTTTCAGTGAGAGAATGTGTTCTACAAGTTTGGATACCCTAGAGAGGTATTCAATAATTATGGGACTCAATTTACATATCATCTCATTGAAAATATTATGAGGCAGCACAAGATCAATCATAAGACTTCCACTGCCTACCATCCTCAAGCAAATGGCTTGGTGGAAGTGACAAACAAATCCTTGGAGGATATCCTCACCAAGGTTGTGAGCACTAGCAGGAAATATTGGGCACACATATTGGTGGAAGCAACATGGGCCTACAATACCATTTGGAAGACAACCACAGGGTTCACTCCTTATGAATTCATCTATGGGAAGAAATATTTGATTTCCATTGAGTTTGAGTACAACACCCTAAGGATGGTAGCTGAGTTAGACCTAGAAATCACAAAGGCCCAACAAGCAAGGTCATTGCAGTTAAATGGTTTGGATGAGATTAGGATGCAGGAACTCCTTCACATAAAAGAAATTCAGTTTCAAAGGAAGGTTTGGCATGATAGGAACATTAAGGATAATACCTTTCAAGAAGGAGATTGGGCACTTCTCTATGACTCAAGGTTCAAGGACTTCAAATGAAAATTAATGACAATATGGTTGGGACCTTACAAAATGGAAAAATTCTATGATAATGGCATGGTTCAGATCAGAAACATATATGAGGAGGGGATCCCCCTTCTTGTCAATGGGTATAGGCTCAAAGTATACAAGAAGCCCATATCTAGGGTTGAGTTTATAAATTCTATAAATAGGGAGGTCTATGTCATTGGAAGCTCCATAGTTTCCAGTGCCTCCCCCTCCTAGGAAAAAAAAATAAAAATAAAAATAAATAATAAAAATGCATGGCTGAAAACCCCTCTAAGGCACTGAAGGCCAACTCTAGGGTTGAAAACCTCCAAGAGGCTGCCCTGGAGAAAAAATAAGGAAAAAACAAAGGAATAAAATTTCCCTGGGTGAAAACCTCCTTGAGGAACCCAAGGTAGGCTTGTGGGTTGAAAAAATTTGTGGAGAAAACCCACCTATCCTCAAAAAAAAAAACATAAAATTAAAAAAGAAAAGAAAAAAGAAAAAGAAATATCACACCTATGCACTCACTTATTTCTAGTTTCCAAGTTGCTGATGAAAGGTGGTTTTAGACACAGACGAGAAATTTTCTTCCTATATTCTCTCTCCCCTCTACCTACCTACTCCATAAGAAACTCCAGCATGAATCTATGCACCCATTTATCCCTTCAAGTAAGCAGAAAACCCATTTTTTTCTCATGTTTGTAATTGCTACATGATGTACTAACTGCTACAGATTACCTGTAGTGCTACAGGAAACCTTGTAACTACTACATGAAACTCATTTGTGAGAAAGGAAGATCTCTCAAGGGCATGTAAATTTCAAGAAAAAAAATGAAAATGGATTTTTTTTTCCTATACCTACCACTCCTAACTCTCACTGCACTCCATGCATAAGTACTCACTCTCTAAAACTTATTTTTCACCACTAGCAGCTAGGTTACCTATATGTGGACATGGGACCTCTACCCTCACCTATCCATAACTCCATTCACTCCATAGCTCCATCCCTAACCTCCATACACCATTTCCCTTTATTTCTAAGCAACCTATAACTCCAATGAAGCAGATAAGGTTCTGCTACATAAAGTTGATTACTTCCTGTAAAAATCTTGTACATAGCACAACAAGGTCAAAACATGAGAAGAAATGGATGAAATGGATTCAAAGTACCACCAGTAGATTCCAATATGATGATCACACTAGCAAGATCACCTAAGTACCTTCATGGAGCACCTAAAAAAAGAAAAATCAAATAAAAAGGTTAAGCATCTCACTAAGAAATAAGTTTCTCACTCAGAACATGTATAAAAAAACACAAAAAAAGGAAAAATAGTCATGGATATCACCAAACTCTAGCTCCCTACATCATATGATGTATGCCACTCATAAAAAAAAATTAGGCTAGGTATGGCCCTTCACCCTCTCGCTATTCACTCAGTTGACCAAAATTAATTCATGTTGAGAATTAGAGATTAACAAGGCGAAAAGGTGGCTAGTTAAATTGGCCACCCTTGTGAAGTTAAATTGAACGAGAAGTTGAGTGTGCATTCCACCTAGGCAAGTAAAATCAATTAAGGGGGATTTCACAAGGACATGGAGGTGATTATGAGGCAGCGGCAATGATTAAGTGGAGTGGGGCCAACGGTCCAGAAGAGGAAAACCTGTGCCACAGTCCAAGTCATCACTCCACTCCAAATTCGGTTAATTTTACATAAAGGGAAATTTTGGCTCATTCTTCTCATTTCATTTACAATTTTGGGAGAAGTGGAAGGAAGGAAATTCAGAGGAGACATCAAAAAACATTGCACCAATACCGATTTTGTATGAAAACCTTGTGCTATAGGAAACTGTGGATGTTATAGGAAACTTCAAAGAAGGTTAAACAATGAGAAAATTTGAAAAAAAGAGACACTCATATGTGGTATTAACTCCTAATAACACCATCTCCCATGAAAAAAAAGACACCAGAGGTTAGAGGTAAGTGGTTGCCACTCCCCAAAGTTGTGAATTTTCCATGAAATTCATACACAGTAAGCAATAATTTAGGAATTAATTATTAAGTGGTTGAATCGAGGTAGTCTGAGTTTATTTAAAGCTATAATCTCTAAGGACACACTTCACCAATAAATCTCAGACAAAATAATCCAACCACCTTCCTAACAAAGGAGAAGAAGGAAGAAAAGGCAGGTGATGAGGAAATATTATACCATATTCTAGGCATTGATATCTCTCCTCAATAGACCAACATATCACCTCAGATAACAGAGAAAGAAGTGGTTTCTACCTTAGCCACTTTGAGCACACCATTGAAGGTCAAGAGAAAAACACAAACACCCATGTACTTGAGGACTAGAAAGAGTGACAGGGTAAGGTAGGGGGGGCATGAACTCCAACTAAAATCCCAATAACAATTGATGAGTCACCTAAAAAGGATGATGAGTTAAGGTTAGAATAAGGGAAATCTCAAGAGTTCACCTCACCTAAGAGTACACCCGTGACATGTAGGAGGAAAAATTCATATAGGTTGGCATCCCCTACACATCTACAATCCCCCACAGACCCTCAAAAGATAGAAAATAAAGAAAATCAAGTAAGGGAGGGTTTGCTACCGGAAAAATAGATTTTTCTATAGGAAACTCTGTCTATGCTATAGGAGACTCTAGAAGTACCAAAAACAGAGCAGGAACCCTTGCGGGAGGGAGATAAGGCACCCATGGGTGGGAAAGAGGCCGAAGAATTTGAGAAAGAAGCACAATTTGAAGGGAAAGATTCCAAAGGGGAGGAAGAGAAGGAGAAAAAGGAAGAGCCTACCTCCCCAAAATTTGTCCCTAAATATATATCAATAGTTTCACACCCTAGCCCTCAACCAAGTCTCAGTTATTACTATACATTTATTGAAGAGGGCATAATGATTCTTGAGAAGCATGCAGCCCCCTTATTTTATCGGTTGGAATAGGAAAGAGCACACATTGATCAGTAGATGAAATTTTCTACAACAAAAGGTGTGCATGACATAAGGATCATGGAGGATAATTTCACTGAGCTAGGAAAGAATTTTTCTGATGTTAGACTTAGAGAATCCATGTTGAAAGAGAAACTTGAGGAAACACATGCATAGAATGCAAGATTGCGGAGTCAACTTCAGCAAAAAGACAAAAAAATTTCCACCATCGCAGATTTGTGCATGCAGGCCATCCAACACATATATCAATGAAAATATACCTCAAATAATAGTCGCTGCGATTTAATATTAATACAATAGCCTCTCATGGGTCCTTACCTTTTTAGAACTATAGGAAATTCATTGACTTTTGAAATAATTCCAGCATTGGAGACAAGGCCAAGATGGCAGAATTATACATGCACAATATTATTTTGACATACTTAAACATTGGGGACCCTAACCATACATTCGAAGATATGTAGTTAATGGAATTAGCTTCTTGGATGGTCAACAAGGAAGAAAGAGCAGATGAATTAAATAAGGTGATGGGAAGAGAAAATAGGGATTCTCTACACATAAGTGCAGAATTATGCAACCCTAGGGGAGTCATCGACAATCACCTCATGATAGAGAATGATGACCGCCTTGCAGACAAGTACCCAAGCACACAAACACAATTCATTTCATATTTTGATGATATTTCTAGGATTTTGGGAGATGTATGTGTAATTTCAAGTCAAAGAAGGTGGAATGGCCTTCCTCTGAGTCTCTGAAACATGGAATATCATACCCCACAGAGATTGAGGAGTGCCCTATAAAGGGTATCATTATACAAGAGGGTTATGCAAGCAATGAAAATACAATGGCTTACCTTGAATCTCAGTCCACCTTTGCTACCGGGACTAGGTGAAGGGAAAGAACAAGATGAGGAAAATAGAGAATTGGAGGAGGAAAAAAGGAATGTTGGATTCTACCATCTTGAAGGAACTCCTTCACTTCTTCCTTGGGAGTTCAAAGGGGCCACTGAAGCACTGAAATAAATGAAGAAGGAGGACTAAGTTTCTTAGAGGATGAGAAACCATTTATTAGGGGGGTGATGATGAGAACAATCATTAGGCATAATTGGAGGGGCCAATTATCACCTTTTTAGCCTGATTAGTCTCCATTTATCACATTTAATTAGATTATGGTTATATTTTTCTTAGTGTATATGGTGATTAAGGGTTTTCACACTTCGAATGCCTAATATGGGTTAAATGCAAGATAATCATGAAGATATTCCATTTTTGTTGAATATTTTGCAATCAAATCTCATAGTAGACAACAAGGAGTGATTATAGGAGGGTTTTCCACCTCCTTAACTCCTAAAGGCAACCAAGGGATCCTCGAGATTCCCTCCAACAACTCAAAATCAAAGGCATCCAAGCAAGTGGAAGATCAAGTGCACCAAATCTCCACTTCTCTTGCAGATAAAGGGGTGATCCAGGTGGATATTGGTGGTCAACCGCCTATTCCACTTGGTGCCCCACCATTGTCTCTTTTAGTTTTTCAGTTTCGACACAACTTACTATTTTTAGCAGTTTTTCGGGTCCTGAACTTCTGGAGCCATTTTGAGGCCCTAAACGACGCTTTTTGGGAAAACGGAGAGCAACATGTGTCCACGGACTTATCTTTTTCATTCAAAATTTTTATTCCTCGGATAGATCTTTCTAATGAGGTATGGTACGCATCAAACAGAGATCGTATGCCAAAGTTACGCCCCTGGGAAGTTGAAACACCAATTTACCCAAACGGGGCCCATAGTTTTGGCGCTTCATCTCCTAGGGTTAGGAAGCCCTTGGCCGCGTAGGAATTTGAACATTTATTTTTTAATAATAAGCAGGCCCTCAAGCCTCATTGTGGCATACGCCCGCAGGCCTATAGGCTGATCTCCTTCGTAGATAGCCAGGAGGAACTCAGCCAGCCTTATTTCCATTCCCTGCCCCAGGCAGGCACCCCGCTCTCTTGACATTAATGTATACTCAAGTGTTATTTCCACTGCATCTTTGTATTTATGGTTATATGTTTATTCTGTTGTGTTCTTGCATAAATCCGGATCAGTGGTATCAGAGCAGTCTGATTTTTCTCGATCCTTCTTTGCATGTCCCCAATGAGGTCGGGGTATAAGGAACTAGGGCTCGATCTGGTGGAACCTTTGCAAGATCAGCCTCGCAAACCTCGACGGATGCCCATGGGGGACGAAAAGAAATATGAGGGAGCAGGAGATCCTATCAAAATATTGCTCTAGGAGGCCCTCGAAAAACAAAGGAATGCGATGATGGATAACTTTGCTCAGATCCTTCAACGGCTACCCACCGACGGCGCATCTGCATCCAGCAGCCACTCTGGAGGCGCAACTCCTTTTAAGGTACAAGTAAATTTTGATATTCCCATATTTGAGGGTCAAATAGACGCAGATGCCGTAGATAGATGGTTGAATCTGTTAGAAGGATATTTCTCGGTTCATGACTTTTCAGACCGGGAGAAGATTATTTTTACACTCCTCAAAGCTACCCCCCATGTCAAGGACTGGTGGGAAACCTACTATGAGAACAAGGACCAGAAAGAACCCTCTGTTTTCGGCCGTACCAACTGGGAATTATTTTTAGACACCATCAAGGGAATAGCATTATCCCATGTGGGGAGTTGCGGAGGACAAGCACATAATGCGACCACTACAGCAATGTTAAAAGGGATCAAGATGTGCATGAGTTGACGAATCTGTTCCATACCCTATACAAAAAGTTGGGTATCAAAGATTCAGAGAAACATCAGGTGCTAAATTATCACAGTTGTCTCCACAAATACATTCAGGAGGAAATGGAGTTCCTCAACATATCCTCGCTTGGTACGGCACATCGATATGCTGCCAAGATTAAGCAGAAATTAAAACAGAAGAAGCGAGACTTTGGATCTGCGCATCAAAATCAAGGGAAAGGTGCTCCCAAACCATATAAAAAAGGACAGAGCCAAGCCATGGTGGCTCAATACAACCTGTCAAAGCCACTAGCAAAGAACAACACAACAAAGCTAAAGAAGGACATGGGAAAGTGGTGTGAGTTCATTAATAGCTCCACTCACAACACAAGTGAGTATCGGCTGCCAGCTATGGTGGCTTGGATGAGGATTACAGGCCGTATTCCCATCAATCTGGACCCAAACTCTTAACTCTATGGAACAAAAATGAAAAAATTGATGTGGAGCCCACCGCTAACAAGCATACCAAGGTGATCGTGTATGAGGAACCGGAAGATCCAGAGGAGGAGGAACGTCTCTTCCACTCCCAGATGTGGGTAAAGGGCTCCCCAGTACAGTTCATTGTCGACAATGGGAGCCAAAAGAACCTCATTTCAGCAGACGCCATGAAGTGGTTGGGCTTGCCGACCACAGCTCACCCACATCCATACACCATCGGGTGGCTTCACCAAGGACGAGATCTCCGCGTCAGCCGGCAGTGTCGCCTTCCCTATAGCATCAAGCCCTTCACGGATGAGGTATTATGTGACGTTGCTCCTATTGATGTTTCTGATATATTATTAGGACAACCATACTTGTGGAAGCGTCATGCTGTGTATGAGTCTCGACCTCGTGCTGTTATTGTTACTTTGGGAAAAAAGTTGTATAGGATACCATAGGTACCACCTCCTGCCACTATCTCTTTGGTTACTGCAAACAAATGCAGTAAGCTCATTTCCCAAACCAGGAAATTCATTTTCCTGATGATCCGCCCCCAGGGAAAGAAGAAGATTGTGGCCACGACCTCCAGATAGGGCTCCTCTGCACGACATCAACAAATGGATAAGGTTGTGGAGGAGTACGGGGAAATATTCACCTCACCCACAGTGGTTCCTCTGCACTGTTAGGTCAAGCACCCGATTTATCTGACCCCAGGTGTGCCACTACCCAATGGACCGATCTATCGGTGCTATGTTCTGGAGAATGATGAAATCAAGAGGCAGATTCAGGATCTGTTGCAGAAAGGTCACATCAGACCAAGTTCATCACCCTGTGGGAGCCCAATCGTGTTGGTACAGAAGAAGGATGGAACGTGGAGACTCTGTATTGACTATCGAGTGCTAAACAAGATCACTGTCTGGAATAGGTACCCAATCCCATGGATTGATGACCTTCTGGACCAACTCAAAGGTGAAAAATATTTCAGCAAGATCGACCTCAAGTTTGGGTATCACCAAGTACCAATTGAACCCTTTGATGTGTGGAAGACTGCCTTCAAAGCCAAGGAAGGCCTTTTCGAATGGCTGGTCATGCCTTTCGGGTTAACGAATGCTCCCACAACCTTCATGAGGATGATGGATGGCATCTTGCGGCCATTCACCAACTCATTTGTAGTGGTGTACTTGGATGAAATTCTGATCTTCAACCAGACTTGGGAAGATCACCTTCACCACATTCGACAAGTCCTCCAAACACTGTAGCAACACAAGTTGTGTGCCAATTTGGAGAAGTGCACGTTTGGCATGACCCAGGTTCAATATCTGGGATACATTATTGATGAAATGGGGGTGCATGTGGATCCAGCCAAGATCCAAGTCATTTGGGATTGGCCAGCCCCAACCACTATAACAGAGCTTCGCAGCTTTCTGGGTCTTGCTAATTTCTACCATAGATTCGTGTTGGGATTCTCTCATATCACTTGGCCCTTGAGTCAAGTCACCAAGGGAGGAGTGAGAGAAAAATTCTTTTGGTCAGAACCTCAATATAAGGCGTTCACAGAATTGAAAAATCGCCTCTGTTCTACCACAGTACTCACATTACCAGACTTGCAACAACCATTTCAGATCAATACAGATGCCTTTGACTATGCTATTGGGGCAGTTCTTACTCAACAGGGACATCCAGTGGCATATCACAGTGAGACATTGTCTGACATAGTTCACAAGTATCCCACTTATGACAAAGAAATGTATTCCATTGTGCAAGCTTGTCGACAATGGAAGCATTACATTTTGGGGAAGGAAACAATCATCCACATAAACCACCAGCCCCTGCAGTTCATACAGACACAAGGGAAGTTGCAAAAATATCACCATCAGAAGTGGTCCACATATCTGCAACAATTTCATTTGAACATCAAGTACAAGAAGGGTAGCACCAATAATGTTGCAGACTGCCTCAGCCGACCATCGATCATGGTGCTCACCACCGTGCTCAACTCTTGTGGGCACGAGACTTCTGATTGGCCACTTCTCTATGAGAGTGACCCAGAATTCAGCCACACTTAGAAGGCACTCTTGGGGGTACGCAAGTTCCAAATTTTCACCTCCAAGATGCACTTTTATGTCACATGGGACACCTTTGTGTTCCTTCAAGTGAGGGTGCCAAGAGGATATGGGAAGCACACTACAGTCAAGTCGTTGGGCATTTTGGGGTCGCAAAAATAGTAGCAATACTGCAGAAGTATTTCTATTGGTCGAACCTTCGAAAGGATGTAGAGAAGCACATCAGATCCTGCACTGTTTGTGCCATTGCCAAACCGACCATCAAGAAGCAAGGCCTATATACTCCACTACCTACCCCTATTCGACCTTGGGAATCCATCTCCATGGATTACATGTCGGGCCTGCCTTCTACTAAGAATGGAAATGACTGTGTTTTCGTGGTCGTTGACAGCTTCTTGAAGATGGCCATTATGGCGGCTTGTAAGAAGAATATCACAACAGAAGCCACTGCTAAAATATTCTTTAAACGAGTGTGGGTGAACTTTGGGATCCCATAGTCTATCATATCAGATCGAGATAGCAGGTTCCTCAGCACATTTTTGTCTAGCCTCTGGTCAATGTTGTACACAAAGCTCACCAAGTCCACAACTTTCCATCCCCAAACAGATGGCCAGACAGAGGTCGTCAACAGAATGATTGTACACATTCTGTGCATGTACAATTAAAAGCATCCATGCACATGGGACGAGAGCCTCCCCTATGTACAACATAGTTATAACCGAGCTCTCCACAATTCAATTGGCCATAGCCCCTTTCAGGTGGGCTTGGGATTCTAGCCACTATGTCCCATTGACGTAGCCATGCCATTTGCAGCTTCTCAAGCCGATTTAGCTCATGTCCACTCTGAAGTTTACAAAGCAAGTAGCTTCATCGAGTGCATTCAACACATCCACCAATAGGTTCATGATATATTGGACAGAGCCAATGCAAAGTACAAGCAACGCCATGATCAACACCGGGTGCCACACAACTTCCAGGTGGGTGAAAAAGTATCGCTACATTTGCAGAAGGAGCGCCTCACTGGACCCCACCGCAAGCTTCGCCCACTCCGATACAGGCTGTACACCATCACCAAGGCTATAGGGAACAATGCCTTTGAGCTCAGTATTCCACCATTCCTTTGTCTACACCTAGTCTTCAATGTGGATCGCCTTCGTCCTTACTTCCCACCTCTACTGGACACCTCGGACATTGCAGAACAAATCACACGAACAGAGTTAAACCCAGACTGCATGGAACAGGCCACCATAGATTGTATCATGGACATGCAAATCAAGAACATTTGCCAATAGAATATCCAACTGTATCGGGTTGTCAAAGCTGGCCAACTCCTGCACCAAGGAAAGTGGTTCACCATGGACCAAGTTCAGCAGAAATTTCCTCATCTCATGGAGGAACTTAACGCAATGGGGACCATTGCTTCCTAAGGGGGGAGGAATGATCCAGGTGGATATTGGTGGTCACCCACCTATTCCACTTGGGGCTCCACCATTGTCTATTTCAGTTTTTTAGTTTCGGCACAATTTACTATTTTTAGCAGTTTTTCGGGTCCTAAACTTCTGGAGCCGTTTTGAGGCCCTAAACGACGTTTTTTGGGAAAACCGGGAGCAACGTGTCCACGGATTCATTCAAAACTTATATTCAGATAGATCTTTTTAAATAGGTATACATGCCAGCGGGAGACTGTATCCCAAGTTACTTCTTGGGAAGTTGGCATGGAAACACCAATTTATTTTCAGAAATTTTATCTAGTTTAGGTTAGGTTGCTTAGGAATTCCATTGCTGCCCAAATAAATTGCAACTGCCAGATCGTAGTCGCCACATCTCTTCTCATAGATACTGCCATGTTTCTAGCTAGTTTTATTTCCATTCTGTCTGCAAGCAAATTTCAGTTCTTTGATATTAATGAAATGAACTGTTATTTCCACTGCATCTCTGTATTTATGGTTATATGTTTATTCTGTTGAATTCCTTCATAAATCCGGATCAGGATTTATGCAGGAATGCAACAGAATAAACATATAACCATAAATGCAGAGATTGATTTCATTAATATCAAAGAACTGAAATTTTCTTACAGACAGAATGGAAATAAAACTAGCTAGGGCGCTGGTAGCTATCTCTGAGAAGATATGTGGTAGCTACAGGCCTCTAAACTGAGTTAAAATGAGGCTCGAGGGCCTATTTATTATTTAGAAATAATGGGAAATCCTAAACAGCCAAAACCCTAACCCTAAGAGATGAAGCGCCAAAACTATGGGCCCCGTTTGGGTAAATTGGTGTTTCAACTTCCCAGGGTCGTAACTTTGGCATACGATCTCCGTTTGATGTGTACCATACCTCGTTAGAAATATATTTTCGAGGACTAAAAATTTTGAATGAGAAACATCAATCCATGGACCCATTTCGCTCTCCTTTTTCCCAAAAAATGTCTTTTAGGGCCTCAAAATAGCTCCGGAAGTTCAGGACCTGAAAAACTGCTAAAAATAGTAAGTTCTGAAACTAAAAAACTGAAAGAGACAATGGTGGGGCCCCAAGTGGAATAGGTGGGTGACCACAAATATCCACCTGGATCAAGGGGACACATCATATACTTTTTTGGGAGCTATTGGTAGCTACCCTTTAGGTTAAATAAGACAGAGAAAGAGCTCATTAGGATTCGAATTTTGTATGAAGCTAGTAGACTCTTAGCTCTTGTGATAGACTTTTTATACTCTCATTGTTCTATAATGAGGCTATTTTTGCAATAAAATGAGTATTCATTTTTTTATTCATTGATTTAGCTTCAGAGGGTTGAGCTTGTGGGTTAGAGCCCAATCCATTTGCCTCAATATCTCTCTCTCTCTCTTGTGTATTTATGTTTATTTTTGTCCCATTGTAGCTCGTTTACTTTATTATTTTTAGTTAGATTTCTTACATTTCATTTTACTATTTTTGGTTTGCTTCCATTTCACATTTTTTGTAGTTAGGCTCTTGTATATCATGGCACAGTAGCATATAAACTTCAAAAGTTATGTGTAAAAGCCTCCCTCTCTCACCTCTTTCATTGGAGCTTGAGGAGGGTAGATTTTCACCACAAACCCAAAAATTTTCTTCAGTTTATGATTTCTTGGAAAAAATAGATAGTTTGTTGTATTTTTCATGAACATGTTGAGAATATTGAGTTATATTTCTATTTTAATGCATAAGTATGTTTTCTTATCAAATTCATCTCATCTTTTCCATCTTGTTCATCATAGATTTGTCATTGTTTATTGCATGAACATGTAGTTTTCTTGCATGCTTGAGTACAGTAGTAGAGGAGGACTCCAAAACATCCCTAGATACATTTCTCACCTTTCACTAGTCTTTCAACACAATTTCCCTCGGGCCTATTTTTGAATTTTCACCACCACACCGAGAACAACCCTAGAAGTGCAAGATGAACTTTTAGAGAAGATGAAAGCTTGGGAAAATAGTTCTAAACTCCATGTTGCACTACTCATATAATTATGGTCATATTTTTGTTGGATTCCTCTTTTGGAGAGGTGTAATATTGATCTAAAGATGATCTTGTTTGGATGAGCAGAACATATTTTGAATATTTTTTCCACAGATGTGCAAGGTTGACCAGATTTGTAATGTAGGCTCACATGCCTAATATATGTGTCACACACCCTTACTGATGAATATAAATTGGAGAGACTTGGAGGCAATTTTATCATCATCCCATCACACATTTCTCATTGTGATCTGATTGGTTCGATAGCCTTTGGAGGCCTCTTCCCTTCACACGTGTGGAGCTGAAGGAGTTTTATTTTGTGGATCTGTTTAGGGCTTAATTGCATAATCATTGAAAAACATTGACCGTGGCCAACCCTTGGCCCTTTGAACTAAAAAATCTGTGAAAATTACAATTTTGAAAGGTTTTACTGTTGGGCATTAAAATCGAGGAAAACAGAGTTGTTTGGACGAATCCTTAATCTGCAACGTTCACTTTCTGTTGTTGTCCTGTGTTGACTTTTATGTGTTTAATTTTTGGTTGACCAACATTGACTTTTGATGAGATGTATTTGAGGGCTTTGGGTGTGGCACTTGGAAGGTTGTTTAATCTAGAAAGGCTTTGCTGGCTGAAGCATGTTGTTGACTATCGTAACACACAATATCTCATATCTTTGCTAGACAAGAAGAATTGTAAATCTGGTCTATATTATTGGTTTGTCTTCTATTGATATATTATTGTGTTCTATCAAAATTTTACATTCATGTTTACCTAATAAATATGGAAGTAAATTTTATTTAAGCATAGAAAACACCATGGTTATCTAAATTTAACATGGAATCGGAGCTAAGGTGAAGACAAATTCCAAGCTAGTGTTAGAAGCAATCACTGAAGAAGAATCCTATCAAGGCCTCCTCAACCTTCAAGGATTTCAAGGCTGATGATAAATTGACTGATAAGTCTGATTATAATGCATGGAATATGTCCTTGGATCTGGTACTAGAAGATCAAAATGTCATGGACTATGTGCAGGAGGAAGATTCAAGAGCCTCCATCAAATGCAGCTACTGCCACAAAGACAAAGTATAGAAAATGGGAAATCAAATAAAAAATGATTATCCGAGATTCTATTCATAAGCACTTGGTTTATTACATTTTTGAGCTAAACACATCTAAATAGATGTATGTAAATCTGGTTAGCATGTTCAGGGCTAGAAATTCTAATCAAATCGTTTTCTTCAAGAACCAATTGAAGAATATCAACAAGCAAAAATATGAATCCATTAAATCTTATTTTATGAGGCTCACTCCCCCGTGATTGGTACATATTCCATACTACTATTCTTAATAATAATGTGATTCCTGATTTGGATGAAATATTGATGAGATGTACTCAAAAGGAAACAAGAATGATGGAGAGAGATTATCCCTCTAATGGAAATGGAAGTGACCCTACTGCCTTCACCACTCATGCAAAGAAGAAAAAATATGGTGGCCCAAGAATAAAAACCATGTAAGAGCAGGGCCCAAAGGAAGGAAGGGAATATGTTACACTTGTAACAAGATTGGTCACTATGCAAGAGAGTTCCCTAATAGAAGGGACTCTCTTGAGGATTATGACAACAACAACTTCAGGGGGAATAACAATCAAATGAACAATAGGTTCAAAGGAAAAAGGAATCCTCCCTCTAATCGTAGTGGAAATGGGAAACCTTTCAAGGGGTTAAGAAATTTCGGGTGAAATGAGTCTAATGTTGTTGATAATAAGATAAATGAATTTATTCTTGTATCTTCCCTATATGTTGCATCTCCTCCCGACACCCTATATATCTGGTTGATTAATAGTGGTGCTTCTAGGCACCTCACTGGTTATAAAGAAGCCCTCTCTGATTTAATTGAGAAGGATACTAATCTTGAAATTATCCTTGGAGATAATTCCACCCATCTCATGAAAGGGATAGGGATTGTGACCCTTCATCTATCTCAAGTTCAAGTCCTTCGTTTAGAATGTGTGTTTTACATACCTGATTTGAAGAAGAACCTTGTGTCTATTTCGTCAATGGAAGACAAAGGGTTCAAGGTGGTATCCGTTGATGGAAAGGTATGCATATGGAGAAAGAAATTAAAGGAAGCTCTTACCATTTTTTTTAGATTTGATACACTCTCCCAGGTTGGAGGAAGTCCATTAGGGACTATGTCATGTAATACAACTCTTAAAACAAATTTATGGCACCAGATATTTTCACACCTTCACTACAAATCCCTTCTTGAAGCAAGAAAGGTGGTGACAGTGATGCCTTAATTTAAAGACGATCATGAAGGTATATGTTAGGGTTGTGTCGAAGGGAAGCATACAAAGGGACCATTCTCCTAAAGTGTCACAAAGACAACTGATATCTTGGAGTTGATACATTCTAATTTATCAAGTATGCTACTCGTGACATCCTTAGGAGGATGTTCCTATTACATGAATTTTAAAGATGAATTTTCCCGCAAGACCTAGATATATCTTTTGAGGAAGAAGGACGAAGCATTCAAATGGTTTCGTACCTTCAAGGCCTTGGTGGAAAATCAAACCGAGAAGAAAATGAAAGTTTTGAGGACTGATAATTGGACCGAATATAAGTCAAATGAGTTTAATGAATTTTGTAGAGAACCCTATATTAAGAGGGAGACCACAACTTCATACACTCTTGAGAAAAATGGTGTTGCTGAAAGAAAGAAAATGACTATTGTGGAAGTTTCTCGCGCCATGCTATGTGACCAAGGTCTTTCAAAGTTTCTATGGGGAGAAGCTATGAACACTGTTGTGTACATTCAAAATAGATGCCTAAATTCTGCTATGGACTCCAAAAACCCCAAAGAAGTATTCTCTGGTAAGAAAATTGATGTTTCATTTAGAGTTTTTGGTTGTCCTGATTACTTTCATGTTCTGGAAGAAAAGAGAAGCAACCTCAATGCTTCTAGAAAGAAGGGAATGTTTTTGGGCTATAGTGAAACTTCGAAGGAATATAGCATCTATGTTCCTGGTCAAAGATAAGTAGAGATATGCCACGATATCACCTTCGATGAAGATTATACCCTCAATAAAGTGAGAAATATTCCTAGCTCCAAGGAAGACAAAGAAGATGAAGAAGTAGGGTATATGGAAGATCTGAAAGATGAACTGATGCCTAATGTTGAAGTGCCTATGGATCATATTTATCCACCTCCTTCAAATAATATAAGACCCTCATGGCTCAAGGATACTCTCGCAGATGCTGAGAGATATATTTTCCCAAGGGGGACATTCTATGAAAGAAAGTAGCTAAAGAGATTCCAATGGTATCTAGCAGCAAAGAGTACGATTATACAATTTAAGCCTCGATCACTTGAATAATTCATAAAGCATTAAGTTTGGAAGGATTATATTCATGAAGAATATGAATCCATTATGAAAAATAATGTCTAGGATTTGGTCCCGATATTGAAGGAAAAATCTTTTGTCACCTCAAAATGGATCTATAAGTTAAAGCATGGATATGATGGTAGTGCTGAAAAGTACAAGGCAAGATTTGTTGTCCGAGGCTTCTCTGAAAAAGAACGCATAGATTATGATGATATATTTTCACCTGTGGCCCGTTATACCACCATTTGATCTATCATTTACTTTACTGCAATGCAAGGATGGATTCTCCATCAAATGGATGTGAAGACCTCTTTTTTGCATGGTTCTATAATGGAAGAGGTGTATGTGGCCAACCTCTGGGGTTCAAAGTACAAGATAGATATACCTATGTAGGTAGGTTGAAGAAATCCCTATATGGGTTGAAGCAAGCCCCTAGGGCTTGGTATGAGAGGATAGATAGCTACTTGATGAAGTTGGGCTTCACTCGAAGTAATGTTGATCCAAACCTTTAATTTAAGGATGATAGAGAAAGGCCTCTCATTCTAGTTCTCTATGTGGAAAATCTCTTCTTGACTAGTGTTGAATCATTCATCAATTTAAGAGGGAACTAGCTTTTGAGTTTGAGATGAAAGACCTAGGACTGATGCACTATTTTTGGAGGTCTCGTAGAGGCCAGACGATATTTTCCTTTCTCAAGGAAAATAGTTGTGAAGCTGCTGGAGAGATTTGGTATGGTGACTGTAAGTCTGTGTTGACACCGATGGAACTCAACTTTAAGAAATTCTATGGAAATGTTATTGGGCCCATGCTGGAAAATCCTACCAAGTATTGACAACTCATGGGGGCCCTTATGTTCCTAGTGAAATCCCGTCTAGATGTATGTTTTGTCGTGAACACTTTGAGTCAACATATGGTTTATCCTCATCACATTCACTGGATTGGTGCCAAGAATCTATTGAGATATCTTCGCAGCATAATAAACCACGGGCTACGATACATTGTCGGGAGTTTGAGACTCCATGGATATACTAATGTCGATTGAGCTGGCAGTGTGGTGGATCACAAGAGCACATATGGATGTCTCTTCACCTCGGGTTCTACTTCGATATCTTGGATGAGCAGGAAGAAGAATTTGGTGGCTTTGAGCACCGTTGAGGCCAAATACATTACGACAAGTATGGCCTATTGTGAAGCTACATGGTTGTGAAAGCTCTTTAGTGAGATGTTTTGGCATGTGCTAGATACCACCATTATTCTTTGTGATAACGAGAGTGAGATTCATCTTTCTAAGAATCCCATGTTTCATGATCGATCCAAGCATTTTTATATAAGGTACCACTTTATCTAGGATATGGTATAGCGAGGTGATGTAAGGCTCAATCATATAGGAATTGATGATCAGGTTACAGATATTATCACGAAGTCCCTGGGGAAGGTCAAGTTCCTAATCTTTCGTGAGAAGCTTGGAATCGTGGAAAGATCCTATTCTGAGGGTCCTTCTTGAGTTGGACTATGAACTCTGGGAGCTCCAAGGTACTTGGGGATAACTTCTTGGAGCTATAATCACACACGAGGCTAGGCTTGTTGAACCTTGTTGTGCTTCTGCCCCACCATTATGATATTGAGTTGGTTCACCTCTCTTTGATCTGTGCCCCGAACGCATCCTACCCATGGAGTTTCAGGCTCATGGGAAGTACCTCTAATTTTGACAATGAGGAGGGAAATGTGGATAGAGACCAATAGCAAGACCAATGGATGCATCGTAGATTTCCATAATCTCTATTTCTAGGATGGCACGTGTCCAAAACCTTGATCTGGGATCAATTCTGATGAGGTTCTTACCTCTAAAATTACTTTAGATTAGTAAAATAACTTCGGGTTGGTATGAGACTCTGAGTCCAAGAAAGGTTTTATCCTCTAAGCTGACTTTGAGTCAAATGAGTGTGATGTCTTTGTGAATTGTCTTTTTTTTTCTATCTGAAAACATGAGCTAGAAAATAAAGTTACGATAGGATGACACACGATGTTGGGTGAATGTACACTATGGTACTGTTAGATGGCACTTGTGGATAGATGGGGTTCTCCCTAGTTGAGAGGGAGTGTTAATTTTGGAAAACTAGGTCAAAAATCCATGTTCCACTGCTCATATGATGATGGTCATATTTTTATTGGATTCCTCTTTCAGAGAGGTGCAATATTGATCTAAATATCATCTTGTTTGGATTAGGAGAACATATATTTTGAATCCATTTTCGACACATGTACAAGGTTGGCCAGATTTGTAATCTAGGCTCACATTCCTAATAGATGTGTCACACACCCTCACTGATGAATATAAATTGGAGGTACTTGGAGGAAATTTTATCATCATCTTATCCCACATCTCTCATTGTGATCTGATTGGTTCGATAGCCTTTGGAGGCCTCTTCCCTTCACACATGCAGAGGTGAAGGAGCTATTTTCTGTGGATCTTTTTAGGGCTAAATTGTAAAATCGTCGACCGTGTTCAACCCTTGGCCGTTTGGCCTCAAAATGCTGCCAAAATTTCACTTTTGAGACACCACACTACTAGGCATAAAATCAAGGAAAACAAAACTGTTTGACCAAATCCCTAATCTATAGTGTTGACTTTATGTTGTTGTCTTGTGTTGACTTTTTTGCATTCACTTTTTGGTTGACCAGTGTCGACTTTTGATGAGCTATATTTGAGGGTTGTGGGTGTGCCACTTGGAAGGTTATATGATATAGAACAGATTTTCTGGCTGAAGCATCTTGTTGACTTCCATAATGCAAAATATCACATATATTTGCTCGACAAGAAGAATTGTAAATCTGATCTATATTATTGGCTTGTCTTCTATTGATCTATTATTGTGTTCTATCAACATTTTACTTTCATGTTTACTTAAGAAAGGTCAAAGTAAATTTTCTTTAAGCATAGAACACACCATGGTTATATAAATTTAACATGGAATCAAAGCTAAGGTGAAGACAAACTCCATGCTAGTGTTAGAAGAAATCACTGAAGAATGAATCCTATCAAGGACAGATGGCCTCCTCAACCTTCAAGGCATGGATAATTTTAAGGATGGAAAATTATCTTGAAGTTTAAAATATTCGCGAATTTCACTGGTCCCTAATATGTGAACTATAAAATTTTATTGATATGTTTGTAAAACTATACAAATTTATAATGATTTTATATATAGTCTCCATATAATGTTGGCTATTTTTAAGGTAAAATAATTTTATATTGTAAAATTTGGGCGAATCATTTTTACAAAAAAATGGAAATTGGCGAATCTTTTTTTTGGAAAAACCATGGAAAATTAGCCCACCTGCGAATATTAGCCCCTAAAATTTTGCATGCTTCAAGGGTTTCAAGGCTGATGATAAATTGACTGATAAGTCTGATTATCATGCATGTAATATGTCCTTGGATTTGGTACTATAATATCAAGATGTCATGGACTATGTTGAGGGGAATATTCAAGAGCCTCCATCAAATGTAGTTTCTGCCACAAAGATGAAGTATAGAAAAGGGGAAATCAAAGAAAAAATGATTATCCAAGATTCTATTCATAAGCACTTGGTTTCTTACATTTCTGAGCTTCACACATCTAAAGAGATGTACTATAAGCTAGTTAACATGTTCAGGGCTAGAAATTATAATCAAATCCTTTTCTTCAAGAATCAATTGAAGAATATCAAGAAGGGAAAAGATGAATCCATTCAATATTATTTTATGAGGCTCACTGAAATCAAGAAGAACCTCCTAGATATTGGGGAAGCAATATATAATCGAGAGATGATTCTTATTGTGCTTGGAGGTCTCCCCCATGATCGGGATGTATTCAATACTACTATTCTTAATAATAATAATATGATTCTTGATTTTGATGAAATATTAATGAGATGCATTCAAGAGGAAACAAGAATTATGGAGAGATATTATCCCTCTAATGGAAATGGAAGTGACCCTACTACCTTTGCTGCTCATGAAAATGAGAAAAAAAATGGTGGCCTGAGAAATCAAAACCATGGAAGAAAGGGGCCCAAAGGAAGGAAGGGAAGATGTTACACTTGGAATAAGACTAGTCACTATGAAAGAGAGTTCCCTAACAGAAGGGACTCTCCCACAGATGATGAAACAAAAACTCCAGGGGGGATAAAAATCAAATGAACAACAAGTTCAAAGGCAAAAGGAAGGATCCCTATGATCATAGTGGAAATGGGCAACCTTTCAAGAGGTCAATAAATTATGGGTACGATGATTCTAATGTTGTTGATAATAAGAGAAATGAATTTATTCTTGTATCTTCCCTCTCTAATGCATCTCCACCTAACACCCTGGATATCTGGTTTATTGATAGTCGTTCTTGAAGGCACCTCATTGGTTATAAAGAAGCCCTCTCTGATTTAATTGAGAAGGATACTAATCTGGAAAATATCCTTGGAGATAATGCCACCTATCCTGTGAAAGGGACAAGGACTGTTACCATTCCTCTATCTCAAGGTCAAGTCCTCTGTTTACAAGAAGTGTTGTACATACCTGATTTGAAGAAGAACCTTGTGTCTATTAAGGAAATGGAAGACAAAGGGTTCAATATGGCATTCATTGATGGAAAGGTACACGTCTGGAAGAAGAACTTCAAGGAAGCTATTACTTTTGGTTTTAGAGTTGATGCACTCTACCAGGTTGGACGAATAACATTAGGGGATATGTCATGTGATACAACTCTTCAAACAAAGTTATGGCAGCAGAGGTTCACACACATTAATTACAAAGCCCTTCCCAAAGCAAGAAATGTGGTGAAAGGGATGCCAGAATTTAAAGATGATCATGAAGGTATATGTCAATTTTGTGACAAAGGGAATCATATAAGGGGACCATTCCCCTCAAGTGTCACAAAGACAACTGATATCTTGCAACTGATACATTGTGATTTATCTGGTATGCTTCCTATGACATCCTTGGGAGGATGTTCCTATTACATGAATTTTATAGATGACTTCTCCTGTAAGACATATATATTTCTTTAAGAATAAGGACGAAGCATTCAAATGGTTTTGTACCTTCAAGACCCTGGTGGAAAATCAAACCGAGAAGAAAATCAAAGTTTTGAGGACTAACAATGGGATCGAGTATGATTCAAATGAGTTTAATCACATTTGTAGAGAAGCTGGCATTAAGAGGGAGACCACAGCTACATACACTCCTGAGAAAAATGGTGTTGCTGAAAGAAATAACATTACTATTGTGGAAGTTTCTCGTGCCATGCTATGTGACCAAGGTCTTCTAAATTTTCTATGGGGAGAAGCTACGAACATTGTTGTGTACGTTCAAAAAAAAATCCCGCATTCTGCTCTGGACTCCAAAACTCTCGATGAAGTATTCTTTGGTAAGAAACCTAATGTTTCTCATTTTATATTTTTTGGTTGTCCTGTTTAATTTCATATGTCGAAGGAAAAGAGAAGCATGATGGATTCTTCTGGAAAGAACGGAATGTTTGTGGGCTACAGTGAAACGTCGAAGGCATATATAATCTATATGCATGGTCAAAGAGAAGTGGATATATGCCACAATGTCACCTTCGATGAAGATGTTACCCTCAAGAAAGTGAGAAATCTTCCTAGCTCCAAGGAAGACAAAGAAGATGAAGAAGTAGGGAAGCTGGAAGAGCCGAAGGATGAAATGATGCCCAATGTTGAAGGACCTATGGATCTTCTTAATCCACCTCCTTCAAATAAGATAAGACCCTCATGGCTTAGGGATACTCTCACAGATGCTGAGAGACATATTTCCCCAAGGGGGACATTATTTTAAAGCAAGTAGTCGAATAGATACAAAGGGTATCTAGCAACCATGAATACGATTGTACAATCTAAGCCTAGATCATTTGAACAAGTCGTAAGGCATCATGTTTGGAAGGGTGCTATGCATGAAGAATATGCGTCCATTATGAAAAATGGTGTCTGGGAAGTGGTCCTGAGACCGGAGGTCAAATATGTTGTCACCTTGAAATGGCTCTATAAGATCAAGCATGGATCTGATAGTAGTGTTGAAAATTACAAGGCAAGATTTGTTTCTCGAGGCTTCTCTCAAAAATAAGGCATAGATTATGATGATATATTTGGACCTGTGGCCCACTATACCACCATCTGATCTATCACTTCTCTTGCTACAACGTAAGGATGGAGTCTCCATCAAACGGATGTGAATATCACTTTTCTGCATGGTTATATAAAGGAAGAGGTGTATGTGAAGCAACTTGTGGGGTTCGAAGTCTGAGATAAAGAAACCTATGTATGCAGGTTCAAGAAAGCCCTATATGGGTTGAGGTAAGCCCCCAAGGCTTGGTACGAGAGCATAGATAGCTACTTGATGAACCTGGTCTTCCCTCGAAGTAATGTTGATCCAAAGCTTTACTTTAAGGTTGATAGAGAAAGGCCTCTCATTCTGGTTCTCTATGTGGATAATTTCTACCTGAAAGGTGCTGACCCTCTCATTCACTAGTGTAAGAGGGATCTAGCTTCTGAGTTTAAGATGAAATACCTAGGATTGATGCACTATTTCCTAGGCTTGGAGGTCTGGCAGAGGCCAAGCGAGATTTTCCTTTCTCAAGGAAAATATGTCATGAAGCTGTTGGAGAAATTTGTTAAGGTGGACTGTAAGTCTATGTCGACACCAATGGAAATAAACTTTAAGAAGTTGTGTGGAATATTTCTTTGGCCCATGTTGGCAAATCCTATCGAGTATCGACAACTCACGGGGGCCTTTATGATCCTAGTGAACTCTCGTCCGGACGTATTTTTTGTCATGAACACTTTGAGTCAACATATGGTTGATCCTCATCAAATTCACTATATTGTTGCCAAGAATCTATTTATATATGTTTGGGGCACAATCAATTATGGGTTGAGATAAAATACTAGGAATTCGAGACTCCATGGATATACTGATGTCGATTGGGCTGGTAGTGTGGCTGATCGTAAGAGCACATATGGATGTTGCTTCAACTTGGGTTCTTCTTCGATATCCTGGATGTGCAGGAAGTAGAAGTTGGTGGAAACTAAACCATATGGCATAAGATAACAACAAAGCTATGGGAACAAGCGTGTATTCCATTTTTATGTGTAGTACTAGCATAGTTACATGTAGAGTATTTAATTGTTTTTTTATAACTAAATGATTAAAAAAAATTTAACTTCACCAAAAATTATTATAGCATATATAAGATGCACATCCAATACTATAGATAAATTCTTAAGAAAAAGATAACATGATCTCAAAATCATGATTTTAGAAGGTATTTATAATTGTAATTTAATTCCTGACCTTATTATGTTATCCCAATCCACTATTTAAATTAATAAACCATTCATGTAGAGTGTGGATGCATAATTATGAAGATATCATGTAAACCTGACCTCTACCCATCTCTCCTTTGGGATCCAGGAAGATTTCACACTACTCCCAACCTAGGCTTAGGATTGACATTTGGATGGATTTAAAATCTTTTGATTTCTTTGGATTCTATCTCTTTTATTCGTTATATTTATATTTATAATCTTGAAAAAATCCCATCCACAACTACCTATTCCAAGGAAATAAATTTCTTCATCAAATGCATAGCTCTGCCCAGAAGTCCATAGCATGCAAGGGATGTTCTCCAGAATGTAGCCGAGATCATCATTGGAGAAGAGGAGATTAAGAGTGAGTTTGGGACAAGTGTGTAGCATATTTTTCACCTTCGGATCTTCAGCTGAGTGGATAGATTTTTGTTCTTGTTTCTTCCCTATGATAGCCGTAGTTGCAGAGGAGGGGAAATTGGGAGGTTTCGATGAGGTTGAAGAAAATGTGCAGTCTCAAGACCAATGACCTACCGTGCCACGCCACGCTTGTAACTCCCTATTGGTGTATGCATCAATGATCCAATGTTGGCCTTCATCTTCTTCTCCATTCTGATTTCAATTTTATTTTCCCCCTCTGATCTCCCCCTCATCCTCAACAAACAAGATATCCCATCTCCATTTCTCTTTTCCCACATCTTTGGGCGGGAAACTTTTTATCACAAAATAATGTCATAGAGTAAAATATCTATGTCGATGTGGAACGATTTGTCATTAATTTTTTTTTGGTTATATTTTTTCATAAGATATGTAATATTTACAATAGAAATGTGTGTGTGTGTGTGTGTCTATATATCTATATATATATATATATATATATATATATATATATATATATATATATATATATATATATATATTAGACAATCCGTTTCCAATTTATCACAAGTTTTATTGAACATAAAATTTTTTTATTATAGTTTTTGTAATCTATGTAATATTTGCAATAGAAACGTAATTTTCTCCATACATATTTTTTTTAAAGTCAAAATTTTATTCATAATTAAAAAAAGAGCTGCATAAAAAGAAAAACACAATTATTCGTACCCCAATAAAGTTTTTTGACTACTGCTGAAGGCATATGACAGTAAAACAGAAAAAAAAGAGACATAGTCCACAACATCATAGGCCATAAGCACCAGTAAATGAACATAACATATAAAACACCTGTATCCATGCTAGTCGGAAGATGTGATGGAGGCTAGGTTGTACGTGGTTGTTCCTGTAAGCAACAGAGGACGAAAGGAGCATTGGACATACTCCTCAAAATGGGCTATCCAAGCCTTCATATTATTGACCTTCTCTGATAATAAATTTTGGCCTCACCATACCACCACAACATGCTCCTGGACATGGCAATAGATGTAATGAATTTTTTTCAAAGTTGTTATCAATTCAATATGCTATTCCTCTCGAACATGCTTTGAAGTCTTGAGACACTCCATAATTGATTGAATCAAGTCTCAACATCGCTCAACACAACATACTTGTCGTTGAACATGACCTTAATGATGCACTGACATATGACACCTAGAACCACCACGACGAGTCAAACCCCAACGTTGTTGAACAAGAGAAGACAGTCCACCATGACACACTGTTGAGCCCTTGCACCTACCACCCTGAGCAGATGGCCCTGCATTCCCAGAACGCCCCAACCGACCACCTCCTTTGCCCCCCGAAGTCGTGCGGGTTGACCCACCTCCACTATGACCACCCTGAACTGGGCCACTGCTTCCACTCATTAGCTCAAGCTGAGACCAAGACATGGTAATGCTTGAACTACCCGAATTGGGCAACACTTGGGCAAAGGAACACCCTTAGCGATGAAAAAGTGGCATACTTAGATTCTCGACACCATCGTAACAAACAAAAGACCACATTTCCGATACCTATCGATCTTTCCAAGAATAAGGAGAGACATTCATCCCCAACTGAACCTCCACACCCCACATAACTGAGAACCCACAGCTCACTAAACCAAAAACCACCATGAACCAACAATAGTCACCCCACTGAAGCAGTCGCTCATGAGCCCAACTAGCCAAAGCCAAAGATTGTCACTCCAATGGCTCCACCTAGCAACCCAGAAACCTCTAAGTAGACTAGAGAGAAACACTTCAACTCTCCCACTCCAGAAAAGACTAATTTCCACCTAGCCTGGACTGAAACCATGCAAGATAAAATAGAAAGAGAAGAAAACCACCCCAAACATATGATCATACCCTGCTTTCCTTGCAAACTCACACTGATGAAGCCCATAAAATTAACAACAACCCACACCCAAATTTTGGGCAGGAAACATCGACAGTGATATTATCCCCTCATCTGGCCCGAAGAACCTATGAAATTACTGCCTCTTACCACGTCACCCACACCACAATCACCAATACTCTCATAGACATGGAATGCCTAGCGAACACCCCCGCCACCCTCCAGAACATTTAGACGCTCACCATCCACATCGATACTAAAGGCGATTTTAGACTTCCCACACTCGAAATAACTTACGCTCGTACTCAGGGTGTTATGGGAGGGCTAGGAGGCTAGCTCACTCGCATGAGGCCACTTGCTTAGCATGGACACCCACGCATTCTCGCGGTAACGTCATCCTCTTTGTTTCCCACCCCCATCGAGGATCTGTATATATATATATATATATATATATATATATATATATATATATATTATTTTGAACTTTATTACACAATAAGTTTCCAATTTATCACAATATTTATTGAAAATATTAGGTTAATTTAAGCTTTAAGACACATTCAAATATTTGTATTTATCATAAGTTTGTCTTGATTAACAAATTATATATGTACCTAAAAAATTTTCGGGAAAATTATTGTTTTTTAAAACTATACAATGACTACTTCCACCTCTATTTCCTTAAAAACTCTAAATTCACCATCTCCAACGCCTCCATTTGCTTGGCAACTCTGTAACCATCATATCTACCACCTTCATGGAACTACCTTGGCAATAGGGCCTCATCACACACTCACTACTTGCTGGATGAATGTACTAGGAAGGGAAGGTCATTGAGACACATGATTCACCCTCAAGATAGGCAAAAATCACCTACTAAAAATTGATTGAACATATGTAATCATACCTTGCTATCCCAATCAATGTTTTAGATCACTTAGAGTGAGGATCAAATCCATACTAGAGTAAATGGAAACACACCTGTTGGTATAGAAACCACATAAGTGCTATGCAAATATATGCCATTCAAACAAATTTTTGTCTCATTTTACTTTGTATCAAAACACCAAATTTAGCTTACCACTAAAAGTTTAGTTGTTTTTGTTTATGCTAATATAAGCATATCTAAAACATCCATGTCTCTTCTTGGCCAAGTAAATAATTAAATTCAAGAGTTTCTCCCTCTAAGGGAAATTTTGTAAACATAAGAAATTGCACCATAGTCTAGGAGCACTAGGGAAATTTATTTTATTCTATTCATAATTACATTAAAGAATATTTGAAATGTAAATTGGGTCATATTAATATTAAAAAAGCTTTGAAATTTCAATTGGTTTTATATTAGGTAGTTGGACGAATGATTATCATCCTCACCACCCAAGTTCAGTTACTGCAAGTGACATGATGATCTTTGTTGTAATGGATTTGATCTTTGACATGGAAATGAACTTGAAATAGAAATTTAATGGCACAAGAAAAATACATAAGAACTAAAAAAGTAATAAACGAAATTTTATTTCTGAAGGTACAATGGAGTACTAACTTGTAAACCACTAAAATTGATCGAATTACAAAGTAGTAAATAATTCATTGTGACAAAAGTTTTTAGGTTCAAATATTCATGCTTTACCATTAATAATTTTAGTTCTATCCATTAACTCTTCTTCAAAACTACAATGAAATCCAAAATATATTTGACACCATTTGTTGGTAAAATGTCCATGTTTAAGATTGCTCTACTGAGAAGTGGAAGGGATAACAAGATGTAAGGAGGTTTTATATGGGGACTATATAGAATATCATCTAAAGGCCTGGATTCAAAAGAGTGATGTTGAATATTTAATATCAATACCTTTAGTTATTGTATTGGTTGTTTGGGTTTTAAAAAACTATGTCATATTCAACGACAATATAACTCCCACTTTCCAATAATCTATTCTAGTTCTTATGGAATTTGACGGTTTAAAAATGTTTTTTAGGTCTAAAACTCAAATGTATTTTATTGGTGCTTATGGACAAATAAAACTCACAAAGGTTTATTTGATGGAGCTATATATATAACACCAAATAACTTTGGGGATGGGGGTATTCTTTTTTTATCTAAGTCACATATTATTAAGTTCAGAGCTACTCTAGGCACTGCATCCAATAATCCTATAGATGCAATGGATCTCAAATTGTTATTAAAATTTCTTTTTGAACACAATGTATTAAAGTTATAAGTTTGGGTGAACTGATGATTTTATCTAATTGGATGAGAAACATTCCTAAGATGGGTAACTTGGTTCTGAATGTGAATTTGAGAACTTGAAAAGGATGGAAATACTTAAGAAGACAATTTCCTACATATATGTCTTTAGGGAATTGAATGCATACAATTATTCCTATGTCCAAAGAAGGTTTGTAGGTGGAGCATAGATCCTAGATGTTGGTTGAAAGAAATGGAGTGACTATGCTAGTAGTGACCTCCTTAATTTATGAAGCCTAAATCATATTTTGTTCTAAATATTTGATACAATATTTGATGGAAGATATCTTTTTGGGATCTCTTTGTGAGATGGATTTACTACTGTATTGATGTAATCATGATATTATGCTTCTCTTTTTATTCTATCCATAGCGCTGCATTGTAATGAGTTTTGAACAATAATTTGGTTTTTAAAATGGGTAACTTGAATAGATACATGAAAGGGATAAAAGAATGTTTGTAGGCCTCTTGTATGAATGTTATAAGTGCATGCAATATGAAATCTTCATTGTTATTCATAATATAAATTATGAATATTTTCAAGGGGAAAAAATATTATCGGGTATATTGTTAAAATTAATTCCAACTAACAATAATTGCTTCTATATTATATTACTTTGACGACTCAAGGGGAGAGCCATACATAATGCACTGAAACTAAAGCCTCGCTAGTTGTTGTAAATCCATATCAATATGATGTGTTAGGAATGGAGGTCTCAAATTATTTAATTCTTTGAAACATGCCTCAATAGATTTTACCCTCCTACAAATATGCATATCTAAATATCGATCAAGTTATGAATGGAAATAGAGTCAATATGTTAAGTGTGACAACGAAAAGAAGCTATATTTTTTTAAATCCTTTCTAAGAAACGTTAACATCTCCTTTATCCTCTCATGGTCATCACCATTGGAGGGACCTATAGTCCCTTACGAAATCCCCTTAACTAAAGTAACATAACCTTCATGATAGTAGAAAATGTTTCAATCAATAAAGTGAAGCCTGTTAGGCATGGAACCTCCTAGTATGTCAAAAAAGTTAAAGTTCCCCTTCTCTCTTCGTGAAAGTGGGTTATCTCATGAATAAGATATTCATTTTCGAAGAAATTAAATGACTGGAAATTTTAATGGCTTGTGCCCTATCAAATGAGAACTAGGATCATGGATTAAGCTTTGTTGGATCCCCTTGATTCAAGAATCGGTGAACCAATTTTACCACATAAGGTTTATTGTTTCCTCTTAGAGCGGATGCAAGGTCATGATAAGATATTTAAAGATGACTAGTGGTTTCTAGGGGCTCACGTATTAAAGCCAAACCTTTAGACATGGAGTTTTGATCTGAAGATGAGGTTACAATTGCTATTTCCATTTAGGTTTACTTACCATTCCTACTTATTATCATGTGCGATAATGAAATCTAAGATGAGATAGATAACATCTTTGCGAGACACATAGATAAATCACATGTAAACCAAAGGATACATGCATGTGCAATAATTTTCATTGAAGTGATCTTGAAAAAGGACTACCATAATCCATAAAATATTGTAAAGGTATTGGGTTCATCAATAAACATTAGAACACAAATAGATTTCTTTCGTTGCTAAATATTGTCCTAAAAATAAAATACAACCAATTGAAACCTATTTTCAAGAGGATGGAGGATTCATAAAGGTTTTCAAAAAGTGAAATAAAAGGTAACAGCATCCAATAAACAATATATAATCCCAATTTGAGTCCAAAATTAAATTTTCAACCTTAAGATATGACAATTAATAGATCATAGTTTTTTTACATCATATTCTAAATCTTATAACCCTAGAAACTTCGAATTAAATAACCTTGGCAGAAGAAAGGGAAATATATTCCTTCCAACTAAAATAAAATTTGAATCATCCCCCTTCAGTATCAACAACATCCTCTAATCTCAAATAGATGTAGAAGAACTCAAATCCTCTAAGGCACGTTTCTTATTCAATTAATTTAGATGAAGGATCCCCCCATATCCATAAAGAAAAGGGTCATTGAGAAAGCTTCAAGAAGGGATTCAAGAAAGGAATCTAGAGAAGAAGAAGCATTAAAAAAACAAATAAATCGAAATTCAAACAACAATAAGTGTTTTCTCTAGGGAATAAATCTAAATCATCGAAGTCATGGAATCCCTATCTTAGAATTAAAAGGGCCTTAGGAGGCTCAAATAAAGGGAATCATTGAGGTTTTGAATAGTATTGGAGTGGGGCCCCCTAAATGCAATTTTGATATATTTTTGTAATATTTTGTAATAGTTTCTGACGCAAGGGCTTTGGGGCGAGTCAAATCCCCTAAATTAATTGTAATGGGTTAAAGGGTAAACCAAGGGGCCGCAAACCATGGTTTGTGGACCATAGAGTAGTGCATGATACAATATTATAAATAGATGAATAGATCGAGTCTAGAAGTAATTTTTGGGATAAGTCTAAATGATAATATTGGATTGGTGATACATTTGTGTTGATTTTTCTGGGTAAGGTCCCCTAGTGGCTATGTGCGTGGGCTCATAAAAGATTCTATATGGATGTGAAGTGCTAATGAATAGAAGGATGTTTTTCTGATATCGATTGTATCTATGATATGTTACACTGCATGTTATTTCCTCTGTTATATCTGTAATGTTGACTACTGATAGCTAATTGATGGCACACATTGATGTGATGTTTTAAAGAGTAATGAATGCATAGATCTGGTGATGTTTGGTCATATTTCTCCTGTTAATTGATTATATTATGATTTACGAGCTGCGCACAAGTATTTCTGTTAAATATATTGTTGAGGGTTTCTAGTTAGAGCTCCCTTAGCGCAGGCCTGTTTGAGATCTAAAGGTACCCACATCATTAAACTATATCTCTCTCTCAAGGTGCAGAAACCTGGTTCTAGCACCCTCCCATACTACTTCAGATGATAACTTGACTTGTGCAAGCAGGTCATTGCTGAAAGGGCCAGTTGTACAGGGGTTTGTTGGTTAACTCAAATCTGAACCTTGGTTAAGACCCCTCAAACCAACAAATGGTTCTGTTGTCAAGTCTAGGAGAATTTTGAGAGAGATTGGGTGATGCCACGGGGTCATTAGCAGCCATTAAAGCTTGAACTTGAGGACTGGTTTGAAAAGCAGATCCAAGAATTTTCCCTAAAATAAAACAAAAGAAAGGAGTTATCTAATGAAGAGAGGGAGAATAGGTATATTTTTACAGAGGTACACAATATCTTCTTTGTAACCTTCGCACGTGAACTGCAAGAATGGCTGGCAAGGTTAGCAGAATTCCAAACCTATTGGAAAGACGATCAAGTCAAGAAATGGGCCCCTAAATTGATCCAACATTTGGAGGAGACTAATAAAAAAATCACCTAGACCATATACCACTGGGTTGATATCATCTTGGGTGGATTTGTGACAGATTTTGCGGTACATCAGTTCATATCATACTCTAAAGTTGAGCAAAGGTTTTTCAAACAATTTAGGGGTAAGTTCTTGCAAAAAAATTTGCTGCTAATTAAAATGTTATTTTGTGAAAAGGGTGTCCTGTGAAGTCACACCAAGTGAATGACCTCTGATTAGAGCGGAAGCATGACATGAAGTGGTAAATAATATCGGGTTAATCAAGAAGGGAATAAATCGGTGTATAGTCCTCTAAGGAATTAACCTGATATAAATGGAGGTGGTGCTATGCACGCAGAGACTAGTCCCTCGGCTATGCCATTATCAAGCTCGCATAAGGGTAAGAATCCGCATACCCCACCTCCACCCCCAGCTATAGACGAAATTCCCATGCAGATGAAGCTGCCCACTTTTAAGGGTGCACGAAATGAGGACATGGATCGATTTTGGTTCATGGAAAATGTAGTATGGGCTTCACAGAATGTCAATAACGATGTTGTAAAAAGAGCACAACTATCAGTATCCTTTGAAGGGCGGGATCTGGATTGATTCATGTGATACACTACTCAACATTTGAATCCTACAATATAGGAGATAAAGGATTCCCTATAGCAGCAATTCCAAAAACCTAACTCTTATTCTCAATGCATAGTAGAGTTGAAAGATATTAGGCAAGGACCTATGGAGTTTCGCTGGGAGGCTGACCAAAAACTAAAGAAAGTCATCAGTGACGGGGGATTTGTTCATGATGAAAAACAACATAAGGAAAGGTTCATTTCCATGTTGTTACCACATCTGCGAGGACCTATGGTACATCAGAATATTGGTTCTCAAGAATAAGCCTTGGAGATTTCTATGAAGCTAGAAGCTGTGCCAAGGGACGATACTCAAGTTTGGCGCTATAGATCCAGAGATAGTTATAGGTGATGCACTTATAAATTTATAATTTATGGAGGGATCAGGGTAAAAAATCTAGCACAGATGTCTAGTGCATATGCTGCAGGGTATCAGGTCACACCAAATATCAGTGCCCTCTGCTATCAGATTATAAGCAAGATGGGGGACCAAGTCCATTACGCCCAAGAGATATTACTGGACATAACACCCCCATGATGTGGTGCATCGAATTTCAGGTGGCTGGGAGGCATGATACATACCACTACCCACGGTTAGGCACCTATGTGTCAGAAGTGAAGTAAGATTGGTGCAGATTCTTCTCGTCGGTGGGTCATGATGAGCACAACTCTCAAACATATGACCCGATGATAGATAACGGGAACCTATACAGAGTGCAGATTGACCCTTTGTCACCATCATCTCCCTTTGGTTGAGGAGGATCCCCAGCAAGAGGGCAGGGAGGGGGGAGAGGTGGAGGCGCAGGTCAAGGAAGAGGGAAAATAATTTTCTACAAATGTTGGGACGCCAGTTATTATGCAAGAGACTTCCCAAACCCTGCGCGCCAATCCTGTAGGTATTGCAAATAGTTTAATCATGTAATTGAAGACTTCCCTGTTTTGATAGATAAAATGTAGGAAAAGCAGTAGACACCAACGAAAAATGTACAACGGGTTAAGGCTGAACCATGTAACGATGGGCCCAATGTAAATGTAATTATGCGCAGTGGTATTTCCACTGGAGGAGCTGAGGAAAGGCCGCGGTTGAACCACGAATCAGGAAGGCATCTGACAAAAAGGAAAACTTCAATCTGCAGAAAGAGAAAGAGACTTTCATCGAAGCCAGGAAGGATTTTTCTAAGAATGAAGCATCAACACCAAGAACCTCGAGGATCCAAAAGTCAATGAAGTAGTAAAACCATTCCTTCAATCTTGTATGAAGTTACTACATAACCAAAAGGTGGTGGAGAATATCCAAGTATTGATAGACAGTTGTGCAGAAAGGGAAACCCCCCGAATGGAGTTTAAGGTGGTGAATAAGATTTATAGGAATAAGAATAGGATCGATCGGGAGATGCATATGACTGCATAGACTGGAGAATATGAAATGGATCAAGTCATCTTGGATCTAGGATATGATGCCAATGTCTTGCCCAAATAAACCTGGAAAATGATGAGATAACCTAAGTTGGATTGGTTCACCATTCAATTACATATGGCTAAACAGTAAAAGATCATTCCACTAGGAAGGCTACCTAAGGTTGTGGTAGACATTACAAGAGTTAATTTATATGAAGATTTCAAAGTAATCCAAATTGTGGATGATGTGGACCCTTATGTTGCGCTACTAGGAATGGATTGGGCTATTTACATGGGAGGTATCATCAACTTGAAAAGGATGAGCATGGTCTTTGAGAACGATGGTACGTGGGTAATAGTCCCTATGGATCTAGTGGAAGGTGAATGGTATACAGAGTCAATGCGCGATGAGGAGGATGTTGACCATATTTACAAATTGAATGTGCGGTATGATTATTGGGTAAACCCTACAGCTGATGGCATGTTGTGTTGGGAAAAAGACATCTCATGTCTTTGAGACTCGGATGGCGAGATGGAAATTTTGTAGAACTAGGTGCATGACATATCTACATTGTGCTGCCTCAAGATCACAAAGAGATTTCGGTGCATTTCCTCAAAGGTAAGATAAGTGCCTTACTTTGATGGTTCTTGTAGTGTTAAGGAGTTTCTTAAAGCATTAGAAATAGATATCCATGATGAACGGATATTATGGGCACTTGACTTGGCTATGCATGCGACCCTTGCGTGGTGGTGGGAAACCCGCAAGGGGGATTTTCTGGACTGGGAGGAATGCCGAAAAATGATGATCCTGTGCTTTGAACCCTTAGTCAACCCACCCATGGAGATCTTTTATAGTTGTGGGGACCCGCGCAAGCACTTGGCTATATGGATGGAAGTGTGGAATGAAAGAACCTAGAATGAATGGGTCCATATTTTTATTTATTCATTGGGGTCGATACCTACCACCTAGTGCTTAGACATGGAGCTTCACCAACACACTCACCACTGGGATAAAATGAGAGAGGATTTCATGGCGACGTTTGGATTTGTTGGAGGAACAAAAAAATTGGATGAGGCCTTGCAGTATAGAGATGCCATTTTCTTTAATGAATCTTTTCCTTCGATGTACTTTGTTGCGCCATCTTGGGATGCGCAGATGAAAGATATCGTCAACTATAGAAAATTTTCAGTAGAGGACAGTGACAAAGATCCAAGGAATGTTACAATCCTAGAATCCAAAGGAGAACGTGTATTCGTAGGACCCTCATTGTAGATAGTGGAATTACCAAACCATTAAAGTTGAAGGAATTCAATATTTGGGTGGAGGATCAGCCCAAGTTGGCCAAAATTGGGGATTACTAGGATGATGATACTGTTGGAAATATTGCGGAGCTGCTGACCGAATATAAAGATCTATTTCATACAAAATTCTCTAAGCTCAAGGGAATTGTGGGAGATATGGGGGTTATGAAGATCACCTTGAAGCCAGATGCATGTCCTATCAAGAAACATTCCTATTGAATAGACCCTAAATATAAGCAGAAAGTCAAGGAGGAGTTAGATAAGATGGTGGCCACTGGTATTATTGAACCCGTGGAACAGTCTGATTGGGTAAGTCCAATGGTAGTCCAAGAAAATAAAACCAAAGGAGAGATAAGGATTTGCATAGATCTGGGCAAGTTGAATGATTCCTTCATACATAACCCCTTCCCTACACCATTCTCTGATGAAATCCTGGATAGCATGGGAGGTCAAGAAGTGTACTCATTCACTGATGGGTTTTTGGGGTACTAGTAGATCAGAATTGCACTTGAAGACCATAGCGAGACAACCTTTGCAACCGAATGGGGATCCTTGAAGTACACTTTCATGCGATTTGGATTGAAGAATACCCCAACCATTTTCTTGCAGGTCATTGTAGATGTATTCAAAGAATATATACATAAATTTGTAGATGTATATTTTGATTACTGGGTAGTATTTGGGTTGGTAAAGAAACATGTATCAAACCCACGCATGATGTTGGATACCTACAGGAAACATCAAATCTCGTTGAATTTGAAGAAGTGTATATTTTGTGTACCTTTTGGATTTTTTTTTGGGCACATTGTATGTCAGCAGGGATTGATGGTTGACCCGACCAATATTGTGGTTATCATCAATTTAGCAGTCCCCACTAATGAGAAAAAACTGCGCTCCATCTTAGGGCATATGGGTTACTATAGAAATTTCATTCAAGGGTATGCCTTGATCACTGCGCCAATGGAAAAGATACTAAAGAAGGATTTGTCCTTTTTTTGGGATAAGGAATGTCATAAAAGTTTTGAGCATCTGAAGGAAAAGATGGTCACTACACCTATTCTAATATTTCCAGATTGGGCGAAGGTATTTCATGCGCATGTAAATGCATGATGAATAGCTCTTGGAGCTGTCTTAGTGCAGCCAAGAGAGGGAGACATTGATCACCTGGTTTCTTTTGCTAGCAGAAAACTCTCTAGCATAGAGCACAACTATTCTACTACCAAATGATAAGGGTTGGAAATGGTGTATGCCCTACAGAAATACATGCACTATCTCTTGGGACAACACTTTAAAATGTTCACTAACCATTCATATTTTAAGTACCTGGTTAATGAGCCTGTGTTGGGAGGGAGGGGGGGGATTTGCAGATGGTTGCTGCTATTTGAGGAGTATGACTTTGAAATTATTGTGAATCCTGGGTGACTGGATTCAGGTCCTGATCACTTATCTCGAATCAAGAGTGGGGAAGAGCCAATTAGTTTGGAAGAAGGTTTAACTAATGCACAGATGTTCAGTATTAAGGTGGTTGATGCGCACTTTGCAGACATTATTCACTTCTGGACAACTTGGACAACACCTACAGAATATTCGGTGTAGCAGAACAGGCCCGCGCAGCTGAATTCACTATAATTGTAGGTCAATTATATAAGTTGGGAGTAGATGAGGTATTACAGAGGTATGTATTATAACATGAGAGACAAGCTATCTTGGATGAGGCCCATGGAGGGGTATCAAGAGGCCACTACACAAGGAAATCCACTGCGCAGAAGGTGTTGTGGGTTGGGTTGTGGTGGCCCACATTGCATAGAGATGCACATGCGTACTATCGAGCGTGCGATGCATGTCAACAAACCGGGAATCCTTCGTGCAAATATGAAATTCCCCTCCACCCGCAGATGGTGTTGCATGCATTCGACAAATGGGCTATAGACTTCTTAGGACCAACCAATCTCTCAGGAAAGAATACTAGCACACGTTATATAATTATTGCCACAAATTATGTAACTAGATGGGTAGAGGCCAAGGCTATTAAGGATTGTACCGCAGATACTACTGTGCACTTCATATTTGAGCATATTTTGACCAGGTTCACCTGCCCAAAGATCTTGATGAGAGATAGAGGTATGCATTTTGTTAATGAAACCATTGAAGCTTTGATAGAATAATTTCATATCCATCATATGAAAAATACCCCATATTACCCACCAGCCAATGGCGCGATAGATTCTTTCAATAAAATTTTGGAGAATGCACTTACCAAGATCTGTAATGCCAATCGGAATAACTAGGACATGTGTGTCCCATTAGTGTTATGGGCCTCTAGGACTATATGCAAGAAGCTAACATGGAATACTCCTTTCAGGATGGTCTATGGACAAGAGGCCATCATGCTCATGGAATATATTGTCCCCAAATTGCACATTGTGGCCTATACAAATATGGCGGAACCTAATATCATAGAGGAATGCCTCACACAGTTGGTTTCCTTGGAAGAATATCAGTTCATTGCTAACTTTCATCAGTAGGTACAGAAGGCATAGGAAAAATCTTGGCATGATCGACACATCCGACAGAAGATGTTTAAAGAAGAAGAGTTGGTTTTTCTCTATGATGGTCAATTTTTGCGCCACCTAGGGAAGTTCCGTAAGCATTGGTTGGGACCATATATAGTAAAATAAATCATTGATGGTGGTGCAGTGCGCTTGGCCACGCTACGCGAAGATAACCTTCCTGGGTATGTTAATGGAAGTCATCTAAAACCCTACAAGGACAATCTGGTGCCTACCAAATGACTATATGGCTGGAGCATTAGACTTGGAGGATCTTTGTATGCTATAAGGAGAAGGCATAAACAGGTGTTCCGAAAGCGTGGTGGTAGTGTGTAAGTAAGGAGGTGTGGGAAGGTGTGACTACGATGTAGGGGTAGTGCGTAGCTAGAAAAACTAGTCGTTGGAATAGTCAAATTGGGTGGAAAAGCAATTTTACTGTTTTATGGAGCAGATATTTAGCATTTAATGCTGCGATATTGGAGGCATTTTTTACCGTTTCTTCGATGGTAAGTCTCTTTTAATGATAATCTGACCATTTTTACTCATGGTGGCCTCTAAAAGGAAGTGTGCGGGTCATAATCCGTTCTTTTTCTCTTAGAAGATCTTGTTCTCTATGCCTTATTGCGATTTCTATGTTTCTTGTCATCGTGCAACCTATATGTCCGGGCGAGGTACCCCCTTCGACAACAGAAATCCTAAGTTTGTATTCTGGGCAAGGATGACTTCCACTAACCCCACAGAATCATCACCCATTATGGCCTCCAATGAGTTGGGGCCTAAAGATGTTTTTGAAGTAACCCCTGAAGTCGAAGAGGTCGTGTCCACGCTGGCCAAAGGAAAAGAAAATGGAAAGGGGAAAGGAAAAGAAGAAGGTAAGGAGAAGGGAAATGGAAAAGAAATGAAGTGGGCTTCGGCTAAGTCACACACCTCCCCCAAGATTATGCACTCTCCCCAAAAAGTACCCCAAGCACGCTCACCCAATTCCTCCAAGCACCCCATGATGGCCAAAGAGGAGGCCCTCCTTGTAGCCCTGTTGTCATGGTTATCGGCTTACATGAATCCACACAAGTCGATGATGCATATGCTTAAGAATGTATATGTTGTCCGCGAGTATCTCTAGATGCCTCTTGTGTCGCAAGAGGTCACTCATATTGGAGAAATGTTTGGCAGCATACCCACCATTAAATTTGATGATCATGATCTGGCCAATGAAGACTCCTTTCCAGATATGGGCCCAAAGCTCTATTTAGAATGGGTTCTGTATGATGATGTACCAAAGGTGGAGCCAATGCCATGGCTGCGTGGGCTATAGGCCTTGGGGATCTTGAATATATTGGGCATCTACTTTTGGAGATACTCTATCACGAGTTTGGTTGTTCGACAGTTGCTCGCATTAATCCATGATGGTTTTTTATGGATTCAAGGCCGCATCCCTCTTGACGTTGCGCTCATTCATAGGATCATCGGCCTACCCATGAAGGGGCCCCATCCCATGAAGGGGTTTGGGAAGCAGAATGAGTAGAAGGTGGCTGACGATGTCATAGATAAATACAAGGTGGACCACGAGAAAAGAGGATTCTTGGTTGGGAGCATCATTGACCCTGTGGTGCACATAGGCACTCTTTTTCTTGGTTGTAAGCTAATGTGAAAGTGTCGGTCATCAGCTATCCCTACATATGTCATTCAGTTGGCAGGGTAGTCTGACAAAGGATTCTGCTATAATTGGTCATAGCACATATGTGAGGAATTTCTTGATAATGTGTGCAAGGTGTAGGACCGGGGTAAACCATTATGTTACTCTACACGTGACACTGTATTCGCTGCGTCCTAGCGGAAAAAAAGACCATGCAGCTACGCATAAAAAATAGCCCTAACATCAATTACAACCGCCAATATATTTAAATCTGCAGTTAGCTGATCCAAATAAAGTTGCACAAATCCAGATCTATGCATAAAAGACATTAAGCAGTGAAAATGAAATGTTGCTCCATGCATCCAATAGATAAGACAAGAACAATATACTTGAAAGAATTTTTATATTAAAGGGGCACCTGAGAGGAAAACAAGAAAGGTGTTTCCAATTCTCCTCAATGGGATGGGTTCTTGAAAGTCCTCAGAATTTTATATCTAAAACTTCTCTCTCTTGTTGGTGTAGAAAACCCAGACAAAACATAGAACTCAAAGGGAGCTCACAAAGCAAATGATGGAAAATGTGACAATGATAATGGCTCAAAGTCAGACCAAGAATATAGATCCAGAGTGATATAATATGCAATGAAAGGTGACAAATGAATGGGAAAACCCTTCTATTTATAGAAAAATATTAGGGCGGTCTAGAACTTTGGTGCATGAATAAAATATTATTAATCAAATTCTAGAACCACCTTTTAGGAATATTTTATTATATTTGTTGGAGGGGAAAGGATTTTTGACTTGGGTCAATTCCTTTATTTATAAATAATAAATAAATAAATGGTTTATTTATTATTTTAAGGAAATGGTGTAAATATAATTAAATAAATAATGATTTATTTAATTATTTATAAATGATTTGGTCAAATTTAACTAGGAATATTATTTAAATAAGGATTAAATAACTTATTCCTAGGAAATAATCAAATAAATAAGGATTTATTTAATTGATTTCCTTGTTTTGGGTTAAATATGACCAGGAATAATAATTAAATTTATGTTTAACTAATTATTCTTTGAGGAAATATAAACAAATATAGATTTGCTTATTATTTCCTTTTGGGGTTTCCTGTTTAGACCATAAACAACTTAATAAAGGTGTTTACTAAGTTATTTCACATAGTGAAAGCAATTTTACTTAGGGTAAAATTGGTCTTACATGGTGTACTTGGGTCCATCTAATGATAATAGGTTAGATGACCAAAAAATGGTGTAACAGATTGCCCCCCAGCGTGCGAGTGTTAGGAGCAAATCGTATGACCGAAGTGCATTGTAAGAACTCAATCACCAGACATCAAAAGGGAAGTCAGAGAGAGAAATGTAAGGTAGTCTAATGTGTAAAAGACTGAATACACGAGGAGAAGAGACTTACGGAGTGCAACAAGTCTTTGGTTTGTAGGATAATTTTCTGCTGAGGGGGAGGCATACCTATGCCCGCCGAGACAAAGTACAAAAGAATAGTGTGTCCAGTAAACAAGGAACCGAACTATAAAGTACATGCTGGCATAAACACGAGCCAGAAAAATAGAATGATGAATCCCACATACATGTTGTGCATGGGATAACAACCAGGACTTATCCAATGATATCTGAGTACATGAGATACAAATACAACCTAAATGCCCCCTATAAACGGGGAAGGGCTCGCAAAATCTGACTGATACATGCAAATCAAAAAGGCGGTGCAAGCAGATAAGTCCGACATCATCAAATATAAGGAGCTACATCAAGGGCTGAAATGAAGAGGGCATCTGGGCATGTGGGGGGCGACCTGCAAGGCCACCCCCTCGTGAGGGTTGAGACATCTCACACACACCAGGGAATCACCAATAGTTGCTGCTGCATCACTGGACCATCAAGTATACATATCTCGATCATGCTGAAAGGAGCTGGAGCCAAGGTACACCGCCCTCTAGACCTGTCTTCTGGAGTGAATGAGTTGATGTCGATAAAAGGAGGTCCACCGTAGGTGAGGTGATAAGGGATCCCAAACTAAGGCACGAGAGAAAATAGTAGAGCGACTAGCAGACGGACACTAATGATGACGATGAAATGGGGGATACTGAGTAGCGGATGGACAACGTCCCTTGCTAGAGCATAAAGGGCATGAATGACTCGGCAGCGACTAACACAATATCATGAGGGATAGGGGAGAATGGAACTGAAGGCCATAATGTGCGACGCGAGAGAGGGACCAAGCAATGAAGGATGGAGGATTATAGCGGGGTACAAAGGGACTCGGGATATACTCCATGAATACGATGATGACTCAACTCGGATGCTCTAAACAAGGTCGACTCAATGGTGCTGCCACATAGTAAAGGTACAATGGGGGACCATAAAAAGCATGAGTACAATAGGTTATCTCATGACGAAAATCAACATGAACAAGGACAAGGAGGCAAAGTGGTGCCCCAAGTACAAGTCTTGTAAGTGGGGAAATTTGATTTGGAGGAGAGGTGAATAGACCCTTAGTGGAAAAAATGTGTCCTAGTGAAGTATCAAAACATGAAAAACTAACAGATACCCATTTGAGTTCTTGGTTAGAGATTTCCAACGGTGCAGACAGTCTGTCAAACGGGGCTACGGTTTGGTTGCAGCAGGAAAAAGAAAAAGCAGGCGTTTCTCTTCTAATAAGGCATTTTCCCTCCAAATACATTCATTTTCTTGTGTAGCTGTGGTGAATGTAGAGAGGAGAGAAGGCCCTAAATCTTGCGGCGATCGTAGCGGACAAACCGACCATTGGAATAGAGATATGTCAGTTGCAGGTAAGAGGCCTAATCCTACTCTTTGTTTTTGATGGATTAAAAGTTCAGATTAGGGTCCCAAATCTCAGGAATAGCCCCTACCTCATATTTTCGGCTGGGTTGCACTTTTTTGGGCAAAAAATGCGACCTGGGAAGCAGTTTTGGGCCTAAAAAGTGTGACCTGTCCCAAGATTTGGCCAAAAAGTGCGGCCTGTTAGAGGGAGGTGATTTTAGTGTTTTTGTGGGATGAGATTTAGGTTTTGTGTATTTGAATGCAGTTTTTCCTATTTGTATACTGACAAAGATGATGGTTTTGTACAAATATGGTAGATATATAGATCAAGTGGAGAGAGAGAGACATGGGTACACTGTGGTCATAAATCCAAGCGGATCAGGGTGTCCGTCGTGCACTGGCTAGGTTTGGGGTTTTGAAATTTGTGGAGAACCCTCTGACGAGAGCTGGGGAGGCCTTGTTGGCCTTGATTATTAGTTATTGGGATCCAGATCATGAGGTTTTTATAGTGCAGGGGCACAGGATTGAGCTGATAGTCCAGGATCTGTATTTCCTGACTGGTCTCCCAGCATTAGGGATGGTGGGAAATACACAGCCAGTGTTACCATGGGGGTGTAACATCATGGAGTTCGTAGAGCGACATTGTCAACCAGGTGTCCGAGTCAAAGGGGCTTGGATATCGATTGGGGATCTAGAGAGGTCGGAGACCCGTGCAGTGGCGGAAGCAGTGTTGTGGATCCTGGGCAGCCAGGCGCTCCATCACATCACTGGAGGGCAGATGATGATTGTAGAAAGTGTGTTGAGTGGGACCTACTATGGGTGGGCCCAAATGATGTTGGTGTCGTTGAAACGACAGCTGTCGCTTTGTAAGCGGCAAGTGAACCATGATTGTGCTTATGGGACTGTATTGTGCTCCTTCTTTTTTGAGAAGATCCCGACCTTTCGACCTCGTGTACAGCTACCTGATGGGGGTCTGAGAGAACCCAGGCTGCGTCAGTGGGGGCGACTACTGTGCAGAGGAGGAGGAGGGGTAGTCGGATGGGTGTTCCGACCAGAGTTCTTCGCCCATTGGGATCAGATGCCATTGTACATAGATGACTATCCCTATAGTGGGATGAGTTATTGGGGAGATCCGGACTTGCTGCTTCTGCCTGGTCGAGTATGGGGGCCTGATGGTAAGTGACAAGTAACTAATCTATTATGTGCATGTTAAAGTTTGTGAATAGTATTTATGGTACTGATCCTCATACTTTTGGTATGCAGATATAGCTCCGGTGAAACCGACCGGATATATGGGACGACCTGCAGTAGCAGGAACTACAGGTGCTAGTGGATCGAGAATGACACAGAATGAGGATATGACCACTCTATTGGAGGACATTCGTCATAGATGTGAGGGGTTGCTGACCGGTGTTTCAGAGCGGGGTTGGCAGGACTTAGACAACCAGTACATAGAGCTATGTATTGGGCTACCCTCAGAATGGAGAGGTATCATGTGGCGCATGGCGATGGCTGGTCAGACTGTGCGTGATATATGAGCTGTGGGAGCAGAGCCATTGGCTTTGGATCCTCCAGAGAGTGATTAGATGTAGGGCAGGTGGTGCCCCCCAGTGTGTATGTAGGGGCAAGTGGCGCCCCCCAGTTTTTGAGTTTTGTTTTTTGTAACATGCTATGGGCATGTCATATGTTTCAGATTAGATGGACTCTAAAAACATGTTATATGATATATATTATGCATATGCATTGTGTTGATGATTTAGAATGTTATTGTCTTGTGTGTGATAAATGCCAGTCTAGAACATGGTTTGCAATTCTATCTACGTAGTGATTTTGAATTTTAGGTACATGATTGAAAGCAATGAAGCTAAATTCACGTATCAAAAGTTTCACTCGTAAATATCGTCTAAACAAGATAGGGTTGTGCACACGATAGACACCATTGAGTTGTAAGACAAGAAGCAGAGAATCTAAACGAACGTGTAGATGGAGGATGCGATGAGAGAGGGCATCTGCTAAGAGGCCACGTACTGCATCATATTCGGCCTGATTATTGGTGGCATTACCAATGCAGACCCCATTAGAAAGAACGAGGGTATGCAAGGGGATAAAGATGGCCCAAGCTGCCGAGGCTAGATTCCGGGAATAGCGACTTGCCCCATCGGCATAGCCAATATAATGTGTGGACGAGAGGTCCGGCGGAATAGTGTCATAAGACAAGAAATGGGAGGAGGGAGAATAATGATGGCAGCGTGAGTGTAGGGTAGACATCAAAAGATAAATATGGGAGGGAGTAGTCTGGTTAGGATGGCTATGACTCATAGATTGACTAGAGGGTGATGTATGAGGGCTATGGGAGGAAAAGCTGGAGCTCATGCTGCGGAGGACATCATAGATACGGATGGTATCATCCTGGTTATGGGTGGGAAGGAAAAGGTCGAGGAAACCACATGACGCTGCAAAGCTAACTAGATCATCAGGATGGGAATAAAGGCTCACATACGGATCGTCACGGGGGATGACAGAAGAACAAGTAAAAAGATGGTCAAAGGATGTAGAGCCCAAGGATGTTGCTGAAGGGAAATCAAGAAAAATAGATGGAATGGATTCAGAGGGAATGTACTCCAAGGGTCGAACAGATGATGATAGGTATAGGAGGGGGGAAGCAGGTTCCGACATCTCAACATTAGGGGAGGGAATGTCAATGGTATCAGGGGGATCCTTAAGTTTTCCTGACGCATACTGCACGAGGATAGGAGAGGAGAATTGATTTTGTTCAACCTCGTACTCATGAATGACCTCTAAAGAGGCTCGGTAATGCGTGAGGTGAGGAAAATGGTGAGAATAATGGCCATGGACACCACACAAAGCACAGGGTTTGTTGGTGCGAAGAGTCTTTGGGTTCTTGGCTGCGGACGAGGAAGAAACAGAGGATTCAGGGATCGTAGATTCAAGGAACGCGACTTTAACCATGGGTTGGATATGGGGCAACTCAGGACAAGTATGGGTGGCATGAATGACACCATCACACAAGGCACAGGGCTTGGCGAGTGGAGGAGGAGTGGGGTCGGGCAGGGTGGTCTCGTCTTTGGGTTCCCCCTTGCGATCTTTTCTTTTCTTGCCCGTAGCTGTCACATCATGAGGATGGTCTTGTTGAGGTGCTGGGGGCACTGTAGCAATGTAAGAAGCGAAGGGAATCGGTTGAACCGGTGTCAAAGCAAGGTATGGTTTGGGGTGACCTAGTGGGGTTTCGGCTGGAGGCTGAGGATACCAGACGGGTATTCCCAGGGTCAAATTAGGGAGGGAAAGGGTTGCCATGATGGGAACCGAATAGACTCTGGGAGGGGGAGCAAGGAAAGGTATTTGATCGGCGGGATAATGGCGAAGAGGGGCAGCTCCCAGATTGTGGAGACCTGGGGGAACCGACCCGGGAGGGTATAGAGGCTCAGGTGTACTATCTAGATGAGAAGGTCCAGAAGGAAGAGGTTCGACCAGTTGAGGCAAAGGGCTAGGAGCGGGTTGTGGCGGGCAAGGTTGAGGTTGCTGACTAGCCAAAGCGAGCTGCTTACGGTTAGCCCGAGACGATTGCATCATGCAAACATTCACCAAGTTGGGATCAGAGACAGGAGGAGGGGGAGGACCCAGGAAGGTTCCAAGCAAGGAGGAGTCTTTGTAGACGCTGGGGGAAACACTGGTCAAAGAATAAATGGTTTGCTTATTGGCTACAGAAGAAATGGTCGATTTAGGGAAATTCTGAGATTTAGGCTCATGATACGTCAATTGGTCAATGGTGACTATCTTTCCATTGTGAGGGAAAAACATCTTGTGGTGGACCGCGGATGGGATAGCAGACATGGCATAGGTGTAGCTACGCCCCAAAAGAATGTTATAGTAAAGAGGGGCGTCGATGACTTCAACGTCAATGCAAACAGTCTTGCCCGCAAGGGTGATAGGATAGTTACGGAATAGGCCAATGGGCTGGGAGGCATGGCCATCCCACGCACGAAGGGTGATTATGGAAGGGGCCAGCTCAAGAGATCCGAGTTGTTTCTAAACTGAAGCAAACATCACACATGTAGATGCCCCCTCATCAATAATACACTGAGCGACGTTGGCATTTCAGATTTTTACTGGGATTTGGAAAGCAACAGAAGAAGGAAGGGGGGGATGGTCTGACTAACGGGCATCAAAAACAATCAATTGGTCATCAACAGGATCTACAACACCCATGGCAGATAGTAGAGCCTTCTTTTGAGAAGGACATGACTGGAGGATTTCCAGTGTTGAAATGGAAGTAGGAGATTGTGCCAGATCATCTACTATGCTATATGAATGGGAAACTCGACCAGAGGTAGCATTTCGGCGTAATGGGCCCTTAGGAATTTTGGTATGAACCTCAGCTTTGGGCGAAGGGATCTGCAAGGGACCATTGGGTGTCGACAGAGGCTCTGTAGGACCTGAAGACGAGGAATCGGGGATAGACGGAGTGGGAGGCGTGGAGTACTGAGGAGACCGAGTTTGAAGGTTAAGGTCGATGGTGAGAGGTTGGTCAGAAGTCATCATGAGAATCTGGTAATTGGAGGAACCAGAAGGGTGAGTTTGAGTGGTTACTGGGGCATTAGGTGGTTGAGTAGCCACGAATCATTGTTGAGGGAAAGGATCGGTAAACATGGCGGGTTGAGAAGTAACCGCATTGGGAGGAACAGTAGGGAAGGAATGCTGTCCCCACACGGTGGCTTGAGACTCGCATCTGCGGTGGGTGTGGGCACGATTATCTTGTTTACTTTGTATCACAGCATTGGACCCCTATACCTTCAAAGGGGCGGAAACGCCGCCCGTAATTAATCGTTGCTGTGGGGGGTCCAGGGGGGGCGGCAGCGCTTTTTGGAGCCCCCCCGAAGCTAAAAAAAGTTGTAAAATTTCCTTGTAAAAGTATAGTAATTTCTGGTCAATCTGGGCCGTTCATTAGGCAAATGATATGACGGTAGAAGTTATGTTTAGATTAGGGTTTTTTGCCCTAGAAGGCAACCCTTTTGTATATATGAGGGCATTGTATTACAGCTGTGCATTGTATGTGTATTCTCGGAGCGAGAAACAGAGAGGGAGACTGTGAGAGAGAAAATAGTATATTACAACGGATCTACTGTAGGTTTTGTCTCTTCATTTTTGCTGGATAATAGAAAGGAAGGACTAGCTGTTCAGGGTGGATGTAGCCCAAACTGGGTGAACCACGTATATCTGTGTCTCTCTAGTTTTATGTGTTTTGTGTGCTTGTATTTTTCCGCATATTTTATGTGTTGAATTGCTCCATAATATATAATTTTATAACAGTTGGTATCAGAGTTGAAGGTATATTTGGCTGATAAACTCGCAGGAAAGAAGGGTTCCTAGTTCAAGTGGGAGCAATGGCGGATGATGGTAAGTTTAGGGTCGAGAAATTTAACGGCCAAAAATTCCTGTTGTGGAAGATGCAGATGGAATATTATCTGTATCAGAAAGATCTATACCTACCATTGAGCAGAAAAACAAAGAAGCTGGCGGCCATGACAGACGCAGAATGGAACATTCTCGATATAAAGGCACTCAGAATAGTACGGTTGTGTCTTGTAGCATCAATCGCCTTCAATATTTCGAGGGAGACAACAACAGAGGGTTTGATGTAGACGTTGGCGAAAGTATATGAAAAACCCTCGGCCTCAAACAAGGTATTTCTTATGAAACGACTATTTAATATGAAGATGTCGGAGAGAAGTGGATGCATTGCGGACCATTTAAATGAATTTAATACGGTTACCGATCAGTTAAATTCGCCAGGGGTAAACTTTGATGATGAAGTTAGAGCTCTATTATTCTTGTTCTCGTTACCGAAGAAAAGCTGGAATGGTTTAGTCATGGCCATTAGTAACTCATCCTGGATCTAGTACTTTAAAGTTTGGTGATGTTGTTGATGCTATCCTTAGCGAGGAAATGCGACGGAAAAGCTCCGGTGAAACATCTGGTAATGCTTTGAGTGCAAAGTCTAGGGGAAGAAAAATGGAAAGAGGAAAGAGCTCAACATATCATAGTAAATCAAGGAAAGGCAGATCCAAGCCCAAATCGGGGATAGCGTGCTAGAAATACAGAAAGAAAGGACACCTAAAGAAATATTGTAGATCTCGGAAGGGAAAAGAAGGAGACGCGCAACAAGAAAACAATCATGAAGCAAATGTAACAGGTGATGTGTTACAATATGCTTTGATTCTTTCTTTATAAAATGCTACTGATTCTTGGGTGGTAGATTCAGGGGCCTCATTCCATGCCACACCTGATAAGAAATATCTTCATGACTATGTTCAAGGAGATTTTGGACAAGTTCTTTTGGGTGATGATAAACCCTGTAAAATTGTTGGAATAAGAAAAGTTCTTGTAAAACAATAGAATTGAAACCAATGGTTACTAAAGGAGGTAAGGCATGTTCCAGATCTGAAGAAAAATCTGATTTCAACAGGGCAGTTAGGCAGTGAAGGTTGTGTGACAACTTTCCTGAGATAAACTTGGAAGGTCACCAAAAGACCTGGTAATAGCAAAGGTGAAAAGTTTGGTACATTGTATTTATGCAATGGTATTTGTAACATTAATGCTTTAACTTCCAAAGGAGCGAGATGCGGCATTATGGCATCATAGGCTCGGACACATAGTGAGAAGGGGATGAAAATTATTCACTCAAGAAATTCGCTGCCAGGTTTGAAGAATGTTGATTTGGATTTCTGTGAGAATTGCATTTATGGAAAACAAAAGAGAGTCAGGTTTCTCGGAGTTGGGAAAGAAAAGAAGAGCAAAAAATTGGAGCTTGTGCATACAGATGTATGGGGACCTGCTGACGTATCATCTCTAGGTGGCTCTCGTTATTATGTTACTTGTATTGATGATGCAACTAGAAACACATGGATTTATTGTATTCAGAATAAATCTAATGCATTTGATACTTTCAAGAAATGGAAATCTTTGGTTGAGATTGAGACGGGAAAGAACTTGAAGCATCTCAGATCAGACAATGGAGGTGAATATTGAAGCAAAGAGTTTGATAGGTATTGTTCAAAGCATGGAATTCGTAGAGAGAAGAAAGTTCCAAGAACACCACAAGAAAATGGTGTGTCGGAAAGGATGAACAGAACAATCATGGAGTGTGAAAGGTGCATGAGATTGCATGCAGGATTGCCTTTAGAATTTTGGGCAGATGCTGTAGATACTGTTGTTTATCTAATAAACATAGGGCCTTCAAGTTCCTTGGATGGTGGTATTCCAGAGGAAGCATGGACAGGTAAAAAAGGTAAAATACTCTTTTTTAAAGCCTTTTGGTTGTGAGGCCTTTGTCCATGGTAATAAAGAAAACGAGAACAAAGCTATCTGCAAAATCAAAGAAATGTACCTTTATTGGATATGGTGCTAATGATTTTGGTTATCGCTTATATGATTATGAAAATCACAAAATCATTAGGAGAAAGATGTAATGATGAAAATGTCTTATATAAGAATCATTTGCGGGGAAAAACGGGGAAAAAGAAAACGAATACGCGGTTCTTGATGAGATATCTGAAAAATTAAGGTGCTGAAAATAATAATAATCAACAACCACGGCGACGGCAACCAGCGCATGACAACAGGCACCTCAAACACCTAAAAGTGGTGTTAGAAGATCTACCAGGATAAGTAGCCCCCCTGAACGATACTCTCCTTCATTATATTATTTATTGTTGACTGATTCTGGTGAACCCGAATGTTATGAAGAAGCAATGCAAGTTGATATTAGGAAGAAGTGGGAGCTAGCCATGGAAGAAGAGATGGATTCCTTAATGCATAACCAAACTTGGGACTTAGTTAGGTTACCTACAGGTAAAACTACATTGCAGAATAAATGGGTTTACAGGTTGAAGGACGAAGATGAGGAAAATAGAGGTACAAAGCTAGACTTGTGGTGAAGGGTTTTTCACAGAAGAAAGGTATTGATTTTGATGAAATATTTTCTCCTGTTGTTAAGATGACTCCAATCAGAACTATCTTAAGTCTTGTAGCAGCGGAAGATTTACATCTTGAGCAGTTAGATGTAAAGACATCATTTCTCCATGGAGATTTGGAGGAAGAGATATACATGCAGCAACCAGAAGGATATGAGGTCAAAGGGAAAGAAAAATTGGTGTGCAAGTTAAATAAGAGTTTGTATGGCTTAAAACAGGCTCCAAGACAGTGGTATCTAAAATTTGACAAGTTTATGTCTGAACAAGGTTATACTAGATGTCACTATGATCATTGTGTTTATCTAAAAAGGCAAAATGATGGCAGCTATATTATATTGTTACTGTATGTAGATGACATTCTTGTTGCACGATCTAACATGCAGGAAATAAATGTGCTCAAAAGAAAATTGGAAAATTCATTTGCAATGAAGGATTTGGGAGGAAATTTGCAAAACAAATCCTTGGTATGAGGATAAATAGGGAACGGAAAAATCTCAAAAAAATCTCAAATTAACAATGTCTCGGAATGAAATGGTACATAGAGAAGGTGTTGAAAATATTTAATATGCGAGAATGCAAAACCAGTTAGTACACCTTTTTTCTAGCCATTTCAAACTTAGTAAGGAGATGTGCCCCAAGACCCAAGAAGAAATGGACTATATGTCTAAAGTTCCATATGCATCAACAGTTGGAAGCTTAATGTATGCAATGGTTTGCACAAGGCTTGATATTGCACATGCAGTGTGAGTTGTAAGAAGGTACATGAATAATCCAGGAAAAGAACATTGGATGGCAATAAAATGGATTCTCAGATATTTGAGAGGTACCACAAATCAAGCATTATGCTTTTGTGGTTCAAACATTGCTCTACAGGGATATGTTGATGTAGATATGGCAAGTGACAGAGATAACAGGAGGAGCACTACAGGATATGTATTTACTGTAGGTGGAACAGCTATCAGTTGGGTTTCAAAAATCCAAATTGTTGTTGCACTTTCAACAACGGAAGCCGAGTATGTTGGTGCTACAGAGGCTAGTAAAGAAATGATTTGGTTACAAAGGTTTATGGGTGAATTGGGTAAGAAGCATGATATGGGCACGTTATACAGTGATAGCCAAAGTGCCATTCATCTTTCAAAGAACTCAGCATTTCATTCCAGGACTAAACACATAAATCTCAAGTACCATTTCATATGGTCAGTATTGGAAGATGGAGAGTTGAAGCTGGAAAAGATACACACTAGCCAAAATCCTGCAAATATGCTAACAAAAGCTGTAACCAGGGAGAAACTGAGAATGTGCTCAGTTTCAATTGGTCTTCAAGGATGACGATGAAGATGAGGAATAGCCAGGTCCAAAGAGGAGTCATTGTCTAGAAAATGAAGTAGCGGTGGAGTTGCTACAATCAGTCTCCAAGTGGGAGATTGTTGGGTGTGGAGCCTGTTTATCTTGTTTACTTTGTATTACAGCATTCGACCCCTGTACCTTAAAAGGGGCGGCAACACCGCCTGTAATTAATCGCTACCGTGGGGGGTCTAGGGGGGGGGCGGCAGCGCTTTTCGGAGACCCCCCCTGGCCGGGGGTTTCGGGGGCAGCGCCCCCCAGCTAAAAACAGATGTAAAATTGCCTTGTAAAAGTATAATAATTTCTAGTCAATCTGGGCTGTTCATAGGTGGATGATCTAACGGTAGAAGTTATGTTTAGATTAGGGTTTTTTTCCCTAGAAGGCAACCCCTCGCTTTTATGAGGGTATTGTATTGCGGCTGTGCATTGTATGTGTATTCTCGGAGCGAGAAACGGAGGGGAGCTATTGAGAGAGAAAGAGGATATTGGAGTGGATCTGTATGTGGGTTTGTCTCTTCAATTTTCTATTTGGATAATAGAAAGGAAGAATTTGTTCGGGGTGGACGTAGCCCAAGCGGGTGAACCATGTATACTTGTGTCTCTCTGGTTTATGTGTTTTGTGTGCTTGTATTTTTCGCATATTTTATGTGTTACATTGCCTCCATAATATATAATTTTCTAACATACGCTGCATACGTAGTAATAGGGGACAATCGTGAG